>JACBWW010000004.1:36529411-36865649 GCA_020086605.1 Lanius collurio | reverse complement strand
TATTTAATTTTTGTGGCAAGTAATCATCTAATAAAAAAAAAATAACAACCTAGAAAAACATGAAGTAACTCTGTCTCAAGTTATTTATTAATCTTTAATATCCAGCAGCAAATATTTCCAAGTATGTTTAAGTACAACTCAGAACGCAAGCCTACTCAAGGGGATATTTTAAAATAAAGAAGTGTGGATCTATACATGTAGCAACCATTTCCTGCTAGGAATTCCTTATATGAAATGCTTATCAGAACACCCATTCCTTCTCCCGTATGATTTACCCAAAATTCACCTACCCACTCTTCATCCCTCAGCAAACTTCCTAGGCCTATTCTACAAAATTTTTGTACTTATTCTTTACAAAAATTCTGTGGTTTATCTAGGTGTTTATTTGGTTACTAGATATCTAGTCTCTCACTCCTTCATATATCCCTGACCACAGGGAGTTTTGCATAGGGGGAGTACCAAAGCAGAGACTTGCTGGAGGGAGGGTCTGCTGACCCCCTTGTATTGGTTATGTCCTGCAGAGATGTCCCCTCCTCTCACTTCAGCTCATGTCAGATTGGTCAGAGGCATACTTGTACTCTCCCTGCTTTAATTCCAGGTAGGGTTGCCTCAGAGAGCTAATGACAGACCAAATTCAAAGTAGGTTTGCTCTTCAGCACACACTTGTTCAGAGGGAAGATGTGTGATGGTATGAATCCCTAACACCAGGAGAAGGTTTAGGTGAAACAGGTTTGTCATGTCTCTGTTCATTTAAAAGTAAGTACAAATTAGGAATACAATTAATTTTGCAAGACTATGCTCAGAACTTAACTCAGCAGGAAAATATTGTAGATATCTTAGTCTTTTTGTCATTCCTTCTGACCGTCAAGAGCTGTATCTCCACGCTTAGCACACTGTGTTTCCTTGTTGTAACTGACACTCAGCTCACAGACCCTTAAGTTGGCTCCTGGTAAGCATTTAAAAAAACAAATAATGTTTTTTTTTCTATATTCAGGTAAGATTTTAGTCTTGATGTCTTCAATTTTCTAATAGCCATCTGCTCATATTACTTGTTGAAATTGCTGGGTCAATCATAAATGCAACAGACAGGTTTTTATTTTTTTTAAGACAGAAAAAAAATTCTGTAAATTGCCAGTGGAATAAGATTTACACTGACCTTCTCTTTATCTCCTGTAAAGAAAGGAATTTTAATGACACCTGCTAAGGCTCTATGCCAGAGTTAATCAATACTAAATATACAAGTAGAAAATAGAAGCAGGTCCTAAAATTTTAACATTATGTGACTGTGCAAAGTGAACAGAAGACTTATTTCCTTATTTTAAAGCTGAAAGTTAATGTCTGACTATTCTAATTTTTAAAGAATGTTGGTAGTATCCCATGAGCTGTCCAGATTCCCAGTTAAAATATCAAATTAATGTTAGTTTGGATGTGATAAATGGTGACTTTGGAAAGTAGTACTATGGAGTTTTTTCCCAAATTAAACAACAGAATTTATCTGAACAAAACTTGCTGTCATCTAGTGGCATTCCTTTTATATTCAAATATTTGTGCCAACTGCCTTGAAGTTTCTACTGCCTTTGAGGAGTGGGAATGTAGTCTTACCATCCTTTATCTGGTTTAACTGTATTTAATGGTGATTTTTTTAGCACAATTACCAAAAGAGTGGTTGCAATTAAAATAATTATACATACACAGAATGTGTTTATTTTAAAAAGAGATTTTTTTTTCTTTACAATAAAGATTTTATTGACTTTTAAAACATAGCAATAATGATATACAAAACTGTTATGAATGAGTATTTGGGATGCTTAAAAAAATCACCAGTGAAGGCACACCAGATGTGATATAAAGCAACACCATGACAAATTTCATTGGCAAGGTTCACTCTACTGCTTACTAGGTGGTTAAGGCACACCAAGGCAAAACAAAAAAGCAAAACAAAATCCAGTCAATCAATCCAAACTGAAATATATCAAGAACTATCTATGTGTGTGTGTGATAAAAGGATAGAAATGGCAAGGATAGAAAGGAATACAGCCTTAGGCTTAAAAGCACTCAAACTTAACAGCAGTTAAACTTGTATCTTAAACGTAACAATTTAGCAAAGGAACAAGACTTACCAGCATTTATCTTAGCTTATAACTTAAAATAAATTTACTTACAAGCCTAACTTACTCAGATACCTGAAGTACTTAAATATCTGAGAGCAGCATTTCTCCCTTATTTGCCATAGCAGTGCACACTTGCAGGCACAGAGGCAGTGCAAGGTACCTGTGAAAAGCTCCCCTGGAAGGCAGTGAAATGCTCACCTTGGATGCCTTTGTGTCTCCTCAGGCGGGGAAGGGTTGAGCCTGAGCAATGGGGGTGTTGGCCCAGGATCCATCGTGGTTTGGTGACCTCCGAGTGGAGCAAACTCGAGAGCTCGCCGGCTCTGGGAGGTGCCCCCTCAGAGGGAGGTGCTGCTCACACTCACTGCAGTCCAGGAGAGCTCCCGCGGTCTCCTTGTGGATCGCAGCTTGGAGGCCACAAGAGAGTGGGCTTTAGTCACAGCAATGTCTCATCCTGGCCATGGTTTGGGCAACTTTCTTTGAGGGTGTGAGAACAAGGATGTGGTACCATTCAAGCAAGAAAAGTAGTTTCCCAGGCTGTTCGTAAAAAGAGAAAAGCAGTGCCTCGTTAGGCAGCAGCAGTTTGTGGGAGCAGTCGGTGTTTCTGAGGGGCTCCAGAGGAGCTGAGCGCAGGCGCTGCTCATCAAGGCTGAGGCCTAACGAGCATTTCTGAGGTGCGGCCTGGAGAGGGGGGACGGGGGCGGAGATGCACCCTCACAAAAACGAAACCTTCAATAGTAATGCCTTTTCCTGGTCTTAAAATCAAGAATCAAACACAGTTAGAAGGGAAAAAGGCATTTTACCTCTGTATTTATTTTAAGGATCCTTAGGTGCACTATGATCAGGTGGAATGCACACTGCAATGCACACCCACAATAGATCTGGTATAATATTATAGGTCTTACTAATTAACATTTCTATCAAAGATTCCCCAATGAGAGGCTCAAGTGAGCCCTCATCCCTGAGGAACCTTCTCCTGAATAGTTCTATCTTAGTTAACAAAATGTGTGTTCTGGAGAGGACCTTGGGGTCTGGTGCACACTGATCCCTAGCTATGGAGCTTCTAAAATGTTTAGACTTCTAGCTTGACAAATAAGTCTAAGAATGTAGGCTAAAAACCACTAAAAATACAAAAGCTATAAAAAGGTATATAAAAGGGGTATAAAAGAAAAGGCAAAAAATTATCATGGCATCAGTAGCAGGTTGCAAATACATCTGACTGAAGTTTACTTCTAGTTATTTACACTCAGTTTAGTGTTAGTTTAGCTGCCCTTTACTGTTTATATTTGAAGAAAACAAGTGTAGATTGTTGGGGAGGGCGGTATGTGATTGAAAGTACATGGAAAATTATATATTAAATTTTTATTACTGTATTAAAATTTGAATTCTACTTATATTTTTCCTGATTTATTTACAGGAAAAATAGTTCAGAGATGCATGTTTATATTAGACATCTGCATGCTCTGTTGTAAGTTTTTTAATTAATACATGAATACTATCCCCAGCTAGGTTGAAATCCATTCTAAAATGGCTTCTATTAACAAATAGTTCTTCTTCTTTCTTTTGTTCTCTGTAAATAGTTCTTGTATAATGGCAAAGACTTTATGATTGATTTTGATAAACCATTAAATCTAGAGCATAAAAAGATGGTAGCCCTGTGATAAAATCTGTGGATTTGCTCAGCAGGGCTTCACAGTTTTAATCAGGATGCAAGTTCTCTATAAACTTGTAAACAAGTGAAAAAAATCAGTACATCAGACTTGCATGCAAACTGGAAATTGTTTCTGAAACAATTGCTTCTCACTTGTCTTGTAGAGTCATGCATTTCTTTGGAAGAAGTCTGGAAATCCATCTAAGTACTACTAGTGACTAGAAAAGCCAAGGCTTAGGACCAGCCTGACCCTACTTTCACACATCAAAGAGGCAATAGATAATTAAGGTTCAAACATACCAACAAATGACTGAATAACTTGCCTATCTGTGGTAAAGCTGGGATAAACTCCACAGTACTTCTCACACAGTCAAAAATCTTTTTCTTCCAAGATTATATCATTAAGCCTTATTGAACAATTTAATTTCTCATTTACAGCAAGTTGTATTTGGTAAATACTGAACAAGACATATTCCATACAGACATTTCCTCTGATTCAATCTTCTGCTATCTTTTAGTCCAGAAAGATAACAAGTTGTTTACATCAACTAAAAGAATATACCTCTTGTGCATATCCAATATACATATTACCCACACAGGGCTGGCCCTTCCTGTGTTAGTCTTGCAATTTATACCATGTTCTGGTTTTGTTTCACAAATAACATCTTCCATCAATCTGACAAGTCCTTTTCTTTAACTTTTTCCCATAATAAATATCCCCCCTCTTAAATCTGTTTTCATTAGCAAAGACATGGGTGAGACAGAAAAGGCTTCTGTGTGGGCAGAAGACACTTTCATTTTCTTTAGCTATTATTCAATGTTTTTATTTGTGTTTTTACATCACTTCAGCATAATGCATCTTATTATGACTGACAGGACTGTAATGGGATTTTTTGCTGTTGTCATCAGGTTTCAGAAAAAAGAGACAAGTTTTACTTGTTTTGACTTGTAAGCATTTGTCAACATTGGACTTACAAATTATTGTATCTCTTTCAGCTACCAGCTTCTTGCCAAACATAAATAACAATTGTCTACCTTGTAACTGATCCATTTTGGATTGTTCACTTTTCTGAAATTATTTTATCTCTTTAGCTCTTTAGTGAAATTCCTCCTCATCTGCCTGGAAATTTCCACTTACACAAGGAATATGGTGCAAGGCTTGTTTTAACTAACTCCAGGCTCTACTTTCTTTTACATTACATGGTGATGTTCTGCCTTCTAGCTTTTCATGTCTTCAAGCAGGAAACAATGTATTAAGTATTAGACAAAGGTATTTTGAAATTTTATGTAGAATTAATAGAGCTGACAAAGTAGTGAAAAAAAACCAAGACCTTTTGCTTTAAACAGTGTAATTAAAAGTTAATTACCTGGCAAATAGTAAGAGATATCAAAGAATAATAATACATTAAATGAAAGCACAATATCCAATTATTAGGAAGCTGTTAAACCCCTTACATAATAATCCTAATCAAATAAACCTACACGTGGCCAATCAAACAATAAAAAAGCAAATGAAAAAACCCCACACAGAGGTTAATTTCAAACACTCTCTCAAAAGAGTACTTTTTGCAGACTGTAGAGAAAAAGCCAGTTGACATGCACTGCACTGAAAGGTGTCATGGTAAATACACAAGCAGCATGCTGTATTGCCATACAGAACATTTCAAGTGAGTAGATGTGAAATCAGCTGGGAAAGAGTTGAGTATACAATGCATTTCTAAAAAGATGGAAAGATCAGAATTCTTGCATTTTTTGTCAAAAGTGACCAAAAAACCCTCAACACTTTTCTTTTACTGGAGAAAGATAAAGCAGAGAATAAGCACACTTAATACTATTTCATTTAGTTCCTTCAATACGAGCTAAAACCCTTCAGATTGGTTTTGAATTATATTTTGCCAGCAAAAGAAGAATGCACAAATATTTGAGCAGCTTTTCATGCAAAAGAAACAAGATTCCTTAGCATCAACTATTTGGTCAATATTTTATAAGTCAGGCTACTCTAATGCTCCAAGAAAAGTGAATCTCTACCAGTCATCAAGACATGATGTCAGGCTGAGAAACTGTCCAGACCCTCTTAGAATGCCACTGCTAATGGCAGTGGGAGTACAACTTTCTCTCCCTAGAAATCTACATTTACTGTTGTGTGTGAGTCTGCATGTTCATTTTCAGGCTCTAATGACTTCTGAAACAAAGCTAAGATTTTGCATATAGTTGATATTTGTAGTTTTGTTCAAGAGGAAAATAATACTTAAAAAGAAACCTTGACCTACCTCAAAATTCACAAGGCAATTGCTTGGATGAGTAAATTCACCTAAGAATGTAGGGGTTTGAAAAGAAATTCAATTTTTTAGGCATATAATGTAAATACTTTGTAATGTAAATGGTTTGTATATGGTTGTTCTATAAAAATATGCTCATATAAATGGTTCTTCCTTACTTTGGACAATGGTTAGTTGCATAATCCCCTCAAAGGCTTTTTTTAAGGCAACTTTGTATGCACAGGACAGACTTTAATGAAGCTGACATGCAGAGTGGAAGACTCCTGCAGCTTACAGGTAACAGGTATAATCATAAGATTGAAAAGCTTTCTGTTATAGCTCTTAGATTAGAAAAGATTTCAAATGAAAGTAGAATATTAAGGTTGTTTTTTCCACCAAAAAATCCCAACCAAATAACCAAACAATAAACCCACCAGTGCATGTGTCTTTTCCATACCATCTCATTCCCAGTTCATTCTGGTAAAAGTTTATTTCTGGATAAACCTACTGAACTGTTAGCTTCAGCTGACTGTAATTAAAACATCAAAGATGAATGTAGATGCTAGGAACTAATTTAATAAATGAATGTTGAAGATAAAACCTTACATCTTGGTACATGTTTAGTATTTTGAAAATACCAGTTAAACAAGCAGCACATGGGATTATCTGAGGGAAGCCACAATTAACATTCAGTGTTAACATTGTTAAATGAGAATTGTTTGTCTCCTTCATCCTTCCTACAACTCAAAAGCTTTTATAGCTCATGTAGCATTCAATTAAACATCAAAACACAACAGTTTGTGCTGTATTTTGAAATCACTTACTTCAAATACTTTGACAATGTATTATGTCATATGATGGTGCAAAGGGTCTGAAATTATTTTTGTCAAGAGCAAAGAATTTTAAATTTTTATTTGATTTTATTTGATTTGATTTCAGAAAATTTTGAAATTTAACTTTCACACATGTTCAAGTATGATTTCTTCCATGGAATGGAATTTCACCCCCTCACAGCTTTTATCCCCTGAGTGATGAACCTTAGGGATGTTATTTTAGCATGTGTTGTTCCATCAGACTGGTTAGTTTTTAACTAAGTTCAGAACAGTTTTGCTCATACAACTTGCCTACTTATTGTTGCTGAATAAATAAACACTAGAAAGACATACATAATCTAAAAGTGTCTGGCTGATTACCACTTTAAACTCCTTGTTTAGAAAGACAAATCCATTTACACTTGGATGTGCTGACTGACATAAAGCTGGATTCTGAAACATTTAACAAACTTAATTATTATTTCTGATCAGTGTTGCAGTTGTGACCAAATCTTGCAAGTATCTTACAACTCATGACAAAACTGTATGAATTACAACTTTGACTCTTAACTTAGAACTACAAAAACAGCTGTATAAAATCTTCTGTCAATTCCAATTATTTTCCTTTATATGGCATAAAACCTCCCTTTCCCAGGGAATTCTGTCAAACTAGGAATGTGAAAAACTATTTTGGACTGTTTAATTGTAGATTTGATCCTTCACTAAGTTATTTCCTGTTATTCCTTAATTAAAATGGATAAAATCCTTTTATGTAGGTTTCTGTAAAATTTACATGACAAGCTTGACAAAACTCAAGATGAATTTGCAAGCTATTTCAGTGTTGTTAAAGCTCTCCTGAGAGAGCTGCCAGGAGCTGGCAGCTCATGCAGCAGTGGCTGACGAGACCTGGGCAGAGCCAGGAGCGATAGCAGCAACGTCCTCTCGCAGAGCTAAAAGAAGCCCATAGGCAGCATTAGTGACAGGTATTAAATCCAGCTGGCAGATGGCCACAGTGGTGTTCCCTGGGGCTCAGTGCTGGGGCCAGTCCTGTTCAATATCTTTATCAATTACCTGGACAAGAGGATTGTGTGCACCCTCAGTCAGTTCACAGATGACACCAAGTGGGGCAGGAGTGTGGATCTGCTGGAGAGTAAAAAGGCTCTGAAGAGGGATCTGGACAGGCTGGATTGTTGGGCTGAGGCCAAGGGTGTGAGGTTCAACAAGGTCAAATGTCAGGTCCTGCACTTGGGTCACGACAGCACCGTACAGCACTACAGGCTGGGGAAGAGTGGCTGGAAAACTACCCAGTGGAAAAGGACCTGGAGGTGCTGGTCCACAGTCAACTGAACATGAGCCAGCATGTGGCCAAGGAGGCCAATGGCATCCTGACCAGAAATAGTGTGGCCAGCAGGACCAGGACAGTAATTGTTCCTCAGTACTCAGCACTGGTGAGGCCACACCTCAAGTCTTTTGTCTGGTTTTGGGCCCCTCATGACAAGAAGGACGCTGAAGTGGTGAAGCATGTCCAGAGAAGGGCAATGGAGTTGGGAAAGGGTCTGGAGCACAAGTCTTAGGAGAAGCAGCTGAAGCCAGGGATGTTTAAACTGGGAAAAAGGAGGCTGAGGGGAGACCTTATCCCTCTATAACTGCCTAAAAGGATGTTTTGGTGAGATGGGGGTTGGTCTCTTTTCCCAGGTAAAAAATTATATGACAAGAGAAAATGGTCTCAAGTTGCACCAGGGGAGATTTAGATTGGACAGTAGGAAAAAAATTATCAAGGGTTGTCAAGTATTGGTACAGGCTGCCCAGGGAAGTGGTTGAGTCACCATTCCTGGACATATTCAAAAGACTTGCAGATGTGGCACTTAGAGACATGATTTAGTGGTGGACTTGGCAGTGTTGGGCTAATGGTTGCACTTGATTATTTTACAGGAATTTTCCAACCTAAATGATAAGATTTGTTCAAGAATACATTTAATGCAGGTAGACTTCAGTGTGCTTAGACTGTATATATTACAAGAGGGAAAACAATCCCAGGGATTCCTTTTTTCGAGGCTCCTCCTCAGAGATGTCAGCTCAAGTTGTTTCTGTGTTACTGCACTGTGAATAAAATGCTTTAAGGAATGGGATGTCTGAGGCTCTATTATGGGAAACCAAAGGTCGAGCTGGTAAGGAAATCTTGTTTGACTGCATGAGGATGGGGTGTGCAGGGGGGGAACCTCCTGTCAGGTCATTGGAGTCACCTGCTGCGAAGGGTCTTCAGTCCCAACAGTGAATGTGTCTGGTGGTGGGAGTGTGACTGCCAGAGTGCTCCTGAAGGGTCAGATGGGGGAAATTCCTTCACAGATTCTATGATGTAGGTCCAATACCTCTGCTTAATTCTATTCTTAGAGTGATTCTCAGAAGCCTATATAGCCTATGGAACCTAGAACAGTTTTGATCTTATGAAACTGCCTGCTCTGTTCCAAAGCTGAAGGTTATTTCAAATTCAGGAATGCTTCACACTCCTCCAGAAGCAACACAGGACTGTTGCATTTTCTCACAGGGGTTTTACGTTCACCATTGTCACCCTTGTAGTGCTTAAACTGAAATAAATATGATCTGTTTGAAAACACAGGTGGAAATCATGGTAATCTACCAATGTAGATTAGGATAAAACATAATAAAAGGGAGTTAGGAGACATATCTGTCATTCATTGGAGCACTGAACATTGAAACACCCATTAAATTCACATTGCATCATGACAGCAGGTGGCCTTCATTGGTAAATCTTGGTCTTCCTTCTTTTCTCAGTTAACATGCTTTTTGCTTCTCCTACTTCATTAAGTTGTTCAGGAAGACAGGGGAAGTAAAATTCTAACTGGTTTCATTCAAGATATACAAAATTCAATCAGAAGACTTAGAAACTATTCACAGTTTAAATAAATTGTCTTGTATAATTTTTTTTAGAAAGCCACTTTTTTAGAAGCCACCTTTACCATTTCTAGAATTTGGAAGTCTCTACCTTTCCTTGTATTTACCCTGAGATATCTTTAAGTGAATTTTTTGGAACTTGCCTGAGTTTTCTTCCAGTTGCTGATGTTACCCCACCTCCAAAATGAACAGCCACATAACCTCCACATAGGTTTTCTTTAACCATTGATATCTGGATTTGCACAGTTCTGAGAGTCAATAAATGAATAAACATCCATAAAACCTTTATGTGGGAGGTGTTCTATAAAAAGGTAGCAATACATATCTGTTTTCTTCAGTGGATAGTGAAAGGTATGATTATAAACATTAATATTCATTTAAGATGCAGATAAACTAATAGAACATCCTAATTTTGTACACAAAAATGGAACAGTTCTGTAAAATTTTCCTGGCATTCGGTTATTAACTTAATATAGAAATTATTCACACTTTAATAAGATGGTAATTATTTTCAATCAGAATCAGGTTGCTACGTAACAATTCTTCATACAAACAATTTTGCAAAAAAATACATAATTATTTCTGTCAACTTTTTTGCAGAACAAGGTTAGTAATTACTTTTTATCTATAGTGATCCACAGAAACATGAAAATTAATGACTTTTAATTCTGATATTTACTTTGAAAACTCTATAAAATTACAAAGATTACAGGATATTTTTGCTTTGCAAGAGAATCTGAAATCTGATTTTCCCAAGGACCACTTACTGTTTCTGTTTAATACAGGATGGAAAGAACAAAGCTTCACAAAGAATTTTTTCTGTTGGGTTTTTTTTTTGGGTTTTTTTTTTTTTTTTTCAAAAGCATTTGACTCATGTCCTTGATGTAAATTGACACTTTTAACTTGCTTCATGTTGCAATTATGTGAACCTTTTTATCATAACAAATGCTTACCAATGTATTGGAAATAGCTCTCCAGGTTTTAGGAAACCAGCTGGCAGCTGCTGCACGTGTGGTTCTGACTGATAACCAAGTCCCTGCATTTGCCCATGCCAGATGCAAGCAACAGTAAACAGGTGGAGTAGGTGGCCACCAGAGAGAAGGAAATATGGGACTTGTTTTGATATTTCTGCTGGAATTCTGGTGTGAAATTCTTCTGGGCATCTAACAGAAAGGCTTTGGTTTTTCAGTCCCCAAAGTTGTGTGCAAATGTGCATGCACATACCTAAGGTGGAACAGTAAAGTGCAAGAAGGGAATTTGACTGACATTCCCTTTGGGAAAGCTAACATGTTCTGTGATAGCTGTCAATCTTTGAGAACTCCAGGATGTCACTTACAGAGTGTCATTACTAGAGTAATTGCAATTACTGGCACACAAAACAAAGTCTTCAGAAAAGAAGCACAAAAATCTAAGTGCTTGGCTGAAATATAAGGATAGGTCTTGCACATCTGTGGAGAAATTTGCTACAGATTAACACAGTTACAACACCTTTCTTGTGTGTGTGATGCTATGATGATTTTTTGCATTTTCTTTTATACCCTTTTTATACCTTTTTATAACTTCTCTCTTCTTGGTGCTTTTTAGCCTACATTCCTAGACCTGTTTGTCAAGCTAGGAGACTAAACATTTTAGAAGCTCCATTTAGAAGCTCCATAGCTAGGGATCAGTGTGCACCAGAACCCAAAGTCCTCCCCAGAACAGATTTTGTAAACTAAGATAGAACCATCCAGGGGAGGGTTCCTCGGGGAGGAGGGCTCACTTGAGCCTCTCATTGGGGAATCTTTAATAAATATGCTAATTAGTAAGACCTATAATGTTATACCAGATCTTTGGGGGTGTGCATTGAAGTGTGCATTTTGGTGCATTCCACCTGGACATAGTGCACCTAAGGATCCTTAAATAAATACAGAGGTAAAATGCCTTTTTCCCTTCTAACTGTGTTTGATTCTTGATTTTAAGACCAGGAAAAGGCATCATGTGTTTTCTTAACGTTTTTTATTTACATAAATTCTTCATTAATAGATGAAAAAAACACCTAACAAAAGCATAAGATGTACTATTATATTTTCACCTTTTCTGTTTTACAGACATGCAACTTGCAGCACAAGGGGTTAAAAAAATTCTCAGAGATCCTTGCAGGAATGACCTACAACATGAACTGGGCATCAAGCAGAGGCTCCACATTGGTGCCAAATGAGCTGGTCTGAGAACTCTAACTAGTAACAGAGGCCTCAAAAATTCCCCTCTAAGATGCAGAGCTCATTAACATGGAGTTACACTGCTTCAGGGCTGTACGGAGTTTCTCTGTATGGTCTCGTATTGTGGTTTGCTTCATGTTGACTGTCCCACAGGTTACTCGGGTGCATACAGACCATTGTACTGCATTGTCCTGTGTGGACATATTTTAAGATACATCTTTTGAGATTAAGTTCATCAACGATAAAAACAAATAAACAGGAACCCCTGTGCAAGAGGAAGTGAGGCTTTCAGTTATCTATGAAAATTTGGCCTTTGGTGTTTTTTACAGTATCCCTTTAAATGTTTAAATGTTGTTTGAAATGCACTGAATTTTAAGCCTAAGATCTTAAGTAACTTTAAATTATTTAACACTCATCAAAAACTCTTACACAGATGAGAAAAGAGACCCCATAATTTTACTACCTCCCAAAATTGAATGATAAATGAAAAACATTTAATGTTCAGAAATAATGATAATTAGCACTTTCCTGACCAAACCCTTACATGCAAACCTTAATACTTATATACACCTCCCTCAGTACACACTTTTAGGTTCAAGCACATGACTCAGTAGCCTCTGGAAAACATTTGTACTAAGCATGTATTCATAATGTGCACATTCTGAATGTGACACATCTTCTCTGAGGTTTTGCTTTACTACACCTGACTGCCTGTATACATCAAGAGGTACATACATTTGCATGAAAATTATTTTACTTAGAGCTTCCAAGTGTATGAAAAAAGATGTTTGACAAATGGCATGCAAAAAAGAATAGGAGGGAGCATATGTTCTTTTGTAAATAATTCATGGATTTTCTTGCTCCTGTTCTTCAGCTAATTTGGAGTAGTTTGGAGGATTTTCCTTCCTACTGAAAATGTACAAATGCCTTCCAAATCATCTCAGATATTACAGTACCTGGAACCATGCCAAAGGATCACAAAGCAAAGTTCATCTGCCTGCTGATTCAATAATCTTGGGATAAAGATGATTGGAAATCAAGGATTACATATAATAGCCTTTTGGCATCTTGACTTGCTCAGGGATATCAGCTAATGGGCTGAGATGATTCATTCCACAGATCACAGAGTCTATGATTGGTGGATAAAGTTAGAAACAGTTAATTATTACAGAACATCTTATTGAGAGCTCACAACCACAGAATTTTCATGGCATGAGCCCAAGGGATCTAGCACATTGCTTCTTGCACTTGCTTCTCAGAGCATAAATTTATCAAGTATCGAGTACTAAAAGCCTCAGTGCTT
Source organism: Lanius collurio (assembly GCA_020086605.1). Taxonomy (NCBI): domain Eukaryota; kingdom Metazoa; phylum Chordata; class Aves; order Passeriformes; family Laniidae; genus Lanius; species Lanius collurio. Next base: position 36,852,406 of record JACBWW010000004.1, on the reverse strand, counting down.
TCAGGAATGTTTGGATTATGCTACATAAGAGGCAGGATGCAAGCAGTTCTCCTGTTTGTTGTGAGTGTAGTAACAGCAGTGGACACCTATACTTTTTACTTGTGGTTACCACCCTTTATCACTGCAAAGTACAACGCTAAACTCAGAAAAACAGAAAAGTGTGGGAGACAGCATGGAAGAGGCTCTCCTTTCTGTGCTCCTGCAAAGTGATGACAATTCTATTGATTTAGAGAATTCAAATTTAACTATAAATCATTTACGTGGTGAAGAAGAAGTGGTTAAATCTCAGGACCAGGCCTGACTATTACCAGGGCCTGTCCTTACCCAGATTAAAGGAGCTGCAGACAGAGCACTTTTGTTAATGCCTTTCAAAGCCCCAAAAATTAATTACACAACTATTAGGCAATCTCCCAAAGAACCTTTTATAGATTTTCTGGAGAGGCTCCAGTAAGCTATTGGGAAGCAAGTGACCAACCAGGAAACACAGGACTATTAACAGAGGTAGCCCAAACGAATGCAAACGACATCTGCAAGAGGATTATTGTTGGGCTTCCCTTCAATCCACCTGCCACGTTGGATTTGATGGTTGAGGTCTGTACAAAGCTTGCAAATTTGGAGCCTGAGGTAAAAATGCGAAGGGGGAGTAAAACGGTCAGCTGAGGAGACTGTGGTGGTGGCAGGGGACACAAGACCTGAGACAACTCATTTGTCACCACTGTGGGAGGAAAGGCCATTAAGCCAGGGACTGTAGGGCACCAGCCCCAGTTAATAACAAACATACAGAGATTGTTTCCACAGGACCATTGCAGCAGGGAAACTGAAGAGGCAGCACAGAACAGCCCCGTGCATGGACACAAATGAGGCTGTTCCTACACTGGACATTTGGACTCCTGGACAAAGCCTGGAGATGAGCAGCAACCACGCTCAGCACTTTGATACCACCAGCTGGCAAGTAGTTGCAGTAACCCTCCAACACAAAAATACCGACCTGGACATGGACACTTACATTCTGGTTTTAGGGGACACTTAAAGAACTCCAGAAATTGAAGTATCTCCTGAGATTACTAAAACCAATCCAGAGGGAGGCTTCAGTTTGCTGGCATGGTATGTCCATCCCCCATTTTTCCTACCACAGGGCAGTGCCATCACCCAGGCCATTCCAATGCCTTGTGCCCTGCTCAGAGGCAGGAAAACACCTGCTGTCTACTGGACAGAGGTGGTAGGAAGAGGAAAGCCCTTGATGGAGTGCAACTCCTTCAGGGCAAAGATAACATCAGTATTATGGGGATGGTGGACACAGGGGAAGACATGATGGTCATTCCCAGCACCGAATGGCCATCACAATGGGTGCTGCAGCCCTTTAAGGGAGTCACCACTGGGATAGGAGGGCCCGTATTGGCTAAACAAAGTAAGAGCGTCATTCAAATTGAGGGACCAGATGGGCAATTGGCCTCAGTATTCCCATTTGTGTTAGACATTAGCTTCTCTGTATGGGGAAGAGGTCTCATGTACTAATAGGGGGTTCGGGCTGAAATTCCCTGAAAGCTCTGGGTTTTTAACTGCTGCCACTGTGGAGCACCCCACTGAGGCACTAAATTGTTAGAAGTGATTCACCAGTTTGGGTGGATCAGTGGACGCTAAATAGGGAGAAATTAAACACATTCATCACACTCGTGGAGGAGCAGTTGGCAAAAGGGAACATCGTGCCCACCACCAACCCTTGGAATTCCCCGGTGTTTGTCATTAGAAGGCTGGGGAAGGACAGGTGGCACCTCCTCCATAACCTGCCGAAAATAAATGATGGGATAGAGGACATGGGACCTCTACAATCAGGGATGTTTTCCCCGTCGATGCTCCCCCAAAATTGGAATCTGGCTGTCATTGATATAAAGGACTGTTTATTCCAAATGCCCCTACACCCAGACAACGCCCCACAGTTTGCGTTCTCAGTTCCCACCATCAACTGGGAAGCTCCCATGCGGCATTACCATTGGCGGATGTTGCCACAAGGCATGACAAACGGCCCAATAATATGCCAGTGGTACGTCGCCAGTATCCTGTCTTCCATCTGCAAACAGGCCAGCAAAGACATCCTCCATCATTATATGGATGGCATGTTGATCTGTGCCCCAAACAAGGAATATCTGGACTGGACATTATACATCACTATCAAGGCCCTAGAAAATCAAGGCTTTGAACTGCAGCCAGAAAAGGTAAAAAGACAGAGCCCATGAGGATACCTTGGCCTTAAGACTACAGAGTGTATCATCACACCCCAGCCATTGGCCATCAATAATAACCCCAAAACCCTAGAGGAGCTACGCCAACTCTCTGGGTCCCTTAACTGGATAAGGCCATGGCTGGGCATCACAATGGAAGACCTCGCCCCTCTTTTTAATCTCTTGAGGGGGAGTGACAAATTGACCTCCCTGAGGACCCTCACAGATGAAGCCACAGTATGAAGCAGAAAAGCACAGGATGCTTTATCTTCAAAACAGGCTCACCGGTGTTCACCGAATCTTCCTTTCCAGCTCACCATCCTGGGAAAGGTGCCCCACCTACACGGCCTCACCTTCCAGTGGGACGAAGGGCAGAAGGACTCCCTCATAATCATTGAGTGGGTCTTCCTTCTGCACCAACCATCCAAGAGTACCACCACACCAGAAGAACTAATGGCACAACTTATTATGAAGGCTAGAACTCGCCTCCGCACCCTGGCAGGATGTGATCTTACATGCATTTACTTACCTATCACAAATGAATCATTGGAATAGCTAGTACAAAATAATACAAAGTAGCAATTCACTTTGGACTGTTGCCCTGGGACAATTTCAGTCCATTACCCTAAACGCAAATTGTTCAACTCAACCTTCAATTTAATTCCAAAAGAAATCCAAAGCCACAAATGTCTCAATGTTATGACTAGTTTTACAGATGGCTCAGGGAGTTCCCACAAGTAAGCTGTGACTTGGAGGGATCCTCAGACACAGAAGTGGGAGTCTGATGTCAAGATGGTTCATGGATCACCACAAGTTGCTGAGCTAGTGGCTATTGTCAGGGCATTTGAGAGATTTAAGGGACCTTTCAATCTGGTTACTGATTCAGCCTATGTTGCTGGGGTAACTGCAAGAGCTGAGAATGCTCTTCTAAAAGAAATATCCAATAAAAAATATACAACTTTCTCTCAAAGCTCATTTGTCTCATCTCCCACCGAGACCAACCTTTCTTTGTAATGCATGTGAGACTGCATACTGATCTCCTGGGACCTATTGCCAAGGGTAATCGAAAAGCAGATGCCCTAGCCATGCCTGCTTAACTTACCACCTTGCCAGACATCCTGCAGCAGGTGAAGCTGAGCCATTCGATGTTTTATCAGAATGTTCCAGCTCTTATCTGCATGTTACACCTCACACAGGAACAAGCGAGAGCAATTGTGGTGATATGTCCCAGCTGCCAAAAATATCAATTACCATCCATAGGCAGCAGAGTAAACTCTAGAGGCCTTAATAATGGTGAGGTGTGGCAAACCGATGTCACCCACTTTCCCGAGTTTGGGAGACTTAAATATATTCATGTATCGGTGGACACCTTTCCAGGAGCTGTATATGCCTCAGCCCATGCAGGGGAGAAAGTGAAGGATGTAGAAAGACATCTGATACAAGCCTTCGCTATGCTTGGTATCCCCCCCCGAGATAAAAACTGACAACGGGCCTGCATATACCTCTAAACAGTTTCAGCAATTCCTGCAGCAGTGGGGAGTGACCCATAATACTGGTATCCCTCACTCCTCCCCTGGGCAGTCAATTGTGGAACGGACCCACCAAACCTTGAAAAGAGTTTTGCAACAGCAAAAGGGAGGATCAGAGATAAACTCGCCGGTGTTAAGGTTATGAAAAGCCCTATTTACTATTAATTTCCTCAACAACTCCTTTGAGGACCTGAATCCTCCAGTGCTCAGGCATTTTCAGAACACAAAACAGCAGCAATTGAAGGAGAACCCTCTGGTTCTCATAAAAGATCCAGAGATGTTACAGGTCCAAGGACCTTACCAACTAATCACCTGGAGATGTGGATCTGCATGTATATCCACTCCCTCATGCCTAAGGTGGATTCCCAAAAAGTGGGTTATAGTCCATCAAAAAACTTAAAATCACAGGAACATGGGAACTCGCCGTAACCAAGGGGTGGGAATCAGACCTCTGTGTTCCAGAGGCCTGTCCACCAGTCTTCTGAATGCTCTGCTGCAGTGGCCACTGCCACCTGCACTGAAACAGAAACGTACCTTAAGAACTTTCTGTCAAAATTCTAATTGCATATGAGAATTTGCTCAAGGTATTTACATGAAAATTTACGGCAGACCAACAGTTGGAAGGTACATCAGACTAATTTTGAAATACAGAGAAGTTTAGATTACAAGGGATACTTGGAGGCCACATGGTCTCCAGTTAGCTCCAAAAACAGAAGAAGCCAATACAGATTCCCTAGACATTCTTAAACTCAAACACTACCTGGTATCCTTACCCCTTGCTTTTCTTGAAAGGACACACTGCCAAATACCCCACTAAATAATCTCAACCTCAATGGAAAGTGTAATTTGTGAAGGAACTTGGACTTTCATAAAGTACATGGGATAGCAGATTTAGAGAGGAAAATGCTGACTTGACTTAGTTTTGGAAATTTAGAACACTGCATTTGGTGCACTGGGCTTTTTATATCTTAGAGGCACAACACAAAATTCAAAGCTTTTAAACTTATCCAGGAATTACTTGGTTTTAGGAGGGCTAATATGGATCAAGCTTCTCATCCTAAATATTCCCTCAACCAATAAGTTAATACAGCATTAGAGAAGTTGTGGTAGAACAAAAACATTCTTACCCAGTAGCAATTAGTTGTGGTTTAGTTAACAACTACTTAATTTTTTAAATAGTAATATAGAAACTTTATCTTCAGAACAGAAATTTGCAGAGATAAATCATAATATTGCAGTCACAAAGGAGTTTAATGGCTGATTTAAATATACACATCATGTAGGATTTCAGAAGGAGCAAGTGATAAATATTCTCATTTTATCTCCTGCCAAAATCTCTTCTATTCCAGGAAAACCAATCAGCCATCCAGTTACTGGAATTCACAGGACCTCAAAAGTATGCACCCTGGCTTGTTAGAGCAATAGTGTGGCCAGCAGGACCAGGGCAGTGATTATCCCCCTGTACCTGGCACTGGTAAGGCCACACCTCAAATAATGTGTCCAGTTTTGGGCCCAACAAGAAGGACATTGAGGTGTTGGAGCAACAAGCTGATGAAGGATCTAGAGCACAAGTCTTATGAGGAGTGCCTGAGGGAGCTGGGGCTGTTTCACCTACAGAAAAGGAGTCTCAGTGGAATTTGAAAGGAAGTTTTACCCAGGTGGGAGCTGGTCTTTCTCCCAAGTAACAAGTGACAGGAGAGAGGAAATGTCCTCAAGTTGTACCAGGGATGGTTTAGATTGGATATTAGGAAAAAATACATCACTGGAAAGGTTATCAAGTGTTGGAACAGGCTGCCCAGGGAAGGGTCTGAGTCCGCATTCCTGACGGTATTTAAAAGACACGTAGGTGTGGCACTTCGGGGACATGGTTTTGTGGTGGACTTGGCAGTGCTAGGTTAACAGCTGACATGATGATCTTAGAGGTCTTTTCCAACCTAAACAATTCCATGATTTGCTGGACTTTGTTTTTTGTTTTTTTTAAGAAAAACCTGAGAGCAATACAAATTTAATAATAGAAATGTGAGGCAATAGAATTGGAAGACTTAGCTACAGAGCAGTGAAAGGAATGAAAAGCATAACATATTTTAATTGGGAAGAACAGGAGTGAAGCTGTCTGCTTCTATCTACCAGCAGCAAACAAATTAATAGAGTCCCCAAAGCTCACAGGGGCATGTAAGCAAGAGCTTTCTCTTCCCAGAAAAGAAAATTTCAGGCCATGCAATTGAATTAAGCAAATAAAGGGAAAGCAAATAAGTGCTCAGGAGTTCAACACAGCTCCAACAGGAGGAAATACTTAATTGAACAAAGGATGCCTCTGCATCACAGCTCCTTAAGTGGTTACTGTGTTCAGCTCACCCTCAGCTAGTACTGTTTGTGCTGGCCCCAGGGTGTGTGAAGGCACTGCAAACTGGGAAGCTGAGCTGCACTTGGCATAGCAAAAAGGCAGGTCTTCAACAGATGGGGGAAAAATAGTGAGAGATAGAAAACCCAGAGTATAAATATTAATAGCACAACATTGGCTTTTTTTCTGCATACCCTGCAAGAATTTCACTACTAAACTTGGATGTGAAGTGTAGCTGCTGACCAAGTCTTCATGAGACAGGAGCTGGAAAAATTTTGCATCCACTGGGAAAACAAGTAAGATGCGTCTCTATTTGAATAGCATTGTCAGCATGGCATCAATGTCACCATGGTGCTGTCAGTTTACTACAGCAGAAAGAACACAAGATGGTCGTTATGAGTCACAACAGTAAGCCTGAACCCTGATCCCTTCAAAACACATAATCTAACCCAACCCTGCATAATCTGTATACTTTGGTTTTACCTATTTGATTAATGAGGAAAGTAGTATTTATTTGCTTGACACAGAGGGCCACTGAGACTAAAGGTTAGATTTGAGATACTTTATTTCAATATATTTTGCCTTTTAAAGTCATTCCAAAGGGGAGACTGTTTCAACCAATTAATCTTTTACTCCCTGAACTCTGGTGAAAATGGGCTGGTCTTGTCTCATTACCTCTGCTTCAGCCCTCAGAGCCACCCAAAGGTGGATTTCTCAACTCTACTGTACATCACAAGAAATGGTTCCCTGCCCTCAGGGGGCTCTGAATGATGGTGATAAAAGACATGTTAGAACAGGCAGTCATACATTGGGATGCCTAAGCTAGCTGAGTTTTCTCTCTTTGATGTTCAGCAGCTTTAGGACACATTAGTTGTTGTCTTTAGATTTTCCCAGATGCTGGCTTAGCATTCCAATTAACCTGTCTCAAGTTTTAATGATTTTGTCATATGACAGAATGTAAACTCTAGTTATGTTGTTTTGAGCTGTCTCAAAACCTTGGGGGTGGGTATAAAAACTCAAGTTTTTTGTCCCTTTATGACTTTATTTCTCTCTGTAGCAAGATGGTTTAGATTACAGCCCATTATTTCATAAGCAGCACTGTTTCAGGGCTCAAATACCTTTCCTGGAGCACTAGTGAGAAAGGTTTATGGCACTCAGAGTAATTTCTCTTTCAGATGTTAGAAACTGCACCGTTCTCTGGCTCCTCTTGGACTGAATGTCATTGATTTTGTTCAGTTTCTGTCTCTAATCTTTGTACATCCACATATTTTAATGATATGCCAAAAGAGTTCCCAGCAGGATATGGAACTGTGCCTCCTTATGGTGCTTTCAACAAACTTTTCATCTGTAAAGAAACTCCAAGATAAATGTAGAAAGAGAAGAGAGTAAGGACAAAATTTAGGCTCTACAAGATAAATACACAATAAAGCTGTTTATCTCTGGTATCCACTAGGCATCTTATCAACTCAATTGGCTTCTATCCTTGCTAATCTTTTACTCTGAAATGATAGGATTTTTCAAAGCTAAATATTAAGAAAAACCCTGTCTTTTTCTGCCCTTGACATTTCTGGTCAAGGACATGCTTTATAGATTGATTCTCCAGTGCTCCAGATTTATTCATTTATGCTCTGTGGAAGAGGGAAGAAGAAAGAGGCCAGTTGTTTGACTTGCTGTAACATTCAATTTTACTGTGTATATTAGGATTCTTTCAGGATGCCGGTATTCTGGATCAGAGTCTGTGCAGCAGGGAGGATACAAGCTGTTGTATTGGCACTTGTGCTCAGATACTCTTTAGTGAGAACATAGAAGACAATTTCTTCAAGCTCTGCATGAATCCTATTAGCATGGTCAGTTGACCATACTGATGTTAAATCAGCAATTAAGCCTGACAAAACAGTAACAGGACCTGTATTGTCAAGGCAGTCCTCCTAATGAAAGAGAGAGGCTATTTTTTGTCAAAGAGGAATAGCATTTGTTAAGGACAACCTGACATAAGACCAGAATATCCAAAGTAACTCTGCTACACTTTTGTTGGTTTCTTGTAAACCCAGTAGAAATGGTTGCAAATCCACATAAGCCTTTAATTGATGTAAATAAAATACAGGTTATAACTGAGATAAATGTGTGAATGCCTAGAATAACTGCACGTTAACCCATTCAGAGGAGATAACTTTATGTTTATAGAGCTAAATAAGAACTTGCCAGGTATTTCACACCCAGCTGATGCATATTCATTCCTGTGACCAAGGCAGTCCCCGGGTTTCAATAATAGTTATACTCTCTGGCACAGAGGAGCACTGGAATTGGAGCTGTGAAAAGGTGCTAAAAGCACCTATTTTCACATCTTAGTTTACCATACTCCCAAATTCTGGCCCCTTCTGCAGTGAAATCAGGTTAACATTTAGTGTTAGAAAAGTTCTCATGTGTTTTAACTTTCAAAAGCAATACACAGAAAAGGGCTGCAACTGAGAAGCTGATCTATCAGTTTGTGAACTGTGCTGGGTTTAAACCATACACATTTGGAAGCCTTCATTTTGTCATGTTTGCATAGATATTACAGAATTTACAAAATCCATTTATACGCCATTTGTCCTGCAGTGTGGTCTATACCCTTTGTTTTGACTGACAGGTCAAAAAAAAAAAAAAAAAAGTATATCATTGTGGAGCAAAAGAGAAGGAAAATCTTTTCATGAAATGCATGAATAACATGACCTACTTTCTAAGTATATAAAAATTGGGAGATTAAAATTTTCCCACCTTCCTGAGGTGTTCTCAGGTTTTATAAATCAAGAATGCACTATGGAAACATCAAATATTATGTGGGATTCTGAAACGTAAATAAAGCTGCTCTGTCAGTTATGGGTGTCTGTGGACTCTTATGTTTCTTTATCTGAGAGTTTCTGAGATTATTGTATCTGAAGCAAAATCTGTCTACATACGACTTCTACAAAGCCAGTGAGACCTTTCAGAAGTGAATGAACTATTCTTGAAGATTTTTTCTTTTACAAAGGTAAGGTTTTGTTACTTAAAAAAACACTGCTTTTTTTTTTTTTTTTTTTTTTTTTAACCTCTGGAACTGAAATATGTGAGGTAAAAACACACTAAAGACAAGACAATACACTTTTGCTTTCCCAGAAAGTAAAATCACCAAGGTCAGTCTATGGATAGAGGTAAAAAACAAATCTGTATTAACAGAAAAGATAAGCTCTAAGCCTCTTATTTGAGAAAATTTTACACTGGAGTGAAATGCCACTGAAAGTACCTTCATCATAACCTTGAAGAGTCAATGTTTGTATTATTTAGAGATGTTGACTAACTGTTCAGCTATGTACATCCAGAGGCTAATGCCCAGAAATCATTGGTGCATACAAAGCATCTATTTAAAAATCAAATTTGTGTTACAGAAAATCCAGAAAGACCAACACAACTATTACTTTTTAAAACAATCCTTTAAATGGCTTGAGATCTGTTGAGCTTTTGATGGGCTACCCTTCTTTCTCGGAGCAGGGTGAGAGAGCAGAGACTGCTGTTCTGCTAAGTTCTTTATTTCATAGTCTCACAGTTTTCTGAAGGCAGAGCTCAAGGGGCTTACATGATAAGGCCAAGCAGTAACAGCAAACAGCAGGCAGAAAACAGCTTCTTCTTCTTCTAATTCTATATGCTTTATATCCTTCTTCTTACAGAAGTGTGGATTATATTTGTTAATTGACCAAGGAAATTAACACATGATTCTAGTTTTCCTTTTCTTAACCTATCCTGGTCTAATTCTAACAGCTGTAAATCTCACACAAGTGTTACATAGGTATTACACAGATTTGCATATGTAGTTTCTATCAGCTCTTATTGTTTATGAGAACACTAAAAAATGTGAACAGTACAGTTCTATCTACATTTTGTCTAAAGTAAAGAATTCTGTGAAAAGGTGATTTCTTTGCTGCAGCTTTTCAATGTTTAAGGCATTTAGCATATATTTCTACTAAAAGTCAAAAATCTATATTTTTATTTCACTTTGGTGTGACTTCATGTGTCTCAGCTTATCTAAAGGTTTTAATTCAACTCCTGTGCTTTGGCTTCCCTCTGCACCTGAGTCCAGAGTACAACAGAGATCAACTTAGTTGCAATAGGACATAACTTGAGGAAAAAAGACTTTGAGCTTATTGTTCTTATTAATTTTTCTGAGGAAATATTGATAGATTTGAGTAGTCTTAACATACCTATAAATTGACGTTCTTTACTTACATGTGCTTTTTCCATGAAAGGGCTCACTTGGAAGCCCCAAAGAAAAAGAAAATTAATCTTGCCACTTTCCCAGTTCTTCAGTAGGATACTATTTACTTTGGAGTGCAAGAGAAAAGATCTTATTTAAAAACTTCTTATTATGAGCTCTTATTTGTCAAACCATGTTGGTTAGTGATTAATATTGGGGTCAAAGATAAGTCCAAGAATGCTTTGCTGACTAGGAGTTTGCACTCAGACCTCAGTCATACCATCTGCTGAGCAGTTACTCTTGTGGCAAATATGCACATTCCATCTAGCTGTGTAAATATGTGTATTCCTACTTTCTAAAAGGTAAAAAAACCTAACTCAGGTAGAAATTCTTAAGTCATGCAAGGAAAATTAGGCATACACTCAAATCTGAGACTGAAATAGCTCATTGAGGGCGTTCGACTGTTCTGCAAAAAAGTCAGTTTATTCATTTGGTTTGTTATTGAAATAGACTGATAGAATCTGTGCAGTCAATAGTTTCCTTTCCAGGTAGTTGATTACCTGCATCAAGCCTCCTGAATTCCTCATAGACCAAAGGCCTTGGAGAATCCATTTAACTGTTGTGCATATTTTAGTTTCCTGATCTATTGACCAGCACAGTAGCATTAATTTGCCTCTGCAGTTTTCTGTTGACTTGATCCACACCTGCCTTGTAACCCCTAAAAATAGTCCTTTTTAAATGAAGATATCATCAATTTTCTGAAGAGCAGAGTTAAATTCTTCCAAGATTCATTTCTTTATTTTCTGTATCAGCACCCATTTAGAGAACTATTTTTAACTCTTCCAGGATTGATCTACAGTAATCTCCTTAGTACACCTTAATTCAGAGAACTTTCTGACTGTGTCCAAAAGGCTAAATCAAAGCCAACGACTTTCAGCTGTTCCTTACCATTATATAAGTACAAACAAACCCAAATCCTAGCTTTAGATCTCTGCCTGTTTAGGATATGTTCCTTTCCCTCCCCTTTAAACCTTCCAGGCCTTGCAAAGTCAGCTAGGAATACTGCTAGAAGAAAAGGAAGAAAGGAGAAAAGCTTTGTTACATCCCTCTTTGCCCAAAGATGTAGAATGTAATTATTTGGGTTGGAATGGACCTTAAAGATCACCTACTTTCAACTCCCCTGCCATAGGCAGGGACACCCTCCACTAGAGTTTGATCATTTTAAAATAATGAATAATAATAGCTCCCCAATTCTTGCTCTCACTCCCAGGTAGTGGCTCTAAAGCTTTTTTCACCTAATACTGTAGGGTTAGTTATCAGGCTTTAGCGTTATCAGTCTTTAGTGTGGCACCTCAGAGGGTGACTCTAATAGTTCCTCTTTATAGCATCCTTCAACGACTGAAATGGTAGCTACACAGGCCTTTTATGAAGACTTATTACACAGCCTACAACAGATAACAGCAGTAGAACAATTAGCTACATTCATCAAGATCACCTGAACAGGGAACAGCATGTCAGACACATTTGTATCCACTTCAAAAGAAAATATAAATCTCCATAAGTAAGTTTAAAAGACTTATTAGACTTTCATGCCTTGACAAGTGTTTCATTTTTATTTTATTCTACACAGCAATGAGTTACTGACATACAGTTATTTCTTTCAGTCATGGAAACGAGCCAGGATTTTTTTCAGTCATGTTTCTCCAGGCCTAGCAATAGAAGAGAGGATTCATGTAACAGTGTTCTAGAAAGGGGTAAAAAATGCAGCTACACTGAAAAGAAACAGTTGCATACAGGACCTGACAGAGATCAGTTCAGAAAGTCTGTTATTCATTAAGATTGTGAGTCTCCAGATTTTCTTCCCTTTCTGAAAAACATGGTTAGGAAGACAAGATTAGCATCAGCATTTCCAAGCTACAGTTCTTCCTGTAGGATTAAAAAAATTAACCACTTCTGCATCACACCCAATTAAAGGTAGATTAAAGATTAATAAATTGGAATACACTTAATGCTAGAGGCAATTTTTTAAGGGTACCTGCACATACTGAAGTGAGATGCTGAGATAAAAAAGTATTATGCAATCTGTGTTGAGGTCCTTGTTCATCACAAATTATCAGTAAGACTGAGGAAATCACTTTGAACAGGCATTGTTTCCAAGACTCTTTATTCTATAAGGTAGCTGAGCAAGCTTGAAGTAGGATGCTCAACTATTCCAGTGGGTTTAATATGATTTGCAGTTATAAATGTAAACATCTCAAAGCTCAACCTCAGTAGGCTTTTTTAGCAATGTTGAATATCCAAAGCTACCAATTCAAGTAGCAATTACTTGTCATAGACTTGCACAGATCACTTACCAAACCAGTGTCAGAAATGAGAAAATAGTTCAAAGATCACCGATCTCACTAAAGTCTAGTGATATTTCATAAAAAAAGACTAAACATTACCAAGCTACACAAGCAAATAAAGGGCACAGATATCTTCCTTATCAAAAGGGAGAAATAGGTGACAAGAAATATCAATCTGAAATAAAGAACGCACCACAGAGACATTTATGTGTGCCATTTACTTTAATTGGTAAGTGACTATCTGCTGTTCTAACAAAAAAGACACTTCAACAAAATAGAATGAACCTTCATGACTCCCTCGGCAAATGTAGAGCTAAATAACTTTCCTATTAATAGGATATAAAATACAGCAGAAAAAGACAAAGACAGAAAGGATAAAAAAGAAAAACCCTCAACAAAATATTCAAGTAAACTACAAGATTAATAATGTAAAAATTTAATAATTTGAGAATACAAACACTTTCTCCATATCATCAGCACAATCACAGCTGGGGAGTGCTTGCTAATGTTGCAGCAGATGACATTACTTCCATTAAAATTTTTTAAATAGTTTTAAATATTTTAAACAGCAAAGAACTCTATTAAAATTAAAAGTGTTTTGCTTGCTAAGAACTTCAAGTAATTGAACTGGACATCTAATTTAATTCCCTGAAAATTATTAATTTATCTTTATTGTCAGTATCTTTCCTTATGATTTTGTCATACAGGAAGAATCATACTGCTCTACTTATGTACTAAACAGCTCCACCTCCAGTGTAGCCACAGCTCACTGACTTCCTTTTGGTATGGAACTTGCACCTGCCAGTGCAAGACACACCAATTTTAAGACTTTGGCCTTGCTTTTTCCGCCTACAGCACCACATCAAGAGAAGTGCTAACTCACTTGCTTTTGAACTTCTCACTTACACATTCTGTTTTTAGTCTTTGCTTTTCTCAGTCTTGGAGTCAAGTAAGAACTCCAGTGCTTCAGTTCATATTTCTGTAGGGAATGTTAACATCCTTTTACCTTTTTTTCTTGATTGGCTATCTTTTAAACCATAAACACGTACTACAATACACATTACTCTCGTTACCCACAGTAGATTCTGTTGCTTGCATAAAACAACAAAATCAGGACTGTTATCTCCTTAGAGGGTGTAGTTCAAATGTTCCAATTTCAGTGAGGTGTCTGGACTCATCCGTTTGATGTCAGCCCTCGAACTTCATCCAGGAGTTACAAAGGGGAGAGATGAGCAGAGAAGTTGAGGGGGGCAGTCACTGTAGATACTCTTTACTTAGTTACATGATTTATTTATATACACATAGGTATCCCTGTCAGTAGGATCAGAGACCTCTGAGACAGCACAGAGCCTGTCAGTAAAAACTGAAAAAACCTCAAGCCAACCACATTTAAAAAAAAGAAAGAAAAACAAAGAAAAAAGTTGACTCCAGACTGACTCATGCAATTTTCCAAATTTTAAGCAAAACTGAAATAGTGAGTAGGTCTAATAAAACTGAAAACAAATAGATACAATTGCATTCCTTCTTTTAGGATGAGGGAAAAGTTCCTGCCTCATTCCAAATGGAATAAGAAATAAGAGCATATAATAATGCCTTAGTGGCAAAAGTCCCCCCAAAGCCTTATCACAGCAGGGATGGTGGTGGAGAATCAATTGTCTTAATCTGACTTGAATTAATTCTATAATGAGCATATAATTTCACCCTCCTGCGGTATAAAACATATTAATTATGAGTACAAGAACACAAACAATAAAATGAAAACAAAATTAGAATGTAATTTCCTTTCCTTCAAGTGCTAAATAGAGAAGTAAAAATAAGGCAGTAGCTCATAGCTTTCTAACTGCTGCCTTATTAAGAAGAAGCCATACAAAAATCCTGGCATAATTAGCTAAGCATACAGCACATTAATTTTTCTAATTTAGGCCTTTTCTAGTTCCTTGTGGTTTGTTTTTTTTTTCTCAAGATATGTATTTCATTATCTCAAAAATCTCAATTTTCAGTCCTTGCAGAAAATGTCAGTCTTTCTTCAAGGAAAACAAAGTAATGAGAGGCAAAGGGCTGTATACATACAGAGAAGTGGGAGAGGAGGTATTACAGGATTAAAATATTTTACAAGTGTTTCGTATTTTGCTACAGTTTAAAAGGAGAGAATAGACTTGGCTTGAATGAGTCTTCCAGATGTAGAGAAAAGAACCTTGAAACATCTTATTCTTACTGATTTTCTTAAGCCCAGGTTGCTAGCAAAGATCAAATATAGGTACTTTATCCAGATGACTAATATGACTTGTAACATCAGTCTCTTGATTTAATATCTGTCCAGATGCTAGAACATACTTCCCTCTTCACCCACCCACCGTCTATGTCCAACAAAATACTGTTTTCCTCTGCCTCTTCCCCTTTAGATATAAACAAGGATGCCTAATTTCTGGACAATGTTCTGTTGGAATGGATCACTCATTCTCCTGTGTAGCTCTATGAATTATATATATATATATATATATATATATATATATATGCATTTTATTATTATTAACTAATAAATGTCACCTGAAATATCACCCAGGAAGCAGAACACCTTTGTTGGACAAAGTCATTTGTGAGCCTGCACAATACTGTGACAAAGCTCTGGTCACCTAAGTAGCAATTCAAATCTCTGCAGTAAAAACTGCAACAGAAATTAACCTTTCCCGAACCATTTACCTGTGGCAATGCTAACACCTTCACATCATAGCTATTTTTCAACCAGCACAATTCTCCTTTTTCACTGTGCTCCAAAAGTGAAGAGTCTGTACCAATTTTGAGTGAAACAGATTAATGATAGGCAGCACCACATTTCAGTTCAGCAAAAAAAAGCAAAATACACAAACTTGCCAGTTTGTCCCAGCTTACTGTTTATTCTAGCAATAGTGCTGACAAATATTGAAAAAACACTGACATAAGTTAAATCTAAAGTTATATAAACACTCATCATAAGTTTTTATTTTCTGAAAGTGTCAAATCTCTTCGGAATTTTCACTTTGCCATTATGAAAGGAATAATACTCCTTTTCTCACAGTTACATTGCTTTACTTTTGACCTAGGGACATTATGCTGTCAAGAATTACAGAGGATGATGTGACAGCACTTTGCCTCTTTTATATCTGGAGAGTGGAAAAGGGAAAGGAGGAAAGAAGAGAATGTTTGTATCAAAGCAAAAATGCAGATCTAGCTAGGAAAGCACTTACAAATAGATTATTGCCTCTGCAAGGCTTGTGTTGTTATTGTCCGAAGATTTGACTCTGTTTGTTGGGTTGTGGTAAGGGAAGGGGTGAGTGCTATGCTTCGTTTTTCAGAACATTCACCACACAGTAGCAGATACTCCTGTCACCTAGTATGGGATATATTGAATCCAAATGACACAGCTGACAAAAAGAGTTATGTAGCTCCATGAGCTTGTGTACTTTATTGCTTACATTAGTTCCTGGAAAGAGAAAAAGGGACCTCAATGGGCTGTAAATCTTCACTGAAGCTCCTCATGACATTGTCTCCTTGCATTAGGGAAAGTGAAGGTGACATGTGGTACCCGCTTATCATGTGTATGGCCAGCATGAGATGTTTCTGATGCTCAGTTGTCTGACACCTTTCACAGCAAACAGCCAGAACCCAAGCATGGACTGAAGGGACTGAAATTGCCAATAAATCTTCTTAGAGACAAGTTTCACTTCTCATTATCCACATGGCTGTAGGAAGTCTTCAGAGAAAGATTTAAAATTCTTTGCAGATTCATATGAAAAACAAAATGTTTGTACTGAAAAAAAAAATATTTAACTTATTGTCCTTCTCTTTGATAAAACAATCTGTAAAGGTTGCTGACAAAGCTTTACAATATTTAATTTGCTGTGCAGTTACAGACCTAACAGCTGCCAAGTCACAGCACTACCTCCTACCAGCTGTCTTGCTGTCAATGAGTGAGAAGGTGGAACTTCGGGCAGTTTAGTCACAATGGGGACATCAGGGAAGCATCCAGCTACCAGTATGGTAAGACTTGTGGCTAGACCAGGCAATTTAGCAGGAAGAAAAATACTGATTTTTTTTAGCCCACTGAGTCACAATTAATAGTCTGCATTTGAAAAGTTTTCATATTTTCTGATTTCCTTTGGTATTCCTGTGGTCCAATGCCATCAATCCCAGCTGACTGAAAAACTTAGGCAAATTGAAAACAACAAGAATTAAGTACAAAAAGCACATTCCACCATCAGTAAGTTCTGACCATTATCTGTCACAAGCCACTCTGATAGCACAGAAGATAATTTTGTCTGAGTCCACATCTCACAGATCATCATAGCTCTATTTGTGGTCTCTGGTGTCCTGACTTATAGTGTGTTAGCTTAGAATCACTCAGACTCAGAGTAACTGTGGTATTACTCAAACTCCTTTTCACAGCTACCAATGTCAGCACCCTCCTGTTCTCTTGTAGGTCTGAGGGGAATAACACTTTTTCTTCTTTGCTAAAGAAAAGACCTCATGACATGTCTTTCTTCTTATGATGATGTGTGCTTTTACTGGTAAGACTTAGATAAATAGGAAATTAAGAGGGCTAAAGCTGTTCTGTCATGTGAGATGGGATTGATTTAAAATGATTGGCCTCTTGCACATTCCTCTTACCAATTTTGTTATTTCCACTTTATGATGTCTGACTGCTGTGTTACTAATGGCATTAGCTCTGCTGCTGGACCATGCTGCCATGCATATCATAAAGTTTCATACACGTATGGCATTACAATCATGACAATTTGACATCTGCTCAGTTTAAAGCATATTTACAAGAGATTTCACAAACCAGGAGAGTTTATCCATCTTTCTTTCAGATATTAGCTTTGGTAGGAAAATGCAAAAATAAACATATCCTATGGATAGGAAAAGACTGTCACTTGTTTCAGGGAATCAACATAAGATTTGTTTCCTGACAGCACTTTCTGTTTAACCTGTGTCTGTATAAAGCTGCTGAAGACAAACCAGCTGGCTAATATCTGTGTGCAGTGCTGAGTTCTCATGCAGAGCATACAGTATCAAAGTAAGGGCAAGTCTGTATTTACAGAACAAAGTTTTAACATGATAATGAAGCCGAGGTGAACAGTGCACAATATTCCTTTTCTCCATTATTCATACTCATCAATTAATCTTTCCCCAAGAAACAGTCACATATGCTGTGTTGTTCTCTCACCACAGCTTGGAGTACTTGGTAATTTTCAGGAAAATCCTTACCATGGAGTACACAGAGATAAGTATATTTTGAGCTTGATCTGAGATTTGAAATATGACAGAGCATATCAGAGGCATCCTTTCAACAGACTCATCCAAGCTCTGCTTTGTACAGTTACTGCATGTATATTTTATGTACATATATAGATATATAGTGGTGAATAATTCAAAGAGAAAGGTACACTTAGTACACAGGAGATATGATGTGCTCATTTGATCTGCTCTGGTAAAGTTATTTTCCATCACAAAATTTGCAGGAAAGATGTTCACTTCTATATTTAGTAGTATGCAGAGACATCAGCACACATTTTCCTTTGAAAAATACTTAATAATATTAGTTTTAAATGATGACACTAAAGCTAAAATTATTTAAATTAGTTTAAACATGAGTAAGGAAGTTTTTACAACAGTTAATGCTTTTTCATCACCCTGCAAACACTATGCACTGTTTGCACTTTAAAGTTCAAAGTCCTGTTATAAAAAACAGTCCATAAAAATAGCATCATGAAGGTTTGTTTCCCCAATGAGCCTGTGTACAGTTTAGTTGAATTTAGAAGTCAGAAGATTTGGATAGACATGCACACATACACAGATACTACAAGTAACTTCGCTGCAAAGGGCTTGTAAGGTGTATGCACATGTGAATCCTTTCTATTTGCATTTCCAGTTGGCTAATGTGAGTCAAGTCTGGTCCAGAAGCCACATACAGCCATATTTCCAGAACACTGTGGCCAGGGTATGCATTTCCTCTGCTGCATTCTAATAGAGTCCTTAAAGAATGCAAATAAGATATTTTCTCAGACACTTTACTACATAAAACTACTGCATGAGAGTTAGGTTACACCTATTCGCTTTGGTGTTTGAGCAGAAGAAAATCTTGTAAGTGTATTTGTCAATGTAAATCTGCATGGAGTTTCATATGACCAAATCAAAAGAATTGCTTTAATATGACGGCATAACACAGGCAACAAAGTTTTAGTAAGTGTTTGCTACTTCATTCATATAGTTTTTGGATTTGTGATAAAGAATCTTTCTGGGATGCTATCCAGTTTTGGTCTAAAAAAGGGAAAAAACGAGTCTGTACCAAAATCAAAAGAAAAATCTCCTCCCTATGTCTAAATGTAACAAAAGTTACAAGCGCTTTTGAGAGAAGTTATCATACAAGGCATTCTTCTTGATCAGATTCTCCACCATCACAGTAAATACCAGATCCATGCACCTGGTACTTGATAGAATTTGACAAGCAACCCTGACTGTTCACACGATCCCTGGCATCTACAGTCTACCACTGTGCCTTTTATGTCTCAACCTGTGCTGTGTAAGCACAAACCCTTCCTTTCTTCCCAGCTATTGCAAACCCAGTAAAATTGTGTATCAGAACACATGAAATCTTAGAATAGAGTGCAGCTGAGTGAAATGGCTGCAAACTCACAGCAGCAGTCCGGTACACTCATAACCAGCCCTCTAGTACATGGGGTTACCAACACTCCAGTACTCCTAGCCCAGGACACTCATGAACAGCACCCTTGAAAATTACCACACACTCGGAAATAACCTAAAACTAAACACAAAATGTGTTGTTAAAGAATGTATCATTTTTCCTAAGCATACAACAAAGTTGTTCCAAAAATAAGTGTCTGTTGTTATCAGATTTTAAAAGGGCACAGAGACAAAGACCTTAAAAGTTTTCGACAACCAAAATATTTCTATGATTAGGAAGGGTACCTGATACACCAGCTAGATCTTTCTCCTAAGTGTCAATTACTGCTAGCAAAACTTCATTAAACCACAATAGATAATTCTTCATCTACTTTGGTGTACAAAGTGTTTGTACATAGCTTATCTCTTAACAAGTCCATTTGTTATAATGTCCTTTTATCTTTCTTTCTCAATCTCATGTTACCATTCCACATTTTCTATACAACACCAACAGAACAGGCCACAATTGAAAAGTACTTCTATTGATGTAACTGGCATGAGGTTCAGATGCAGGATCTTCCTCTGCAAATATAAAACAACTACACTTTTCTGACACTCTAATCCATTTCCCAGCTGAGAGCTCCAAAATGATTGTTCTTTACTGAAGAGCATGTGGGAAAGGTCATAAAAAAAAAAAGTTCTCCATGGGATGCTTCCCCTTTGCCTCATAATTAAATCCATTGGTTCTGATACTTCATTGAAATTAATGTTCAAAAAAAATTAGACCTTTATGCGTAGCTTAAAAAATAATAAAAAACCCAGTATCTTACTTTGTTATTCAAGAAATGCAGACAACACACTTTTGCAAATTGACACTCACTGTCAAACACCATTCTCCTGAGGCAAGATCAAAATAATACAGCTAGATATATGTACCTGAGCTGCAAATGGAGTTTGAGTATCAAACCATTGTATAGATAAAGAAAGCAATCACTAAGTAGCAGAATGTCATATTAATCCTTAGAAATCATTACAGCTTATCCCTTCCCTCCAGGAAAAAAAAAATTGTTTCTGAAACATTAAAGTACCAAGTTGGAATACATTTGTCTCTAGGAGAAGAGTGCTGTAAAACCTCCATCGCCCAAGTGTTTGGTGAAGGAAGCCAGAGGAGCTGGCAATGAGCACAGCTGCCCAAAGCCAGGGCTCTGCCCTGCTCGCCTTGGCCCCTGCACTGCCCTGCTCCCCACGCGGCCCCGGCGAGGCAGCGACTCAGGTGTGGCCGCACTCCCCACTGGGCCCTCACCCACTCCGGTCCCTGCTGGGAGCAGCACAGCCTGTGACCCCAGGGAGGGGACAGTGCCCTGGGCACAGCTCTGCTGCAGTCACAGGGCTGGTCGTGACGGCGTCCAAGGTCCTGAAACCTTCCACTCTTTGTTCCTACCCCAGTTAATGCTGGGCCTCTGCTGGCCTCAGAACCCTGGGCAAGTTGCTATCATTAATTAGCAAACCAAAAATTATCTGTCCTCTGTTGTACACTAATAAACTCCTAGGTAAAAGTCCTTTCTTCATGATACTGTCTTTTTATTACAGTACCAGACATTTTAATTTCATTTTTCTCTCCATGCATATATAATTCCACCACTTCTGGTGGGAGAGGCTGGATATCATCCAGCAAAGGGCAGAGTGATTCCACAAGTAGTGAAAAACCAATTAGGTAAAAAGTAGTTGGAGAGGACCCCACTAGCTTTAGGCCAAAAAGGAAAATAAAAAGCATAAGAAAAGGTTTCAAAATCCAGATCCTAATTTTCCTGCTATAATCTTCCTGAGCTTATACTTGCTTTAGTCTTTCATCATTCTGCTGGGCTGAGAACCTTGAATCTCTTCTTATCTCTACATTTAACATTATAGATGAAAATAATCAAGAAAGTGTATGAGTAAAAATATTACTGAACAAAGTTAATTAACATCTCCTCTACCATTAAAACTCTCTGTGTGAATGAAAAATATGGCAGAAAGTTATTTCCTATGACTTCTCTCGCTTGATTCTTCTAATGACCACATAGGATATAGTAAACTACTCCCTCAGCACAACTGTGGGATAAAACATATCCATTATTTTTGCCTCATAAAACTGCACAGAATTGATTTTGTAGAAATGTGGGGTAATTATGTTTGGTGATTTCTGGTTGTGAGGTCAGTCCTTTCACAATTTCATAACGCATGCCCTGTGCAACAGCCTGCATCTCCACAGAACAACCTATGTTAGCAGCTGGAAAGCTGGTCAAATAATCTACACTTCCTTTCCAGGTCATTAATGAGGCCTCTGTCCTGGCCTTGCATAATATTTCTGGAAAAAAATAGCAATTTCAAAAGCCTCAGATTGTGCAGAACCATTGGAAAGATTCCAGTCAGCTGGAATAACAAATTCTGTGGGAGTGAAAGATGCTGCATCAGACAGTCACAACATGACAGGGTCAATTTTCATATTTCATTTTTCATTTATGCAGATAAAGAAAATGTTATCCTGGGGGAAATGTGTAGTTAAATAAGGTACATTCAGTAAAAATTTTAGAAGTACCAGATGGAGAAGAACCAGAAGGTACCAGTCACTTAAGAGTATCACAGAATGAGGACATATCTTGTTCTAAATTGCCCTACCATCAGTTTTACTCCTATGATAATTGAGGCAACTCCACAAGAAATGACATGATGGAAGCTTTTTACTAATATGGTTTTGGCAGATGAAAGGCTGCCACTTTAAATTTCAAGAAAAATGTAGTGGGTTTTTTGTATTATTTTAGCAGAATGTTAAAAAGAAATAAGGCAGCCAAGAAGGAGAGAAGAATTTGATGCCCAATGAAAGAAACAGTTGAGGGAGAACACCGGGGATCAGAAAACTATTCCATAATTGAGACTTGCATCCCTGTAAGTGAAAAATTAGGCATCAAATATAAATACATCAACTGAAAAACAGACGTGGGGAGTGTTAGATTAATTTTTTTCCTAGGCTCCATCCCCAAATTTGCACATCTGTGCAGAAGAGAGAAGCTCTTGAGAGTATGGGGAAAAAAATGGAAAGAGGAACAATTCATTTTTAAAGACCTATTTACCACTGGCAAGAAAAAAGCAACAAGTACAGGTATCTTGGTCACGGAAGAACTCAGAGCTACAGTACATTTTTTTTTTCCTGGTGAGAGGTAACCAAGAAGGATAATTAAACCTCAGAGGCATTTTTTTTTGTCTTGTGCAATTTTTCTTCGAGTAGAAAACAAGCTTTGAGGCTGCCCCAAGACACTCTTAAGTTTGCTATAGCCACAAATGTAGACAACAAATGAAGACATTGCATTGATTTGCTCCTCTGTTTCATGAGAGGAGGCACCTTAGTATTCACTAGGGACAAAGCACTGCCAGAAAAAGAAAAGAAAAAGGAAAGAAAACCCTGCCAATTCCATACTTAATGGAGTAAGAAAGAATATTTTCAGGAAATGCAGGGGTTTATTTTAGGTAATCAGCTGAAGCAGCCTGTCTTCCCCATGAGCAAGTGTATTTGCTTGAATAGCAGCTGCTTGATAGCTTTCATGTGAGGAAAAAAATAGAAGTCTGTTATATATAAATTATTTTTTAAATGTTGGAAATGCTTGGTTCTGAAATCAGCAGTAGTACAACAGAAGTGTTTTCTTGTATAGAGTTAATGCTGGTATAAAGCTAATTTCTGTGAGTTTGGGGTGGTCATCATACCTCAGTTTACAAGGCTTTCCAAGAACCTACAGCAAAGTGACTTTCACATACTTAAGTCTCACATTGTAAAGCCTTTATTGTTACACAGATATCCTTCTATATCCAAGAATTACATAGCCAGTTAGAGAGGCACACTTCTCTCCTGGTGGGTAGCACTGCTAACCACACAACGTTTTACTTTAGCAGGTGCCTTCCACAGCCAGTATAAAACACTGGCCCCGGTTAGGTCAGTGCTGTGCTGTAGCACTGTGGCCGTTGGGGGCTGGGATTTCACACTCTCAGTCCCTCCAAGGACACTGCAGTCTTTCCAACTACAGAGTTTCTGGGGGTGCTTCATGGCAAGGCAGTCTGGGATCATGTCTCAACCACTTCCTGAATCTTTGTTAGAAGGGGCCTCTGGTGGTTTAAACCAGTACAAAATTAAACTCCAAATAAACCACTCCCCTTCCCACTGCCCCTGCCGGCAAGAGAGGGACAAAGGCAGAGACTCTGTGTTGGGATAACAATTTACAGAAAAAAACCCCACCAATGGAATGATGAACACACAGTAACAGCAACAGTAATAAGAACAAAAGCATACAGAAAGAAAAGGTGCTATCCTCACAAAAAGTTGTTCATCACTTCAACTTAGTTCCGTGTGGTGACCGGGACAAAGATGGCAGCCATTCCTGCCACTAGTGTTTCCCATCCCAGAGCGTGGGACACCGAAAAACAACAACGGAAAAACCCTAAAAACTAGGTTTTCTTTGTTGCACCACATGCTTTTCCAGACAGCTGTGGTCAGCAGCGTTCACTTGGCTTGACCCCTCGTGGCTCATTCCACCACTGCTTCATTTCCTGTACCTGCTCCTGGTCTGCCACTTCTGGTCCTTTTTCTTTTCTACCTTTGGACATAAATCTTGCCCTTTTTCTTTCAGCAGTTGTTTGAACATTTCTGGAAATGGTGATAAATAGTATCAGCTTTGAAGTCAAGGCAAATAGCAGATTTGAAAAGGTCTCTGTCTTTGCAACACTAAAAGGGATTTTATACAATTTTTTTTTTTGATTTTCGAAGATGTCTAGCAAATCAAAACCTATATTCAGAAAGAGCCATGTGGATTCAGAATTTAGGAAAGAAGGCTTTATATTATTTGAATAAGTCCTGAATTTTTAAGTGCTTCATGTTTATCTTCAGGGGTCTAGTGTAATTATACACAGCTAGAAGAGAATCTGTGGGCCAATATTCTCCATTTGTTAATCTCTTGTAACATTTAAGCTATCTTTTTTTGCTTTTGTTACAGTCAAATGAATGCAGTAATTAAGATTACTCTTGGTTTTGGTGCATGTTTTGTTTATTAATTCTTTGTTAGTTAGTTTTCTCCAGGAAGCAGTATAACAACTTTTCGAAGTACAGAGATAGCCTGGGGGTTCTTTCAGCTGTGCACAGCCCCAGCATCAAAAGGATATTATCATGGAATAAAGTTGCCAGGAGGCAAATACTATTTATGAATCCTCTGGTCCTATAGTGCTGTAATGATAAGAAATGTCACTGTGACATACTGTGCTGAATAATAAACATTCCTTACCTCCCCTCTTTAAGAGTGCAGGGACCTGAGGCTGCTGTTATCATTAGAAAGGGAAAATATATTTTGGCTTTTCTTCTGAAAGCACTGAAAACTTCTGAATACATGGAAAACTTTCCTGTTAATTATGTCTGTGCTGGAGCAAAAAGTGGGAAGTTCTGAAAACATCTGCATTAAGCACATGAAATATAGTTTGATATTTTAATTAAATAAGTTCTAAATATAACTAACTTTAATTTCAGAGAATAATTAAAAATGCAATTAGTTAACATTGCTCTGTGATATCATTCACTAAATTTTTCATGTAAAAATGCATGAGGATGGTGTGTTTACTGGGATCCTTGTATGATGTTAATGATGAAGAATACAATGCTGTTCTGTGTGCAAATAAATATACCCACTGGAAAACTTTTGGACATTTTGAGAGTTGTACTGCATATGCAAAAGGTTACAAAAACATAAAGCAGGGGGGGTAATAAAGACCTTGAGTCAACTTGATAAAACTCTTGCTTTTTCTAGTATGTCTTTTTTTTTTTTTCCAGTTTGACTTGCATTAGTTTGAGAAAACCCTTAGCTGAAATGACATTAAGTGCCTGTGCAGAGGACAAAACCAGCTGTGAGTGACCCACTGATACTACAGTGAGGTCACAGTTCGGAGTCTGTACAGTGTGAAATTAGGCCATATTTAATAGCTGCTGATATCATCACACCAGTCACTGCATCACACATTCAAGTCTTGTGTCTGTAATAGAAGTCCTGTGCTATCATCTCATGAGTGTTTTATGATTTTGCTATTTCTGTTTCTTTTCATTAGTCTGAATTGTGACTGTCCCTCTGTCCTTTACCTGTGTCACTGCACTGAGCTATTGATCTGCCTAATACCTCTACTCTAGCAGTGCTTCTCCCCCTGCCCAGGAAACAGCTGGTGGATTTGAAGAGGGTAAAGGGTTTTAGGACCTCACATGGAAAAAGGAGAAGAAACGTTTCAAAGCTGCCTTACAATGGGGTTGGATGGAGTTCAATTATGCCAGTTTAACATCTAAATACAAACTCTGGCTTCAGTTACAGAATAACAGAATAATCTGATTGGAAGAGACCCACAAGGATCATTAGTTCCGATTCTTAATTGAGTGGCCCAGTACAGGGATCAAACCTGACCTCGTGGCATTATTAGCACCATGCTCTAACCCACTGAGCAAATCTCAGTTGCTGCCAGTATCCACCTTTTTCTATTGTTTTTTTCCTCATTTGCCTTTTTACATTTGTCCAAAGACAGCATCATAGAGCAAGGATTCCTTATAAAGTTTAGTCATACTGATGTCTTTTCCTGGGTCTTAAAATCAACAGCCAAACACAGTTAGAAAGGAAAAAGGGATTTTACCTTGGTATTTATTTTAAGGATCCTTAGGTGCACTACATCCAGGTGGAATGCACTGAAATGCACACCGCAGTGCACACCCCCAAAGATCTGGTATAACATTAGAGGCTTTATTAATTAGCATATCTATCAAAAATTCCCCAATGAGAAGCTCAAATGAGCCCCCTCCCCCCCCCCCCCCCAGAACTTTCCCCTGAATGGTTCTATCTTAGTTTACAAAATGTGTGTTCTGGAGAGGACCTTGGGGTCTGGGGCGCACTGATCCCTAATTACGAAGCTGCTAAAATGTTTAGTCTCCTACCTGAACAAACAAGTCTAAGTATGTAGGCAAAAAGCACTAAGAATACAGAAGTTGTAAAAAGTTATAAAAGGAGATAAAGAAAATGAAAAAAAAAACCATGGCATCATACAAATTCATTTTTCTACCAGCATGATATGAAAGCTACAGAACATAGGGAAAAAATAATCAACAGGGTGTATATATGTAAAATGAAGATATGCTCGTTGCTCTTTGCAATGTGGTAGCTTATTCTGCTCAAAGATTATACAAGCCTTTGTCCAAGAAGTACCTCCACAGTCAATGCAATCCTCTGCTTCTATACATTGCTGTATGCACAACTTGGAAATTAACATTTTTTCAGTTTAATTATACAAATGTATGCAGAAGTGAGTTCAAGAGGAGAAAGCACATGAATATATGAATCCATCTGAAAATATGAATGAAAATTTGTGGGAAATTTTTATGCATTATTATTGAGAAAATCATCATAACTCTGTGAGGAAGTGTACTGTCTCAGTGGATACGGATGGTTCATCATTTGAGTGCCTAGCATAGGTGGAAAAAACTTTGGAATTCTTTTAATTGGTCAGGGAAAATAATAAAACTAAGAATAGAAGTAAAAGTAAAGAAAACAAAGAACTTTGCAAAGGCAAAAAATAACTAAGAAACTGGCATTCCTAGAGAAAAACATAATCGATTAGAATTATTCTGTCCAAAAGCAAACTTAGGATATTTGAATGGATGGGAACAGATGATCTCAAGAGGTTCCTTTTAAACTAAACAAGTCTTTGATTCTGCAGCTTTGATCCTTCTCTGTGGGACATGCATTTCGCTTGGCAGATTCAGTAGGACACACCACTGTATCATGGAGAATTAGTTATATTATAATCATTTAGTCACAGGGATAATTAAACACTGACATATATCTCTATCTAACTGCTCATGGATGAAAGAAGACTAAAAATAGCCACCAAAGAATTAAAATCAGAACTTAGGTGAATCTTAAGCAATACTTAAATTTATGACAGAAATAAAAGTCGCAGTAGCTCATTTTATTTTCCCTCATTTCTAGGGATAAATATATGCATATTATATAGGATAAATATATGCTGATTTAGGTTTATTGCCCATCTTTGTAAGCACTTAAACCATGTTTGGACATACATTTGAGATATCAAAGCACGGGGTGCACCAACAGGGTCTGATTGCCCTGACCAACCTCTCTGCACCTTCTTTTTCAGTGTCTTGTGCAACCTCTCCCCTCTTCCATCACTGTCTGCCCTGCTACAGCCTACCTTGAGCCAGGCTTCTGTGAAACAGCTAAACTCTGAGAAAAAGCTGGGAGATGCCCCACCCTGAGCCTCCATGTGTGCACCCTACCTTCTCTGGCTCCAGAGCCACACCGGAGCTCATGTCCTGGCCCCTGGTCCTTGACTAAGCTGCTCTATGGGTGTGCCATGCCTGCCTTGCACCTTGCCAGTCCTGACATTTCTTTTGTGACTCCCTGGCTTGGCTCTGGACCCCTGTGGGATGGAGCCCTTGTCAGAGAGATCCCTGTGCTGCCTTGTTATCAGCTCACCTTCCCTTAAGGGGCAGCCCCCTTACTGCTCACTCGGTAGTTTTGTACTGAGAACATAGAAGGCAAAAAAAATCTAGGATCTAGACACCCATGTATTCAAAAAGGTGCATTTCCATAACAGTTTAAGTTCATTGAACAGTTAAAGTTCACTGCTGTTAATAATGTTGTCCAAAGTCAGGTGCTTTAATTCCAAATTTTTGGCCACTGATTTCAAAATAGGGAGATACTTTCTTCCATTCCTGTTCCGTGCTATAACACATATTCTTTCTAGCTAAACAGATGGTGCTTTTATGTTTTAGCAAATTCTAGTCAGGGTCTAAAATAACCTAAATACTATATCATAACATCACAGGATCACAGAATATTTGGGGTTGGATGGTACCTTTAAAATTCCTCTGGTAGATCCACTCTGCAATGAACAGGGACATCTACTAGAACAGGTTGCTCAGAGCCCTGTCCAACCTGACACTGGGACACTGGGTTCCAGAGATGGGACATCCACTACCTCTCTGAGCAACTTGTGCCAATGTTTCACCACTCTTGTTGTAAAAACCTGATAACCAAACTAAATATTTTCTCTTTTAATTTAAAACCATTACTCCTTGTCCTATTGCAACAGGACCTGCTAAAAGGTTTTTCCCTATTTTTCCTATAGGGCCCCTTTAAGTACTGAATAACTGCAATAAATTATCCTCAGAGCCATCTTTTCTCCAGGGTGAACAGTCCCAACTCTCTGTCTGTCTTTGTAAGATAGGTGCTCCAGCTTTCTCACTATCTTCAGGGACATCCTCTGGACTGCTCCAGGAGGTCCAGGTTCTTATATTGGGGATATCAGAGCTGGATGCAGCACTTCAGGTGGGCTCTCACCAGAGCAGAATAGAGAGGCAGAATCACCTCCCTCGACCTGCTGGCCATGCTGCTTTTGACATGTCTGGCTTTCTGGCTTGCAAGTGCACATGGCCAAGTCATGTCCAGCCTCTCACCCACCAACACCCCCAAATCCTTCACAGTGGGGCTTCTCTTGAGCTGTTCATCCCCCAGCCTGTATTGATATGTGGGGTTGCCCAGGCCCAAGTGCAGCACCTTGCACCTGGTGGTGTTAAACCTCATGATATTCCCATGGTCCCACTTCTTGATCTTGTTTTGGGTTCCTCTGGATGGCATCCTATCCCTCAGGGGTGCCAACAGCACCACTCAACTTGGTGTCATCTTCATGGAAAGTAAGTAAACATCTTCAATGTCCATAGAGTCAAAAAGAAATCATATAGGTGGAATGTACATCATCATCACAGCCATTAAAGAACTATGTAGAAGGTTTACAGATTCATCTGCTTTTTCAAGAAACCTGAAGACATTCCTTCTAAACTTGTTTGACTATTTTAATTATGTATTACTCTGAGGGGTTTTATTTTTTCTGATGTATTTTAACTGCACAGTTGTGAGGCAATTAGAAGGTTTTGTTGAACAACAACATAAAAATTAATTTTTATTAAACTGTTACCTCTAGTGCTATCTACTAAAAGCTTGATTGGATCTTTTCATGAATCTCCCTGTAGGCTTCTAATTGACAATGAATCATAGTGCTGTTTCTTCTGTTAAAAGATGCCTGCTAACTTCTATTGCTTTGTAGCAGATATTATTGTGGTCGTCATACTCCCATGAATAAACTGCCAACTTTAGAAAATAGCAATGCTTTGTTGTATCATACCTTTCAGGGTGGTATGGAAACTCATAGGTCTCTCTTACTATCCATTTCTGAAGTTTAATTATTCTAAGGGTTTGGGGGATTTTTGCTGTAAAATAAGTCACAAAGGGGATATAGGCATACTGTAGGGAGAACGAGGAACTTAGTTTAATGACCATCATCCCTATAGAGTTTAAAAGCATTAAAAACCACTGCCCTCACATTTAGAGTTATTTTTTCTGATACTTCTTTAAATAAAAAATTTAATGCATGAAACTCACACATATATCAGTACTTAGAAATATTCCTCGAGTATATACAACTTCCAATTTTATCTGCTGAGACACAAAGGAGAAGCTGTTTGTAAGAATAGTAAATAAAAGTCCTTTGAGATAGACTATCTTCTGAGAAGAAAATATTCACATAATTTCTCTTTTGGTGTTTCTTCCTGTCATCCTGTCAGCAAGGCAAAATTTCTTTTCTCCCAAGGAAATGATATCAATCCATGACACCACACAACCTGCAGGTCCTTACAGATAGATCCTGTCATTTTATGTGCAGGTCTCTTGCCTTTTGTGTTCTCTGTTTCCACAGCTGCCTATGTTTGCTGCTTTTGAAGGCTTTGGTGTGTTCTCTATCTTTCTTCACATTGATTCTTCTTACATGGCAAATGACTACAAGAGCAGGGCGAAATACAGAACATTTGGTGCCCGTTTTGGTTCAAACCAGCATATGAAAGAAAGGTTTTCCTTCAAAGTCTTGCCTACATGTCATTACAATGCAGACAATTACTACAGCCTCCTGGCACCTATGGGCCAAATAAACTGTATTCATAAGCAACTCATAAAAAAAATTACACTCTTGTTAAAGAGCAAAGTATATTTTGTGGTTTTATTTAGCCACAATTAAGATAGCAAATGCAAATGCACTGACTTTTGTGATACTAGAAAAAGACAACATAAGAAAATGCTATATGAAATTATCTGTTCTCTTTCTGGCAGAGTTTTAAACAGATTGGTTCTATAGAGAAAGTGCATCCTTATAAGCATATGTGTACTGTCTGTTTTCCTACAATCACCTTCTAGGGAAAAGCCAGATTTGTCCTCTGAATCTCTCTTGGAGCAAAGGTAGAGGCATTTGGACCTGATATGCCTTCTGTGTGGTGCATAATACACCATGTAGATAAAGAAATACCATTTGAGTAATAAAAATAAAACAGACTACTGGCAAGAGAAATAGAACTACTAGAAAAGAAGTTGATTCAAATTTTTCCAGTTGTAACACTAACTAGAGAGCAAGGTCTCTCAAAGTTGGTAAATCACAACCTGGAATGTTTATTGGTGGGCAAAGGCTAACTATACAACTATTCATTAAATTTTAATGTTTAAAACATTTTAATGTTTTCAGATCTAATAATTCCTCCTAATCTGTTGTCCTCTCACCTCTGCTGTCTGTAAAGGTCTTGTTACTATGCCTGCTCTGAAAGAGTGAGCCTCCAGTATTAGCATATGAAAGCACTCTCTGATTGATACTACCTGTTGCATGAAAATGAAATTGCTCGATAAAGGAAATTTATGGATTTGGCCAAATTTAGCTGCTTTGCTGCATATACCTGACACAGAGGTGATCACCCTCATCCTCCCCTTTCTTCCCATGTTTCAGTGCAAGATGGATGGAAATTGTATAGAAAATGATGTGCTAATCCCTCACATGAAAGCAAAGAGATTCCAGGGGACCACTGAAAAATTAAACTTGTACCTACAAGGATTCACACTGCTCCCTGCTCCTTACAACAGTGCTAGAAGTGATTCAATGAGATTTAATTTTTATAATAAGAAACCTCATCATTCAGTAAACTATCATCAGTTGTACTCCTTAGAATATACAGATATTTTCTTACCCTTTATATAATCTGTATGACCTCTGAATCCTCTATTTTTCTTGTCTGAACCTTTCTGATGCATTGTAAGCAAACATTATCCTTAACATAATCAAAAACAGGGGTTTTGTTTGTTTCTCTTCTGAGGGGACCAAAACCCTGAAAATTATCTATATGGAGGAAATAAAATCGCCCTGTTCTCAGACTAAATCTGAACCTCATGTTGTGTGGATACTAAAAACCTAGCAGAGAGCTTCTCACAAGCCTCTCACAGCTTTCCTGTGAGATGAATTTGTTCTCATGCAGTCTGGCTGAGAAACTTTTCTCTCTTTCTCATGAGAAAGCAGTTAGAGGAAAGTAAACTATTTTGCAGCTGGTAATTGTTATGAGAACTGTGGATTGTTTTAGATACATGGAAAAATAATATTTACAGATGGGCGTTATACCTCCACATATCACCTTGAGAGGTGGTGGATGAATAAGCCAATCATGTAATTTCTTTATTGAGAACCACACTATAAAAGATGAGCTTTCCATTAAAAGTGGTCTTAGCTCTTGCTTTGGCCTCACCATCTGACCTGCCTCATGTTGTGATTTTTGCCATTCCCTGGGGATAACAGCTACAATGTCGTCCTCAAAGGTTCATGCACATAATGCAATGGGATCACTCATGAAGTTGTACAAGCAGCATTATCTCTAAGATATTAGATACAAAAGTTAAATTGAAGAAGGATTATCATAGACATAGTTTTAGAAATAAAGAAACTGAAACAGAGGTGTGATCATCTACCCAGGTGGTAAAAGTAGAATTCAGGTTTCCTGAGCAGAGGTGGTTGAATGGTTATCTGCCCTGAAAGAAAAGTCTGTCTTCTAGGAAAAAAAGTTGTCTTAGTTTTGGAAAAAATAGAAAAACATGTAAGAGTTTCTAAATATGGAGAAATAAAATTCAAAACAAAGTTATAGAAATGTTGCACTTTGTTTAAACAAAGGAATGTGGGATTCCAAAGCCTAAGGCCTCCAATCTCAACTAAAACTCCCAGTACTTGCAATTTCCAAGCTACTCTCCATACCTAGTGGAAGACAAAAGGAGCAAAAGCCCTGCAACAAGTCTTGAGATGGTAGTTGAGTTACAAATGAGCTACAATATGTGAAAATCTTTAGTTATCAGATCCAGAGTGAGACACATGCTAGCTTGCCCATGCCAAGATACAGCTCGGGTCACAAAGGCAGAAAACCTGGAGAAACTACATAACCTGCAGAGCCTCACCTTAGGCAGATCTCTGACCACTTCCAGATTTTTTGTCAAGGACCCTGGACCCCTAGCCCACACCTGCAGCTTAAGTTTTGCAGATGGACATGTGAGCCACAGGCTACAGAATCCCAGATGCAGCAGAGACCAGACAATCATGTAAATATGCAGGAACTAAGCAGTGTTTTTTTCAACTGACCTTTTTAATATTTAAAAATAAGAATTTCTAATTAAGATGTAGTTGGTCATAAAAGAACTAGCTATATTTATGCTTGATTAGTAGTTCTTTAGATACTGGAGCACAATTTACATGGTCTTAAATGGGAAGACTATCAGTGTTTGGTAGTTTTTGAATACAGACTTCATTGAGGAGGGTCTACATTTACCCACTTGTACTTACATAGTATCATTTAAACTGCCTTGATAGCAAAATCTTCACTACAAATGAAAAAGTCTCTCTCTCCTCACCTGCCCCATTTCCTTCCTTCATGTAACACTATTTTTGGATCATACTAAGTATGACAGAAAAACAGTTGGGGGTAGAGGACAACATTGGAAGGGCTTTGTCCATCTTAGAGGGTCGTTCAAGCAGTATCCGATTTTACCAAAGGAGAACTGTATAAAGACAAAGTGATCTACAAAGACACAAGAGACCTCCAAAAGCAGAAACTTTCCATGTGAAGGCTGCTTTAAACAGAGTTTTAATACACCATTGAAATGTTGAGTCATGTTCAGAAATCATGGGATAAGCTTAAAAGAACTAAAACTTGATACCTTGTCTCTTAATTTCAAATGTTCAGAAGTTCAGCTATGACATGCCATCCATCTGTGCCTCTCAAACTAATCTTTAAAATCAAGGAAATGAATAAGCTCTTTTTGCTTTAACAAGTAATAAATCTTCTTTTTAAATGGTTAATTAATCATGTATTCAGTTGAGTGGACTTCCTGTAGGCAAAACATTAATATCATAATAAACAACAGAGATCATAATAAAATGGCAAGAGTTGAGAGTATAGAAATTACTTTGACTCAGAAGTTTCTGTTCCTAATTGCTTGGAAGATTATGGAATTGCAAGAGAAGTTATTTTTTTCTTTTCTCAACTGATAGAGGTCCACTGAAAAAAATTGTCACTGATAGTTTTCCAGAGGAGAAATATAAAAGTTCTTACTTACTTTTCTTTCACAGTATATAGGAGTGGTGCCTAAAGTGGATGTACAATAAATGACAAATTAAGAAAAAAATTTCTCTTCATCTACATCCTTTTCAATATTAACAGTAGCCTCCTTTCTTGTTGCTTTGTTTGTTTGTGGGAGCTTTTCCTTTGTTGTTTGTTTGTTTGTTTAGCTAACCAGAAGGCTTTCTATTTTTATTGTGTATATCCAGTTTCAAGTTCATTCTGCGCTTGGCCCACAGAAGCCTTAGGCAAAAATCTTTGTACCAACTAATAAAGGAACAGAAGTCTTGGCTTTCTGCTGCATATGCTAATATCCTAGATAGTGGATAACATAAATACCTACCTAATAAATATCTATTTTTGACAATATAACACTAAGGCTTTGGTTCTGAATAGATATGTTAGTATAATCCTGCTTTTCATAAACATTCTAAAAATCTTACTTTTCTGTTCTGCCATGGAACAAAGGAAATAAAATTGAAGACATTGTCACAAAATGAAATTGTCAGCTTTGGTTAGCAGATGTATATTTCATCTCCTTGTGCCCATCATTAGTAGCTATTTGTAGGAGTAGAAAATGAGCCTCTATTCACATGGCACTTTGGAAATGTGTAAATGTTATCTTTTATGGGAATGAAAAGAATTTCTGAGTCCAGTTTAAAATGAACACACTATTGTTATGAAGAAAGACTTCAGTAGTGGGGACATAATGACTGTAAGTCCAGAGCAAATTTATCATTATGAAAAAATGCACCCACTTTTCCCAATAATTCTCTTTCATTAAAGCAATCTTTGGCTGCTTTACCATTGTGAATCTACCTAGGTTTCCCACTTTCACAAATCTTGCTTCCCCAAGACATCTCTGTAATGAGAGTGAAATGTTTTTATTATTGCTTTTGTTAATCATGCTTCCTGCATCCTGCAAAGTGCTTTTTATTCTAAACTGTGCCAGAATTATTGGGGACTTAATCAATACTTGTTACCAGTCATGATCACAGCTGTTAATCACAGCTGTAATTACCAATTGATTAATTAGTGCAGCCCTGTTCAAAAGTCAGGAGTCATTAAATTTCTAGTACACATAACTTTAAATTCAGCCCAATCTCCACAAAGCTCCACAATTACATTTCAACCCACCATAATTTATTAAAAAATGCCTTCTATTAATAACTTTTAATTATTATAGTATTTTCCAGTAATCCAAACTGAATTCTTAGTCTATATATCGCTTCTCATTGCATCCCTACTCTAAGTATAATAATTCAATGAAAACCCAACCTGTACAAGTTTAGGGACCTTGCTCTGAATTACCATTTCATTCTGTTAAATGCGTTAGCTAAAGAACAACATTTGGGTGTATTCCAGAGGCTGATACACTGAAATTATTTACTTTCTTCTGCTAGTGAATGCAATTTATATTAGCAAAACAGCATTTCATTGTATTAACTTAGGTACTGGCTGATTTTTACTGGACAGTGTATATTGTTTAACTCGTAATTCATTGACCCTTTTTCTCCATAACTCCAAGTAGAAAAATCTGAATCCATTGCTTGAAGTTTTAACAGAGTAAAAGCAGGTAAATTACCTCTTACAAGATAAACTTATTTCCTTATGCTTTCTTGTTACTTAGAAAAATGATCATATTTTCTGGTAATATCACCAACCTGCCTTTACTCTCAATACTCCATTAAATAACTTCGATTAAAATTCAAAGATCAGTCCTTAAATTAAAACACATGGTGTTCTTCATTTGAAAGAGTACAAACCCCAGGCAGCTGTAAGAATACTAAATATAATCTACTTCACTTGTCTCATAACTTGTGTTTGTATTTGAATTTTGGAATACAATTTTGTTTGGCAGCATGTGCTCACCTCACTGCTTTTCTGCCAATGACATCTATCTACTCCTCAGTCAGTTTTTCTTTCTCCTATTTCCTCTTCCTGCCCTCCTCTCTCCTTTATAATCAACAACTGTTTTCTGTCATCAGATACAATTAGTGATCTTTTACCTGGTTGCCTTATTCTGGTAATATGGTCTCATGTTTAGACATGAGAAACTGATTTATCACTGGTAATGATAATCTTTTTCTGAAAGAATATAGTATTTGAATGTACCATCACCTGTTACACATCTCATATTTTATTATTCTCAACAGAAGCACAAGGATTTTTCCTGTAAGCCCCTATGAATTTTCAGTGGCAGACAGGAATATTGGGGAAAATTAGTCCCCAATAAATTAGTGTCACCAAACATACCCAGTGACCAAGTGAAAGTAATACCCTGCATATAAACATATCTGCCTGCCTTAATCACNCAGTGACCAAGTGAAAGTAATACCCTGCATATAAACATATCTGCCTGCCTTAATCACTCCAAGAAATCAAAAAGGGTTCAACTAATAAGTAAGTACAAAACACTTTCGTGGAATATATTGCTGTAACAAATTTAAAAATTTCTTAAATGGCACCAGGAAAAAAAATATTTAAGTTTTATTAGTTTTATTTCATTGGCTGTACCTTTCCAATATGTTAAATACTATTTCACTATCTAATGAACACCAATATGAAATAAATTTGCTTTAAGAATATTAGTAATACTTATGTATTTAGCTAGAGCAAAACTCATATATTTTAGCTTGATTTAAATATATATAACTGTAGCTAGACTTTATCTTTCTATATGCATCTGCTCATATAAAAATATACCTACTTACTGACATGCTGAACCACTGTGCCAGAGGTAATGATTTTTTTGTTTCAGATGTAGTTACGTTATCACACAGCACGGTTTTATCTTACCTCTCAACTAGATAAGGCACAGTAGCAAAAATAGAAAGTATTGAAAACCTAATGGCTGGATCCCTTGGATTTCTTGATAGTGTTACACATATCCATATTAAAAGCAAACAGCTTTAGCAAGGATAATGGTGTCTTACAAAGAATATCCAAGGAATTAGAGACTATTACCCAGTGGCTGAACAGCTCTGTAATATCTCTGCAAGTTCTGAAGCTGGGCTGTGTCTACTCTTCTCACTGGATGTCTATTGCTGCAACTGATGTCTGTCCTAAGTGCTGTCATTACAGTTTGCAACTTGCTAAGCCATGCAAATTCAATGCTCCTGGGAGCAGAATAATAAAGGTTATACATTGTTAAATGCGTCACTGATTCAACTCCCATTTCCCTCAGCACAATTTTATAGTGGATGCCCATTCAACCTCACAGGGACAAATAAAAGGGGGTGTTTTCAAGCTATATCCATCAAAGGATGAGGTGTCATGGTCCCTTGGCAAGTGACTACTTGGATGGCAGAGCAGTTTGATTTGCAAGAGTTATAAAACAGCTATTTCTGGCCCTAGAGCATAGCAGAGTTAATTACGGTAGTAAGCTGTTTGGAGCAACTAATTTATATTGTGATGCCTTGGCTGGCACAAGAAAGAAGAGATTTGTCAAAATATACTAAGACAGCTCCCCCAAACCCTACTTTGTTTTGTAACTCAACAGTAAAAATCTTGTTTTGTTATGACAGAGACAAAATATAACCAAGGGAAGATGCGTCTTCCTTGTCCTTAAGGCCATATTTTCAGTTCCAAAGAGTCTTAGCTGGCAGGCCAAACATATTGTGCAGAGTCTTTCAGAAAAAGAAAAATGTTGGGATTTTTCTTGTTTTCTCAGGAACTACAAGTTACAGAATGACAGCCTTTTGGCTAGGCTAGAGAAATCTTTCAAGGCTAACTGTGTAACAAATGAGGCACCCACTCTTTTACCTGCTGCTTACTTCGTCTCTTGTCATCAGTCTGTAGGGGTACTAGTGAATTAAGACAGCTTTTTCCATCATTCTCAGGCTGCTAACCCTCTTGAATAGTTAAATAAGAAGGAAATGTCATTGACGAGAATGTACAATTCATGTGTTTATGCTTTAAAATGAATTATTAGAGAAAATTGAATCTTGAAGAGCAGACAACTACAAATACTGGGCTCTAGCAAAATTTTCAGCAACTTACTTTCTCCAGTTGTATTTCCACTTCACAGTTCCCACAGGAGCTGTTATCCACAAGCTGAGAAAAGTAACCTGAACTGTATTAAGACATCATCAGGCTGAATGTGTGGTGTTTATTAGGACTTTGTCTGAAATTTTCCACTCTGCATCTTCAACTAAACTCCTTCAAGTTTGGATGGATCATTATCTATTGTCTGTGTCTTCATTTGGTACCCATCTGATAGATAAGCAAAGAAAAAGTATATTTGGAACAGTGAACTAAATATGTTTCTATCAGACAATAATGATAAAATTAAATAACTTAATATGGGAGATGGGAAGCTAATTCACTTTTTGTTCTCTATATGCTAACTCTTCCTCTTCCCTCTCTTCTGTGCCACAAGTCTACAGGCACTGTTCTTCTGGACCTCACCTACTCCTCACAGTACCATGCTGTCCACGATCTTGGCTCTAAGAAGCAGAGGGATGATTTCTGCACATACATTATAAAGAGGTCTCAAGGCACCATGCAATTTTTACCAGTGAATAAAGCATCATAAACTTCAGTTTATGAACCAAGTTTCCCTGTTGGTCTTGTTTGATGTCTGCCTAGTGGAGTAAGTTATGGGAGAGAAAAACAACTTTTCTCATTTTCCTGTTTAATAGTTATTTGGGTTTTTTTTTTCCAGAACAGTGAAATATCAATAAAAAGTAAGTTATTTTATCACTGTTGTTTAACAGGGCATGGCACTTTATGCTTTGTTAATCTCTAAGACTCAGTTTTGACACAGCTTGTCATCTCTATTTTATAAACAAGATGGAGAATCTCAGAGATTTCATCAAAGAGACTAAAGGATCCAGATGTCAAATTCTTACCCCAGTTAATGGAAAAAAAGTCATTATTAATAGACAAAAATTAGGGCACAGACTTTTCCTCCATTTGAGTCTAAGCAATGTATGTATAGATTTAACATAATTCTGATAATCTTCCTTTGACATCGATTCCAAGTGATTAATTTGATCTGTGAAAATGAGGCAAAAGGTTACCCCTCTTGCAGCTAAGCTGTTAAAATCACTAAATACTTTGATAAATATGGGCTCTGATGACTTCCTGAGGCTGTCTTCAGCCCATCAGATATTCTTATGCATATTTAAAAATTTAATTTAACTTCTAATATACTTTATTTTTAGTCTTGTCTGTTCCTACAAACAAGAGGCTGTAAACAGAGTGAGAGAGGAGTATTTTAGAATTAAAGTCACAAAATTTAATATCACAGGAGATTTTTCATGTAATGGTTTTAAATCAGAGAGGTTGAGGAGGATCTGTATGCAAGAATCTGAACTTTTAGAACATGTGGTTTGATTCCCTGTCCTGGTTTTGTGTGGGAGAGAGTTAATATTATTTTTAGTAGCTGGTACAGTGCTGTGTTTTGGATTTATTATGACAATAATTGACAGTATTGACAACACATTGACGTTTTGGTTGTAAGTAGTGCTTATTCTAAGTCAAGAAATTTTCCATTTCTCTAGTTCTGACAAGAAGAAGTTGCACAAGAAGCCAGGAGGGAGCATAGCCAGGACATCTGACTTGAAGTGGCCAAAGGGATTTTCCATACCATAGAACGTCATGCCCAGTATGTAAACTGGGGAAGTTGTCTGGAAGGTGCTGGTTGTTGCCCAGGGACGCTCAGCAGGTGATGAGAACTGCGTCGTGCACCACTTCTTTCTCTCAGATGTTATTTCTCTCTTTCTCTCATTTCCATTAAAATTATTACTATTATTGTAAGTGTAATATTTTACTTTGTTTCAATTATTAAACTATTCTTATCTCAATGCACAAGACTTACATTCTTCCAATTCTTCTCCCTGGGAGAGTGGGGAGGAGACTGAGTAAGACCCTGTGTTGCATTTAGTTGCTGGCCAAAAAAATGACACTGTCTTAAGGTGAGAAAAGGAATTTTTATTAAGTCTGTTGCAGTTTCACAGACTCACAGAAGTGAAAGACATGTAGTGGTTAGATTTGGAATAAATGATGGAACACGTCATTAATATAATTTTGCTCTGACAAATGTTGCAATATCTCTACTGTCAGATCTCTGACATCTGTAAGGATGTGCTTGGTACTCACACTATTGTGATTTATCTCACAGGAATAAAAATTGTACTGCTTGATTCCTGGAAAATTATTTCCATGATCTTTAGAAGCAGAATACTCAGACATCTGCAATCAGTGTACTGTAAGCATAACTTATAGGCTGACTAAAGAAATAAACAAAATCACTCCCATAAAACCTTTACAAGGATTAAATAATGACCAGGTAAGAAAACCAGATCATAACTATGTAATTGTTTTCCCTTAGTAGGGTTTCTAAGACACTCTAAGGCACAAAAAGGCTCAGTGGATGTTCTTTTTTCTCAGTCTGATGGTAAAAACTGCTTCCAAGCCACAGACATGGAAAACTGTGCATTATGTGTGCCTTGGTATGCTATCATACAATCCTCCAGAATGATCTCCCATAACATGGACTGTTCAGCTGCTTTCTGACAGAAGACACTTGAGCAGAGAGGACAAATACTCTGGATGGGTTTTAACTTACAGAAGGCAAAAAATATTATGGTAGAATGACTATAATCATCTTACTAAACTACACCAAATCTGTAAAATTTGTGAGTACAAAATATGACTTTTTTATTTCCTATGAGAAATTGAAGTTGGAATTATTTGTACAAGGTGTGCTTGCCTCTCAGCAGCTTCTGCTCTCTTCTCTGTGCACATGCTGTCATGCCAAAGTATGGCCAATTAATAAAGTCTCTGGGAGAGGGAGAGTGGTCTTTTCCAACCCAATGAAATGGAGCCTTTTCTGTAAAAAATTTGCAAGTACATCCCTCCTAAGAGAGACCCATCTGGCACCTAAAGGCTTGTAGTAAGTACCAAAGCAGGCAGTTGCAAATTTCTAAGGGATATGACATTATTAAATGAGACTGAAAAGCCAATGTCCCATGGACTTCTGTGTAAGACATAGCTTTCAAGAGCTTCCTTAGAAATGTTCTTGTATATTCTGCAAAACTCCCCTGGAGGAACTGAGTGCTGTGTTTGGCACAGAGGTTCTACTTGTGAACAAAAGGGGGGCAATATAGAATGCAGAAAGCATGTTTATTGCCTAAAAAGTTTTGCTTTAAAATCCAAAAAGAATCAGAAAGCTAGTTTCTGCAACACATGCAATTAAAACTTATTATAATGAAGTAAAGTCTGAACTCTATAAACTCCTATGAGGAATCAATACCTTCAGGGAAAAAAAAAGATATTGGCAATATATCACTATATCAGTGCAGGAAATGGGTTATTGGCCAAATATTTAATGCCCACTAGCTGAGACAAGGGTTTCCTATGTCTCTGTGCAGCTGTACCAACAAGAGGAACATGATCTTGTTGTATTCATTTACACAGTTTTTGTCCAGGTAGAAACTTCCATTTCCTGTTGTCTTGATTGTGTCTTCTCTAAGTGCTGGCCTCTGGAAATGGGGAGGCCTGAATAGGTGAATATGTTATATCTAATAAAATAAATTGGAGTAAAGTAAGGAACGAGAGCCTCTCATCCTTCACTCTCTTTCTGAAGTACAATTGACTTGCCAACAGTGTAGGGAACTAAGGGAACTGCAACCTCCCTCACCTGTATTTTCCATGAAAAACTGCTGTTGAAAAGTAATTTGTGACCTTTGTGGTTCATAGTCTCTCCAGTGACAGGTCCATGAAATTTCCTGGCTAATGCTGAGCAATGCTTTCTCTACAGGTCGGTCCTGTAGAGTTCTTAGAACAGCCTGAACCATCCAGTTGAGCTGCATTTTGCAGTTCTTTGGGTACTCCAGGGAAATGTATTAGGATGACAGTCTGCTAACATTGAAAAATGACACTTAGAAGAGAGGAGTGACTTGATTTCAGTCATGGAACTTGAAATTATCTCTTTCTCATGTAAAATAAAATTAAAGACTGTAACAGAATTTATTGGGAAAAAATAGTATATTGCAAGACTTTATCAGGATATGAACATCAGAAAAGTGTAAAAAGAAATTTTTCATCTTCTTCAAAGTTGAAGTATACAATGTGCCTTCCTCTTTCTCGGTATGCAGTTGGCAAGTTATAGCTAAAATATCTTGCAGAGCCTGTCCTCAGGAAAAAAGATCTAGCTGTAGAAACATGGCAGCTCATGAATTTCCTCTCTTGTCTGATATCTGCTGGTTCAGTCTTTCAGAATCAGAAGTGATGATGAATATGTGTGACTGACTTGCCATCTGCTTTTGATGCAGCATATTGTTTCATCAGAGGTTCATGAGAAACCTTCCTCTGCATGCTTCCCAGCAAGTGCTACAATCTGATCCCCTAGAAAAGCCCATCACACTTGCAGCTTGCTTATATGAACACATTTTCTAAAGCATCACTCTTAAGTGCTGCCCAAGTCACTTCCTGACAAATGGCCATTCTATACAAAGAAAGGAGCTATCTCTGATAATGAGGCAAAGTATTAATGCTTCTTTTGTTGTTCACTATCACATCATTAATCACAGTGAAAAGTCCTTAGACATCATTCATGTTCAGTAACTAATATTTCACCTATGGGAGAAAGATTGGTGACACAGCATTTGTGTATTTTTTAAGGTCCCCCCAAAATGCATCTCAGACACAGTCTTCCTAGTTAAGGAAAGAGGAAGTACAGAGAAAGAAGAGATAGTACAGAAAATCCTAGGGCAAGTGCTAATCCAATATTCAAAAGCAACCTCTCATTCGTGCTTGTCCATCAAAAACACACTCAAGTGAAATGAACTGTTCAACACACAGAGATAGCACAAGTTTTACTCTAGTAATGTCACCCTCATGTCTCAGTTTGCTCACCTGTAGAACAACCACAATAAGTTGCCAAGTGTCCTGCAGTCAGTGGGATTGGTGAGTTCTCTGTCTGAATGATAGTGGGTTTGTTGTGCCATCACACTATCCCATCTTCTTTGAAAGAAATGACAAGCCCTTAGGGCTAAACAAGTCACCTAGGGCATATTCTACATCTTTACATAATCCTTTGTATCTGAATGCACATATACCTAGCAGTTAGGTGCTCTGCTGCATAAAGATGAAAGTACATGGCTCTTTTTATATATAGGGTTCCCTGCAATTCCATATTAGTCAATGGAAAGGATATAACTGAATGATAAAGGAGCAGCAGTCACTGCTCAAGTTATTTATAAGCCATTCATTCATCTTTATGTAAAGAGCTGTCAGGTTTTTTCCACTCAGATAGAAGAAAGGAAAAAGAAAGCTTGGTGATTGGTCTTCCAAAGAACTCTGCAAACATTAACTAAAACCAGGTAGAAAATAAGGATAGAAAGAAAAGGCCACACAAAAATTAAGTTTTAATGCAGCTTTAAATATAGCTTGTTGAAAAGAAAGTATAAGAACATTAGAAAGAAATTTGCACCACGACTCTCAATACATTATCATTTACTCTCCT
Organism: Lanius collurio; assembly: GCA_020086605.1. Classification (NCBI taxonomy): domain Eukaryota; kingdom Metazoa; phylum Chordata; class Aves; order Passeriformes; family Laniidae; genus Lanius; species Lanius collurio. The sequence continues at coordinate 36,809,106 of JACBWW010000004.1, read as the reverse complement.
ACAAAGTGAGTGTAAATATATATGAGGAACACACATTTGGTCTGGTGGAATTATGCTCACCATTTCCACTGGTGTAAAGTACTAAAGGATTAGAAAATATTGAGACCAGGTTATTAAAGACAACATTCTGAGAGATATGGTGTGTGGAAACACCATTTTTAAAAGAGATAAAATTGAGATGGATAACTTTCTAGTGTCTAATACCCAAAAAACCAGTAGGAATCCATAAAAGAAAAGGTAGTTAGTCCCTTCATTTCCTGTTTTTTACAAACTCAAACTGTAGAAGAAGAGCTTGTAATTAGCTTTTTTAAAATAAAAAGCCCAACACACATGAAAGAACCATTGACAATTAAGAAACAAAAATCAAATCTCCATCTTCAAAGGCAGGTCAGAGAAAAGGAGAAATATGCAGGATGTCATATTTCTCTGCTGTATCACTATATTTTCCTTACTTATTTTAGTGAAAGCAGATCTGGAACCAATTTGGACATTATTATAATAATTCCAAAATCTAACATCAAGGCTAACCCTAAAAAAAAACGTAATCAACATAAACCCCAAAACAAACAATAAACCTAAACAAACACATAACACCAAAACTAAAAGTAACACCAAAACAAACCATAACCCTAAACTCTAAACTGAAGTCTAACCCTAATCCTAACCAAAAATCTAAATTACAATCTAAACCTAAGTCTAACAACAAACCTAAACCTAACCCTAAACCTAACACTAACAACCAAATCCTAAACCAGACCTTAAACTAACCTGACCCTAACCCTAAACCTAAACATAACCCTAAACTAAACCTAACATTAATCCTAACCCTAAAATTAACACTACCACTATCCCTAAACCAAACCTAACCCTAGCACTAAAACTACCTCTACAGTGTCCCTAAACTGAACGTAACGCTAACCCTGACCCTAACCCTAGGTGGAGCCAGAAATCAGGCATTGTGCTGAGGCAAGGGCCAAGCAGAAAGGAGGGAGAAAGGTTCGGGCAGTGTCGCGCTCCCCATGGCATTCCTGTCACATGGTCAATGTCCCTGGAGCTCTGGGCTTTATGGTTTTCTGAAGCCCAAACCTAACCCTCACCCCAACCCTAACCCTAATGGCTAAATGTGATCTTAACCATTATCCTAACCGTAAAACAAACCTTCACCTAATCCTAACCCTAACACTAACCATACCTCTAACCCAACCCTAAGCTTTATCCTAACCCTTACCCTAATGCCTAATCTTCACCCAATAGCTTGTCCTGACCCTAACCTAAACACTAATCTTATTCCTAACCCTATTCCTAACACTAACTCTAACCATAACTCTAACCTAAACCTGACTCCTAACCCTAACCATAACCAATCCCTAACCCTTATCCTAGTCCTAGCCCTAACTCTTAACCAAAATCTTTACCCTAAACCTAACCCTTAGCCTACCCATAACCCCTAATTCTAACCCCTGATTTAAAATGTGCTCAAATTTCTATGATTTTTTTCTTTCGACCAAGACAAGGTGGAATCTATCTCTGAAGCATCTGGAGCATCTTCTCACCAATAAAACTGTTTCGATAACATGCCATAACTTATCATCAGATTCTTGAATTTTGAAAATGTGAGTCTGGCTATAAGTCCACCTGGCTGCTGGGGCCATCATCTTTTAGAAAAAAATATCTGGAGACAGAACCTTGGCTGTCAGGGTGACTTTGCTGTGTGCTTGGCAGTACTGGGAAATATTTGCAACTTTGCACAGCTTCTCAGCACCAGACAGACTCTCAGGGTACCCCAGGGAAGCTGTTGAGTTTGTTAATATTGCATCATTGCCAAAGACACATAAACCTCTTTCATTCTTTCCTATTTTTGGCAACTAATTTAGAGTACCATCTTCCAACACTATGAATCAAGCCTTCAAATAGATTTCAAATAGACTTCCACCTGTATAGAAGAGGAAAGGGGTTCTCTGCCAGCAGGCTGGCTAGCTTGGTGAAGCAGGTTTTAAACTGAAGGACTCCGGGTAGGGCATCCAGAGACAACGCTCACTGTATCACATCTAACTGGGAAATAAGCCAGGCCAACCAGAGCAGCGACAAACTTCCTTATCTGCCTCCCAAGATGAGATCCAGAAGGCAAACCACCTCGAGGGTGGGTGTGGCTGTGGAGCCTCTTGCACCCTTGCTGGGAAATCTGCTCACTTGATTACCTCTCTGAAATGCCTGTACACCAACACACACAGCATGGGGAATGAACAGGAATATTTAGAGATCTGTGTGAGGTCACGAGGCCACGATCTCATTGCAGTTACAGAGGCACGGTGGGATAGCTCATGTAACTGGAATGCTGTCATGGATAGTTCTACACTTTTTAGGAAAGACCTGCCAGCAATTTGAAGTGGTGGAACTGCTCTTTATGTGAGAGCAGCTGGGAAGTACCGAGCTCTGCCTAAGGGTGGATGAAGAAGGAGTCAAGAGCTGATAGATAAGAATTCAGGGACAGGCAATGTCCCTGAACTGACACTGCTGTGGGTATTTGCTGCAGGCCACCCTATCAGGAAGTCAGATTTTTACAGTCAGTTGGAAGGAGCCTCTCTCACAGGCCCTGGTGTTCATGGGAAGCTTCAGCAGCCCTGTTTTCTTCTGGAAAGACAGCCAGGCACACACTGCCCAGGAGGTTCCTGCAGAGCATGGATGATAAATGACTTGGATGCAGGACTTGAAGGTATACTAAGTAAATGTGCCAACAAAAATAAATTGGGATGAGATGTTGACTCCCTCGAAGGCAGAGAGACCTTGATGAATTAGAGAGCTGGGCAACCAAGAACCATGTAAACTTTAACAAGGGCAAGGTGCCAGATTCTGCACCTGGGACAGGGCAACCCTGTATATATGGACAGACTGGGGAACTAGAGGCTGGAGAGCAGCCCTCTGGAAAGGGACATGGGGTACCTGGTCAATGGCAAATTAAGTATAAGTCAGCAGTGTCCTAGCAGCCAGGAGGGCCAGTTATGTCCTGGGAGCATCAGGCACAGCATCGCCAGCCAGGCAAGGGAGGGAGGGGATTGTCCTTCTCTACTTTGTGCTGGGCACTACAATAAAAAAGGGACATAAAACTATTGGAGAGTGTCCAAAGAATGGCAATAAAGATGGTGAAGGGCCTTGAGGGGAAGCCATACAAGGAGCAGCTGAGATCACTTGGTCTGTCCAGCCTGGAGAAGAGGAGACTGAGGGGAGACCTCATCACAGTCTACAGTTTCCTCACGGGGGGAAGCTCGGGGAGAAGCACTGATCACTCTTCTCTGGTGACCAGTGACAGGGCCCGAGGGAATGGCATGAGGCTGTGTCAGGGGAGGTTTGGGTAGGATGTTAGAAAAATGTTTTCCACCCAAAGGATGTTTGGGCAATGTAACAGGCTCCCTGGGGAAGGGATCGCAGCACAGCACCAAGCCTGATGGAATTCAAGAGGCATTTGGACAATGCTCTCAGGCACATGGTGATTCTTGGGCTCATTCTTTTACAGGGTCAGGAGTAGGACTTCAATGAATCCTTGGGGATCCCTTCCAACTCAGGATATTATAGGATTCTGTGATGAGTATTTTTTTAAATATTTCAAATAATTTTATTTCTGTAAGTTAAATATAGCAGTGCAGAGGATGCCACAAAACTGAGAGGCTAAAAATGTTATTTTCAGAAATTTGGCTACTGGGAGCATGTTCTCTGTTCAAAAGAAAACTGTCACAGTTTAATGCAACTGTTCAAATATCCCATCCTAAATAGAGCAGAAGAGTCAGCAAACTTACGGTTGCACAAGGCTCAGTCAGGCAAATGTCTGGAGCACATCTTTTATTTAACAAGGAAAGGTAGAACCATTCTACCATCTTCTGACTGTTCAGATATGTGCTACAAGTGTTACAAGGCCCATTGCAAATTACTATTTCCACATTCATATCATCCTCTATTATCTCTGCTCAGTCACTGTGAGGCAGCCTAATCTATTCCTCACCATACAGACAATTTTTTTCTAACCACTAAATAGCATTTCCCATTTGGATTCTGATACCCAGCAATGGGCTCAATTTTTTAAAGACAGTTTCTATATACCCTACGAAAAAATGTCATTTTGCAGCCAGGGAATTAAAATGCTTTCCCAACCTGGAAGTTTAACTTGTCAGTTGTGTGTGTAGGGGCTTATGTATACACAAAATTGTTATTTAATCAATGGCATAAATGACAATTACAAAGTATTGCAGAGATTGTATGATGAGTTGTCATAGTAATGACTTTAAGATTATTTTTACTGCTGAATTACTAGTAAAAATCCATTTATGAACCCTAATTTAGAAAGCACTTACACAGCTGCTTAACACCAAGCTACAGATATTCACTGGGAATGATCAAGAATCAACCTGCTTTTATATTAGTATTAGATAGAAGCAAGGTAGTGATGGCTACCATTGTTTTCTCATATGAGGCCGTAAGAATTATGTGAGAACACCTGGAAAATTGTCTGTGAAAAAAAATGTCCAACTATCACTTGTAGTAACGAGATGAATGAATAAAGGGACTGTCTTATTTCTAATTCTATACACTGAGGCTTTTTGAGAATTTGTACTTGGAGGTGTTCGTTAATTTGTCTTGTGCATCATCTCTCATTGACATCTGACTTTGCACCTCATTTTCAAACCTCTCTGCAGCCTGTTGGGTTGCTCCTAAATCAACATGTAGTACCTTACAAGCATATACAAATGTAAACATAGAAACAAGCTTGTAAAGAGATCATATAGAATGATTACTTCCTCAGATCAGAACAGATACTTATTACAAATATACAGAATAGTCAGTTTTCCATAACAACAATGATTTCATGGAAAATGTAGGCCTCCACAAGAGGGTCACATTTACTGCAAAATTTGGAAACTGATCACTACTTGACCAGAAAAAGCAAACTATAAAGTTTGTTTTGGGGATGGTCTACCTTCAGACTGTTTATTGATCTAAGTAGTCACAGTGCCCCTGGGAAATCTCTCTATTTCTGATCCCAATTCCACACCTCTCTGAAGAAGGATTTCCAGTTAAACTAACATGGCAACTCAGCTTAATGTTATGGGAAAAGTGATATATTAATATTATCAATTCAAAATATAAATTCTATAATTCTATCTAATTCTATGTTTCACAAGAAATTCTGGTATTTCAGCTTGATTTTTGATGAAAACAAATGTAAAAAATCAAAATTTCCCATGGGAGAGAGAGTGAATTTAAAATTTTGTTTCTTACCTGTCCTTATCTGACTTAAACACAAAGGGAACATTTGGAAATGTGATTTAGATTTAAGTTCTGTGCTGGCCACAAAATGAGAACTCTAACACTGGGCATGATCAGCCTACAACTCACAGGTTATATGACTTATATGATGTTACAGAAGGTCAACTAGCTCTACTTACCTGGCCCTCCACCTGTTCTTGAATGCCATTTTTCTTGAGATGGCCTTCTGGCAAAAGACTTTAGGCTAGATAAATTATTTTGATGGTGACAAGCTGATCCTGGTTGCCTTTTTCATCATTCTGAGCTGCACTGTTCATGTGCTACGCACTTTAAAGTTTTTTGATAAGTCTCTAGGAAAAAAAGGTGGTGAAGAACAGGCCAGTTATCACTGTCAGAACCATGAATCCATGAATCCTTCTGCCTGACTTTCAAATTGCCTGTGGACCAGGGAATAGATGGAAATGCAAACCATCCCTGTTGGAGGAAGATACTAGTTTCCATTTTTCAAGGACAGTTATGGCTATTTGTGTTCCAGCATTTAGGTATAGGAGGTTCTTAAGCCTAACCTGAAAGGAGGTTGTAACAAAGTGAGGATTGGTCTCTTCTCCCAGGTAACAAGTGACAGGAAATGGACTCAAGTTGTGCCAGGGGATGTTTAAATTAGACATGAGGAAAAAATTCTTCTCTGAAAGGGCAGTTAGGCATTGGAACAGGCTTCCCAGGGCAGTGGTTGAGTCACTATCTCTGGAAGTGTTCAAAAACCAAGTAGATGTGGCACTTAGGGGCATAGTTTAGTGGTGGGCTTGATTTGAATTTACCCAACAACTTTACTGCACATATTGCATCATGAGGCTTTTGCAGCTAAAATGAGCAGTAGAACATTGGAACGTCAAGGCTTCATCAATGGAGCTGTATAGTATTTTTCAACAAATAAATCTATTTCCATGTAACTGAAGCCTAAAAAAAAGCTATTGATGGGTTTCCAATTTTTCCTTGTAATTCTGTACAAGGAAATAAAAGTCAAAATAATTGCATTACAAAGACAGTATCGGCAAAATATGTCTTGCATACGTCACCTTGCTATCAGATGTGTCCCTAAATCCAGGACTGAAAACGTTTTCAAGCAAGGCATCAGCCAATGTAGAAAAGTGACATCTGATTCTGGATGACCCTGGAGCTGGGGACATGGCAATACTTCTGTCATATTACAGCAGTGGCTTTCCTGGCAAAAACACTAATACCAGGAAGTGATAAGTTACACCTTTTTACTTTTTTTAGTATGACATCTTCCTTACATATTATTAAATGTATGGTAAGTTCACCACCAAAATCTAAATCACTAATTTCAAGCTGTTATTTTGTCTTTCAAGGTGGATCATACATTGGAAAGGACTGTTTAGTTTGAAAGATAGGTTTTTACTAACAGGTATATATATGCTTTCAATCCCATTGTCCATAAATGATTTTATAGTAATAATTGAGCAATCAGAAACTCTATCTTGCTTTTTTAATTAAATTTTTTGAAGACTTTAAGAGTAGATCACCTGCTCAAGGGTGCAGTGCCTGATTTTGATTCCTTTTTGATGAGTTGAGAGTGAAAGAACTGACATACTCTCCCAAGAAACAAGACTTTCTGAGCAAATGCTCTTGTGCAGGGAAGATGATTTGCAAAAACCAATGATCCACCTAAAACTCCTCCAGTTTGAAATTAGCTTAAAAATATTTATCATCACAGAAAGCTTTGTTTTAAACTGTATTTCAATCTTCTATTAATTTTCCAGCTTTACATGATGTTATGTTAATATTATCTCCCACATGTCAAAATACTCCCCCTGAAAGGAATTTTCTTCTGATATTTTATGCCTCATTTGTAAAGTCTAGTACAAAAGAGAAGTTGACTTGATAAAATAATCAAAATAAAAAATGACAATGCTCAAAAGGACACCTACAGGACATCAGAGTTACCAGTTCTCCTAGATGAAGGGAGCAAGTACGTGCCACTGCACAGGTCAGACTGAGCCAACTCAGGCATGGTCAGCTGTGCTTTCTGAGGCTTTGGCACACAACCCAGAGGCACACTGGCCTTGACCTTTATTAACAAATAAAAGGAAACACAGTCTGCTAAAACATGGCATGGAATTATATTTTAAAAAATTGCAAGTTACTGTTTCAAAAACAGGGAAAGGGAAGCCTGATAGGAGACAGATGAAATTGTGCTTCAGTTTAGGGGTGAACTGCTGAGTTGGTTATGTGAAGGAAAAAGGAAGATCTGTGTTCCCATTTCACAAAATTGTCTTTCTCTAGGAAAGCTGGAATTATTTTTGAAGGCCCCAAATGTTGATAGCCCTTTTTGGAGTGCTGTGTGATAAGCTCATTGGAACATGTTCTTGTGAGCACTGGGCAGAGACAGAACTGATTTGTTTTTTTCAGAGCAGTGTAAAGTCACAAAGTGTTAATGCAGCATTGTGATGGGCATCTCCTTTTTATTTTGCATGTGCTGTAATGTGAATTGCAGTATTCATATTGGGTTCCTCAAAGTAGAACACAAGGGTTTCATGCACGGATTCATGCTCTTACCTGAAAGCATTGCAATGACCATTTTCTGTCAGCCTGAGTCCCAAGAGGGCTGGAGGTTCAGCAAAAGCATGGAAATCCCAGTCAAAAAGCTGTAGAAAGAAACAGCAAAGAAATAAGAAACAGTTGGGAAAAGGCAAGCAGCACTTCTACCTTAAAAAGGGCTTAAAAAACAGTTGAGGACTTCTGTGCTTCTTCAAAATACCTCTTTCATTCAAGTGACAAAATTCCAAGCAATTAAAGGGAAAGTTAGCAGCATAAAAATCATTCCATGCCATATCTTTAAAAAAAAATAACCTGTTGCATTTCCTTTGGTAAATGCTATGTTCAGAAATAGATTGAAACAACTGGTACAAGTGGAAATGAATAATATTGCCTAGGCCACAGTAAATGTTTGTCGTATGAGTACATAATGTAAAGATTAGAGACAAATTTTATAATCTAGCAGAACAATTTATCTGCCTTGTAGATTCATGACTATGAATTGAGTACTTGTGACTGAGGAGGTAGTCTGTAATCTCAATCTCCTGTTATTTCTTTCGGTAACTTTTGGTGCTTACTTCTACAAAGAAGAAAAACTGTTAAGAATTTTATTCTTGTATGAAAAATATACACATTTATCCAGCAAAAGACATGAAGCAGAATTTGGATTTTTATCCCAAGACAGAACTGTGAGACAAGATCTACAAATGTGGAGTACTCTTCTATCTGAAGTGTCATTAGGTTTCTCTTACATGCTATGAATACTTTAAGCTGTTTACCTGTTGCCATAACAAAAGTGAAAGGAAGAGAGACAGAAAGAGAGAAAGAGAGGAAAGGCAGGCAAGAGGGCACCCCACCCTATATATAGTAACAGCAGTGGAAAGTGATCCAAGTGGTTTGGGGTGCTTACTTGAATGAACTATGAGTGCTCTGAATTAAATAGATCATTAAATTCCCTGAAAATTGAGAGTTGTAGTCTTTGGCACAATGATTTATAAGATATTCAGGCTAAAAAAATGGAATTCTATCATATGCACAATGCAGCCTAGGAAGTTATAAATACATCTTCAGAAATACTGTGTAGATGGGGAAGGTGGGAGGTTCTCAACAGAGGAAAATAGCTGCAAGAGCTAGAGTAATCTGATTCTGAGTTAGAAGTTAATTTTGAAGGTAAGTGAGGTGCCAGGCTTGTATCTTCTTAAATGAAAACGAGAGGAGGTGAACTACAGAAATATATAAACAAATGTCCTTATAGAGTCCATTTTTCCTATAACAACGATTTAGAAAATGTAAAAGGAAATAAGACTAGTCTGATGTTTTCTGTTATCACTGGATTAAATTATTCCTTTATCTGAAAATACAATCCTTCAGCATTTTAACCTCACCCTCTTACTTTTAATCTGCATTTTTCAAAGTTTTAACATGGAGGTAACTGTCTGTCACTGCTGAGTAGAATAACATACAGAAAGAAAAAAATAGGTTCCCCTTTTGGCCAGAAAGTACCAGTGTTGGGAATGGACAATTTAACAATTATATTTTTAGGCTTGAAGTGAACGTCCTGCTGAGGCATTTATATTTCTCTGAGCACTTGCACAGAAAGATATTGCTGCAGCAGGTTATAACTGGCTTACAAAACAAAAGTTTTCTTTTGCAGTCTGCAGCCTTGAGATTTCATTGTTGTAATCAAACAACCAAAAGCAGCTCTGACTGCTCTATTCTGCACCACAAGACAGTCTCCTAAACCAACCCCAGACTGCCTTTCACCAGGCTATTTTGATGAACACAGACAGACTAAGAAAAAAAAAAAAAAAAAGGAAAAAAGTAAGGTGCTTTAATTTTTCACAGATCGTAAGGCAGTGGAGAAATCAAAGTGTACTCAACACAAATATTTTCTGCAGCTGAGATTTCATTAGAAATTAACAACTTTATGAGAAGTGACAGCTCCAGTATTACAATAATATGAGTTGCCAGATCATCTGATTTAGGTCACAAAATAATATATTTTTATTGAAACTTCTTTACAATAACCACACTGCCTATAAAATCTGAACTGTGTACCATAGAAGGCTTCAGCCAAACCATTGAAAATGCTGGAAAATTCTGTCCAGACCTTCAGTTATTCATAGCATCATGTTAATTAATAATGCTTTGAGCAGGACAAATCTATGCCACACAGGAATATGGCTGCTGAAATCTTTGACTGCAGAAGTCCTCATATTGCTCCTATTTGAAGTGATCATTTTCTTACCGCATTTCACAGAAGGCAAAGTCATGTGTGGAGGTGCCTTCCCTTGAAATCCTGGGGGGAGGGACCCTGCAGGGTACGGGTCTGTCCCTGTCCCTGTCCCCACGTCACTTGTGCCCCATGCCTGTTCCTGATTGGTTGATTTGGGTGCCCAGACCCTGGGAAGAGAGCAGGGTCCCATGGCTGAGTCTGCCTGGGAACTCCAGCCCTGCGGCTGGAGGAATGAAAGGTCATTCAGAAGGTCATTTTTTCTTTATATTGATATATAGAGAGATATTTATAAATTTATATATCATAATAAAGGATTCAAAGAAACAGATAAGTTTATTTTTCCTTTGTTTTTGACTTACACATTTTGAAATTATGCTAAAATATAGCAAGAATCAAGAAGGTGAAAATAATAATCTCTTTATCTATCCAGAAAAACTGTGATTTGGTGTTCTAAGTATACAATTAAAAGTGAATATATCTACTTTCTTGACTTTCATTATGATTAATTTTAGAATGGATGTTTTTATAAAAGAATGAGCAATGAATTAAGTGGAAGATTTGTTCTATCTCCAAACAAAATTTTCAGGTGAGTTACCCCTAAAAGTGTTATAACTTCAAATTGAGTTTTGGAAATCTGTATTTGCAAGTATTTTTCACCATCCTCTTCTTCCTACCCCATTTGGATGCATTTAGATCACACTTGAAACATCAAACTACAAAGATTACAATTTTTAATATTTGTGTAGATCACTGAAGTTTTTCGAGAAATGCTAACCATATTCCTTTTCAATGAGCTGATATTTGGTATGGCAGAGCTAAATGCACTGTAGCACAGAAGCCCTGATTAAATCCTAACTGTAACACTAATGCAAGGCTGTCTGAATGGGCTGACAACAGTTACCTGTGTCACACTGCTGTTGCTTTCAGCAGTACAACAGATTCTTCTAGGGATGGATTATAAATGGAAAGAGACCAATCTGTCCTAAATAAACCCCTTCTGTTTTAGTGCATAATCAGCCATGGAAATACAGTCAATCCTCTCTAGACTCTCTATCACCCTTCTTTTCCTCTGTTTTTGGAACAGCATCTTTATGTTTATGGATATTAAAGAGCCCAATAACCCAAGGCAGCACAGTAACTTCCTCTTAGTGGGATGGGAACTTCAGTGTGATCTCACAATGGACCTATCTGCACAGGCCCTCTGTGACAGACCACTGTCAGCCTCTTTTATAATGCCTTTTTCAAAGCAAAATCTTCTAAAAAATTAGTATTGGTAGGTGATACCAATGATGAATCAATGCATAAAAATTGTCAGAGGAAAATACAGGGTTTGTTGTTTAATGGTAATTGAATAACATTAACTGATTAACAGAGCAGATTCATAGTGGACAGCATTAAAGTTGAATAGCATAAGTGAGGCTTACCTGTACTGACAGCAGTTAGGTTTTGCTAACAAAGACTACTTGTTTTCTCCCAGCTTGAAATATATCTCAGAAGTTTTACTCTAGTTTTCTTTTTCAGTTTAGAAAGCTCCAAAAAGTGAGGGTATTTATTGGAAACTAGCAGCTTGCCCTCAAGAGAGCTTGTCAGTCTTCCCTTATTTGCACATTCCATTTACATCCATGCTGGCAGATTTTAACACAACAGAGAGAAAAAAACTCCAGCATTTTCTTTTAAAGCAGAGCTACAAGAGGAAATCATTGCCCATTATTTTACCTATAATATTTCTAGCTGGGATTTATTTTTTTTTTATTTTTAATGAGAGAAAATAAACAAAAGATATTGCCGCATATTTCAAACTGTAAGCTTTTAAAAAGCATCATTATCTTTTTTTTTTTCTCCAGTTACAGGAGCAGAACAGCCCACAGGTGCTGTGTAGGGTATTTTGTAGCCTCATTTATTTAGAAATTAATCTCACCTGGCAAAGTGAAAACTATTTGCTATTCCCAGCAGTGATGACCTAAAAAGTCAGCATTAAACAGTATTTGTTAGACATTTTATAATGTAATCAGGCCTCTTTATTGATGCTTGCTGCTGAGAAGGGCATAAAGGTTCTCCCAGAGAAAGTAGTGGAAACTCAGTTTCAGCAAATCACTTAAGCAGGTGCTTATTTAAATATGTGTTTCAATTTAAGCAGGTGCTTATATTCCATCAAAGTAAACTAGTCTCAAAAATATACTTCAGTGCTCCACTAAAGCTGGGCTAGCACCTTGATTAAAGCCTAAATTTGCAAACACTTACATTTCTGGCTTTCCTCTAAAGCTCTTTGAGAATTTCAGAGCCCCAGCTTAGGTGTTATGCATCTGCAATGAACAAGAAGATTTCCTTTCTCCATATAAAATCTCACTGGCTGATGAAGAAAACATAGTTTAACATTAAAAAAAAAAAAAAAAAAAAAGGTCAGAAGTAAAGTCTTATCTCTTCCATATTAAAAAATGCTATGTCAAAATGAGCTTTCATTCCTCCAGCAATGTGAATAACCATGCTTGTGAGGAAGAACAGTTGTCTAGGAATGCAAGGTTCTTACCACTGAGTCACAACCGAGCCTGAAAAGAGATTCCCCACTTCTTGGGATCTGTAAAGGACGCTCAAGCTTTCCGTATGTGTCTGTCACATATCTTGCCCAGATGCCACTGCCAGTAGCTGCATTTGCCCTGATAAAATAGGCAATGTCTTCAGTCATTTCAATCTAGAAAAATAGGTTGTTCATGTAATTTCTTAGCCTCTGTGCTGTCTCAGGATTACCATGTTTCATAACATGAAGAATAAATTAATAAATTCCTATTTCTGAATGTTTCAGATAAAGTGATGGGAGTTATCCCTGAATGGTAATGGTAGAATTAATACTGGTAAAAGCACATAACAAATATATACACTGAGCCATGCGTCTGCTACAAGGAGTTTTGTATATTTCTGTGTGAGTAACTGGGTAAAGGAAAATTATATTTATGAAAGAAATGCAAAGAGGGAGGAAGGAAAAGAAATGTCATTGCAAAGTATAATTATTTGAACATTTTTGTGCCAATAAGGCAGTGCTTGAGGGTTTGGACATGTGGTTTGCACACTTGGTTTTATTCCTGATGTCTAAATTATTTTTTCTTTTTGAGTAATTTAACTTCCAAAAATCAATGTGTGCTTCTGGATAAAGTCTGCAGGGTCATCAGACACACAGATGTTAAGAAAGCAATATTCTTTCTGTCTCAGACTTCCTTCATCAAGGATTTTCATATACCCAGAAAGATCAAATTTCTAATTTGTAGAGTATTTGGGGATTTTTGGAGATGAAAGGCACCATTCAAATGTTAGCTATTACCATTGCAGGAGGCAATCTTTACCATCACAGTAGGGGTAACTGCTATAATTAGTGCCAGATAGCGTTGCTACTGTTTTTTCATTTATATTACTGACAGTTCTGAAATTATCTTGTGGGAAAAAGCAGAAATTATTTGAGAACCTATTCCTGACTCTGATCCCTAATTAATTGAATGTATTATCCCTTAGAGATATACTCTTTTACCTGAAATATTACAGTAGTTAATGTTAGCATGAATGACAGTATATTGCTCTTTATGTGCCATGGGACACTGAATATGATATCGTACAATTTTAAACTTTTACTTTCCTTTGAGCTTCCAGGTTCAAGCTGCTAATCATCCACAACTGTGTTTCTGATCTGCTGAGCAAGGTGTGTTGATTTATGTAGCAGCCATTATTAGTGTAACATAATTGAGAGGTTTGAAAATATTTAACATCATTTCACAAACTGTTTGGTCTTTCATGTCTTTTTTTTTGGTCAAAAATGTGGTGTATATGAATTTTTACTTATATATTAAACTTGGCATGACTGTGTTTCTTTACCTGCACTTTACAACACACAATTTATTTTAATACCAGAAATGCTCACCATGCTGAAGGAAAATTTCTTCAATAAATCACTGAAAAAACTCAGTATGATATAGGCAACCACTAATATATCTGCAGTAAAATTAGCATAACTGGCAGCTTAAGGTTTTGTCATGCTTGTAGAGAACATTCAACACATTCATCAAATACATTATTTAGTGTGAACAACAGTAACAGGCTCTTACAGTCAATTATTTTTTGGTAACTTTTAAGAATAAACTCCTGTGGGCACCTTCCCATCTCTTGGACCTATAGCAATAACAGCAGTTAAACTATTTTGGCAGCAGCCCAGCACCAGGTACTTATGATCTGTAAGAAACATCTGTTTTTCATGGAATCATAGGATGGCCTGGGTTAGGAGGGAATTTAAAGATCATTTAGTTCCAAACTCCCTGCCATGGACAGCGACATCTTTCTGTAGACCAGGGTGCTCCGACTCCCATCCAACCTGGCCTTGAACACTTCCATGTTGACATTCCTGAGCAGCATGTGGATCAGTGTTAGGCTTAGTATGCACTGTACTGTAATGACAGCACAGATCCAAGCCAAAGCAACATCTCAGATAAAGCTTTCCTATTAAAGATGTGACTATTTCCTATTGAACTTCTGACAAATCATTTAAACTGCTCTGATACTTGTCATATAGGATTTTAAGATAAAACTTGTTTCAATTTTATGAGAATTGAAAAAACAAGTGGGTGTGTGGCTTGTTTCAGAGAAGTTTGAAAAACCCCTACTTTATCATTAATATGTTTAACATACCACACACTGATAGGAACTTGATATTGATGGTTATAAGTATTGATAATATTTATGGAAGCTAGGGAAGTTCTTTGTGTAAGTCCATCTTAATCCACAGAGCTATCTTTACATCTTGAAAGACTGCTGCTTTCCTCACCATTATTTGTCATATTTAGCTTTCACTATGCCAGATTATATAATTGCCCTATTTTCTCATGAAAGGTATTTTCCCATGTAAAGAATCTTTTTTGTCAAGGCCTTAGAACATATATTCATACAGAACACCCAAGTTAACCATCACTTCCAATACTTCTGTGGCTGACACAGAAACTTCCTATTTCTCATTCAAAAGCACTAATGTAAATTTACTCATTTATTCATTTACTTTTTATACTTCAGACATAGGCAAGACAATCCTGGCTCTGTCATCTTTTTCATGGTTGCTTGTTTTTTGCACTTCTGCAGATTCCCTAGAACAATATGCTTAACTTTTAACTTTGTATTAAGGCTGTGACTTAACATGCAAGTATCGTATCCATTTTTCCAAATATTTGACTCCACCATGACTCTGATGGTGTGCACATATTGAAGGTAGTGGTCTTATGATACCATACACTTGCAGATAGGAATGTTTCTGGTTTGGGATACATATATGCATGTAGGATACATATATACATGTAGCCAAAATACATCAGAAATTTACCCATATTGCGTCGTAAAATAATTTTCAACAAGCTCTTCTATCACACTCTGGGTTATGATTGTCAGGCATTTCTCTCCAATTGAAGTCATGTTTTTGGATGTCTTTCATACGTATGCTATATTCACGTATGTCTCAGGAATTCTTAAACTTCAGTTCATTATGCAGTGAAGATTGTAGCAGTGAAAATTGTAGCACATCCATTTCACAGATTGATTTTAAATTAAATTTTCATTCCTATTCCTAGGCTTTCCAGGTGTCTTAATATACTTTGAGAGGGCTTGCAACTTCACAAACTCATCAGTAGCAGTGAATTCCATTAATAATGTTACCCTTTGGTTCAGGTTATTAATGAGGATGTTTAATAAGAACAGGCACAAGATCCTGCACTACCCTGTTATTAATGACATTAATATATTTAATACTTGGAAACCACTCTGTTTTTTTTTATTACATACTGTATCTTCTCCATTAGATGGCTATACTTCTGTTATGCAGCAAGCAATTGAATTTGGTACTGCATATTTTGATTTGTGCTAACACCCCTATACACTAATTTTACTAATATGCCTTATATTTATTTGTGTCCTAAATCAAACTGCCCATGGGCATCCTTATTTTTTGTGAAATATGTTCATATGTCTTTACTTCTTTATCATGAGTGGAGCCTCATTTTTGGGTTGATTTTTCTGCTGGCCTGGCAAAGTTATGTTTTTTGCAAGGTACTGTAAACATCTTCTTTCATGACATATCCCTTATGGCAAATGTTAAAAACACTTTGCTATGAAGCTTACCTAATTTTTAATGCAATTTTATTACATACAGTGTTCTCTGAAACTCTGTAATACTTTAAAGTATCTGGTAAGTTCAGTAACAGCCAGTCTAACACCCACAGGGACAGCCAAACAGACTTTCCTTTGCATTTAATATTGCACCTGCCGTTTAAATCAGAGCTCTGTGTAATTCTCAGAACAGTTAAATACGCCAGACTTCCATCATTAGCATAGAAGTAAGCTGAAGCGCAAAGTGATTGAGAGCAGCCCAGTAGAGAGGTACCTGTGCTTGGTGGCTGATGAAAAACTCACCGTGAGCCAGCACTGGGCACTCACAGCCCAGAAAGCCAAATCACTCCTGGGCTGCATCCAAAGCAGCGTGGCCAACAGGTCAAAGGAGGTGATTGTCCTCCTCTACTCTGCTCTTGCGAGACTCCACTTGGAATGTTACTTCTAGTTCTGGTGTCCCCAACATAAGAAGGAGGTGGAACTATTGGAGCAATTCCAGAGGAGGCCATGAAGCTGGGAAGAGCACTGGAGCACCTCCCCTATGAAAACAGGCTGAGAAAGTTTGGGCTGTTCAGCTTGGAGAAGAAAAGATTTCAGGGAGACCTCATAGCAACTTTCCAGTACCTCAAGGGAGCCTACAGGGAAACCAAAGGTGGACTCTTTGTCAGGAAATGTAGTGATAGAACCAGGAGTAATGTGTACAAACTGAAAGAGGGAAAATTTAAGTTAGATATTCAGAAGGCATTCTTTACTGTGAGAGTGGTGAGACACTGGAACTGGTTGCCCAGGGAGGTTGTGGATGCCCCAACCATGGCAGCGTTCAAAGTCACATTGGATAAGGCCTTGAATGACCTCATCTAGTGGGAGGTGCTCCTTCGTGGGGGTGATTGGGGGGACTGTATGAACATTATGGATTGTTCCAGCCCTTTACATCCCATGATTCTATGATACTGGGTGATGTGCCAAGAATCCTGCAGTGAGCTAGTAGTAAATCTGCTAAACTGAGAAATCCTCTCAGATACATGCTTCTATCTTCTGATCTTAGCTGCTTAATCTGGTACAAGGTTACTCCAGCTATTAACATTCATCCAACAAAACTTCTTGTCTGTATATGACACATTAAAGCATGTTATACTAATATACTCTAATTATTCGTTATGATTAAGTGTTTTAAATTTTACAAGTATTTCTTTTGTGCAGTTATTTTAACTACTTGCTCAGTGACCAAAAGTTCACTGAGTGACCTATGTGGGCTATGATTTTCCAGAAAGTACAGCAATAGTTGACATCTGTGTAGCCATGTGTTTTGTACCACAGTATTGGTATGAGCAAAAAGGAAGTAAGAAAGGCCAGAGGAATACATTTATTTGTGCCATTCTCTGTAGATGATTTAAGCCACTGCTTGAAAGAAGTTTATTCTCTCTCTGTATTAATGCTGCAGAGCACTAGCTGTGCATGTGGTGGTGTTGTTTGCATGATGCAGCACAGGTCACAGGATTGCTTCCACTCTCTGGACTGTCAGCAAATCCAAAAAGGCTCCGAAAGAGGCAACAACATGCCGTTGGGTAGCAGAGATGTTGGAAATGTTTCCAAAAGTGGCTAGCAAGCCATGAGTATGAACATGCTGTGCAATGACTTCTGCCTCTCTGCTTAGGAGCTCTGTCTCACCCAGTGGGTGGTTCAGGACCTATGGTTGTCTCTTGATGGGGTTTGGTCTGCAATTCTCTGCTGTTTTAGGTATTGACAACTGATTTCTGTCTTGCCAGAGCTAAAGAGTCCTATCAGCTATTCACTTGAAGGATTTCATGCTGGTAGCTATTTACTTGCAGAGTACTGAGACATTTGGAGCTGACTGTGAGAATATCTCTCTCCTTTAATGCTCTGAAGAGAATGACTGTCACACACTGCAAATTCAGAATACTCCTGTAGGCTGAGAGACCACTTTGGCATGAATACAGCACAGGTTCCCTTGTCCATGCTATGGAATAAAATTAAATATTTTGTTTCAATTTTGCATAAGAAAAACTGTAATGATGACAAAGTGAAAATGTGTTTAAGTAACACCATGAAACTCATACCTACTATATCTGAATTAAAATCTATCAATAAAAATCTATATTTCAAATTATAAGGCCTTATGATATTTAGTGTTATATGTTTACAAGTTCAGTATTAATGAGGAAATGGATGGCATTTTTCTTAATGACTGTGCAATACCTGAAATATCTCTGCTTCTCAGAGATTTAAAAGGTAATAACCCTCTGTATTAGACTCTCAAAAAATCAACACCCCACATTTAAGAAACCTTCAGCTCACACACAACAAAAAGACATACAGAAGCTGTTTTTAGGCATAACATTGATTGTATATTCCCTTGTCTTTTTATAGCACATTAATGTTAAAAGTGATTAGTTTAACTTCTATCTACTGAATATTAATTAAGTAGTTCTAATGCACATGGGAAGTACAGAAATCAGTCTGACAACAGGGTTATCCAATGGAAATTTTATCTGCAAACAAGTAAAAAATCAGAATAGCTAAAAAAGAGTTGTATTATAGAATAAGACACTGCACTTGTGGGAAAGAGATCTGAGATTATACGTTCTAGTAGAAGAGATTTCCTCCCTTATTACTCCTCTTCAACAAAACTTAGTTAATTCCCTATTGTTTCCTCATCACAAAACCAGAAATTTTCTAAGTACCTTTTCTTCATAGACGTGACTCTTGATTTTTTGAAAATAAAAACAAGATACAATATTCTGAAAACAAAATCTGTCTGATTTCAAAACATGCTAAACCTTTTTTTAAAACAACTCAAAACAGATAAAAAGATAACACTTTAAACATTGTTATAAAGGCCCACCATTCTTCAGTCTGCATAGGAATCACTAACATCAACAAAGTTTTTATTCTTTTTAAGGATAAAGGTTTTACTTCATCTGACATTTTCAAATATTTTTGTGACATGACTACAGAGAGTTTCTCCCAGTTTCTTTTTCTGGGTTTGTTTTGTTGGTGTGTGCTACAGGTTCAGTTTCATGCCTGACTGGGATTAGTGAACACCAGCCTTCTGAGATGGGCTTTAGGAACATCCCGCAAACTGAGTGGCAGATGGGAAAACATTTTTTGCAGCACTGGCTTTCTAATTACTGCAAGAAGAACCCAGCATCATGTCTCTGCCCCGAGCAGCTGTACTTTAATTTGCAATGGAAAAAATCCAATCAGATCTGGTTTTCCCCCTCTCTTGACTCAATCCTGTCTTATTTTTTAATGTGATCATGGTATTTATTTGGTTTAATATTTTAAACTCAGTTTCCCTGGATTTTTTTCAAGGAATGACTTCCAAGAATTTCCCTGTGATGGGTTTAGATAGAGATAAGCCACTGCCAAGAACTTTCCTTTAGCATGATAGAATTATTTAGGGAACAAACTGTTGTCATTTTCCATCATCAAGAATTGGGATTCCAGAGGCAGACCAAACAGTTCAAGCTGCAAAGTTACAAGTGTTCCAGGGAAGACTCAAAGTGAGGGCAACAAGCAAGAAACTGATATTTCAGTGTAGTCAGTATGTGAAAGTATCTACTGTCTAGGCAGAAAGCTGCCCTCAAACTCTCCAATTTATCATTTCAGATATAAGTTAATGTACATATAAAAGGCACCAGAAAGTTAGGTCTGTGGCAAGTAGACAGGCTGATGACTCTTTTTCCTAGTTCTAGCAATCACCAGAGTTCCCATGATCTTAATTTGATTTCTTTTAGACATATCATGCAGTCAGACAGCAGTTACACTCATAGCATCCCCATGCATCCCAAAACATCACTTACAATTTAAAATGGCTCTTGGCATTTTCATATTAACCATGTGTGCTACTACCTCCTTGTCCTGGATCCAGCCAGGACAGGCTTAATTCTTGCAGTAGCCAGGAGAGGGCATGGCCAGGACATGGAGGTTACTCTGTACTACCTCATGTCACTGCCAGTGCTGGGCTTCCCATGACAAACAAATTGTATATATATGTGTTCTTGGGAAAGAATCACAAGAGTTTCATTTAGGTACAGCAGCAGTTGCAGTTTTTATGTGGAAAGAGCCAATCAGAACAACATGTTATGACCAATATTCTTAGTATGTTACATTGCAGAAGTAGAATTTATTGTATAGACTCGATGTGTTTACCACTTGTTATTTCCAAATCAGTTCACAAAAGGACAAATTCTAAGCACCGATCAGCTGTGTAAACAAGCCCAGCAGACTTGTAATGTAAATTCTCACATTAAACTGAAGTTAAAACTAATTTTCTCTTAGACGTTTAGAACTTTAGAATTTTCTCTTAGATTTAACATTATCAGTTCCCAATTATTATTTCACAATTTACTATTAGTTCATAAGGAGGCATATGCTCTCACAAAAGCTATTTTCTACTGGAAAAGTTGGCTGTAAAACAAAAAGAATGTGGGGAATAAATTTTCTGTGCCCTACAAAACAGCATACAGTTTAACTTTTAATTAGATTAAATTTATTTATGTTTTCTATGGCCTTTTCTTTTTCAAAGAATTATGGAACTACAACACTTTTAACACAGTAGAGAAAGCAGACAGATGACTCCTGCTATCCATTCTGGCTTCTATTCTACTTTCCTAGCCCTTACACCAAACAGATTTTTATTAAAATACAATATTTCATCAAAAGCAGTTTATCTACACTGTTTTTTGACTTAGAAGGACAGCAAGAACTGTCATTGTTTAAAATATATCAATATATCTAAGGCTTGAATAGCTTTGTTACTGCAATACAGGTTGTTCTGAAGCAAAGGTTCACCCATCCTGACCTACATATTAAATAAACCCTTACAAGCACTGATTGAAAGATAACAAGTATTTCACATACTAATTCTCTAGAAGAAGTTTACATTAACAGAACAAAAAGCATTTTTAGGGCTTATGTCTTAAAATAAAATGTTGCTTGTTTGGGTTTTTTTTTAAATGTTAGACTAGAGATAGAGATTTTATTTAAAATTATCATTATTTTTGGACCACCTCATTCACTACTGTTGTCCTATTTTACTAAATGAAAAATGACTTCATTAATGACCAAGCCAGGATACAATTAATCTACAAAAGAGCTGAAAGTTGAAGTCCTGAAATACAGACTCAAGCATAGGTTAAAAAAAAAAAAAACCTTAAAGTATCCAAATCAATCTTGTTCAAAGTCACTGCTGGTGGGCTAATATCAATTCAGTTCAAACAATAAGAGTGCCTAATTTTCACCATGATTCCTAAATCCATATGTCATCTTCCCTACATCAGCTAAATTGCTAATGGGCATGGCTAATGGGTAGATTATATTTTTTCACACAAGAAGTGTGTTTACTAATAGAGGACATCATAAAAATCATAAGAAAAACATTTTGAGTAACTGAAAGTTAAGACAACTCATATTCTCTCACAAAGAGAATTTTATTATTTAAGAACCCATCAGGAAATAATTTTTTAAAATATTAATTTTTTTCACAAATCATGTAGTTGATGTCAATAGCATTTCCTTTGTTGTTACAACTAAAAGTAATGAATTTGCAAAGCACATTCTGACAAGACAGTAAACAAAAAATACTGTTATTTATTTTACTGCTACACCCTTCCAGCTGTAAGAGATTAGGACTAAAATTGCATTATACTTTGTTTTAAACACTTGCTTGATGAACTTTCAAACAGTGTCAAAATGCATCCCAAGGCAATGATTGGCCTATGTGAGGCAGCAATTTTTCTATTTCCTGCTCAAATTTGGTATTTTGCTTTATTTGAAAGTTTTCAGCAGAAGTAAATGGGACCAAGTGTGCACTCATCCGTTCTCTAAATATTTGAGATGTGTGATGACTGTTTAGTTTCATAGAGAGTGAAACAAATTTAAATATTAAAGAAAATAAACAATCTGTTTTAGCTCTGGCTTTTATGGTCTCTTTATGGTCTAAATATAAACATATGCAGACCCTGAATCTAAGATTCCTGAGTGATGGAGTAGTATTTTCCTGAGAGAATACACGACACTCTGTTCTACTCTCATGACATTGGCTACTTGTTACTGGTGAGGAAAAGGTTAAATTATGTCGATGTTTATCTGTTAACATCTGTTATATTTACTTTATATGTGAGAATAAAATATACAGCCTATATCAATTCTGCCCAATCATTTACGAGATCACTCCATCACTCATTTAGCATATGCTGGATGCAGCACATAGTGCACCTGATGTGTTATAGCTCTATAACAGGTGAAAAGCACATTTACAGAGTCTGATTAAGAGAAGAATCTTACACTGTCCTCCTAGAAAACTAATATTAACCAGGACTACACAGGATCAGGTGCAACTTGCCCCTAGCAGCATACAGCATAATAAAAGGCAGCCTCTGAGTTACCTGAAACTCATGTTTGACAAGCATTGATTTACACAGACCTGTGAACCACATAGATTTCCAAGTCGCAATTACTGACTGTTATCTCTCCCTCTGTGCCAGAGATATCTATCAAAAAACTGATAAGACAGTAGGAAGACTAAGGAAAATAATGGTGTTGAATCCACAAATGGACCATAGATAATGGTACTAAAAATCTCAAAACAAAGGAATAGTCTAAACCAAGTATAACCCGCACTACAGTAGTTCTAAATTTGCACTGCAGTACTCATGGATTAAACTCAATAGGAGGAGTCCCTGACCTCTAAATCAGCATGTTTGTGTGAGTGTGATTACACCTGCCTCAAGGCCAACATGTGATCACTCTACAAAGTCACCAAGCCAAAGTGCAATTGAAACTGTCACACAGCAAGGCATGTATTATACATATGAAATGCTACATGGAACTTCAAACTTGCACATCATTAACAACTTAAGGAAAACAAAAAGTAGACAAACAAAAAAAGGTAAACCGGAGTACTGGTCAAAATCATTACTCATTTCCACATCACTGGAAAGATATTTTCTGATAATAAATGCTCTTTCTTGCAGGCAGTGAGCAAATTATCACAGCCACGATGCAACGAAAGATCCTAAATTAGAAAGGAATGAGCTTAAATAAGTTTTGAAGCTTCACCTATAAGCATCGATTAAAACATTCATCCTTCCTCCATCCCCTGTTGAGTGGCACACAGGCATAGGCACACTCCAAGAGATCTGTGACAATCCTGGCACACACAGAAGGCCATTCTTAGAAGGTGAACATCCATGCAGAAGGGTCTGACATCAATTCTGGCGAGTCTCAAAAAATTTTGAAGTTCAACAGTTGGAAAGAGACTGAGGGAAAAGAAGTAACTGTAACATTTGGAGATTTGTCTTCTGTCTATTTTTTTTTCCGGTGTTATCAACTAGAAGATAAATCATTGCTTTTCTGTAGTTATAGTTTTTTCATTAATTAAATTCCTCATTATGAATGGTTGCAGATAAATCAGACAGATTTAGGTTTTGCAAGTGTCAATGAATTTACCCTTTGGTGTGCAAGTTAGTCCTGTCCTCTTCTAGGAATAATGGACATTTATAGGAAGAGATGGAGAATAAGGAATTTACCTTTTCTTAAGTGTGTGTGCAGGGAAAAGGAAAAGTAACAAGAAATAAAGGAGATTTCTTAATTCAGAATAAAAATATGACATAAGATGCCTTCTATGAGGGATGCTTGAAAGGTCAAGAAAATATTTTTATTCAGTAGTCATTTCCCAGTGATTTTAGTTTTCATTGGGTTTTTAATAGACCATATTAAGTCTTAGATGGCCAAAGGCACTGAAATGGAGTCTTTCCTTATAACCTCTTGCATGTTTAACCTACTGCAGAAGTTATGTATATTATTAAAAGTTCAGAGCCTGGGAAGAAAAATACATTTTTTCTTCTCTAGGTATTTTTCCATCTTTCATTATGCTGCTTCTTTTCCATTTTATATAAGATAATAATTTGTGACTAACTGCTTTGGGATCTATTTCTTGATTCAAATCTCTGCTTTGTAATGTTATTCTAATTAGGAAACATTGTGGCAAGAAAAGAGTAGCTGAGAGTACCTTTAGACTGAACATAAGCCAATGATATAAAAATAAATTACACTCAAGTCAAACTGTAGTTAGTCTCTAGGAAATATAACAAGTACATTAATGTTATTACCTGGTAGAAGCAGGAAATAAGTAAGACATTAAGTGTGTATGTACAAGTGTCTATCATTCTAAATAATTTGAATTGCATACTATATATTAAAAGTCAGAATAAGGAAAAGGAAATACAAAACTCTAAAATCAGCCTTACAGAAATATTACTTACTAAGCATAGTATCCAGAACTTCAGAAATAACTCAGATAATGTTTCCTATATAATATTAAATCCATATGTGTATAGGTCTTCAGTGAATATTAGTTACAGACAAATAAGAACAGAATAATCTCTTGGAAAAGGAATCCTTTATGATTACCCAAGATTTGCAGATGATAACTTATAGCGACATCCTACTGGGCACTTTGATGAAGTTTCCCTTGAGGCTAATGCAACATGAGGTTGCTTAATGAATGTAAAACCTTTCCTTTCTATCACATAAGAAAATCAATTTCTCCATCTGTAAATTGTGGTGCATCTGTGCTGCAGCTGTTTATTGTATCACAATATATATTGAAATTTGGAGTTAAATATGATGATAGAAGTAATTTCAAATGAAGCTAAAGAAAATAAATACTATTTGGAATTAACTTTTTGTTTTCCAAAGACTTACTGGTCTGCACTATTCATGAAAATGCAGCCAAAATATTTTTATGATCACATGGGTCTAGCCTCTGGCTGTTCATCAGGTGGTTTTGTTACTGACTGCATGTTATTTATCTACTTAATGCTCACTGAGAAAGCAGATTGCTGTATTTACCAGAATAAGGTAAATCCTCTGGATTTTTCTATCAGCTGTTGACTACACTATATTCTTCAGGTCTGTACTACCTTTTCTAATTGGAATAAATTCATATAGTCCCATGTAAAATGCTAACCAGACTGCTTGATGACTGATCAAAAGCTTATACCCTTTGAAAATTAGCTCACTTATAATGAAACAGTATGTACAATTTGAAATGCAAGAATTTCCAAATGTAGTTATGATTCATTTTTAGAGATAAAAGAAACTCTACCAGGATCTTTATTGTGCCATCCCCTTGCTCTTTTCTTTATGTCTGCTGAATTCTTATAACAATACCCACTCCTACAATATTTGTTTTTAGGTATAAATAAAAGCCCTGTCAAAATTGAAAAGATCTGTTTAGAATTAAGCAATATTTGACATCAGGAAAGAAAGGCTGGAGGTCCTCTATTAATAACTCTACAATGCACTAAGTCTAACCTGTCTCAGCATGAATGGTTCAAAAGATTAATCCTTTCCTTTTTATTATCTTTAAAAACAAATTGTAATCAACATCATGACTGATATTGATCATATTTGATGCCTGCTTGACAACTATTTCTTGGGCATTTTCCTGTAGGAGTGAGAGTAGCAGAAAGGAGTTTTCCATGTACATTTCTCTTTGTAACAGTCATTATTAAGCTGACATTTTTTCTGTTTCCTATTTCTTAGTGCTATATCACTGTAAAAAAGAAACATTAAACCTGCACCCTTTTCTCAGAGGAATGAATTGCTGAGCAGTCAGAAACCTTTTTCTATTTAGTTTTAAAATTATTTTGTAAATACACCAAATTTAAGAGGGAAAAAATGTAGCAATTTTGGGCACTAGCAAGGCTACAAAGATTGGCTATCAAAGCCAATGCATGGCAATGTATCATTCTGGAGTGTGAGCACTGATAAATGGCACTGCTAGGAGAGGATATGATTCATAGCACAGTATTAATACATGTTGACATCATTCTACAGTTTGGTATTCATTTGCAAAGGCTGATGTTTATCCCTCAAACCTGTCAAAATTCTTTGACCAAAATTGTTTAAACTCTGTCTCCGTTTTCCCAGCACTGTCTGCAGGATGTTACAGCTTTTACCAAGCAAAACATGGAAGATTGCAAAAGAATCAGGAAAAGTGAGAGCTATTGCTCCTCCTAACATCTGATAATGAAATTCAAAGCAGAGAGCAATGTTCACAGGCCCTCTAATTCTTTCACTTTTGGAATAATCAGTGTGTTTATATTATTCCTGCTCAGTGCTTTCCTAATCTGTTCCTAGCAGTATCTCTCAAGGAAGGTTCCATGATCTCTCCAGACCATTTGTTGCAGGTATTGCTTTCCACAGAGTTAGAAAAAAAAAAAAATTCTTCTACCTTGAATACTGACTACAGTTTAAGGGCAGATGGTTCTTTTCTCCTAGAACATTGCCTGACCCGAATATCTCCACTCTCACTTTTCTTCTACCCCATTTCAGGACTTTCACTTTAAATGCAATATTATTTTCTTTCAGGCAAAAAGCAATATTTAGAGTCTCTAACTGGACTAAAAAAATTACTAAATGGTAATTGTTCTGGAAAAATGAAGATTGGGAGATAAGAGAGCTGAACAAAAGAGTAGAAGAAAGATTGACAGACACAAAACGTACACAGGACAGTAGAACTTTGTGATAACAAACCTAGAACTTGCTCCTTAATAGAGCTGGACAACTGCCTTCGCCCTCCTTTGAATTTTTTCTAAAAATTAGCTTGATCAAATCCCCATATTTTCTAAATAGATGTGATTTAATTATTACTAGATGATGAGGTTTTCAGATTCCATTTTGATTTGGAAATTAATTTGATATTTAATTTTGATAGGACCCTAGTAGACATGGTTTAGAGAGAAATTATTACATTCAAAATAATTTCCTGTCTTTCCTAACAAAGAGTTTCTGATTTCAAATAACATTGTGCCCAATTATATTTTATATATATGATATTAAGGACAGAAAACAACATTTAATCTTCTAGCTGAGCTATTTCATTAATGATTTAACCCCAGTATCTCCTAATATTAGTGTAGTACTTATTTTTTATAGGAATTTTTCACAAGCAATTTTACAGCTATGTACTTCAAGCATCTGCAACAAATAGAAAGGAAAAATATTTTTGGACTCTTTTCATAGAGGGATTGTTTTTGACTACTGTGACCTAAAATCATATGTAGAATTATGCTAGTATGTAAAATTTGTCAAATTAGAACATGATTTGATTGTCATAGCATGAAGAAAATAGTAAATATCTAGACGTAATTACTTACTACATTAGATATGTCTTGGATGTTTCTATGAGATAATGAAAAGAAAGTCACAGTTTATCATCCACTTCAACTAAGTTGAAGAGAAATTCCTGCCAATTTATTTGTCACTCATATTCCACCAATCTGCAGATTGGAATCACTAATTTTCAAAATATTTTTTATCCCATACATACAATTGCATTGGTAGCAAATCCTGCTATTGTAGAGGACTATGTACAAATATTGATTCATACAGAAAATGGTTTAAGATGAGGCACTTAAATCTTCTACCTCTGCATGCATTTTATGATTACTTTTTTAAATTTACCCCTCAATAAGTAACTTTGAAAAAAGGTTTACTTCTGATTTGGGGTGGATACTGTTGCAAGAAAACAAACTTCTCACCTCCCTGAAAGCTCTGTGTAAACAGTTATGCATGCCACAGCTTGGTTTCTGAATATGAAAAGCTGGAAATAAAAGGAATCTTACCCACAGAAGCTGAGAAAGAGAAACTTTGTGAACTGTAATTTCACAGTTCATGCAACATGAAACTGCATAACTGGAGTATTTGAACTCCAAATTTTATCAAAATAATCTTTTGAGTCTGCTTCTATATAATGGTGGGGTTTCACAACAGATAATTAGTTTATTTTATCTACATCATCACTTTCTTAACTGTGAGATGTAAAACATACACTCTGTAGTTCTGCCAAGAATTCTATACAATTGGGGTCTCAAAGTTCTCTTAGCAGACAACCAGTGGGTGATTTAAGCATAAGCTAATGCAGTTCCTGAGGATTTGAGACATTCTTCAGAAGTAGCTTGGTGCCTTATTCCAGATGTTCTGTGCAGGATTCTACTTACCCATTAGGTAATGGACTCAAATATTGCAAAGAGATTTAAATTTAAATGTTTCTTTTCTTTTGAAATAGAAACACTCTGTTCCTTTCCTTATGCAAACATACTCAAGGATACAAAAATCGAGACAGAAGCACTTGACTTGAGCACTTGGTAAAAGGTGAATGTGAATGAGAAATTATGTCTGGATGAGAAGAGAAAAGGAGCATATACAAACAAAGAATATTTCAATCCACCCTGAATGATGTATAGGACTTTTTAAGGGAGATAGAAAACCCAAGATCCAACCAATCCACCATAAAAACCCACGAAAAACCCAAACCAAAGAAAAAATCAACCAAATAAAAACAATCAAGCAAACAATAAGAACAATAGAAAACACAAACTAAAACAAAGCAAACAAACAAAAACCATGACAACAACATTTCCCCCAAAACACCAAACAAACCAAAAATATTATAAAAACCCCAAGCCTTGGAGAAGGATTTTGGGACAAAATGCCAACTGACATTTTGATGCTGTAAGCCCATGGAACTTTTTCATTCCTCTTCTGATAAATAGGACTTGAATCCAAGTGCCCAGCTGTGAATTTTTCTCTAAAATGGAAAGGTCAAGAATATCCCATGACAACTATCTCAATCTAAGATTAGCTAAAGACCACTTCATAAATGAATATCACTGGATTTTATTATAAGCACACATTAAAAATGCACAGCAACACTGTTATGCAGAGTAGGATGAGAATAGAGGAAAAACACCTGAGGTGAAGGATTACTCCTAGCCACCACAGGCATGTGAGAAATAAAAGGGGAAGGGAGGCTCAATGTTAGGAATACTTCAGCAGTGAGACAGCAGGCAATCTGCTGAGGTCAGACAAACATGTTTGCCTAGACTGACAGTAGAGACAAGGATGGCCTAAGTTTGGAATGACGAATGAAGATGATCAAATGCAGCTTAAGAAATCTTTTCTGTCCAAGCCTGAGTCTTCTGTCAATGCCCATCTTCATTTACTGAAGTGAGACACCACTGACAGGGGCATTACTGAAATGAAATTTAACACAGCTATACAGCTCACCTTTGATCTTAACAAATAGAGGGAAACTCCCAAGTTATAGAATCTTTTTATACCAAAGGTAACAGTTATAATCAAGGACTGTTTTTTTTTTTTTTTTTCTGGGAGCCAGTTGATTACATTTCGACAGAGATACACAGCTGTCCTGTAAAATTGTCTCAGAAGCTGTTCAATTCACTTGCTACAACACACATGTCAAATACTTAATGTTCATGATCAATAATTCTAAGTAAATTGCAGCTGAAAAAAAATTTTTGCAGCAGCCTACTGCCTGAAATTAATTGGTAAAATGGTTTCCACTGAAAAGTTTGTTTGGAATATCAGCTTGGCATTTTACTTTATTCTGCTGAAACACATATATTTAACACTACGTGAACACAGTCAGCTGAATCATATCTGGCAGACCACACTGGGTCCACAGACAACGCAATACGAAATAAGCTGATGGGTTTCAGTGTACTTTGGCAACCATTGTGGCATAAAAAAATCCATTGGCATTGCCACTGTCGCTGTGAAATGGCCTTTCAGTATGTTTGCATCATAGATCACATTCTCGATGCTCAGTGCTGTGATGCTGAGAGCCTCTTTCCCTTCTATTCCTCTCTGACACCAACAACAGCTATGTCACAGATGCTTGAAATCAGATGTTGGGATTACGAAATGAAGAAGAGGAAAATCAGAACAATATGCATATACTTTAATGGTATACACTAATAACTTAGCTACTGGTAACAGAAGATATTGTTAGCCAAGACCTTATTATAGAATAGATCAAATTTCAACACACTTCTTACATATCACTGTTGTATCACTAATGTCCATGGCATGTGTGAAGTAATGCCACTGATGTTTTTATACTTTGTTTTGTTTTATCAAAAAGACCTTAGTAATGAACATTGTCATTTACAATATTTATGAAAAGCAGAGGTTTCTATACATATATTAAAACATACACTCAGAGAAACAGCAAACAAAATGCTGGCAAATGCCGAAAGATTAAATGAAGCAGAATGCCTGTGTAACCTATCAAAAATAAATCATGCAATTTCTTAAACAGATATTTTAAATATATAAATATATATAAATATAAAACACTGGAGTAGAGCCTTTTAAATCTTATGCTTACAATGGATTTGTGTACTATCTTTCATATTATCAAGGCATGTCAGCATTTCTGCTAAAATGACATATTGTGAGTAGTATAACAATTTTACTTACATTGTCATTAGGCTTCCAACTTAAGATCTCAATTAAATCACAGCAGCCATTCACAATCAAAAAGTCCATTAGCTACTTCCACAAACTGAGGAGGGCAATGAAAGGATAAATTTTCACAGAGGTAAGTTTTTGATTTTTGAATTCCCATGTGGCTAGCAAAGTGACTAGTTTTAAAATAAGTGACCAAATGTAACCTCAGTTTATATGTAGCTTTTATTCTGAAAAAAATACAGATTTTTCAAATCTTAGTATTTTTAGGAAGAAATGTCTTACAAAGCAGAACATTGGACTAGATATGTTTTTACATGATTTTTCCACATGCTGAGTATTCATTCAGTTCTGGTATGTCATCTTAAAAACTATCGTAAAATTAGAGATGACATAGGTGAGGATAATAAGAATAACTTTGATAGGAAAGAGCTACTGTACAAGGAATGACTAAATAAAGCTTTTTAATTTGGAAAAGAGACAGCTGGAACAGGCTGTGTCCTAGATGCCTACAAATCATAAATGGAAAGCAGAAAATAAACACAGCAGCACAGGGACTAGAGGGCTATCTGGGAAATTGTCAGGAAACTGTTTTACGGAAAAGGCAGAAAAGTACATTCTTGTGTGATACATATAAATCCGTGGAACTCACCACCCCAGGTTCCTAGGTTCCAGAAACCTATGTGAGCTGAAGATGGGATTAGAGACATTTACTGAGGGTAGTTCTCCCAGCAGCTCTTAAACATAGTGCAGATTCAGCTTCTGCTGAAACATCCCATAATAATTCCATAAAAATTAACCCCTGGAAACTGTCCAGATATACAAGGGTAATGATCTTTCTTTGTAGGTCCTGATCAAAGTATTTGAATAAAAGTCAGCCTAATCAGTGTGGCATTTCTCTGGTTCCATGGCACATGAAGTGAGAGGTTTGCTCATTTTGTCATGTAAAGCTGGTTGCTTTGTAGTAGTTCAGATTTTCCCCACCATCTATCTGGAAATAAGGCAACTTCACCATCTCTTAACGTTTTTCCAAGTTCATACATTTTACTCCTTCTAATAGTCATATAAATAGAACCTTAATGACTCCAGCTATATTTCAGCCTAGAGTTTTGTTGAGTATTTCTTAGATGAAAATAGAATAGAATTTATAAATAAATCTCTAATGGCTAACCCGTGTAAATATTATTGAAAATATACTTCAGATGTAAAAGAAAGTAGGTCAGATTAAATACAGGGTGTAGACATGGCTTGCTGGAGAAAAGCATTTTCACATACTTAATTCTCTGATCAGAAGAAATATCCTTTTACAATATGACTGTATTTAAAATTAACCCGGCATGATCCTCTTGAAAATTGAGTGTGCGTGCTGGCTTTTTTAACACATTCTTTTTGTTGTGATACCTAAAGCATCAAGTAGGATAGCATCATATAGAGTTTCTGTCTTCAACATCATAAACTCCTTAATTAATTCAGAGGATATCTCAGTTTAATTGTCATTTTGGTGCCTGTTTTTTGGTCATACTTACATCTTCTATAACATATTTTTCCCAAATGTATCCATATTCTTGCAGTCCCACTGCAGTGCTTCCAGTTGTATTGTGTAGAAACAGAAGTGTTCCATGTCAGCTTGTTAACAGCCTTCATATCTGGAGGCTATTGTCATATACATGTTCCTAAAATACGAGTTTGCAGGTTAGCTGAGGATAGAAAAAATAACTAGTATAATGTTTTTATTTTCTTCAAATAAAAATGATTTCATTAACTAAGTGAACAGCAGGGTTGAAGGCAAAGTATTATTTAAATGTGCTGATTCTATCTTTTCCTCACTTCTTGTTAAGACTGTAAAACTTACTGGGGTTCCTTGGAGCAAGAGCCGTGTCTCTGTTTATTCTGTAAAATGTTTAGTACAGGAGGAACCTAAAAAAAAATTACAGCATACAATTCTTCTCTAGAATTTCCTTCATTGTGTTTATACTGACATTTTAAGAATATTTAATTCTCTCACTTGGAGGTTTTCAGTAATTCACTTAGGAAAGAAACAGATGTACACAAACGCAGGGAGTGCCTGGGAGAGGCCCGTGAACCTATGCAAAAAAAAAGTGCCTAGAATTTTCAGAAGCCTGACTTTTCCCACCATGGTTAGTCAACCACATAACATTAATGCAGAAACAGCTTTAGATATTAAGCAAATAAAAACACATGCTTAGCATGGCAAATAACAAGAATGTAAAATCGTATCCTACAGGATGCTGCTGTGTTACAGGAGCCCAAAAGCCGTGCTCAAAGGAGCCTGGGTAAAGTGTGCAAAACTCCTCCTCTATCTTAGCCCTTATTTGGCAGGTACAGCCGGGATTTGTCGTCCTCAATTTGCATAAGAAATAAATGATGTTTTAGACCTGCATATTTGCAGTTTCCTTTGACAGCAATCTTGCATAAACTCATGGAATGAGTGCAATGTGGAACATGGCGAATTTCTTTAGAATCACTTGTCTTTGAGAACTGGAATGATTTATCTCCTAACACTGACATACTCTTCTTTAACAACCTCGTCAGACTTTTTCTGTATCAATATTATTCACACAAACAGTTGTTCCATTGATGTTTTGCAAAACATGGTGTTGGTTTTAGAAGTCCAGCAGAGGAACAATTTTTTTGGTGAATGCGTCTGTCTGTCTGTGCTTTTTATCTTCTTTCAAAGGTAACAGGACTGTCACTACAGGAATCTTGAAAAATAACTGTCAAATATGTAAGTTCTTTCTGCATTTGTTTACCATGCTCAAGGGTAAGTTTTACGTTTCACAGACTAGACCTGTCCTGCCAACACTGTTTTTTGCCTCCTGGTTCAGAGCCATAGAAGCATGTATGGAAACTGCTGTATCTTCTTCCTTAAACCTTGGGATGGCACACAGTGTTTATGTCATTCAGGCAGAAGAAAAGAAGAAGCCAGTAGCATTTGGTTTGTATTTTTTTTATCCTTTTGAAGCAAGTTAAAGGAAAAAGGGATCAAAAAAGGTTCAATTATATACTTTCTGAAAAGCAAAAAACCCTAAGCGATAATTTTATTGCTTGTGTTGTCCATATGTCAAATGGAAAAATATTAAATGAGTAGAAATTTTGCCTGTAGCAACCAATTTTTGCAATGTTTTATTTGAAATGGTTCTTATAAACAGAGTACAGATAGCAATACAATTTGAGAGGAGTTTTAAATAAAGAGGTTTAAATGCCATAACAATTTATTGGCAGTCTCCAGGAAAATAAGTCATGTTCCCTTTTAGACCCTGTGTTGTTGTAAAAGTAACTTGTTTCTTCTTGGTTAGTGTATCTACTAACATCTACTTCCTAGTTCCGTAAGTATCTTCAAAAGTACACATGTAGATTTAATATAAATTCAGTAAGAACCGAAGTATTAGAACTTTTTCAAGATTATATTTGATTTATGTGGCAAGACTTTGGTAGCAGGGGTGCAGAGGGGCTGGCAGGGTGGCTTCAGTGCTTTCTGTGTCAGTCAGCGTCAGTTCCCCCATTTAGGTCTCCCAAGCTGAACTATCAGTGATGCCTCTGTGATAACTTATTTAGGAAAGGGGAAAAAATGCTGTCCAGCAGCTATGGGAGAAAGGAGTGAGAAAAAATGTGAGAGAAACAGCCCTGCAGACACCAATTCAGGGAAGGAGAAGAAGGAGGAGGAGCTTTAGTTGCCAGAGCAGAGATTCCCCCTGCAGCCTGTGGAGAAGACCATGGTGAGGCAGCTGTGCCCTTGCAGCACACTGAGGTCCACAGTAGAGCAGACAAGCATGCTGCAGTCCCTGGAGGACCCACACTGCAGCAGGTGAGCATGACTAAATGAAGCTGGAGCCCATATCAAAACAGGCTTCTGGAATCAGCTGCAGCCCATAGAGAGGAGCCCACAGAGCCCTGTGGCCCAGAGAGCATCCATGCTGGAGCAGGGAATTGCTGATAAACAGTGCTTCGTGGAAAGGACTCGTGCTGGTACAGTTGTTGAAGAAAGATCCACACTGGAGCACTTTGTGGAGGATTGCATCCTGTGGGAGGGAATCCACACTGAAGCAGGGAAGGGCATGTGGAAGAAAGAATGGCAAAAAATGTTATGAACTGACTATTACCCATGCCACTGAGCCACTTGGGGCTTGAGCAAGTAGAAGAGCCAGGAATTAAGGGGCGAAGCTGAGCCTAGGGAGAAGAAGAGAAAAAAGTGGGTTTATTTTAGTCTCTTTTTCTCACTATCCTACGATATTTTTAAATATCAATAAATTGAACTGATTTATCCCAAGTCAGTCTGTTTAACCTGGGTAAGCAGTAACTGATCTCACTGTCCCTATAATGAACAATGAGCTTTTCCTTATTTTCCTCCCCTGCCTCCCCCTACATTGAGGGGGAGTGAGACAGTGGCTTGAGGGGATGTCTGGCACCCAACCAAGGTTAACCCACTACAAAGAAAAGAAAATTTAACTTTTTTCCTAAAGTAGAGTTCAATGCCATAAAAACTGCTCCTGCTATAATTTTTATTTAGGCTAATACATCCCTCATCTGCCTCCCACTGTTTACACTTATTTTGTCTAAACAGACTATGCCCAGACTATGAACTGATTCCATCCATCCCACACCTCTTCTGCCATAGCCTCAGGGAAGACAGAGAACAACTATTACAGCAGCACTTTACATTGACAGCCAGATAAATACTTGTCATTGCAAAAGTGCACAGCCTTTGTGCTGCTCTTCCCTTTGACTCAATCCCTATTTTATCCACATTGCTCATGAAAAAGATCTAATATACTGTGTCTAGACTCAGCCATGAGAAAGATTTAGCAGGAAGAAAAGTTTCTGCTTGCAAGAATCTTCTCTGTCAATGACTTGTCATTCTCAGTAGGCTGCTGCAGAAATCAAGGGAGGAATTATTAAACCTTTGTATTTAGAAAATCACCTTTACTTTTAAGCTCAGGAATGTTTGGAATACGATAACATTAAAAAAAAAACCAAGATGAGCAGCAGCAATAATAATCTGCTGCAAAGGCCAGCACAAGTGTTGACAACTCTCACATTTCTATCAGAAGTCTTTAAGAGAGACTTTGCAATAAAGTGATCAAAGAAGTATCGTAGTTTTCTTTTTATGATCCAGAATAATGATCTAGGTAAAAAAAAAAAGAAAAAGAAAAATGTGATTTTATTTTTCAAATTTTGTAATTTGTTCGTATTTTTATAGACAGCAGTAGATCTGGGATAAGGAAATGGTGAAAAAATTAGCTATTTGATTTGACAAGACATTGAAGGAAATTCAAATCAGCATACAACTTGAAGCTCATTGTTTATAAGAAAAGAGCAAGTAGTAAGCTGGATACAATCAATGATACCTAGTTCAAACCTCTTAAAGAGAAAAGCCCAGCAACAGTGTTATCTGTGAGGTTCTAACACAAGTGGAATACTGCATTCTTGGGAAAAATTTAACTTGATAGTGTTTTTCCCCTCGCTATGCTTCATACCCCATCCGGCCACTGGATAATCTTCCTCTTTTTTGTTTCTTTATTTCTATGTTCTACACAAAACGTCCTTAAAATCAGCTACTGTTAAATGAGCTGCTAGTTTTTTCCTCAATATAGTATTTTCATTTGTACTGCCTCCTTAATTTATGTTTCAGTTAATGTGTTCTGAGTACTTACATTCCTTTCTGTCACATGTATTTACTGTCCCAGCCTTTGGCAGCTAACTGCAACCACAATCATGTCTATTGACTATGTTAACACATGTTATTGTCTGTAAGGGATTGGCAATCACAGAATCAAGTCAGCACAGGGAAAGAGTCCCAAGCTCCTGACTGAGACACAGCATGGAAGAAAGCTGACCTTGCACACAGAGAACACTGAAAAAAGTCTGTTCTCCAACTACATATTTCTCTTCCAGGAAGAACACTGAATATAAGTAGGAAGTGATCAGAATAGCTCATCAAAGGAGGGTCTGAGTCCCTCCTGTCATTTGTGTATATAGGAGATACCTCTCATTTCAGTTCTTGATCTAGCAACTTGAAAACTCCAAGCCTCTATCTCGAACTGTTTTTAAAGTACAGCCTTATCAGTTCCATGTTTCTCCCAGTTTTACGGCACTTCCATACAGAGAGTGCAAAAGGTTTTTCTTTATATCCCCACAATTTCTTTACAAAAATCATAATCAGAGTAAAATTTAACGAAACTAGTTGATTCCCAAAGCTAAATATTTTTTGAAAGCCAAATTAATCCTTTGAAATGGATCAGCAACAATGATTTTGACACAAAATCTTGATTAGTTATCAATAAGGAGACCAATTTGATGTTTGTTCCTCCCAGAAACATTACTGAGGTAGTCACCAAAGAGCAAGAAGTTAATGTTCTTTTTGCAGCCTGGCAATGCACTCTGAAAACAGAAGTGTATGACACAAAGCATAGGGTGTTTCAGCTAATGCTATTGCAGGCACTGGGTGGGCAGCAATTCCATGGAAAACAATCTATTGATTATAACACTTCAGATGTGGACCATGGGCCAACAATATCACGATACTGCAAAGTCTAATAATACTACTAGGAAGTTGAAACAGACATAATATATTACGTGTATGAAATAATGGTTTGAACCCTATCTTTATAAAGCTGTCCTTTCCAAGAGCCCTGTCTAATTCTGCATAATAGATTTTAAGGAGAAAGTAGACATGGGGAGAAAACAAAGGCCATTTAAAATAATCATAAGTACAGTAGCTGAATCTGTGACAAGAGAAATGGAATATGAGCCCATCACTGAGTGTGAGGTGACTGTACATAAAGAGTTAACAAGGGAGACCGTGCTGGTGATAGACGTTCCAAAGATAAGGATAGTGAGCATAGTTTAGTCTGCTTGCAGACTGTGAGAGGCTTCAAAGAACAAGAAGAAGGTGTCTCATGAGTGATACAGGTCCTGCCTTCTGACAGCGAGGAGAGACAGTGCTCTCCAAGGTGCTTACAACCTCTTTCCTATGATTTCTCTAATTTTCACAGAATGAGTTCTTTGTTTATAAATGCATTCCATTATTAACTTATTTACTACATCACTTTTATCTGTATTCTAAAGAGTATATTGGGCCATTGCAGCAGTGCCTATTTTGTTCCCAATGCACACTAGGTATTTCTCTTTCTTAGACATGTAAACTGAGTCTTTGAGAAGGGCTGATCTCATCCTGCTTCAAGTTCTGGTTCTTGTAAAATCCATAAATGGTGTGTTAACAAGCCACTTTTATTGCAGAATTAGACTTCTTTAGTCTCTACACATCTGCACTAACGTTCAATTTTTTCATTTGTACATTTTGATGAT
Source organism: Lanius collurio (assembly GCA_020086605.1). Taxonomy (NCBI): domain Eukaryota; kingdom Metazoa; phylum Chordata; class Aves; order Passeriformes; family Laniidae; genus Lanius; species Lanius collurio. The sequence continues at coordinate 36,771,302 of JACBWW010000004.1, read as the reverse complement.
TCAGTGTTTAAATATGTTACCATTTCTTTAGCCAAAGTGGCTTCTTACACCAGACAAGTGTTGGCATATTCATACTCTTCTGATGGATGTTAAGCCACACTCTGCTGAACCCCCTAACTGATTTGGTGAAGCAACTGAAGTGCAGCTGCTGACTTTGAAAAAACATGCATTCAGCTTCTAAGAATACCCAGGAGAGGGCAATTCTATTACCAATCTGACTGCAATTAAAACTCTTTGATGTATCTCTCTGTACTTTTGACTTTATAGTTTGGGTTTTCAGAATATCAGCAGTACTAAAAAGCTTTGACACCTCAACCAGTCTGCATCCTCAGTCCATTGATCCTTTTATTATCGACAGATCTATCCACTAGTGTGAGATATTAATGTTCTGTCAGCTACCACATTAATAAACAAAACTGCTGGAATAATGAAGAAATTCAAATAAGGAAATAAATCAAACCTGGATTTTCCATGAAGCTGGATAACTCAGGATATTATTACTTTGCAGAGACTTTACAGATCAAGATTAGCAGGCAAAATAATGTCAATGCAGTTGAAATAGGTATCTGCTAGAGAGTTTCTAATCAAGAAAAAATGAAGAAATTAAAAAATAAATACATTTTTAAAAGTTCTCCAGCTGTGAATTTGTTTGTGAGTCATCAAAATATTGACTGTTCTTCCTGGCAATTCCCACTGGAAATATGGTCAGTAGACCAGCTGGATCAAAAATTAAATTTAGCCAATTTAATTTTTATGCAGTCAGTGTGGGTATATGAAGGGGAAATAAAACTTAACTGAATTGACTAAAGAATCTGTTTTACATCAGATTATCCCCTAAATACACTAAATCTCTTCAGTTTGATCAAACCATAATCTGTGTGTTTAAGTTATGATGTTTCTAATTTATATCATCAACCCCTTGCCAGTGCCATCAACAATGTATAAAGTTAATGTTGGAGTATCTCAAATACATCCATTGAACTTTTACTTTTAAAAACAAAATCTGCATTATATCTTCTTGAAATTTTAGTTACAGGAAAAGCTTAAATTATTTCTTCTGTGCTACACTCAATTGGTCTTCTGAATCTCAGCTGGAGCACTCAAATTTTGTATCAATCTGACTGAAAAACCTGTGACAAATATGAAAAACAGTTATTGTAGGTAGAAGAAAAGCTTCTATTTCAATTTTCTTGATTTAAATTATACTTATTTTATCAATAGGAGATCTGTTGTGTTAAAAAAAGCACTGATAAAAATATTTCTTGAATGAAAAATAGTGTAAAAATGGTTATTGATATTTTATTATTTATATCATGCCAGAATGAATAAAGTAGATGTTCAGTGAGATGGAGCTAGCCAAATGCACTGTGTATATTCAGTTTCACTTTCAGACAAGTTTGTAAGATTACTAAAATTTGATTCTAAGTGTATCAGGAAGTTAAAAATCTCCCTACTTTTATTCATGGTTCGAGCAAAGTGGAAAGCATTTCAATTTATAATGGATTTTGTGGGCAATGGCCCACATCATTTATTTTTTAACGTGAGTCAGAATTTTGGTGGTTACATTTCTTGACAGAATTCTTTTAAAGATTCATGTACTTTAGTGCACTAAGAATTCTTCAGCTAAATCAGTCTCCTGCCTTGAATACTCAAAAATTAGTCAATGGGTTATATATTACAAGAATGTATTGGTAATTTTTAGAGAGGAGTAATCTGCATTCTGTGGTATGTGATGTCCTTCTAGGTAACAGGACTGACTCTGCTAATATATTCAAATCCATAAAAGTAGTCAGAGATCTTTTAAAAAGATCTGTCAGAGATCTTTTTAGTAGTTTACATGAAATGAACTAGTTCCTCAGGCATTCTCATAAAAATTGCTACCAAAAGTGACATCCTTATGAATGTGCACCACTGCTACTTAGAGCAGACCCCTGGAGGCTGAAAGTTCAGACAAATGGTGCTGCAGTTCAAATGAAGCCTTCAGTAATTCTGTCTGTCCTGTGGTGTTCAGCAAAGCAGTGCTTAGAGCTCAGTGTTTTCAAGGTCAGAAGTTTGGCACCATTAGGACAGAATTGAAAAACGTCATCCTATATACATAAGAAGGCACAATTTTAATGTCCTGTAGGTATGACAAATGGTCTCAGTACACTTCAGACTTTTAAAACCTTTATATAATCTGTATTAAAAAATTTGCTTGTATTATTTCAGACAAAGAGATCAATATCACCTAACATGTACACAAGGTTATTTTATACCCTCTCAGTGTCTTTGAGGTTCATTGAATGCCCAAGAACGTACACATACGTACGTGATCTGCTGCCATCAACTGATGAATGTTCATATCCTCTTGCTGAAAGTGTCATCTTACTTTGGATTGTAATAGCTGTAGATTTACTTTTGTCTTCTATCTGGCAGAGACTTTTTTCCCTGGTAGGAGGATATCAGACTATCAGATCATTACTTGAACTCACTGACTGTTTTTTGCAAAGACTGATAAAAATTTAACACAAGTGACACATGATGTTATTGACTTACCTTCTAAGAGACTGTTTATTTTACTTAGAATTATTCAGAATCTAATTAGAATTTTACTCAGAATTACAGCTTCAGGCACACATTGTGTAGGCAAAGATGACACATTTTTTTTCTTGAGCACACTGGCAGTGAATTATCATGGGCTCTATTATAACTACCTCACAGAAAACATGGTACAAAAGTCATCTTACTGCATCTTGGCTTCATCTTGCAACCTTATCTATTATTTCTGGTTCTGCATTCCCACCACATCTGACAATTGCTCTTTAGAATCAGTTGTCATTGTGCCTTGACATATCACTGCTGTTTCTGAGAGAGGGCCAGTCGTTCGCTTGATTAGTAGTGGTAAGAGATAACAGGCATTTGAAAAGATGGATCAAAGATAATTTTCAGTGAAAGAAAGGAAAGGACTGGCAGCGTTTCACTCACTAATTGTAGTGGTGGTGTTTAGAAGACCTTCAGGCTCAGCTTTTGAAAACACCATACCGCCAAAATATCTATGAAACAATGAACAGAAATTATTTCAGCATCTTCATTCCGGCACCTTCTTTCAGCATAAAAAGGAAGACTGTGTGTGCATGTATACAAGGGAGTAGACTGCTAGGAATTGCACTTGTGAAGCACAAAGGAAATCCAACACTTTTAAAGCAAAAGAGTAGTGTTGTTTGTTCCAAGCAAAGATGTTGGAGACATGAGTGAAGAGAGATCTATCATTTAGAGTGATATTATTTCAGTACTAAATTAATCTTTATCTCCTTATTTCAATGCTAAATTAATCCCTATGTGGTTGATGATGTTCTACCTGGGATGCAAGTTCACAGTGAAATAAAGCATCAGAGACCTACATATCCATTTGTATTTAGTAAAGGTGATCTGCCCATTTCTTCACTACATGAATTTTACTGCATGTATGTTTACTAATGTAGGACATTCAGAAAAACTAAGGTAAATTTTTCTGCAATTTCTGTCCTTGTCTGAAATTACTATGCAACATTAGCATTCTATTTAAGCTACTAAATAACAGTTATATACTACAAATGGCTAAACTTTCATGAGAACTATTATGTTATTCACACCATGTGATTTCCTAAGATTATCTTCTTGGGTTTTAGCAGACACTATTTAACAAAGATTAGTAGCAATCTAATGTAATAATGAAAGCCTCATAATTGTTTATAAACGGTTTCTTTCAAAACATTTTTTACTCCTTGATTAACACTTATTCACATAAACACTGCAGCACTAGTTATCGTGCAAATAAATTGTTGGAAAAAGTGTGTAATATGTGTCTAGAATTGTGGTTCAGCCTGTTGGATTACCAATCATCATTCTTAAAAGCTTCATTTAAAATCTTTTGGGTTTGGGTATTCTTTTCATTTTAATAGCAGATTAAAACAGAATGGAGTGATAATACCTCTAAATTACTTTCCAAATTGGAAATCTTAGTGAGTCCTGTAGTTTAAAAAAAATAATAGTAAAATTATTTTTAAAATTAAAAAAAAAAAAAAAACCACCTCTAGGCCTATTGCCAAACATCATTCTGCTCTATAATTGGCCTCTAACAATTTTGCACTTACATCAGACCAAATTAAAAGTAACTGGCCACAAAGGACAAATCACGGGGAGAGCTGGTGCCATTAATAATCAGAAGTGATGATTAGTGAGAGTGGCAGAGAAGACTCTAAGTGCTAAGTGATTAAAGAGAGACACACAGACACTGAAATTTGGACAGTGCAGGAAAGAAAAAAACAAGTAGAACCCAAATGATACTAAAAATATTTTAAGCTCTAACATCTGTATGTGAAGACCACCTTGTGATTAAAATCCTGTCAGACAAGAATAAGTGTATTGGAATTATTCTCACCATTTCAAGTGCTTTCTTCTCTCATCCTCATTATTTTCCAAAATGTTTTCTTTTTACCTGCTTCTTTTACTTACTTCTTTTCTTTTGACTTGTGAACCAGTGGGAAGTGTGAGATGGATAGATACAGTGACCAAAGTCTGTATTAGTCTTTCCTACAGGCACAGCAGGAGCAGTAACTGAACAAACTTTGTCCTTGCCACTGCCTGCCAGCCTGTTCCATCTCTGTTGCAGGCAAGTCAAATCTCTCAGACAGTGACAAAGTTCCACTTGATTGGTCTAGCTAATTCTTTCACTCACAGCTAAGGATGGCAGTGCCCACTGTAAATATGGCAATAACCTGTGCTTTCTGGATCCTCGTCATACAAGATCAGGTTGGTCAAGCAGGACCTGCCTTTCATCAGCTTGTACTGGCTGGGCCTGATCTCCTGATTGTTCTGCCTGTGCCAAGAGATGGCACTTAAGATAATCTATTCCCAAACCTTCCTGGCCACCAAGGTGAGGCTGACAGGCCTGGAGTTCCCTGGATCCTCCTTTCAGATTTGCAGACAGCTGGGACCTCACCAGTTAGCCAAGACTGCCAATACACGATTGAATATTGGTAGACTGCTCATCCTGTAATGTTTTGGTGCAGGTAGGTAAATGTGAAATCCCATTGTTTTATGGGTTTCTTTTATTGTGTGGGGTTTTTTTCCTTATAGAAGATTCCACGTGAGTGGCTATTACCTGGGCTCATTAAAAGACAACATAACAATAGCAGTTTAGTATGAAAATCCAGATTATATGACAATCTATTTACAGTCTGTAATGTACACAAACTATAATAACATGAACACTTCCAGAGGATCTCTTGGACCTTTTCTGGGAAAAAAAGTTGCTTCTCTAAAGCAGAATACCCAGATTTATAGTTTTTCCTAACGAACAATAACAGTGTAAAATAATTTATATCAACATGGTACTCACCTAAGTTATGGATGACTGAGGGACACAAAACCAACATATTCACAACACACAGATTTCTTGCCTTCTTTACAAACCTCAAAGACCATGAAATACACAATTTTTGAAGACTATATGCACAGCCAATAATTTTTAAGTCATGAAGATAAATATCAAGAAGATAAAATATACTGTAAGATTTAGATAAATATATTTTTCCATGGCTAGGCCTTTAGAAGATAAACAAACAAGAAAAGAATCATGATATATGATACTTCAGGGATGAACACTGTCTTGGGAATTTTCTAGGAGAAACTGTTTCATCCACCAGAATCTTGATTTCAAAAATCTTTCATACTCAATGGTTAGGCAGAGATAGTCTCTTCTGGCTTGTTTTACACATTATCTCCTTCTCTTCACTTCTTTTAGTTTTTCTTCTCTCCATTCTGTCCAACTTTAATTCCACTAACTAAAGGTAAAAACTTTTTCTTTGACCTGATATTGAGCTGCCTCTCCCACACACCAACCTTTGCACTAACCACTGTAGACACACAAGATGAAATATGTCCAAACAAGCCTTCTCCCAAGTGACACAGAAAGTCCAAAATAGCACCTCCGATTCTAGGTAAGGTTATTAAATACAAGTTGTATGCATCATTTAAAATCATTAGCATAAAATCAATAGCTCTAGGAAATAATTACAGTTTTCACCATGACCTTGTCCCTCATGATACTTCATCCCTAAGGGTTATTTAATTAAGGCATAGAAGGATAGCTTTCCTTAGTGATTATGCATGAAATTTAACTGACATAGAGATATGGAAAGAATCCCTCTCCTCCTTTCTCAAAAGCCCTTTACTTCCTTATTTTTGATTGGAGTGAAGCAGTCGAATGAGAACCTTGCCAGAAGGACTAGAAAGGATGTGAAATTTCTTTTGCCTAATTACTTTTAAGAAGAAACTTGACAGTTTATTATGTAGTGCAATTTTATTTTTTTGCATTGTTCAAGATGGGTGAAATGAATGACATCCTGAAGTCCATTCCAACCCTGTCCTTGACTCCTTTATCTTTAATAAATAAATAGCTTTCTGCAATCACCTAATCCAACTCTACTTTAGTTCTCTCCCTGTGATTGGAATGTGCATCCAAAATATGTAAAAATCAAACCTGTTATTCTCTAGCTTCCAAATTTATAAACTTGCCTTATGATCAAAAATGCAGGCATTTTCCTTTTTCCCTACACAACAAAATTTGCAATAAAACCTCTGGAGTTGGATCTTAGCTGAGACTTGATGATCATTTATTTACTGTTTGAGTTCAAGAGTTCTCACTGATATGGTTTTCTAAGGTCCTTTTCTCAGAACAGATAGACTATAACTAAGGTTTAATTCAGAGAATTAAGACATGTGTCTATTTCTAGTCCTAAAACTAGGACAGACTCATTTCATGTCTTTGAAAAGATCTCTTAAGTTTCCTCAGATCCTCGGTTTCCCCAGAAAATATGATTGACATTTACAATTTAATGGATTTCTAGCCAAAGTTTTTCAATTAATGACAATTGAAAAGTTTAAGGAACTCAAGAATTTTCCAAAAGGGGAGCTACTATGAGACAAACAGAGTTTTAGAGCAAAATTAACAAAATTGTTTAAAATTTCAAGTGGAAATATTTGAGCACCATTGAAAATTTGAAGCTGTTAGAAACACAATGAAATTTTGAACAACTGCTGAAAACAGACAGTTAAAAAAAGTGACAGTTGAAACAGTTGAAACTGTAAGCAGCACTGGATTCAAAAGAAGGAATTTTTAAAGACCACAGCTGGCCCTGTCCATATGCAATTATGAATCAATTGAGGTGGGATGAAGCAGCTTGAGGGGAGAGACCTTAAGGAAATAAGAGCTGTTTCGTTAATGGTACACCACGGCAATTTTACAGAAGCATCATCTAAGATTTAGCCACTGATGGATAAAACTTGCTCAAGGGAATAGCCTTAGAAAGGAGGAAGATAGGAACCCTCAGGGCAGAGGTAATAATAAAAAAAAGTCCCATAGATCAATACTGGTTCTTGTGGTTCTCCTGAGATAAGGGCTCTGGAGGCAGAGCACTGCTTCCCAAGAGCAAAGCCTGTGGCTGCAGGAGACAATGACTGCAGAAATGCTTTCCAGAAAAAAATCTCATTCTTCTCTTAAATGGCCATTTTGTCTTCCATCATTATAGCCTGATTCCACAAGCTCTCAGAGGGAAGAGATAGAAGCTGAACTATGAGGTCCAAATTAGGGTACTATAATAAAATATATGAAATTCTGGACCATATTTCAATTTTCAGCAGTCAATGTTTTAGAGATCACCAAAATTGTTCAGCAGCATTTAAATTAAAACCTAGTCCTAAATGAGAAATATAGCATAAAGCTGGCTACTACCTCTTTCAATTTAATTCAGGCTGACACCAGTGAGGATGACTGGACTGCCCTGCTCTGTTTTTGCAATGAGGTTTAATAAATATTGACAGCAATTACACAGAAATAAGGCTTTAAACAGGCCCTATTCAATCCTCAGAATGGACAAGATGTGTAATGAATATGTTACACCCATTAGAGAGGAGGCTGATTCTGAAGGATGGCCTGTCTCAGCTGAAATCTAGGACACTTTAGATACTTTCAATATTGTGACACAAGAAGCTCTTCTCTGAAATTCTCACCCTTGTCTGTACCCTAACTGTAACCTTTACATTCTGGTTCATGACAGCAACAATATGATGTGGTATGTGCTGTACTGGGGGCAGCAGACTCTTCCTGCAGACTCTCTAATTTCCAGGAAATTCACAGTCAGCCATCTATCCTTCTAGACACTTTGTACCACCAGACACTGATCTCATATAGGATCTCAGCAGGGAAAACTTCATGGGAAAGAGGGAAGGTACCACAGTTTACCAGAAGCACTGATTTCAGGCATTTTTGTAGTGTTACAAATATCAATAATGCTGCATACCTTTTTTGAAAAATAGCTACAGTTGTACATGTGAATGAGGAAATGGTGCATGTACAATAGAGAATTACATATGTGTTAGGTAACTTTCACAAACACTTCTATTGAACTCCTTTTTGCCATATCTTAGGGCATTTAAATTAGGTACACAATTGTACACTCATTCTGTGAATTATCATATCTTTTGTTTATATAGAATATCATCAGTAATATAGAAATGAACTTTAATTACTAATCCTTAAGAATATTTTATGGCTATCAAGAAACATATAAATTGAGACAAGTGGGATGGACTGAAGCCTGGGGAAGATTAAGTATCACTAAGCAGCACCCATGATAACGTAAATACAAATATAAAGTAATAACCCCAGCTGACATTCAATTAACTGATAATTCAATCTGACAGGAATTTTCTGGTATGGCTGGCAAGGTAACTGATTAACTTTAGGGACAAAACCTGAACTCATGATTTAGGGTTGCATTGAATTTAGACTTTTATTATTAAACAAAGGGAGCAGGGACAAGTAAGAACTCACTTTTATAGTTACCTAAGACATGTTTGATATTGCCTAAATCTATGAATTATAGAAGTCATTAAAAAAAAACACATTAGGAGGCTTATTAATTGAATGCTCAAGCAATCCAAGTAACAAAAATTCATACCAAAGATAAAAGAGCAAGTAAACAAAGAAACTGAAAGCAATGAGGAATGTCAAAAATAGGAGACATTTTTCACAAGAAAGGCTGAAATAAAGAAATCCTCATATAGGAAAGCAGAAAAGTAAGAAATGTCAGTACTAAATCTAAACAAATATCCACAAAAGTTAATGGCAAACTTTTTGAAGTCTGTGTCTGTTAGTATATAAATTGTTTTCCTTATAATTACAATGTTTGAGTGACAAATTTTGCTGAGCATTTCTCAAATGAATTAGATTTTCTAGCAGGTAGAAAAATTTCACTGAAGAAAAAAAGCAATTCCTCATGTAGCATACATCCAAACAAGAAAGAAAATCCAGTCAAAATTGTTTAGTGGAAATATTTTCAAGGAGAAATTATCTGCCTGAAATAATTCTTATACCAAGTTTAATATTTTTTAATCTATATTTTCTGAAAGCTATTCTGTTCTTAGAATACTTTCCACTTGTAACAAAGTATTTCTTATAAAAGAATTTTTAAATATAAAGAATTAGAGGAAGAAATTCTGATGTATGACTACATCTATTTTTCAGGATCTGGTTTTCATACTCTCAATTTGGTTGAATCCCTCAGTAACTTTTCATTTCAATGGCGTTTTTGCATTTTTACATCATTTAACAGGGAGGAAAGTATAGTTGTGTATGGGACTCAGCACTGTGTCTCAATGTAAACGGGTCTCAAAATTTAGGCAATATTCACACAGACACATGCATATGTATATGTACATACAGATATATGGATATATATATACACATGCACATATCTAACAATCACTACCTCACATCATCGTGCATTGATATACCTTTGTATATTATTTTAATACTTTAATATTAAATTAGTAATAAATTGATTAGTTAATTTAAACTAATTAATAATATTGTTAACTATTATTTTATTAATTTTATATACTTTAAAATATTGTTTTAATGTATATTACACTGTTCCATGCTCTGCCTTTACTGCCTAAACAAGAGCTAGGCATATGCATACACCTGCATTTTCCTATGTTTATTTGCCCTGTCCAAACAGAGCAAAGCACCTGAGTTTCAGGCTTTTCTATGGCACCAGTAGACACTTCACTAGCATGTATTTTGGGGCAGTCTCTCACCACAGCCTCTTCTAATGATGTAAAAGCCACAGGGATTTGTGTAGTATGCTAAATCTTTAACACAAGCCAAATGCTGTGTCAGCACCAATTCTAGTCACTCTCTTTGGTGCCATTAGGTACACATGGTGAGATTTCATTCCCATCATGTTATAGTTTCAGCACTGCCTAAGGGGATTATAAAAACTAGTCCTGTCTGTGTGAGTCTTGTGGCATAGCTCAAAGAATATCCCTGAACTCAGGGCAATAATGGGTTATCTTTTTTTTTCCTCCTCTGGCTATATTAAATAACACTTTGGTATTTAAACACACTTTAAAGTATATAGATGTTGTCTGAGAGACAAAGAGAGAATTTGACTCAGTGCAATTGCAAATACAAACACAAATATAAGAATAAAAATATTACCATGCTACACCTTGCTCCTCCCTGATCTGAAATTTGTGGAAATCGTTAAACCTCAAGAACTACAGAGCTTCTCTCAGTGATGGTAGCCCCTGAGAGGGAAGCAGATTAATTTCTGAGCATGAAGGTATCTTGTATTCTTCACTGGGTTAAGAAAGGAAGATTGAATGAGAGTTTAGGGCAACCTGGAAGTGGCAAGGTGGTACAAGACAGGATTTAATACTGCTTTTTCAGTTTTACAGTGCAGCTCTTGACACAGATACTATTAGGCATGAATAACGTTATCACTGTTTGTACTGTAAGCATAGAGACATTATTAGGTGGCATTTAAACAATCCAGCTGGCCATTCAATTTTTTTTGTCACAAGAGATTGAGCATAATGTTAACAAAATAGCAAAAGGCACAGTCTGGTAACTGGAGTAGATATCTTCTGACTTTGAAAACACCTTCTTCAGACTTCATGAAGGACTATGTGGTTGTATCTATTAAAACTTAGAAAGTGTTTTGGCACCTCTTTCTGTTTCATCTACTGGAAAATAGTAATTGCAGAGATTCTTTTTTAAATCTGTGCAATATGACAGGGAAAATTAGAGGGGACTTTATAAATATAGCTCTTCAGTGAGAAAAATCAGGAATACATTCCAATATTTTTTTAGCAATATGGGCTAAATACACACTTACACAATACCTAGTGATTTATAACCTTAGCCATTATATTGATAATGAAATATTGCCAAAGGATAAACATCTTGATATGTTTATTTCACACCGGTGTAAAACTTGAGCACTTTGCACACATAGGACATTCACGGTAATTGTTCTCACTTCTGTTTAACATTTGTGATATAAAAGAAAAAGATTTATTTTAAAACAAAACTGAAATAACTGTCAGTGGATCTTCACAATTACAGTAGTCTGTTTTTAAATATCCCATCTTTGTATTTCTTGACGTAGATGAAGAAAGTTGTGTCTAGATCTAGTATATTTTAAGATAAAAAGGATCATTTTCACTAAGTGCCCTATTTCTGACTATTTTGCATTCTAACAAACCTGTGGCCATCAAGGATTTTACTTCTATCACTCTGCAGCACTTCCTGGTCACCTGGAGTTTCATTAACAGGAACAAGAACCAGATATTGTGCTCTAACAAATCATCACGACTGCATATAAAGAAACAATGCTACTAATGTTACAAGTAAAGGAGCAAGAAAATGATGGATCTGAGTAGTTCTATCTGCATCTAATCATGGCGAGTACCTACATTATCTAGATTCTTTATTGAATGAAATGGAATTTTATATACTAATTATAATACTGTAACAGAGAACTTGAGACCTTAAGATGTCATTTAAGAGGAAGATTTCCCTTGCTTTCAGTAATCCTGAGGCCTACAAGAAGGATTTGTATTGATTTTATTAAACATATTTATGTCTTTCAGCCCAAAGCTAAGCTATTGCATCATCAGGACATGTGATTTAAATCCTCTAACAGAGGGAATCAACCATGGCAAAGAATCTTGATTAAACATTTCTGTGGCTAGGTAGGACCCCCCACAACATAACTGACAGTCAGAAACCTTCAAATTATGTCAAACATAATTGTGTTTTGCAAATCAATTTTATAATGCTTAATCAGCCCTCTGGTAAGCAACTATTGATTTAAATTAAATCAGAAAAGTTTACATGCAAATCAAAACTGAATTAGTTAGCTGTTCAGAGACAAAATGATAAGAAAGTGAGAAAGAAAAAATAATGAGTAAAAGATGCAAGACACATTTTACTTGCTTGGAAAGTAACAAATACTTTGTTGCATTTGTTGATATAAATTCCTGCCTTCTTTTATAACCTTTGACATGTTTTCTGTGCCAGTCACTTCTATATAGCTTAACAAGACTGTCAGATTGGAGGAGTGGTGCCCAGATTGATGACTGTGTGTATGAAACAACCATGAAAAGACAAAATTGATTACAGAAAAACAGAGGAGGAGATGGATGGATGGATGGATGGATGGATGGATGGATGGATGGATGGATGGATGGATGGATGGATGGATGGATGGATGGATGGATGGATACCCTAAGTTCATTTGAAGAAAAACCCCCAAAGCTAGTCTCTTTGTGGCTATGCATGAATTCTTATTTCATACATGTATGTGAAAGAGAGTAAAATAGGAAGTCCTTTGTCTTGTCAGAACTATCCTCCAATTTCTACTCCATTTATTTAGGGAACAATAAAATTCATTCATTTATCTTGAACACTCTTATCTAATCTGATCCTGAACAGACAAAATAAACAGAAAATAAAGTGTTATTTTCTACATAATACACATGGTGAAACTTGACTTACTCCCAGTGCATATAAAACCAGAACCCTATCCTATTCCCACACACTAACCTTCCTCACAGATGAGGAACAGATTTTAAATTTTTCAGTTTAAATTCTTTTTGAATAAAGTAGTTGTCCCAAAAGGGAGCATTCTAGCTTCTGCCTACAGCTAAAATTGTAAATTCTTAACATGGTTTCTTGTGCTTCTGAACTGACAGCCCTAAATGATGGATTCTCTGTACAAAATCCAGAATCACTACAAGCTTTTTTCATAAGTAGCTACTTAGCAAGTACCACAGTCTAAAAATAGGATCTTTGCAGGTTTTGTATCGGATTGCTTGATTTTATAAGATATTTACCTTCCCAGTCTTTTCTCTGACAATGCTAAAGTGGGTAACAATCAGGTTTAGTTACCCTAGTGTGGTCTGAAAGTCAAATATATTTTCCTTAGAAACTGGTTTCAGAACTATCAAATCCCACCCTAAAGCAACCATCGAGGGGCATCTTTCTGATTCTTTCTGATCTGAGCTGATTTAAATTGATGATATAGCTGAAATCTGCTTCACATTCCCACTGCAGATATAAAGGAACGAGATTCATTTATTTTATTGATTTTTTTTTATTTCTGGGTTATGTCAAATTTTCACACATGTGATAAATTAATGCTGCATCTAATCAAAGGTATGATAGAACCTAAGTACATGCAAATTCAACCTAAACTTTCCCATGATTCTATAGAATAAGTTAAAAGATAGTACATCTATCTGTCTTTTCTATTTTCCTACTGCTTATATCACTAATTGATAGCATATGTAAGGTTTGGTACCCACAGAGGAGATATTAAGAAGCAGATAACCAGTTTTATCAAACACAAATTGTAATGCTACATCTTGCACTGACCTCATAGGCTATTGTGTTAATTACATCATAAAGCAGCACATCTGAGAGTCAAGCTTTTTGTACTTTGAGGAGTTTGACAAATGCTACCTTTGGTTCACTGGGTTTTTTCCCAGACAAAAAGTAATCATCTATTCTCTAGACTATGCTGATATTCAAAGAATCACTATTAAAAAAGAAGTCCCTAAAAAATGTGTCGTAATGCATGTCTCATTTCTTGCAAGGAAAACCACAAGCAAACAAAGCATATGATGATAAATTGACAAGATAATATTTGAATCTATCAACTTATTTTGGAAAAAAAACACATTTAAAACTTCAATTATTTATCCAGATATTTATTTATCCAGTTTGCATTTTGTCATGTAGTATTTTTTTACAACATAAAATTTTGAAATTGTTGTAAACTATTTTTTTTTAGCACATACATCATTAGAGAGCCCTAATTAAACCCTCCTTCTTATTTTTGTTACACTGAAAGGTGTTAAATACAAATTCATGCCCCAATGAGCTTTATTTTGGCTATAGATTTCAATTTAGCCAAATCGTACTGTATATAAACACATCAAATCACTGTGCCACAACAAGAAATGAGAGATGAGAGAATTCCTTTAGAGCTTTTTTAAACCAAAGCATTATCCAGACAAGACAAATGGGTGTATTTGCACTTAGAGACTAGGAGATGCATGAAAGAATAATAACACAACATAATTATACCTTTGTCCATAGTAGCTCTGCAAAAGCATTTCATTCCTGACAGTCATTGTCCTCTGGTTTTCTGCACCATGGCTCCCAGGCAGCTGGGTACCCTAACACTGACTTACTGAATGTGCCTTCAAAGCAAAAACCACCATTCATACTGAATGCTGCACAACAAAGGATAGTAGTAGGAAAGGTCACAAAATTCATTTTCTCTGACGACGTAAGTATTCATCCAAATATGAAAGAATGCTGCATTTGATTTGCTCCTCAGGTATTTTTAGCTGCTTTTTCTTCCACCTAAAAGGCTAAATAATCACATCTCTAAACCATTCATGCTGACACATCTTTAATAAATGCATACATATGAGGGGACAAATGGCAGATAAGAGATTTAGGAAAATATTTTTGAAGAAACACAATTTATTTTAGAGTCTTTGAAAAGCAACTGACAGCAATCCACAATGCCTGGCAAGCCTAAGCAGCAGTGTAAAGAGACCAAAGTGGTCCTGCAAATATGACTGGAACTGCAAACCTATAAAGCTCAACTTTTAGCTAGTAGCTTCAGTTCTGGTGCCAAAACATAGTTAATTACAGATCTTTGGAAGAACGTGAGTAAAAATGGTTCATTCATTTCTTCACAAAAATAGAAAACATATTTACAATTACAATGGCAGGTGAAGAATCCTGAGACATTTCATTAACCAACAACAATGGAACAAAAATAAGGCATTTCTTCATAAAGGAGTGTAGATGTGTGTATCTATTTCTCCTTATATTAGGTTATAAATCAAATATGATTTCTGTCCCCCAGAATTTTAGAATTCTTGTTCTATCAAAGACCTTTTTTTTGTGGGGGTGCAGAGTTTGTAGGGTTTTTTTTGTTGTTGTTGTTGTTGTTTTTTTGTTGTTTTTTTTTTTTTTTTTTTTAAATATGGAGGTGCAACATTCTATAATAGCTTTCTGGATAGCAAAAATGCTAGAAATTTGTATAAGGATTTATTATCACTACACTGAAGATTCTGTGCATTACCTGAGAAAGAATAGAAAGTACAACAATTGAACTCTGCTTAGAATTCATAAGACAGAATACAGGCTGGATTCAAAAGCAATCAGTCTTCCCATAGTCACCCTGACCCTTTCAGTCAAAAGTTTTTACTTAGTACTGCAAAATGGCTCAGCTCTGCACTGCTGTCAACAATCAGCTCCTTAAAAGGTGGTAGGGACATTTTAAAAAAAACCTACATTTTTAAAAGAAATCAGGAGCTGCTTATTCCTGTAACCAGTAATTCATTGTCTTCCAATTTGCATTTACATACACGAAGATACCCCCTGCAGGCAAGGGGCAGGCAGTAGTTGTCAGTCAGTGATAGACTGTGATTTGGGAGCATATTGTTTGCCAACCTTTAAGTCCCTAATAACAACAGCTTTTAATTCCTGGCTTATTACAAGTGGCAGTGTCTTGCAATGGTCATTGGGTTTACACCCCTCAGCAATGCTGCAAGATTTGATGAGTGAGCTGGGGTTTTATTCTGCTTACTAGGTGTCTCTCAAGTCATCAGCCAGATACTTCCTGGCACTGTTCCCTCAATGGGGATAATGAATCATGACAGCTCATCTCAAATTGCCCAACTCAAACATTTAAATGTCTGCCACAATCTACCAATGAACCCATCTGAGTGCCATTGGGGATCAGTGGGAGAAACTTATTAATACACACGGGGTTTGGCAGCGTGTCAGGCTTAATACATCACAACAGCTACGATAATACAGTTGTGCCTTCCCCTCCCCTGTCCTGTGGTGAGAGGAGTGAATATCAGCAGTGTGATATCACCAGGGAGTGCAGTGGTGCCATCCTGCACCATTTGCAGCATCTCACTTTGTATTCATCCACTTCCTTATGTGGCACTTTGAAGCATTCTCATTTTCTTTCAGTAGAGAAGTTTTAAGCTTTGAGAGAAGTGAAACGAACTTTAGAAAGTATCTTTCAGAGGTATTTGGAAATCGGTAGCATTTTGATTAATGAACTTCATACTCATCTGATTCTTTCTCATATACTAGAACCATGACAGAACATGAGCTTATAACAAGCCTATAGCTCAATTTGCTAATGCAATTTTTTATTCAGTCAGAGAATCTTAAGTATTACTGACATGAAGCAGTTGAAGCACAAATAGAAATGTCTTAATATGTAGCTCCAACTGGTTACATATTTTCTCCCAAGAGCATGGAGAAGTAATTTGAGATAAAGACATTTTGGAAGAGCATTACTGTGTCTTTGGTGCTGTCTATATATGCTATACTATGAACTATTACAAATAATTAAAGACACATGCTTTATTTCCAATCCAAATGAAAAAAAAATCCAAACCACAAAAACCAGTTTTCTCAGAAGAAGCTACTGTGACCAAACAATTTTTTTTCCCCTTATGGTAAGGGTAATACCCAGTAAAGAGAAACTTTTTGATAACAGTAATGTCTCTAGACACACATAATGGGAAAGAAGGCATGTGACAGCTCATTTACTTATAGTAGTTATGTGTTAAATTGCAGATGAACTGAAATAGAATATAATTTTTGGAAGAGATGGCAGGGAAAGGATTTGGAAATCTATCCCAACAGAATTGCTTTTTGAGTTAATATTTTATGGCTCAGTATTAAAATAATTATCCCCATTATTGATCCTGCCTATATGGTATGGGCATCCAAACAGAACCTAGTAATGTTCTGAATTTTCTCCAGAATACTAAAACTTGGAGTGGATTTAACATGTTTTTCCCAGAAGGTTATGAAGAGGATTTCTTTAACCAACTTGCAATTCATTTTCTCCTGTGTCAGCACCTGCACAGAATCTGCAAAAATACTGTCAAAATGAGAAAACATTTGTGTAAGATTTGTTTGCCACTATCAGCCCCTTTTTTCAGTCATTCCTTCAACAAAAAGTCATAACTTTGACATCCAGAAACAAAGCAGAAAATGTCTTAGTGCAGTGATTGTGTGCTTTTGAAATAAAATTCTCCATCCAGTTTGTGTTGGTCTCTTTATAGAGAAATTCTGATACATGCTGAGTAGATTCTTCTGGGAGGGAGATAAAAAAGATTCTCTGGTTTGAGTGTACACTACATTTTCCAGCCCTTCCCAGGGACAGAAGAGTTGCAACCAAAAACTTGTGTTTTGGATAGTTGCAACTCTTTGGCATAGTGAAGATGACTGATCCAGCAGAAAAAGTAGATCTAGACCGAAGTAAGAATCCCAAACTGCCTGTAATGTTGGTGTAGGGGCCTCAACACCTTTTTTTGTCTACTGACTTACTTCTACTGCACTAATTTGCTAGCTACTAAAGATATCACCACCAGGAGTTAATTTTTACCACTTAACAAAATTTAGTGAAGTGCAGCTGTCATCTTAAAAGATATCAGAAAAGCACTCATTTTAGCCACAGTTCCAGCTGCTCTTAAGGAACTTGATATTTCTCTCAAGGAAGAAGAGTATCTCTGCTAGAAGGGCAAAGGGAACAGTAATGAAAGGATTCCCAACCTAGACTTGTATTTGAAAGCATTTGAAAGTTTTTTCAACATAGGGGAAACTCGACTGCCTTACTGAACTTTAGAATTAATTTGTATCCTTTTCCTTTACTTTTTTTTCCCCTCTAATTTATCTCCAGACTGTCTTGTTTTCTCAAAGAGCAGGACATTTTTTCCTGTTTTTCCTTATCCCACTCACCCTCAGTGTGATCTTACAGAATACTCATTATGGTTGAATCACTATATTAACAGAAATATTTACACATTGCCTGGAAGCATCAATGATCCAACAGTTTTTGTTCCTAACCTAGTCCAAGAGACTGTATATTTCTGAATATGCACTAATTTATTTTCTTGTAAGCACTGAAAATAATCTGAGGCACTATTCCAGTGGGCTCATTTACAATAACAAGACCCTAATGCAAGCAAGCATATATTGAAATTCCTTTAAAGCTAGCAGAATAATTTTTTAAACAAATAATTAATGCACTTTCATCAACATGAGTCCTAACTAATTCCAATTAAATAAGTATACATTTTTAAAGAAAATGGGTTTTGATCTCAATCACCGTTAAGAACAAAGGAAGGGAAAATACGAAAAGTAATTGGTACTTAAGTTTACATGCAAGTAGCAGTCAAGCAGAGAAGATATTTGTCTCAGCACAATCAAAATATAAAGAAACAAATCAATAGAGATTACTGTGTGAGAATAAACTAATTAAATTTTGTGTGAAGAAAGATGAAAGTACATGTAACTCCATGGATAAAGGGCAAAGACATGAGCAGTGGCAAAGCTGGGATTCTCCTCAACAGATAAACTGATAAAAGGTCAAAATCCACGTATAAAGCACTTCTACAGAAAGCTGACCTATTCGGCTACAAGACAGGGACAACACACTGGCTTTAGTGCATAAGTTATTAATGAATAAAACAGCTTACAACCTGGAAAAATCTGAAGCAGGTAAGCATATAATATATCATACACATGCATGTATATGTTTATATACCCTTCCCAATTGAAGTAATTACTTTGCTTTCTGAGTAGGATCCCATGGATTGTTTGCTTCTTGCTATTATAAATAAATCTACATTTTCTCAACTCTTGATTGTATATAGAGTATTGTTTCAAAACCCATCAAATTGGTGGTAGCTCATTTTTTTCCCACATCTTGTCAGAAAAGCAGTCATTTCTAAAGCTCCTTTGAAAATCTGGTGGTCTACTTCATGTCAAAGAGTTAGCCTGACTTTTTTGGTAAAGCTATTATAACATATAGAGATATCAACAAGATTTTTAATGTCTGATTATTTCTCTATCTGCAATTACTTGCTGTAAAATCTGTGGTACCACTTGTCCTTTCTGGGTATCAAGCCCAGAATTCCTCTTACTTCTATGGGGCTCCTGTGTTCACTCTGTAGCTGGCACTCTTTTCCAGATCCACATGCAAGCCTTTGTACAGCACATTGCAGCTGCAATTCCAGCACCACATCAGAATAGCTACACACACTTCTGCAAGTTATGAGACATGACTACTCATATATACATATATATATATGTATATATACCTACAGAACAGAGACATGATTTTCAGAAACTTGAATGATAAAAGGTTCCTTCAAAAAACAAAACAAAACAAAACAAAAGGCTTTATATGGTCCCAGCTTGTTTATGTAACAAGTTATAGGGAGAACAAGTTCATGTTGGTATTCACTTAGTTCCAGTACTTATATACCCCACTCATAATGGCTGGCTACCATTCTGACAAGACACTCTTGCCTCTCCAGGAAGGAAAAACTTAGTTTCTTTACCCAACAATGAAAGCTCAAAAACATTGAATTCAATTCTCCACTGAAGCCAACAAAGGTTTGAATAATGTATGTGCCTTTAATCCTTGGCCTCATTGTTCCTCCAGTTCTGTCTCTGTCTTGCTCTTGTTTTCCTGTAGCATTTTGAATCAGAATGGATTATGCACAAGGGACCTTCATGCACTGCAAGCTATTTGGGAATTTAAACAAAGTCCTCTAGCTTAATTAGCCTTCTCCTAAGGTGACAAATGCCACTTTTTGATGTTGCAAAGGGGGTTTATGACCAAGCTAATAACTGACACTTAACCATACAGTTCCTGAGCTGCAGTGGTAAACATATCATTTCCCTGGCTTCACTAATATAACCAAGTGTTAACTCACAGTACAGACCCCGAAGGAAATGTTAAGAGAGGAATAACAGCTTTGCTGCATTTGCATACTCAGGACTCACAGTAATGACTGTGAGTATTAAAGCTTGTTACATCTTCTTCAAGACTGTAAACAGGGAACATCCTTAACTGATAGAACACCCAGGAAATTCTTAACACTGCTACTCTGCTTGGAATGAAAATCTATCATGAGAAAGCAATTTTAAAAACAGGAGGCAGATGAATAATTCAGTTAAAAATATGTCAGTCACTGAACAGACAATGGAATAACTACTGCTTTTTTGTTACCATTAGAGAGAAATTAAGAGAGGTCATATTGGCCTTACAAAAAAATAATAAACAGTTTTAGATAAATTAAAATGGGAACCCTTTTCACATAATATCAGAATATAAAACCAATATATTTTATAAATACAAAATAGAAATATTTTTTTGATAAATTCACAGTTATCCTGTGAAGTTTCAGGCTACAAAAATTGCTGAGACAAAAAGTTTACAGGCCTAAAAAATATGTACCAATCAGATTTACACCACAATTGTTATATTGCTTTTCATTGGTATTAAAATTAAGAACCAAACATGGTTTAAGGGGAAAGGGGTTTTTACCTTGGTATTTATTTAAGGATCTCTAAAGATGCATCACTTTGTCCAGGTGGAATGCACCACAATGCACACTGAAATGCACCCAAAATGCACACAGAAAATAGATTGTGTATACAATTTATAGACCTTGAAAATGAGTATATCTATCAAAGATTCCCCAATGAGAAGCTCGAATGAACCACCCCATCCCGAGGAATCCCCTCCTGGATGGGCCTCTCTGAGTTTACAGGATGTTCTAGGGAAGATCTTGGTTTCTCAGGATAGAATAGGGCTTTCTGGCCTCCAGCTGCAAGGCCCCCAGGGTTTTGGCTTCCTGGTTTAACAGAATATTGGGTCTAAGCTAAATTATCAGACTTAAGGAATTACAAGTATGTATGCTAAAAGCACTAGGGATACCTAAAAGCTGTATAAAAGGGTACATAAAAGGTATACATAAAAAAAGACAAGAAATCATCATGGCATCAGTTAAATAGACGATTTTGTTAGAAAACTTCACTTTACATATCTGAACTAAACTAGTCAGGGTAAGTGTCTGTGTGCATGTGCATGCATACACAGACCTACACACCTGTATAGTGGGATGAGCAAAAGGGAAGGGAATGAAATCAATGGTATACCCTTGATTTTGACCACTCTGTTATGTTGTTTTATCTCATCATTCAAATACTCTGCAGTCTGAAGAGAGGGGTTGATTTATCTAGGCACTTCAGCTCTTTGGAATACACAATATATTTTCTTAAATTGATGTCTCACAGCATATTTCTCTTATAGAAGAAATCAGAGAGAAGTACATCCTATGGTTCCTCTCTTGTAGCTTGACTTCTAATTCTGTTCTTTCCAACCTTTTCTAGACTGTTTTTCCTCCATCTTTGTGAATTTATTTTTCTAATACTTAAGAGTGAGTTGGGCTTGCAGAAAGTAAATGCATTACTAATTCTAGAAGTGAAAAGGAGTCTAGTTATATTACTGCTGCCAAAATCTCTTGATAAATGTGTTATTTTTACTTTTCTAGGGAATATTTAATGAGCATCAAATATTCATAGAGGATAGATAATATTTAACCAACATCTTTAAAGGATTAAAAATGTGCAATACTCTCCCAGTGATTACTACATTAAGGCCTACAATATACTTTCATTAGGCACAAACTGTTTCCAAGGTGATAGCAAGAAAAAAAGATTTCAGAACTTTCAGTACTATTTGTGTGGAAATTCATATCCAAACCTCCATCTTGGATAGCTTTCATGTTAGCCTCTCTCCTTGTAATCCAACATCAACTATTCCCATTGTCACTCATGCAGTCTGAACACCATTTGGAAATGAGAACACAGATAATGGTACTGGAGACCTAATGCAGACTGTGTGATTATATAATATTTTAAGATGTTAAGATAATACAACTGCGTTTAAGATATCTTTCAGTAAAACATAATCTTGTAGGATGTTTTTAAGAAAGGTATGTTGCCAACCACTCCAACAAGACAAATAGTATTTTTTCTCTTCTTTTTCTCTTTCTTCTTTCTGTCAAAAAGGTGCTTTGAATACCTCTGGAATGTTATTGTGAACACTGGAAGAGAACTGCCATGCTTCCAAGCACACAGTGCTTGAAGGTACAACTACAAAAACCAGAAGTCTAGGGGATGTAAGATGCAGTGCAGAAAAAAAACAAACATGCTTGTTTATAGAATATATAAATATCAATAATTCATATCAATTACTGAAGGATGCCATTCTCTCAATTTGTATTTCTTCCTGTCTCACCAGGTTTACTACTGCTTTTATGAAAAAAGAAAGGAACAAGAATTTCCAATTTGGTAAAACTGTCTACACTAGTTATGATGGTTGGGAAGCAAGAAGAAAATTAGATACTTAATAGATTAATAAAACCAAAGCAGAAGTACAAAACGCCAGCTTCCCAGATACCCAATAAATATCTTCTCTAAGCTGAAGTTTCTAAAAAAGCTTCTCACAATGTTCATATTTCTTTTTCCTGCTTCTTTCTTATAAATCTAAACTAGAGCAAGCACTGAGCTTCCTGAAAGCTCATCCTTACTTTGCCTTAACCAGTGGTCAGTCAAATTATTTTATCATGTCTGTGTGTTGCTAAAGTAAGGATAGCAATCTTTGATGCTTGTAAACATTTATTTTTAATGGGAGAAGGGAATGTTTGAACTACTCAACTAATTTTATCTGCTTCACTTAGAAGTTCTGAATGAAATAAGACTGGAAGATTTAGTCAACATTTTTTTTAATTTTTGCAGCATGGGATAGATGTACCCTGGCTATCCTGGAAGTTTTTGCTTTCATTTGCTCAGGAAGCCAAAATTCATAAAGCAATGAGGAAGAAGGTATAGTGTCCAAAATGCTCTGCCAAAGACTTGATTTTGCTATTACTGGAGATGCTGAGAAAATTCCTCATTGGACTGAGCCATGGTAGAGTATTTAGTCAGCCTTTTTGTTTTGATCTATTTTTATCTCACAGAGGGAGACAATACACAGCAAGGCCAGAGTTCTTGCCCAAGAATATTCTGTCTTCCTTCTAACATTTTGGGAGACAAGAGTAGGAGTCCTGAAAGCACTTTCGGTAGGTACTTGTTTTCTACAAGTGTGAGAGACTGAGAGTGGAAACAGAACAGGTGGGAAAAATTCCCCAGAGTAGACTCTTAGAACATACTTCACTGACAAATTTTATTTTACAAAACACAGCCAAGTCATTTTACAGCACTTCTCTTTTCACCTGCTGCTAGTAACTTATCTGAGATGATACAGAGATTGCAATCACTTTGGAGAAACAGTGTTTTTTCTTCCCAAGAGGGATAGAAATGTGAGAGGAGAGAAGGGAAAGGTGAAGTAGCAAAAAGAAAAAGAAAAGGTAATGGTTTCAAGGGACCACAATAAGGATCTTCCTGCTTGAGCACAGATAATGAAATTGTTCTTCAGTTTCTCTGTTGGCTATGGTTCTTGTTCTGTCTTTCCAATCTATTCCTAATGGGGCAAAAACTTCAGGAACTAAACAGTATCCAGAGTAATAATGACAAAGACATTTACCTTAATATCAGGAAGGTTAGCTATGGAATACTAAATATTACAATTTGTCTAGTCTATCTGAAATATCCTACATTTATAGAGCCACTTGGATGTATAGAAGTGAGACATGGTATTTTCCAAGCCTGTATATTAAGAACATCGTCATTTTTATTGAAGAGGTTCTTGTCTACCCTCTTGCATTCCACACCACAGGAAAATCCTGGCAAGAGAAAAACAGATATATGGTTGTCACATTCAATGAAATATTGTCAAGGGGTCTGTTACTGTAATGACTTTGGTCAGAACTATCAGTCATGCTTAACTCAAATAGAGGTTTCTGCTCCCCAAATAAAGTTGTTCCTCATGCACATGTGTATACCTATAATTCTTAATTCAGATGTAAATATACAGTGTCAGTCTTCTAACAAGCACAAGGGAGGAAGCTTAGTTGGGCATATGCTGAGATATCCATGAGTTTCCACCCATGCAAGAGGAAGTTTCCAATTTTAGAGCCCAGCTATTAGCAGCTGCAACAACTGTGAGGGGGTTTATGAGATGCTCTAGGCAAATTATAGAGTATATTGACTTTCACAGGATGCATTGTCAGTCCTGCCATGTGCTGAGATTGTTGTGAGACTTTGATTATGTGGACTTAAAATTTCAACCCCACAAAGACAATAATGAATTGGCAAATTTTGAGTTTTTCTTTAACAAGCTTTAAGTGTCTTTGCTGGTAAATTCCCACAATGGTCTACCCAGAACAATCTGGTGTTTTATATGGAGAGATTTGTAATGCAAAGAGAGGAAAAAGGGAAGGGCAAATGCTTCCCTAGAGAGGGAAACTACTGAATGTTTATAGCTTAAGATAGAATATATACAATCAGGGGAAAGCAATTTTGAATTTCCCTATCAACCTTCTACTAAAAGTAGCTAATAAAAAACTACACTGATAGGACTGATCCATGAAATGGGACAGAACCCTCTTTATGTCTGGAATAATCATGAAAAGTACTTCTAGTACTTTGTGCTAGAAGCAGGAATATTGTTCTGCCATTAACCTCCTACAGAGGTAGCTGAAGAGCTGCCAGTTCCAGAGATTTACTTGTCACCAGGTGTTAAGTCATCATTCTGTAGACTGTGGGAATTAGACCAAGAGCCACCGATTTCTTGCACAGGCATTCAAAGCTTGAGTTATGCAGCTCCCTCATCATACGGCTGCTTTACTCCTTCATTCCTCTGCAGTATATGTTGGACTTGTAGCAGAATAAAATCACCCTGGTGACACTCCAGGGACAGAAGACGTCCTAGAAAAGGAAGATGTGGAAATACTGACTGTTCATACTGTCCAATCCACATGGGTACTAGAGCCAGCTGGCACAGACAAGAAAATGGAGCAAGCCTGCCAAAAAAGAAATTCTTCTGCAGCTAAAATGCTAAAAGGCATTTGATGGGAGGCATCTATTGAAAAGAAGCTTGCTTTTTGCCCTGCTTATCAAGCAGGGCTAATCATGCTGAAAGTGTTACTTTGTACTTTCACAGATGCTTTCCCTCTTACCTAAGCCATGAACCTGTTCTAACTACAGGGAAGAGTTGGAAAGCAATACTTGCCACTGTCAGTTTGCTTACCTTTTTGGCAAATATCTGTGACAGGGGTGCTATTTTAGCTTGGATAGTTCTGAAGAATGTATTTCATTACCCTTGGGTTATGGCAATTTCTACTTCAAAAATCCCAGATTCCACTGCAGCAATCTTACCTTTAAATTGTGCTATTTAGCTCAAGCATTGAAAATTGGGCAAATTTGATATTGCTACACAGCACCCAAATGCAGGTGAAAAAGGAGGCTTTTGCTGTTTTCCTGGTGTTGTAAATGCTTTTGACCCATCTTGTTCATTGATGCCATCCCGTAAATGATTGCAGAGAAAAATGTTACCTAAAAATGACTGCCTAAC
The DNA here is from genome assembly GCA_020086605.1 of Lanius collurio. NCBI lineage: Eukaryota > Metazoa > Chordata > Aves > Passeriformes > Laniidae > Lanius > Lanius collurio. The sequence continues at coordinate 36,745,563 of JACBWW010000004.1, read as the reverse complement.
TTGCATATTATGGAGACATGGAAAGGATTTCTCAAATTCTTCTGGACATACCAAGGGTCTAATCAAATCACTTGAATAGCTTCCTCAGGCATAATATGAAGGCCAGTGTTCCTACTCTGCTAACCTCCACTCATCTGTTTTGGATTCCTGTTCACATTTGTATTACGGGCAAGTTGCTAAAGCCAGAGTCAACTTCTGACACCAGACAAAGTGTATGCCTCTGACATGGACATTATAGACTCTTACGATACAATACAGATCCCAGAAGATCTCAACACCTTCCGCAGCTTAGTTCAGAGTGAAAACATTAATGTTTATCATCCAGCCTATTACTGTCAAACTCTGCCTCCAGCTATGCAAGTACCAGGACAGCAGCAGTAGCATTTACATCAGGCAGTTGTGTGAGGTCTTTGTGTGTGTCCTCAAGCAGTTTGCAATATAGAAATGTTGATCATTCCAGGGGATTCTGAGACACAAGATCATACAACATGAAACAAATAAGGATGAGTACACACACTGACATTTTGTGAAATAAAATCTTACTAAGGAAACTTTCTAAAAATAAGGGATGTATGTTAGATTTTAATTCAGACACATCTGAAGCTCTTAGGTTTTCAGAACTTGTTACTTTCATTGATTAATTTTCATTAATGCTGCACCAACACTAAAAAAATTATGCCCTTTACACAGACAGCTTAAAATTTATATATGATACTAGATATCACTACAAAATTGTCATCTCCTGCTGAGTGGAAGTCTGAGTAGGGTGACTCTTACTTTACTTAACTACATCGATTTCTCTCCCTGATTCTCCTACTCTCAGTAAACTAAGATTCAGTGAGAGAGAGAAGTACTTACATTCAGATATGTAGTAAAATTATTTGGCAAGGCTTCTGGATGTTAAAAGTTCTCTGCTCTTTACAAAATACCTTTCACTGAAAACAGATAGCTCTTACATTCCATTGCCTTTGGATTTGGCACTTGGTGGAAAGCTAAGAGATCACCCCTGTCAGAGGCAAAAATGTGTTCTGTACAGCAGTCCTCAAAGCATGTAGTTACCTGCCAGGGAAGAAACACTCAAATATCAGCAAGAATTAGTGTACACTTTAAATTATAGAAAAGTTTTGATTTCTTGTGCTGCAGAAAAGAAATCTTTTTCATACTCCCATCAGCAGTGTAGGTATTCAATGAGAAAATTAAATTTTTGATGATATTAATATTATCCTTTTATCCCGATTTCTAGTTGTGTATCAAATATCTGGTCCAAACATATCTGCAGATGCTCTGCTGTTCCAGCTTTGTTCATCTCTTGAGACAGCTTCTTATCAGAGAAAACTTTCCTAGAGATTTGGTGGTTCTGAGATACAGGATCACACCCCTATGTTAATCCTGACATGTGACTTTTAGCTTATTATTTCACAAGGAAATATAAAAACAACCCTCTGCCTTTTGCTCCTTGGTAACAGAAATTGTTTTTAACAGGTCACACTGTTGATTTTGAGTAAAGTATACATTCTGTGTTCATATCTGAGACATGTAAACAAACAGACTTGCATTCTGTGAGGGGCAAGGTCACAGGGATGTTTTGATGATAAGTGCTCTGTTTTGATGCTTTGAGTTCTTAACTCTGCTGCTTTGTCTCTAATCCACTTTTGAATCTGGGCTGCTGGGGGAGAAAGCCGCGATTTCTGTGCTAGGAAGGTCAGACAAGTGGATTAACATGAGAAAAAACATCAGTAATCTCTTGATTTTTCCATTTCCCAATTTATCGCATAACAGGGGAAATATTGCAACTAATCTTTTAACCTTTTAATGGGACTAAAGATGCAAGTAGCTCAGATGCAACACTACTCAGAGTGGCTATCACATACTCTTATTTTGGGGTTTTTTTAGCCAGGAAATTCTTAATGATTACATTTGGTGCAACTTTGCTTTTGGTGGATCAAGTCCTACATATTTGAACAAGTGCATTCGTTAAGAAATCATTACAGCCAAGTTCCTCACTGACAGTTTTCTACTCTCTCTCTTTTAAAGCACTTTGGTGCCATAGTTTTTCTGATGGGTTCTGTGTGCTAGCAATTACCCTGATTAAAAACCCATTTGAGAGTTTCTAAGGTGACAGCTTAAGTTTTAATGCTCCCTGTGATTTGTGAGAAGGAATGCACACTATTCTCAAAACATAAGAGCAGTTATTTAAGATGTGGCATGCCCAAGCATTAAAATACAAGATTCCCAAAGAAGGAATTTGTCCTCTCCAAATATTTTTGGCAAAAAGAGAATACCTAATGTCGGTAAAGAACATTCAGTCTTGTCATGTTCACAGTAAAAAAATGATGACTGGGAACATATTCAATACATAGGATTATAATTGTGCAGTTCAAAATCTTGGAGGTCTAGATTGCAGGAGCCACTTCTGTACATTAGAACAGACCAAAGATTTGTTATAATTTTTTGGTAGATGTATGGTCATTTAGAGGCTGTCTGGAGCACATATTATGAAAATGTTCCCTCCCCATCTCTGTCATTTCTGAACCCAGTCTCAGTGTTGGCTCTAAGTACGCCTCACTCTAGGGTGCTTGAATTCTCCTGTAGTAAGGAGATCTCTAATACCCTTGTTTGTTTCATGATTTTCTGGGGGTCTAAAGGCAGCTGCTGTTGCGGTGGACCCCCCTGAGCCTCTCCTCCCCCCCCTCGGCCGGGTCCCTGCCATGTGACTGAGTCAGGTCTACCTTAGGTTCAAGCCGCCCGGGCTCTGATCTGGTTGGTTGCTTATCCCAGCTCCGCCCCTGGTATCCCCTCTCCCCCTGTCTGTGATAAAACCAGGAGGATGGAAAGCCACGTGCTCTTACCTTGCCGGCTCTGCCCAGGTCGGGTGCTCTGTCCCCCCCTCCAGGACAGAAAGAATAAATGACTTAACATCATAAAGGAGGTTTGAGCTATATTTCTTTTCTCAACTTCTGCTTCTGGTGAGTAGCTGTCAAGTGGCACTGGCTTAAGTGGGGCTGCACAGTCGAGGAATATTTAGGCTGTTTGTAAATGGTTTAAGATATTCCAAGACATAAATTAAGCAGTGGACAAGCTAATCCACTACCAGAAGCTGCTAAAGTGATGAAAGGGAGACATTTTTGACTGCTTAATTCCTGAGAACATGCTAAGGTTATTTATTAATAATAAATGCTGAAAATCAAGCTGGGAAACCTGAGAGAAAGACTGACAACCAATCCGTTTATCTGAAGTGGGATGAAGTGCATCTTGGGAGATACTTGTTTCTGGTGTGTTTTCAAACGGATTATAATAGTTAGAGAAGAGTGTTACATTAATTAGGAAATTACCTGCATAATAAATAGAGATGGAAGCAAAAAAAAAAAAAAATTGTAATGTTATAGCACCATAGGAGTACTGGAAAATTAAGATGGCAACCCATCAACCAGATTTTATTCCTTTCCTATCTCCAATGTATTTTTCTTTTTTTTAGAACAAGCGATTGAAATGAATCAGGATATCTATCCAAACAGAGTACACTGGCTATCTTTGAAAAAACTCTTTTGCACTACATAGCCAACCTTAATTTGCAGACAGTAAAGACCAATCAACAAGACAAGAATAAATATTTTTTCTAAAGCTAAGCTGGCAGAGATTCTTGTTTTACTGTAATTCTTCTTATCTTTGTCTCATTTGAAGAAAGCAGAACAAATGGTATCCTTAAATTTCTCTGCCTATTTTGGCCAAAGAAACTTAATATTTATGGGGGTTTTAGTTTGTTTTCTCCCACTGCTTCCTTTAATTATTTTCCTTCTTTTTTCTGACTTCTATGATAAACACTTGTCACGTGAGACTAAAGGAGTCATTAATTGCAAAAAAGAGTAATCTAAAACATCCTAAATATTGGATGCACCTTTTTCTATTTTTCTGAAATCAGAACAGTCCAATAACTCTTACTGCTGTCAAACTCTATCTAAAATTAATTTTAAAAATCAAAACCTTCTGACAAAAAGTCTTTTCTAGTCAGGAGGAAGACTGCTATTGCACTTAAAGATGAATTACATAAATTCATTCTCTTTACGTTCCAACAGGAAAAATAAATAAATAGCTTTCTGAATAAGGGAAGGGAGTAGGAAGGAACAGCAATTCCCCAAATCAATGAATAATAACAAACATGGCAGCAACATTTTAAAAGATTCATGTCTTTTCTAAACAGTAATTCATGTCTTTTCTAAAAGTATTCTAAAAATGAATTTTTCAGAAAGATGTACTTCAGGAAAGGAAATGCTCCTTTTGCTTTGTATATAGAAAGGGAACATGTTACCTTTTATATGTTTATTTATATATATGATTATTTATATGTATAATCACAATTATCAGTCCAAACAATATAAACTTCTGCTACTTGTACTACCTGCAGTCCTATATAAATTAATTGCTAGTTAAACTAACTATTCAGATTTAAAATACTGAAGGTTTATTATACATTCAATATAGTTTGTGTTAGCATGGAATTGTATCTTACCCAACTATGTTATAGAAATGTATACAATAATATATATAATAATACTCTTTCTGTATATATATGTATATAATACTATTAAGAAAATTTCTTGCATTACTGGGAAAAAAAACCAGTTGAACCTCCGTAAATGTTGTCCACAAGCTGTAGAGCAATAGGAGAGAGAATTTTCCCTTCCACTTTACTGTGGCCATCTACAAAATAATATTTAACAAATAATATCCATATAAACTTACATTCAATAAAATTTTAAAAGGAACTATGGAAATTTCAAGTCAAGTTTGGACAAATCTTATTTCTGACCATGAAAAATAATTTTGCATGGCAAAATGGAGACAATTTCATTCTTACCTGCTGGTAAGAGAAAATGAATATTAATTTTTTTTCATTTGGGAAGTAGTTACATGAAAATCAATCTAATTTCAGACACATTCTCTAGGTTTTTCCATATTTACTCAGATTGTCTCTCTCTCAAATACTCAGACAAACACATAGATGAAGCTGTAAACTGTTTCCAGAAAAGCCTCAAGCACAAAGGAAGACAGGAAACACAGGGTAAAAGAATGAAAGCCATGATCCAGTTAAATGTACAACTAACCAGCTGACCTTACAGAGTTTAGGTCACCTCTTCAAAGATACTACTAAACCACCATGTACTTCTGTCTTTATGCACTCCATGTCCCTCAAAACCCTAACTAAAAATGACAGCATGAACAATAGGCTACCTGAAGGACAGGTAGGTTTGGGAAGAAAATCACCATACTCAAAACATCCCCTCTTCGTCCTTTTCCTCTATACTTTACATACTGAGCATCATGTCATTTGGCCTGGAATATCCCTTTAGTCATTTCGGTCAAGACTGAAGTATGCAGCCAGGTTCAGATTCAAGGCTACTGCTAATTATGTTGGTAGAAAGCTTCATTCAATTTAAACACATTCAATAAACAAGGCTTTTTCTACTCCACAGACCACACCCATTTTTACAAGCATTTTATTAGACGTCCAAAAACACATGTTTTCTTTCTTTTAATCTCTTTATCCATTCTATTATTGGATATTTAGTCTTTGTACCTAAATCAATATTGTTGTGGTAGCATGAGAAATTTTTGCTACATTGATTTCCCATAGCACTGCAATGTCATGTTAGCTCAAGGTGAAGAAGCTAGTAGGATGAGAGCAATAATCAGAATAATAATGGCGGAATTAAAAGCTAAATTGCATGAAAGAAACTGAAATGTTTTGTTTGGGTTCTTGGGCTACTATAAACTTGGAGATCAAAACGAAAATGGTTGTTAACATCAAAGCCATTATATCAAATCATCCATTTTTGACAAAATCAACATCCTTAAACATGTTAGTATATTAAATAAGTGTTGGAACCAAACAAACTATTGTTTGTCAGCTTCTAATGCCCTGCATGATATTTTTCTTCCAGTGTTCTTATTTTTCCCTCTTAGAGATTATTGTATGTCAGTGGCTGTGGTAGAGAAGGAGTGTGCCTTAACACTTCACAGAGAAGAATAACCTGAATCAGACCATATGTCTGACAGTGTCTAAAATGTAAGGTAAAAGCTTCCATTATTAACAAACAAGTGCTTTGGGATATAACTCATGGTTTAAACCATGAGTTTGTCAAAGTACAAGCATTATGGTTACTGGTTATAAAGAAAGTGGCTTTGCTATCATGTTAACTCACAGTCAATCTTGCACAAAAGTCTTTATTTATCTGATTATTCCCACTGCAATATTAGCTTGAAAACTGGCTTTAAGTTAGAAGAGCCTGGACACTGCTAAAGAGCTGTCAGAATGCGAGTTCATGGAACCTACAAGGCAAAGCCAGCAACCTCCATCCTCACCGGTGCAGTGGGGCCATGTGCTGCTGTTCCTGTCATGAGGGCAACATTTTGCAGAGGGGGATGTTCTAACACTGATGGTTTTCAACTGCTGTGTCAATGAGGAGAAGCACAAGGACCAGTCAGGTTGTTAAAACACCTGAACTCATCTGTTCGAAGTCTCAAAAAGAGAGCAGTTGCATTATATTTTCAGAGGGCCTAGTTTGGCATAAGACTGATGAACTTAAGGTCAAAGTAACATTAATTCGACAGCATGCACATGGCCAAAATTTCTATTGACTATTTTGAAATGAGGTTCAGTATTTCTTGATTGCATTAATTACTTCAACAGTGACTTGTGCTTATGCTTTTCTTGATTGCTCTTTGAAGTTTATTTAAGTAATTCTGCAAGTGAATTAATCTAAATATCCAAAATAACATTATAAATATGGGGAAGTACTGGAAAAAATCAAAGCATCATCTGATGATATGTCCTGTCCTCCATGATGGTATAAGAACAAGTCAATCAGAGTTTCATTTCCTATGTTAGGCACTCAATATCCAAGAAGTTGTTAAACCGTGTTTTGTTACCTGTTTCTTTACTATTGATTTCTAACATTGTATTGCTTTTTCACACTTGCTAGATACTAAACTGAAGCTTTTAAAGAGCTATGAGTCATAACCCCATGATCTCACTCCTGAGTGGTAATAGCCAGCTCTGAAACCATCATTTTAATATGACAATAAGTCTTATTTTTGTTTTATGGTATTTGATATCTATCTACCCTAAATATAAATTTTTACTTTATACTTCACTGAGTTTTATAAAGTATATAATTCCTTGACAATGGTCCTCATCGATATTGTTATGAAAGTGTCATGAGAAAATTTAATCACCTTAAAATTCATACTCCTTTCCAGAAAATTTGCCAGAAAATAGAATCAAGCCCATTTAAATAAGCATTTTTGAACAAAATAACCTACAGTATTCTAGAGAGAGCATAAAAGTTAAAGCAACAAAGAGAAGGAATACTCTGAATATTCTCCCCAAACCTAGCAGTTTACCACTTGAGGTTTTTTGCAACAAGAAGCAAAGATTTTGTATTTAGATCTCCAAGATGAATTTTTCTGCCATTAATATGTTTGCTTTCCAAATCCATCTAAATTTTCACCATCCACAGGCTTCCTTAAAAAGCCCAGAGTGCAATCACTTGTCCATATTTGAAAAAAATAATTTCAATTTTTTTTTTAATTGCTTAAATTTTACATGTTTGTCTGTGATCAAAGAATATTATCCTTGGTTTTTTCTTTTGTTCGTGCCACTTCAAATTATTCACTGATATAACAAACCCATTGCAGTTTTTCCTAGTGCAAAATCAAACTCTTTATTTGAGAGTTAAATTAAAAAGTCTGTGCTATCTTGTTCCAGTGGAAAGCATTTATTTCTATGCTTTGTGTTTTGATAGTATCGCCATATGTTTCAGGGTAAGGATAATGGTCTTTATAATTGTATAATTTGACATCATATTGACATTCAGTTGTTGTAAGAAACTTAGTGAGTATTAAACTCCAATACATATGTTAGTTAACATGAAAGAGCATAGCACATGGACATACATGTGATTATAATCACGGAAATAAGGAATTTGATTTCAATAAGCTAACCCCAGAAATTCACAAAAAGCAGAGTAAACCCCAGTGTTTTTCTTTGATTTCCTAGCACTTTCAGGACTGATGAAAACAACATCCAAATGGCTGTGAATAATAGGGTAAACAGAAAGTAAAACAATTTCACCTGACTTGAGAAACTAAAGAAAAGTTAAAAAACCCACAAGTTCACAGTATTTAACACTGTAGCTGAGTTCTTCTTTCTGATTCTATGATAAAATGATTGTCATGCTTTCTGTAATTATTATTTATTGCCATTGTGTCAGTAAAAAAGTATCGAACACTGAAAATTTTGTAAACTCTGTTAGGCAACATCTTAATATAAAAGCTTCCAAAGTAAAAGAATTGGGTATGATTATCTCAAAATTGTCTGCTGTAGAGAGTAGAGAGAAAATGGGGCCTTGATATCTGCTCTGTTCTTTGGCATCCTGGAGTACTCACTTCTTAAGAGGGAAATAGATGAGAAACAGTTCTGAAATGAACTCAATTGACCTTGGCAACAGGCACACTAATGGCTCTGGGAGGGGAGAGCAGGGTAGGCTGCTTAATCCTCAGTGTCAGAAAGCAATTAAATCCACTAATTACCAAATTATGTGTTCAAATGCTCAAAGGCAAGCACAAGCAGTAATGATTAACCATTTTGCAAAGAAATTCTTCCCTTTCTGTCTCCAACTGTTCCTGGGTATTCCCAAAAGACAACATTTTCACACAGGAGCAACTTCAGCTAACTTAATGTCATGCTAAATGACAATGATAGCCTTTGCTTTCTCCTTGGAGATGGTACATTTATGATCCCCAGGTGTCAGGCTGTGAGACTGGACACTGTGTTTAACACAGTTATAACCACTATGGTAATGAAATTTAGATAAGCGAATTTATCGTCAGAGCTCCCACTGGGGAATGAAGAGATAGAGCAATTTCTAGAATCTTGCTTTTCAAAGGTGAAGAGGTGAAAGAAAAAAAGAAAAAAAAAAAAAAGAGGAAAAAAAATAAAAAAAGAAAAGAAAAGTTGAAAAATATTGGTCTATCTCTAAAAATACACTAGTAAATCTTGGGATATTGCAAAAGTGCAAGACCTATAGTGTCAGAATAAATGTTTGTGGGTTTTCACCTTCAAAGAGGAAGTCATTTTCACCAGAGAGTTTTTGCCATATTCTACACAAAGACAAATAAAGAAGAACTAAGTATTCCCTAGAGGTCTTTTCTGACATCTTTCTCTAAGCACTGAGAACTCAGACTGCTGAATTGAGCACATGAAGCGGTTATTGGAAAAGTCCAGTGCACAAGAATAAAACTGGGTTATTTATATGAAAGTTAATCTGTAAATGTCAAGAACTGGTCAATGCAACATCACCAGAACAAATTCAGCTGCATTCTTTCCAAGTAATCCTGTTCCCTAGAAGATTTATTATCCTCTAATACATCACACCAGAAGGCTGCTGGAAAGAGGAAGAGAAAGGGCTGCCCTAGAAACATTTGATTAGCCTTTAATTAACTTCTACTTTGCTGTGGAGCATCCATGTAGTCAGTGAGGTGGCATAAAGGCAAAGCACAAAGGGAAACAACTGAAGAATAGCCCCTGCACGTGTGTCAGCCTGCCACTTGGCTTTCAGATTCCTTTGAACTCTATGCTTCTGGGGTTAAAATGAAGAAAAATTAAATTTCCTGATTTTTACCAAGTTTGGGGGTTTTTTTGGTTTGTTTTTTTTTTTTTTTTTTTGGCAACTAGAAGCGTAATAAGTTGTTCAATAATGAAGGGTCTAAACAGTTAAAACAATTTTGCAAGTAAAGAGTGCTGAACTACTGCATTGAAATTCACTTCCTGTATTCTTCTTGTCTGTTAGTTCAGTAAATGTTGACAGTTTAGAGTCTGCAGGACTTGGTATGCAGATGAGCGAAACTTCACTGTATGAAGCATAATTTTAAAAGAAAACCTTAATTATTTCTACTGTGAAATATCCTGCCAGTTTGAGCATTTTTATTTTTTGTTAGTTTCAAGATTTTTGGAACAACATTTTTCAACATTCTGTGCAAGATTTACTGTATGAAGAAAAAGACTACAGAGAAATATTATTTTTTCTTTACATTTAAAGCTCTATCAGTCTATCACCTCTATCACTTCTATCCTTCCTGTCCACACAATACACATCTATTCCCTGCAGCCTGTCTGCACTGCAGTTCAAAACACACAGTAAGTTCAAGTGGGTCTGTTGTGTTATCTCTGTTTTTCAAAGATTTCTAGGTATGTATTACACTTATAAATAGGTGTCATTAATCCTTTGAGACAAAACTGTAAAAACTAGAATCTCTTTTATATAGATTTGTGCTCCCTTTTCTTCTGCCTGGAGTATGCTGAATCTAAAATTTAAGTGTCACAGGTGCTTGTGATCATAAAGATTGAATGAAAAATGTAACTTCATTACATTATTTCTTGATTTTTAATGCATTTGATTGCTTTGTCAAAAATACAGCAAAATTGTCAGTTCTAGGAGCACATCTCAGAGAAACACAGAATCATAGAATGGCCTGGGTGTAAGGGACTTTAAACACCATCTAATTCCAACCCCCTTTTATGGACACCTTTCCCTAGAGCAGTTTTCTCAGAGCTTCATCCTGCCTGACCATGAAAACTTCTAGAGATGAGGCATCCATAACAACTATATGCAATAAATCATGCATGCAGTATGAAATACTGGAATGCAAGGCATTGCAGAGTCATATGAAAAAGTAATTGTGTTTAATTTTTACCTCACAACCAGATTTCTGCCAACTCCATTTCTGTATGACTCTTCCAACATTCAAGTCTTGAGTAACTTCTGTCTGCTCAGCAACACAACACAGCATCTCATTCCTCTTCTTCACTTCCTACAATAGCAACAGATGGGAAGACTCAAGATTCATTAATATTATTGGTACTTTAAAAATTATGCAGCTTTATTGACTATTTCATAACCTTGACAGTTTGAGGGAATTTTTTCTGTGCCAAAAAGTGACCTCTTATTACACAATTAAATGAAATTTTAAAGAAGGCTGGGAAAAATCTGGAAAACAAGATTGCTATAAAAAATAATTGTTGAAACCCAAATTTTAACCTAGCATTTTAAAATTAACATGCCTTGATGATTTAATGGGTTTGCTTAAGTAGACAAATTTATTATGAGAGATATACAATTTGTAAGTGGGCCATCTAAGAAAATATCCCTTCAGAATATTTAATAATCTTAACACTTTTATGTTTGTATATCAGTGACCTTTGGTTTTAAGTTCCATTAAGACTATCAAGAGTCATGCAGGTAATTTTGAGAGAGCCTTTCTTGTTTACTTATTTTTCTAAATTTATATTATAAAAAGCAAATTTTGAAGTTCTTGACTTCCTCAAGTTTCCACCTGGTAAATAACTGTTTTTACTAATTCATATGGACTACTGTTATGGCAAGATAATATTCAGCGACAGGAGTTAATAAATGTCCCTACATAAGAAATGATAAATACCCTATGTAAGTAACAAATGAAAGGTCATCACTAACAGCTTAAAGAGTTCATATGTTCCTTTACCATTTTTGTGTAATAAAATTCGTATTTGTGCATCTTTCATATATTCATCCACAAATATGTGACAGTGCCTTCTTTTCTACCCTCACTGAACCATGTCCAGAATTTCCTCCCTAATTTCTCCATTTTTCAAAAAGTAATTTAAAATTTCTCTAGGTTTCACAGACAATAGAAGAATTACCTAGTATTTGAGAAGTATCTAGGCATAAAATTCCTGGGTACAATGTTGGACTTTCTTTTTTCTGCACTAAAACAGACAGCTGCATTGACACAGTTCTCTGTAGCATTTTTAAGTATCCAAAATACAAGGAGCAAAAATACTTTTCTAAGAAACATCCAACCCCCCTTCTACAACTCTAGCCTCACTCACTTATAATGTTACTGCAAAAAGTGTTAGCATGATCAGTGGATTGTAAACTTCTAAAATTGGCTGGAAATACCATATAATCCTGTTTCAAATTTAATGGAAAAGGGAACCACTGAAGAGATTGTCCAGATTGCATTCAATGAAGGTCTTTCACAGTTAGAGAGCGGATCCTTGGCAACAGACTGCACTTCTCAAACTGAGAGAAAGAAAATGGATTTTCTTTCTCTAAATGCTTAGATGATCAGTGTATTTGAAATTAGCTCCTGAAAGTATTTTGCACTATGAGTCAGTAGAACTCCATAGAAGTTTTTGTTGCTGCACAGTGAGGTGCAATAACAATGTATATTGTCTTTCAGTTTAGTATGCGTACTTTCTCTCAATGTGAAATATTATGAGACAGCAGCGGGCTCATTTTATCTGGGCTATCCTGCACTTGCCTTCTGATTCTCATTTTATTGGCTATGCAGAGAAGATGCCATTTAAAACTTTAATTGCCAGAGAGGGTTGTGAAATATTCACCAAGATTTACTGCTTTCCCTTTGTGATGTACCTTCACAGCAAAGTGACCCTGGTGGTTAGGAAGCATATTGTATAAATGGCAATTTAATGAGGGCTTGGAGACTATGAGGTCCCCAAAGAACACTTCATTTTTAAATTTTCTTGTTATGGAGTATTTTATGAAGAAATCCTGGCAGGAATTCCAATGAAGATAACCTGGTCTTTAGCCAGAGACATTGTAAAAAAGGGAAAAAAATTCTTAGGTAATACTTTAAACACTGGTAAATTGCATATCCATGAAGTCCAATCTTACTGTTTAACTAAACTGATGGAGAGAGGCACTGACATAAAAAAATAGTTCAATTTTTAAGATGTAAACAATCTGCATAATTTTTGAGTTATTGGCAAGACATCTAATCATAGTATTCATGATTCACAGCAAGAATAATCGTTCAGAACATAACAAGTATGTTGATAGCTTTTCTGTTTTCAAGAATGGCATAATGCATAGTAGATGTATTACATACTTTAATACATAGATTTTCTTCTTAAATTTGAATTCTGTTGCTAATCTACTGCATTTTCTGCAAGACAGCTAAACTGCTTCATTCATTTTATTGCTTGTTAACTTTGAAACATAAAAATGACCATTTATATGCTAATATTGAGTATTTCACTACTGATCATTTTTAGGAAGAACTTGCTTTAGCATGCTCAGGTCCAATCCTGTATTGATTCCACTGTTTACTGAGGTGTTAAACTCCTGTGCTCCTTTTAAAAATACTTCTATTGTGAGTTAAGCCCAGGAGGCAGCTTAGCCTCACACAGCCGCTCACTCCCTCCCTACAGTGGGAAGGTGAAGAGAAGCATAAGGGTAAAATTAAAAAAAAAAAATCTTGTGTAATAGACAAAGCAAAAGCCAAACACAAAAGCAAAGCAAAATAAGGGATTATTCACTACATCTCATCAACAAGCAGATGTTTAGCCATTTCCAAAAAAAGCAGGGCTTCATCCATGTGTAATAGTTAGTGGTGAAGACAAAAGCGGTAACTCCAAAAGTCTCTTATTTCCTCTTTCTTTTCCCTGGCTTTTAATGCTGGACATGAAATCATATGATAAGGAATAATCCTTTGGTCAGCTGGGGTTAGCTATCCTGGCTGTATCGCCTTGGAGATTCTTGTGCACCCCCAGCCTACTCACTGTCAAGCTTTTATAAACTAACCAATTGCATTTACTAGTATAGAAGAAATCTGCTTCTGAAGTGAGGGCCGTGTGACGTTCTTCAAAGAAAGGGAATGATGTTAAAGTAAGTGACAATATATGCCACATACCCTGAATTTATTAAAGCTTGTAACAGATTGTCACTCATAGCATTTGATCATTAGTGTCACAGAAACTACCTTGAAAACTCTGTGAGAGAAGAAATGCTCAACATAATTTGAAAGGTTAAATGACATAGTTGTATCCGAAATGGAAAATACTGTATATGAAAACCAAGTAGTTGTTTCATAAAGACTTTTAGCCTTTAACCCTGTTAGTGAACAAGTTCTGCTGGACTGGATGCACAAAGTTCAAACTGGTCAGATCCAACAACAGAATAATCATAATTTCTAATGGCAGCTGCAAGTGAAGTAAATAAATGACTTGTCAAAATGTCATTGCAAGGAGTGACAAAAAACTACATTCACCCCTACTCTCTCTCAGAATCCTCAAGCATACACACCAGCAAAAATGGTGCTGCTGCTCTTGCATTGTTTCCTCAGCCGGTCAGGAGCTCCTGCCTGTGGCAGCAGCGGTGTGACAGGCTCACAGGGTAGCTGGAAGCCCTCTCAGATGGCAGGCCCACAGCCTGCTTGTATCCAGCAGGCCCATGAGGGGCGGCAACTGGGACGAGCCGTCCCTCACAAGCCCCCACAGCAGCATGCCTTCCCTAGCCCTCTCTCGCCTCCGTCTCCACCCGGTATGAGCCTGGCTCCCAAGGTATTCTCATATCCATTCGTGGAGTCAACACCCCTCGGTACTGCTGGAGGCTCCGGAGCCTCCTCCATGCTGCCCACAGGCTGCAGCCCCTCAGGAGCTGGCCAAGTGGGGAAGGGGTGGGCCCAGCAGCAGAGCTGTCCCTGGCTGCTGCTGGCAGGTTGTGTGGGGGATGCGTCTGAGTGCAAAACAGGGCATGAGGGAGGCAGGTGGTGCAGCAGTCAACGAAAAAGTAACTGCACAACTGTGCCTTTGGGAACTGTCTGTTCCAAACAGCTCTGGAGAAAAGGACACAAGTGTCCCAGGAGGCAGCAAACTCTGTGTGAGCCAGCAGTGTGCCCTGGCAGCAAGTCCAGGGAAGTGATCCTTGTACTCACCAATTGAGACCAGGCCTGTGTCCTGGTTTGGGCTCCTTGGGCCACAGTGCAACGTTGTGAGTCTCAACACGTACCCCACAACTCGATTCTTCATTTCTTCCTCAAAGACGTTTTTTGATCATTGATATCCTATCCCAAGACTGAGCTTGGTTATGGGCAGACAAGGGTCTGCAGTGCAGACCTGACAGGGTGATAACACATCATCCTGGGAATGCAGCAGTGGCATGTGCAGGTGCAGCCTGTTGTCTCCAGGGGCTCAGAAAAGAGTTTGGCTTCTTGGGGCTGTTTTCAAAACCTGCTGGTGGAGGCATGTGACACGAGGGCAGGCAGATGGTCGGTGTGCCATGCATTGCAGGTGCTTGCATTAAATAGGCACAGCAGATTATGGAATGTGTTCCCAGCCGGCGACACTCCAAGTGCTATTCAGAGTAGATATAGCAAATACACTTTACAAAGGGTTAGTCATGAGTAGGGAGGATGTACACTGCTCCAGATTAACTGGACCAATAATTCAGCAATTATTCCCTGAAGCAGACCACAAGAACAGTAATAGATGTAGACTAAAGGATGCAAAAGTGACTCATCTAGCTATGGCCTAGATGAGATTGATTGATCCTTCATTTGTGTTATGTCTTCTAAAATATCTCTAGACAGTCTTCTAAAAATGTCTTTAGATGTTTTGGAAGAGCATATTTTGATTCAAACTCCAGATTGTATCTAAATATTTTTCATCCCTTTTTTCAGTTCGGGTAAAAATAAATTAGAGTCAATGTTAAAAACATCAGCCAGTCTCAAATGTCTTCTTTCCCAGTGTATCAACCGTTGTCAAAATGATGATCAAATATTTTGATAACATCGCATTGAATTTCAGTGATAGATCTAATCCAGATTGAAATTAAAATTAATTTTGGATTATATATTATAATTTTCAGAAATAAATCAATTTTATTTGAGGGCTATATTTCATGTCCCTGAATATCACATGAAGAAGCAAAAAGCATGACCTGTATAAAAAAAACGATTTTATTCATTGAGACCAATTAACATATTTTATACTCATGTCAATATTTGGTAAAGTCACTAAAGAGAGCATCAATGCCAAGAACTGAAGGGAAAGTTTTGCCTTGACCAGTGACAATATCTTGAGATTTTTCTCTTAAGAATGTATCATTAGAGCAGTCATAAGTGATCAGCTCAAGTTTAAAGAAAGGAGCCCTGAGTGATTTCTTTTTCTTCTTTTTTTTTTTTTTTTTCCAAGATGTTTTACAAATATTTATGTTCATTTAGACATGCTAGGGCCTTTTTGGTCCTGTGGAAATCTCCTCAAGAGAGACAGACTCCCATTGAAGAGATTTTTTTACTGAAAAATTTTCAATTAATTGCTGGAGCTTTAGAGATCAATGCAGCAGCTCCTGGGTGCATAGCTGTAGTTAAAGAAGAAAGACATTGAATATCAACGCCATTGCTCTATTTTCCTTGAAATTATTTTAATAAACTGTACTGGTTTGAAAGCAAACCAGTGAGAGCCTTGAAATCAGAACTACAATTTAACAGAAAAATTAAAAATAAATGCAATAGTACAAAACCACTGACAGAGTCAGCACACAACCTGTCACCCTGTCAGGCAGGGTGGTGGTAGTGGTCTGATTAAATGCAGTCCTCTTGAGGTGATAGATACAGTTCTGCTGAAGCAGTGATCCTGTAGAAGGGTCTGGTCTTCCTCTGAAGGTCCAGTGGTGGTTATGTAGCTTTTGTCCTCTGGGAATCCAGTGGAGAGGGTTATCTGTGGTGTTCCATGCCTCAGATTATATCCAGGTAGGAATGCTTGGTTCCTCCCCCTGGGCGGAGCATCTCGCGATGGGATGGTGTGATTTTATGAGCCATGCAGGGAGGCTGGATGGCCCATTAGCAGAAGACATCCCTCTGGAGAGAGTTATCAGAGACGTGTCATGGAAGAGATAAAGAGCACTGCCCCACCTGCTTTTAACAGATGGTGATAGAATACGTACTTTTGGTTGCATCTTACATTGCAACAGAAGACAAAAACTCAGTGCACCTCTCAAGTGTGGGGGTAACAGATGTGGAAAATATCCTGTTCTTATTTTGGCTGACAAAATTCTGCTGAGGGACTTTCATTAGTAGAATCTGTTTTTTCAACTGATTGAAAATGATCTGCTTTTCTTAAAAAAAAAGAAAAGAAAAAGATTTTTTTAAAATTTACTATGCAAACATTAAAAATAAACAGAAAGCTGTGGGGGGAAAAAGTATTTTTAGTTTTCAACAGTGTGAATCAAAACAGTATTTTTTTTCCCAGAAAATTCTAAATATGTTATTTCTTTCAGGTTTCCAGGTTTTGAAGAATATTAAAAATACAGATATTATCATGAAAATTAAAAAGATACATGGTTTTTTTTCCATTTTTAAGGAAGAGGATAGAGGACATTTGGCTTGATATTGGAACTTCCAATTGGAAAGCACTATTGGAAACCTTATCTTTTTAAAGATATTTAGCCTAATTTAAACTTCAAATCCCGTGTGTCACATACAATGAAATCTCTAAAAACAATTATTTTTCAAAATCCAATCACTGAAGTAAAGCATCAGAATGAAGAGATACAAATGAGGCAAAGGTCACCCAGAATTGGCTCAGCAGACTAGTTTTGTCCTTCTGGATAAATAATCTGTATAGATTTATCTGAGAATGAAGAATAATTCTATTTGAGTGTTCTTTGAGGTCTTTGAATGACAAGGGAAATTTAGCTTTGTAAGTGCATCAGATTACTCAATACATAGATTTTTTTGTTCCAGTTAGAAACAATGCTCAAGTGTTTATAATTAGCAGTGTCAAAGAAATTAACTTTATTCTAATATCTTGAAATATAGGAGGATGTATGAATCATCCTGGTCACTTATTACTAAATGTTGTCTGCAATATCTCACCTTAGCTGGGAAACATACTTCATTCAACCAGAAACATATGAATGAAGCAAGAATAAATCACATGAATTCAAGGTATTTTGACTTAAGGACTGGGAAGACTCGGTATTTTCAACACAATGAATCAAGCTCAGAACCACAAAATTTCAGTATAAAGAATTTTGGTGACCCTGGTAGATTTTAATTAATTAAGTCATAGAATAAAACTAAAGCATAAAAACTTGTCTACTGTTTATTTATGGAAGATGAGAACTAGTTGAAATTATCAAAATTGTGGCCTTCCAGTACCTGAAGGGAGCCTTCAAGGAAGATGGAGAGGGACATTCTACAAGGGCATGGAGTGACAGGACAAGGGAGAGTGGCTTCAAACTGAGAGAGGGCAGTTCAGTTCAGATATTCAGGAGGAATCCTTTATTGTGAGGGGGGTGAGGCTCTGGAACAGCTTGTCCAGAGATGTTGTGGAGCCCCATCCCTGTGAGTGTTCAAGGCCAGGCTGGATGTAGCTCTGACCAACCTGGTCTAGTGAAAGGAGGGTTATTGCTACATGATTTTTAAGATCCCTTCTGATCCAAACCATTCTATGATTCTCTGATTCTCTGATTCTGTGATCCTATGATTATATGATTCTATGATTTTGAGTCTTTTCATACATTTGTCATGTTGAATTTCAAAGTAAGAGGTAAATTCATTAGAAAAAAAATTACATTTTTAACATAATTTCTTGAAATGAGTGAAGTTTTTTTTATATCTGAAAATAGGGAACAGAAATCTGAGCCGATTCTTGGGATTTGGTTTGAGAAGCAAATACTACTGAAGAACATGATTTTAATTTCAAGAATCTTAAAGGCTCAGTTCACCACTAATCACACAAAGCAGGTTATGATTTAAGATTAGATTCCTAGCAACTGTTAGGTTATTGTGGACTTTAAAATTGTCTTTTGGTCTACCATAGACAAAGTACATCCAGTTGATTGAGAACTAATATTGTGGCATAGCTTTTGAAATATGAGTATATCAGCAGATGAGAATATCTTTTGTAAAGCATTGAGCTTTAGGATGGTTATCCTGAGCACTTCAAAACAAACATCTTGCTTATTAAAAGTCTTTAATGTTAAGGAAGTTTCTTAGTATAGAGCTTTTGAATTATAGAGAGAGTACCTGTTATGGCTTGTTTCATTGAGATTCTTTGTAGGTTCTATTTTAGAATTTAAAATACTCACTCTTTATGCTGTTTGTATGTAAAGACTTTCTTTTTTTTCTTTCATTTTTTTTCATCCATGCAGTGGATAAGAGTGCAAGTATCACAGATTTTCTGACAGAGATAATATTCAGCCCACTAAGCAGCTCTTCTATTCAAAACTAGAAGAAATAAAGTTTCAGGATAAAAAGATGCTTTGCAACTCGACTTTGTTCCCTGCTTCAGTTTGTCCTCTAACCTTGGAATGTCTTGATCTCTCTCTGCTCCTGTCAAATGCCACGCAGAAAAGCTAATACAAACTGTTACTGTAGCTCCTCTTGAGTTCTTCTGTGCATGTACATCACAATGCTTCACCTCCATCAGGACTTTAGATAGCAGTTTGTCTTTGACGTTTCTTGTGATTTAGTAACTACCATATGGATTTATATTCCTCTTCAAAAATTGCATCTCTGTAGTAAACTATGGGAGTCATATATATGTGTATGTATGCACCCAAACATGGATACATTCTGGCAAATAAACCCCCAAGCATTTAATGATACTTAGTTCAATCCTAGTTTCTTCCTATTTCTGTGGAGAATGGGTTGCATCATGTATATATTCTCTGTTTTGTTAGAAGGTTGGAATTCTATTTCCTTTTTATTAATGTATAAGCACTTCTGTATGCCCAGAACTACTTGCAAAAATATAGAGACCACTCTTCTGAAATTCTTGTGATCTGGAAATACACAGTGGAGGTAACCTACAGAAAAAGAGAAGAAAGAGAACAAAACTGTAATGACTTTATTTTATTTAATATGTAAAGAGTTGGATGGGAAAGCAAGTTATCTAATGAAGAGCCCATGTAGCTGACAGACAAACTCAAATAATTCCCCAGTCTGACTCAGGTATGATCAAAGGTGAAGAGTTTTAACAAAGTGTTTTCAAAGTGTAAAAGATGACAGAAAGCCTAGGGAAATATAGGAATTCTGTAGATGGAATTACGTGGAAGAACTCTCATCAAAGAAAAAAACATTAAACAATATACTATCTTCTATTTTCTGGAAGTGTAAAGATATGAGCAGAATGCATAGTAGAGGTAGGGACACTAAATCTTGATACTGTTACTAATGGAGAGTCCTTGGAGGTGTTGGCCTAGGGAAAGCATGGCATTGCAAGTGATGGGAGGAAAATCAGTAAAGAGAGATTTTAAACATTGTACTTTTGCTGTACTTTTGCCACAGTAAGTCCTATAAAGCTTTCATCAAAAAACATCTATGGTTCTCATAGTTTAACTACAGATACAAATAAAATACTTGAAAATGTTTTCTAAAAATACCCATCCTCCTATGTTATAGGTTTTTGAAAATCTCCCTGATTTTAACAATTGTTTTGCTTCATTTTACAAACTTTTACTATAGCTTTTTATGCATTTAGCATTAAAAAAAACCCTTTGTCACAATGCAAATATACTTCACAATAAGAAAACAATTCCAACACAAAAAATTTCTGTGACATTTGTTCCCCAAAGTTTTACTCTATTGCCTCTCAGCATGAAACATGTATTGATTCTGGCCTCAAGAGTTGCATTCCATTCTTCCTCCATTTTAGCAGGTGATAAATCAAAGGTGACAAAGTAAAAGTGAACAGCAGGACTCTAGGGAGAGGGGTAAGGTAGTCCTTTCCAGGTGGCTGGAAAAAAAAAAGCTTCCAAATAACTAAATATCAGACTTAAGGAAGTTATTTGGTGTTAAGGAGAAAATTACAAGGAGATTTGGTGTTTTCCAGTTGTCATGTTTTCTCAAGAGTTTATGAATAGCTTGATTTTTTTTCCCTCTGATTTACTTACTTCTGTTTGATAGTCTTTCCATTCAGTCTTTGAAGAGCTTTTATCCAGTATCTACATCTTTTTATCGCGGCACATTAATAAGGACATGAAAATGAATTCTTATCTTATTCTAACCTTTTCCTCTTCCTCCTACTGGATTCCAAGGGGTTGTCCATCAGAGAACTGTCTGAAGTTGCTTTTTTTATTCCTGGGAAAACAGAAAAAGAGGTAAATAAGTGCTATATATTTTCTGACTTTGCATTCAATAGAAATTGTTTCACAGAATCCCTCCTGGCAAGGTTTCTTCTTTGCATTTATTTTTTTAAATCTTTGGCTTTCAATGCAGTAGTTTCTTACTACTTCTCAGCAATTTGTTTCTGGGACTGTGCTGCCTCTGACATAATTCCCACAGTATTATTTTAATCACATATGCAGCTTAAAAGTTTGTGACCTACCTTTCCCTTTTACCTTCTGTCTCATAATTCTGGAGCTAAAATTCCTACTATTTTTTTTTCCTATTAACTTTAATATCCAGGAAACTATGTACACCTCATGACAATAGTTATATTTTCAAATTCACCACTTTTTGTTTCTATCTGTGCTTAATCCTCATGGGCTTTCTGCCATTACCAGTAATTTATTGCAAAATGGACCTATGTGATTTTTTTTACATATTTTAAAAGAGCTAGTGGAAGTCCATAACATGAAAAGACTAAATACCTTGGTTAAAGGTTGTTTCCAGAGACCTGTTTTGTGACTGCACAGATTAGTAGAAAAAGTTTAATTATAAGATTGAGTTGCTCTTGTCTGTGAGAAACAGGAGATTCTTCCTGCTCTGATCTTAACTGTGAAGAAAATAAACTACATTAATCATTTATTTCCTCAGGTTCCTAGATTATTAAGGGATTAAACCTCTTTCAAATAAATTTCACTGTCAGAAGCACAGAGAACTTGATGTAAAATGAGTCTTTACATGTTGCTACAATCATTGACTGGGCAAGAGAGGGAGAATTCAGGACTTGGCAAGGTTCTCTTTTTCTTAAATATTTTACTGGGCCCAAGTTTCCTATTGCATAAGGAATGTGAATATTCCTTCTTTTGAACAGAGTATTTTATATTATACCTTTATAATTACCACTAGTAAAATTTGCATTGCTCTTGAGCACAAGAGAGAGGTTTTCTCTTCTTCGATATTACCATTCCTGAAAATCTTGGAAATTTATTTCACAAGTTTGTGCCTCTGTTTCCTCAAGAGAAAAACAAGACAGTTCTTTTAGAAAATAGTTTGAGTTCTACCAGTTCAGAGTACTTGGTGTTGTGATTTATTTTAAAAGGATATATTACTTATATCATACAAAATAAAGTTTTACTCATAACTAGAATGAAGCTGCTAATACAGTGAGCGATGAAACTGTGCAACAGCACATAGTAACTTCATGAATGCTTCAATCTAGGAACTGAGAAATTAAAACTATTGAGGGAATTTAGAGAGACAAAATAGAATTACATGTTTGCAGTCTATCTTTCTAATTTTGACTAACAAATCAAGCCCAGCTCCCTAATTTATGAGACTTTGATTTGGGAACTGGGGGAGAAATAACAGCTGCTGTTGGGGTGTATTAGTATTGTTAGTTCTATTCAAGCAGTGGAGAGGGATTTTTTTAAGCAAAGAATCACATAGAGTTTACAGATAATAATAGAACGTTATTCTGCAATGAGTAGGCCGGATTTCTTGCAGGATCTCTTGACACTTTTGTACTGTTACTTCTCAAACCTTGCACGTGACCAAGGGGCACATATCCAAATGCAAGCTTCAAGATCTAACTTCTTTGCCAACAGAAGAAATTCTTTCAGCTTTCTCTGTTGCTTTTTGGCATGAAATAAGAGAGCAAATTAATACAGAAATAATAAAATTGTTATCTCCTGAAGTATGTAATTTAGCCAGGGTTTAGCAGCTAACTCTTTTTGTACTACTCTCCATCTGGAATTTCCACACATATACATTCTTTCTGCTTTGAAATTTTTTGAAAGGAAGAGGAGAAAATTCATCATTTCTCTGAGAAGCTTCCATGTCAGGCAGCTAAACCAAGGCAGAGCTTTGACAAAGCTACCTGTCCTTCAGAAATCAAAGTATAGGTGCACGCACTGAACCAACAGTCACCACACTGAGATCCAGGCTAAAGCTCTTACTGTGTAAATAGTATATATTGTCCACTAATTTGTCTGCACTGAAATTTTAGGACAAAAACGTAGACCTGTAATCTTCAAAATGGTGGCAAGGTCTTAAAAATATTCTCAGAAATATCCTTCTTTTTCTCTTGCCTATAGAACGAGATTTTTTGGCTTTACTAGATTAATCCTGATATATTATTTTTCTTAAACTGCAATGTAATTATATAATGGATGATTTGTTTTATATTGGTAATTGCAGCTAATTCATGTAATGGGGAGGTTAACTACAGAAGTGAATTCATCATCATCTCAGGAGTTTCATACTCAGTACATGGCAGTGTCATTATTCTGGACTAACATGTTTTGCTACTTGTACTGAATACACACTTCTGTAGTCATAAGGTTAATTGCCTGATTTACAATTGTTAACATCACTGTAATCGCAGAGTAATTACGCTGTTCGGTAGACTAACAATAAATTATAAAGGTAACAAAAATAAAAGTTTAATATCATGGAAGTCTCATAAAGATGGCTGTTCTAAAGGAATAACTACAATCTTAGAATAGTAGTTTAGGGCTTGGGATGGAGCATTTCTCAAATCCAGCCCACTCCCTTATTTTTGCTAAAGACTCAATCCTATCATGTATATATCCTTCTCAACCCATATTTAGAGCTCCTTTTCCAAGATAGGGTTGACTTTTTTGGAGTGTCTCTTGTGAAGTAACATGGGAAGAATCCCACCCACTCTCTTTCTAGCAGCTGTTGCCAGGGGAGCCTTGTTCGCTTCAGACCAAACGAGACAAGTGTACAGAATGAAATACAGATGGCACAGTCTTTTCCTTGGCAGAAGTAAAACAAAGCTGACCTAGAAATGTTCCTGACTTATCCAGCTCTTCTTACTTAAAGGGAGGCAGATGTAGTATAAAAAACTTTCCCTAAGGAAGAGGAAACACATATAAAAGTAGTGGAATAAGTAGTGGAATGTAACAGGGCATTAGTATCCCTCACAAAACTATCAACATGTATCAGCTATTACTTTCTTTTTAAAAATAACAGAAATATCAATTTGTTGAAGAGAGATTCCGAAACCCCCAGATCCTCATATTATGCCATCAATCTGCATCTTCTTAAGTGAATTCCCAGTATTCCAGTAGCATTGACTGGAGGATTTATTTGTTCTCTTTGTGTTTGTGAATATTTGGCAGCTGCTAAATGTATTTGGCACTTTTACCCGCAAGCACCAGAGGAAAGTTGAACCCTCGGTTAATTGGCATGGTGACAATTATAAAAGTGCTGTTCTTGTGGAGGATAGTTTGATTTAAAGACAATTAAAGCCCTGATCGAGCTGGGACCCATCCTCCTTTATATTCATTATTTAGATAGTAAGTTGGCAATGATTATTGTCTTTAGCAGAGGAAGGAAAAAGAGAAAAGAAACCACCTGTGCAGAAGAAAGGAAGTTTGTTAATGGAGCTTGAGGAAGTAGTAGAGCAATCTGGACAGTAGAATCACTAGTGATTACAGGAACAAATGATGTCAATTCAGGTGGCATGTCAGCCTTCATTAATTCCAATGCACTATCAATATGCTAACTACCAAATTCTTTATCCTGTGGAATGACCCTGATGGATCATAAAGCTTTTGTCTTCCTGGCATTATGTTTCTATAAAAAACCCTCCAGCTACAGATCCACATATACTCACAGACGGGCAAGGCACACATTAACAGAGAGAGAGATTTCAGCTGTCACTGAGTGAATTGCCTTTGCAAAGCTGGTTGTAACTGTGTGGTGTGTGTTTATTTACTATTCATAAGAGCAACATCTACGGATTTTGTAGCTCTTTTTGGGAACAACAATTTTTCAGGAGAATCAGGAAGACTATCAATAGTTCTTTCACACTCAGAAAATAGATTGATTAATTTTATCTAATTCTGAAATTCCTTGAACATGGTGGATGGGGTAGCCTGATTTTAAACTGCCAAGTTTGTGTTCCATCTAGTAGAATTTGATGATGGATGGGAACTGAACACAGCAGAGAAAAAGAAAAGGTAAAAACTAAGCATCTAAGGAAATAAAAAAAGCAAAACCAATTTGATCTAGGAAATAATTTGAAAAAGAAATTTGAATAATAAATAGAGTGGATGGTATGCATAAATAAGTCTCTACTTTTAGGGGTAATACAACTATGTCAAAGTCAGAACAAAACTGTTTATGTAAGTTTGATATATAATCAGCCCTCTCAAGCTCTACCTTCTCTGTGGGGACTAAAAAGTTCTAATAGATCTTTCATCAGGACAATGCCATGATAGAAGGAGCCTCTAATACTAAATTAGTTCAGAAACTTATTTAAATATGCTAATTTACAATACCCTGGACTGCTATGCAGTCTTTCTTCCTCCTACAGAATCCTGCAGGTATGTATAAAACACTCTAGGTCAACTTCTCACCTCTCTTCCAATGACTGCAGGAAAATCAGGTAGGCATCTGCCATAAATAGAAGAACGTCCCTTGATACAGGGACATTCTTTCATGCCTTAAAGACAAAATAACCAAAATAAACCCAGAAGAAGGCAGGAAAACCTATTGTTTTTAACATATGCCAGGTCATATGGCTTCTACAGGGATCAGACTCAATTCAGGCATAAAAATAGATGTCAGAGTACTTTTCTTTCTTTCTTCGCTTTCCTTTCAGTATAACTAAAATTTCTGACCAACAATTGCTTAAGACCCTAAATTACATTTTAAATTGATTACAAGACATGCAAGAGCAGATTTCAGACTGTAGAAACAAACTACAGGATGTGGTAGAGGTAGATTTAAAAAAATAAAATAATGCAAATAAACAATAAAGAGATAATACGTGTAAAAAGGGCTCACATCTAAAATGAGAACAGCACAAGGCTGTGATGGCAGTGTTAGGGAGCCCTGCAGATTAGACCCTTTCCTTCCACTTTATTCCCTACCTAAAGATACACTGAAGAAATGTCAAAGGAAAATGGGTCAAGGACTGCATAAAGGGGGCATGGAATCTGAGAGATGGAAAAAATCCATAGTGGTTTGACCAAAGGAAATTAATGAAACCTATAAAAGCATAGTAAAAAGTAGATTACTAGCAGTAACATTTGCAGATTAATTTTTGAAAATGAAAACAATCTAGCTGGCAAAGAAAAAATTAATATAAATTCTTAGAATAAATTATTCTCTATGTTTGCCATTACTTTGGTTGTAGAGCTTCAAATATTGTAAGATTCTTCTGAAAACACCCATTTTTTACATTTGTAAGTCATATTAACATAAACACTGCAACTTGATAGGCACTCCCATTCTTTCCTCATCCTATTTTGTCCTGTTCTGCTATTCCTTTACTTCAACCCATCTGTGAGAAAAAAAAGTCCTTTTTTTTGTGGTAATTTGTCTTTTACTTGTGTCAGAGACACCATGTTATGGGGTTTTTTGGTATATTTATTAAGAAATTACAGTGTTTCACTATATAAAGATATAAAGATAAGATAAAGATAAATAAATACAGCAAGTATACTTTCTCTGGTGTCTCAAGCACTATTTTCATTTTTTAATTTAAAACCAGAAAACAGTAACCATTGCAGTTTCATTAATGTGATTATTTTGTGATTAATACAGTGGAGCTGAATCTTCATTTATGAGCCATTTTTAACACTCCTGTGAGGACAGTCAGAACCAGATTTTCAGCTCTTTTGTCTTTCCACAATCCTAAAATCACTTTTAATTTCCTTAACACAATTTAATATACATTAACAGTATGCTTTTAGTACAGCTGATTGCAGTTTTGACTCAGATCATATATTTCTGTATTTTAAGAGAAACTGATTTATAACTGCTTACATAATATTTAGTGGGACAGAATGAAGGCCAACTCTGTTAAACAACATCTTCGTTGTTCAGGTATTCAGTCAAATGATGAGACCTGTCAAAGTCTCAGTTTGCAAATCCTGAACTTGCATCTCTCTCATGTATGACTCAGAGTAGTGAGTCAATTTTGTACCCTAGTAAGTGCTAAGTTATTTAGCACTGCTGAAATAGCCCCATCAGGAGAGACTGAGAAAAATAAAACGTTTGTCTCCTTAAACCAAATGGTCAGAGCTGCACGTGTAGTGCTTGAGTTTCAAGCTCCTTCTTTGGATTTCTTAAACAGCATTCCTGTAGTGCTGCAGCCATTGTTGGTCACCAGTCTTTCTGTGTTATCCCACTTTCTCTTGGATACACATGAGGTTGGATTTTAGCATTAGAATTATGCAATTTGTTTTCTCAGCCCCTTAATATACTATTGTTAAGCACATCCAGCAGGAAGTCCTATGCAGGTTTGTGGGATACACCAGGTAGGGCATGGGCTTCACACATTCCCTGAGCCAGCTGACTGCTCACACTGGAGGGTGTCAAAGATGCTGCCTGTTCTACCAGTGTGTCCTTTTATCATTGGCAAGGGTAATTCTGCAGACACACCTTCCCTTCAGAGATGAATGCTTGCTTGTTTAATGCACCTGGTGGATAGATGGCTCAAGTGGCTTCTTTTACTGGATCCTATATAAGAAGGACCATTTCATGCCACGTGTTCTGCTTAGATGGCAACTTGTTTTGCACTGGACATAGTTAGGTCTCCTTGAAAGTAAAAATTTTGCTTATTCATTGACAAGATTGACTTTGAATCAAGATCTAGATGTGGCCCTGTAACGCTACTGATATCTCTCTAAGCCAGTGAGTTCACATCATTGCATTAAGATTGATGAATATGTCCATTCTAAGCCATCTCTGATGAATACCTTCATATTACTTCCAATGATATCATTTCCCTCTGTGGACCACAGAAAATGAGCCACCACTAAAAGCTGATTTATAAAACCTCACTATTCCTTCAATTGAAAATCTTGAAGTCTTACAGCAGCAGTGTAGTTTCCCTAAAATCCTAATTACAGTGAATTAAATTACTAAAATGCTACTAATTACTTTTTAATTTCAAGAGAGATGTTTACAAAGCACAGTATAATGAGTAATACAGTACTTCAAATGATTACTAATGTTGCCATTTTGTCTGACTTAATCTCAATTAGTACAAATCACAATGTCATCATTGCTAATTGCTATTCCTTTTGAGCAAAATGCTAATTTCTCTTTACAATCATACAATTGCTGTTTGTTTTTCCCTTAAATTATTCCATTTAAGAGGCCCTGATAAAACAAGTGTTCAGAATATTTATTTTCTAGAGCTCAAGAAGAGGAAAGCATGAACTGAGGCTTTTAGAGTTTATTTTTCAGTAGTTTTGTCTTTTAAGTTCATTTTTTTCCTGTAATAAAAAAAGCTTTCATCTCTCAAATGAATCATCAAGCAAGATGTAAATTCCTATCAAACTGTATTTTCAAGGGATTTCGCTTGGTTTACTGACAGAAATTGACTTTATTATCCATCTCTGAAAGGAGAATTTGAATCTTTTTTTCATGAGTGAAATGCTGTACATTTAATTGTAGCTGTGTTCTTATGAGGTTCTCACTGTACCTGCAAAAAGCTGAATATCAACAGAGGAATTTAAAATTATTTGTCTAAGGTCAGAAAAGGTAAAAAGGGAGTGGCACAGCTGAAACCACCAGCTTGTTATCCTACTTGTGCACTAAGTAGCAGTTGGTGCTCCTGCCCTCTGTGAGTCTCACAGAATTGGATGTCAAATGTTTGCATCCCCTGAACAGGCGTTGCATTACAATGCCAATCGATTCCTATTGTGGTGCTGTATGAGTGAATGGGGACAGGACTCAGGACTTTGGTCCTGTTATCTTCACCATTGTTAAAGACATTAAACATTCCCAGCCTTGAGCCATCAGAAATTATTAAAGCTCTATTTGTGTGCTTATGGCATTGGTCTCTCTTCTGGTGGGATCAGATTTAGTCGTGTCATGGAATTTCCTCATCTTTCTCTCTCTGGGTCATTATGGGAATAATTTGATCAACAGTGCCCAAAAAACTGAATGAAGCTGGAAAGAGGAGCTAGAGAGTGCCAGACTATGCTGTTGCTTACTGTAAGACATCTTCATGCCTTTAGATGAAGATTAATACTTGAAGATCCAGTCCGCTTTGCTACGCAGATTACTAGAAAAGTGGTGAAAGATTCACCTCTCTATCCTGAGACATGATGGAGCAGAATACATCTAATAAGCTTGTACACCTTTCAGCAGCCTTTTATTGAGAAATCTTTGAAAAGAGCCCTCTGGATTGTGCCCTTCCACTACTGGCATAGACACACACAAGTCCTTCGAAAAGCTGGATGTTTCATTAAGTCATTTCATTCTTTCATTAAGTCATTTCTTTTTCCCTACAGCAGTCGTGATATTTCTGCTTCTTGGAATAGATGCTTAGAGGTAAGCAATTGTCATATTTTTTTAAGGTACAGTTCTGGTCACAACTCCTGTAAGTCTGTCTCCCAGTAATGAGCAGAGGATTAATTTCTTATTTCCCCCACACTTAAGTTTTAGGTAGAAGACACACCACTGAAAGTACAAGTAGTACATTTTCCCTATGCTTTGCTTCTAACATCTGCATCATATGTATTGTTAATACTGAAATTTCTGTCTTGAGAGGAGTGACAGGTCTGGAAAGCAGATTGTCCTTGTGGCATTTTTAAGAATTCATTTCCCAGTTAGCCCAAAGAAGAAACAAAAGGGATGAAAAGCGCTTTGGTCATCTATCTGTTTAGCAAATGCTGATCCTGAATCACCAGTGTTGGTAGGACTTCCAAGGCAGCTGATGAGAATTTTAATATAATTTCCAGATAGGAGTGCATTTTTTAAATTTATAAATCTGGATACAGAATAGCAGTATCCAGAACTTTGCTAGGTGCTGTCACAAACATGGTCATAGAGGAGTCTTACTTTTATAGAAAAGCTATTGAGAGTCAAAACCCATTATAGCCAGCTGATCCTTAGGTATGAAGGGAAAACAGAACCCCAGATTACATGAATACTCCTGCACCTGTGAACCTCAACATGGGCAAAATTTAAGGCTGTCCCCACTATTTTAAGTAGTTACTTCAGAGAAATTCCAGTCTCAGATACAGAATTTACAGATGCAAAGATTACAGATACAGAGAGTTTTGTCACTCTCTTCAGTTTGAGCAGGCAGGGGAGCAAAGGGCATTGTAGTTGATCTACGTAGCAACATTCTGTGCATTAAGCAGCCTTTTTTCCCTTCATGTAAAACTTTCCTTGTAAACTTAGTGAGTCACTGTGAAGGTAGAAAGCTTTATTTTTTTCCCAGCCCTCATTATAATGCAGTCAAATTGCCCTTCAAGATATTTTTCTGTGCTTGTGGCTGAACTTCAACTTTCACACAAGCACAGGCAATACCAGAAGGACTACAGCATTGTTGATGTAAAGAGTGGGATTTTTAAAAATTGCTGTGTCTAATCATTTTGCATTTTTCAAGTTTGCACAATAAATAGACTAATCAATCTTCCAAGAAAACATGCCCCAGAAAGAGCTGCACTGCAGAATAAATAACACAGGTTTTATTAGCCTTGTATTCTACTTACTAATCACCTATCTGTAGCAAGTATCTGAAGGGCACAGCAGAGATGACTAGTCACTCTCTTGGGATTCTTTACCTGCATTTTGGTAGATATTTTTTCTCAGGTATTTTTCCAGTTTCGGGGGGTGAGTAAACATCAAGAGATTGGAGAGAAAACTGCATATTATTTTTAATTTATTTTGCAAAAATGCTTCCTTGTCTTCCTGTTTTGTTTTGAGCTTAAACCAAGTATGGAAACCTGGTATTCCTGCAACAAGACTGGCTGTGTAATTGTTGGCAAAATAATCCTTTTTGTCTTTCTGTTTTCCCGTTATAGCTGTCACTGGAAAACCTAAGTTTCTTACAAAACTCAAATTTTATGTTGTATTTCTCTTTTCATATAAATGAGGAACTGGAATTGTTGGACTGCTGTGTGGTAAATGCACACTCTTAAGTCCTGCAGTAAAAACCCTGCTACATTTGTATACAGATGAACTTTTTACATTGACCTACTTTGCAGCACTAAGTCATTTAACTAAGTCACTAGAATTTCATATAAAATGAGATATCAAAACACTGAATCTCGCATAAGAAATAGAGAACTAAAATGCTCTCCAAGTAAATAGTATTCAACATAGGGACTCGGTTGCTGTTGAATACTAAATTGAAAAGGTCATTTGTGAAGGTAAAATCAGGACTAAGATCTGTATTCTATTCTATTCTATTCTGATTTTTTAAAACCTCAGTATATT
This sequence comes from Lanius collurio, assembly GCA_020086605.1. Classification (NCBI taxonomy): domain Eukaryota; kingdom Metazoa; phylum Chordata; class Aves; order Passeriformes; family Laniidae; genus Lanius; species Lanius collurio. The sequence continues at coordinate 36,714,396 of JACBWW010000004.1, read as the reverse complement.
GCTCATATTCACCTCTAGCAGATGTTCACTTATGAGACTTTCAGAAATGCCCGAAGATGTTGGAAGTGTTAACGGCTTTACAAGATACTGGAACACCTCTTTGGAAAGTAAAGAAGGAGAAAGGAACCACTGTACAATTGCAAAAGGAATCTGTTTTCCTGGGAAAACCTTTGTTTGAAACCAAACTCACAATAAATTAACCAAATGCAACTATCCCAAAAGTCTTTAATTTGAATGCTTTCTATCTGGATAGGAACAAAAAGCAAATCCATCAGATTTAGGAGGCAGGCAGATTCTTAAGAACAGAGTATTACTTTCGGTGAACTATGATCCCATCTCAGCGATCCTAAAGACCTCAATATTGCACCTGTGAGAATTTCAGTGTAGACAGTCTCTTCAGTTCATAAAGGCAGCAAATCTGTCAAATATAGTCATTACATGGTTGCCCATGATAACAAGGATTAGATGAAATGAGCAAAGAAGTCTGCCCTTTTCTTATGTTCCTAACAAGCAGATAATGCATAGACAATTTTGAGGATTCCCTGAAGGTTGGTGCAGTCTTGTCCTAGTTTTGCTGGGATAGAGTTAATTTTCTTATAAATTTTCTTATTTCTTATTTGCAGTGTATGCTCCCTGTTGGAATTTACCACCCGTGGGAACAGGGCTAAGGTTATCACATTGTTGTACTTTGCAACACTGGCTTATGATATGATAGAATTGCTGGTAATGAAACAGTCTGGTATTTGTACTCAGCATTGCCATGGTCTCTGTACTTTGGGTGTCATCAATCTGACACCATTAATATTTATACTGTCTAACCTTTTCTCCTCAGAGGCCCAGCCTATGGAGGAGACATCTTACCACGTCCTCCCCTTTCCCACCAGTTTAGAGGAAAGGGGAAACACCATTTGAGAGCTTGGAAATTTTTGAATATCAAGATATTGAAACCAGAATGAATTTATTGCTAGGAACTAAGATGTTCTTCTGAATGAGTTCCAGAGCTTTTCTAAGGTTTAACTATTCAAGGATATTTAAACTGTTTAAGAATATCACCTAGAGATCTGCCCAAAGTTGGGTAACTATGAGTGGTAGTGTACAAGGGACGGAACAGGCAAGTGCCTGGATGCCTTGAATTTTTTTGGAACTCTACCCCCGAAAAAGTGCAGGATCTGTAAAAAACTAGTAAAACATTTGAAAAAAAATGTTGTCACCCTGGCAATTCCAGAGAGACACAAATCACTGCAAGGTGCTGGGACCTGACCCATGCCTGCCAAGCCCTGCTCAGCACTACTCACTATCCTCAAGATGAAAAGGTCTTTGTATCTGAAAACATGGTGACAGACACTGCAGCAACTCCATCTCCTGTGACAGACACTGTGGCTGCTCCAGCCCTGCTGACAGGCACTGTGCTGAACCAGAGAACCAACCCATGCCAGTATCAATTGCCCTGATACACAAGAAGAAATGGCAGTAAAAGTCAGCTTGTTTAGTAGATGTGGATGAGGCAGGACTATCAGGGGAAAAGGAGGATGAGGCAGAACAAGAGGTAGCCACTTGAACTCTATTCCTGAGTGGGCTGTAAAAAGATTTCAGCCATCATTCAGGTGGGCCATTATTTATATATTCTACTTCCATTATTAAATGGTTCTTATCAAAACCCACACTTTTGCCTTCTTTTTGATCATCCTCCCAGGGTGGTGTGTAAGTATCTACCAGAGAGTGAGTGGCTGTATGGTACTTACCTGCCATCTGAAGTTAAACAACAATGCCCTGCAAAATTCTAAGACTAGCATGAGATCAAGAAAGTCCCATTAGAACCCTACGATTTGCTGATTTTATGGTGGTGAACACTAAGAAGGAAAGTATACTTTCATAATTAAAGAATTATGAAAATTAAATACTTGCCGAAATTCTGTTTCAAAGTGACTTCTGAGAGGTTATAAAATCCAACTACTCGTGTAAAACCCTTGATCAGGTTAGCAATGACTTTGTTCAGCAGGCTCTTGAAAATCTCATGGAAATTATGCATCCTCTCTGGTTAGTTTCTCCCCTGGCAATCCAGCTTCCTGATGGCTTCTTTTCCCCCAGCATCCATTCTAATCATGCTTAAATGATTGGTGGCTTTTTCCTTGTACTCGCTTTAGTGAGAAGAGTTGGACTTCACTGTCTTTGGAACTAACCCCTCTGTATCTATACATCCTTCCTGAAATGGAGAGCCAAAAGTAGCCGCAGCATTTCAGGTATGGCATCACCGATGTTGAACAGAGAAAGCTAATACTTTCCCCTTGTCTGCCTGCCATGCTGTCCCTATATGTTATAGGCATGTAGTCCATAGTAGTTCCAAACAGTCCCCTAAAGTCCCCTAATCACATAAGGTTGATTGATATTTAACCCTATGTCCACCATCAGCCCCATGTTCTTTTATGGCAGGGCTGATACTCAGCCAGTTGGTTCGCAGCCCACAGTGATGCAGAGGGTTACCCTGAAGACATAATTTTCCACTTTTCCTTCTTGAACTTAAAGAGTTTTCTATTGGCACAATCCCTGTTTTTCAAGGAATTATGGATTGATTTTCCGCTTGTTTTGCCAGCTACTTCCCCTACCAGCTGGTAGCTCATTACTATTGGCATTCATCAGGGGTCAGTACTGGAATTGAGAGTGTTTTTCAACTTTTTTACTCAGCTTGGTGATGAGATGGATGTACCGTCAGCATGTCTATGAATGGTGGGCAGTTGTTAATGCACTGGAGCATACAGCAACTGTTCAGAGACCTCAACAGACTGGAGTCATGGGCTGACAGGAGATACATAAAGCCCATAAAAAGCAAATGCAGAATCCTGTACATGAGGTGTAAGCAATAGGCTATATAACAAGGTGCTACAAAGGTGCTATAACCTGTGCAGAAATGGGCAGAGGGCTGCTCATGAAGAACAGGCTGAGTGTGAGTTAGAAGTGACTTAGACTAAGAAGGCCAGCCACATACCAAGTAGGTTTAACAAGACTGTAGTTAGAGGGAAGAGATTATTCCCTTCTATTCAGCGCATGTGGGACCACACTTGCATTACTATGTCCAATTTTTCCCAACATTTAATGGATATCATGTGCAGAGGGATTTTCCACATTACGTGAGACTAACTGTTCCAGTCTGTTGAAGCAAGGGGAGAATTAACAAGGCAGAACATCCAGATGGACCTGCTAAACACATTTACACTCACTTTAACCCTGATTTTCTCTCTGGTGCTGATTTCCCAAAACAGCAGAAAGATCCCTCTAGACAGAGCCAAGGGCATGTTTTTGACATTGAATAATATGTTGTCAAGATGAATCTATTACTGTTACTGGAAATTGCTCCTCAGTCAATATTAGGAGACATTAGTGTCATATCTCATCAGACAGTGTAGTTTCAGAAGTAGGGGGAGACAGATGTTACATTTTAAGTCTTTATTTTAGTTTTTATTTTAGTTCTTGTGCCTCTGTGGGTGCAAGTGTTGATATTTAAAAAGACACAAATGTTTGCATTCTGCTTTCTAGCCTACATAATAGTTGAGCCTTGAATAATATGTTGCAATCCGTTCTGTCAAAACAAGACAGAAGACAATATAAGTTCCCATGACTTGTGGGGACTGGGGGAACATAAAAGCAGTGCCATTATTTCAATTACCAGAACTGAAAATTCATCCATAGGAAAAAGGAGAAACGGTCACTGGAACCCTTTAGTACCACAATTCCTCTATTCTGCAGTGCTTCAGTATTTTAAGACAAGTGGTTCAACTGGAAGGAGTAGCACAATCACAAACATTACATACTTACAGGGTGACTCCTATTATTTGACAATTCTTATTGGCTTTTTTTGCTCATTTGTTTCTTTGCTTGTTGCGATAAAGGGATAGTAGGAATGTTATGCAGGTACAACTGTATGGATGAAAAAGGCTTTTGATTTGCTTCTTCATTTTCCCAGGCACTAGAACATAACATTGACTAAGACTGTCATTTGATTAGAAATAAGTTCTTTAATAAACACCTGGAATATATGAGTTCTTGTACAGCATCAAATCACTGAAATGTCAGATCTTAGGTTTCTTTCATTGCCACTGACAATAGCTGCTGTCTCATGTTCTAATGAGAGGTCATTTTTCTTTGACTGACCACTCTTCACCTGTAAATATACACTGATACATGAGATTTTTATCACCTGTTTTAGGTGTTCTGGTTGTAAATGACAGAATTATTAATGTCTGTAAAAGCAGTAAGTACCCTTTAAAATATAACCAGAGTAAAAGAATTAAAGAATTTGAAGTGGTTAGTTGTAGAGAGAGATAAGGTCTCCCCTGAGCCTCCTTTTCTCCAACATGAGCTCCTTCAGCTCTTCCCCATAACACTTGTGCTTCAGCCCCATCACCATCTCCTCTGCCCTGCTCTGGACATGCTCAATGTCTTTCTTGTTTGAGGGGACAAAACTGGGCACAGCACTCAAGGCCTCACCAGTGCCAAGTACGGGGGGACAATTACCGCCCTGGTTCCGCTGCCCCCACTATTCCTGATAAAACCCAGGTAGCCATTGGCCTTCTTGGCCACCTTGGGCACACTGCTGGCTCATGTTCAGCCAGCCGTCAATCAACATTCCTAAACACATTTAAAATCATGAAATTGTTTTCTTTCCAAAAATCTTTCTTAGTAACAGAGTTAGGTGGACCATAGATGTTCTGACCAGTGGTAAAACTGTGTGTCACTCTTGCATGTAACATTAATACTTCTAAAGGTCTGTACATAATTGAATGAAAAAAAAATCTTTGTTATGTAAAGGTAAGTACTGTAGTGTATGAGATACACTTAGAGAATGGGACCTTTGCAACATATTTCTCTGTGCTAGAGTTTTATGCCTGTCACTAAAATGTCAACCATTGATCCAGTGGTTATATTATCTGAGATTCAATTTCAGTGGATCAATGTTGGCTTTTTAACAATAACCTTTGTACCACGCTGAACAGCACTGGAAATGTGTTTTGCTCCACATACCCAGTACCAACTGACAGAGGTGGTACTGCTAACATATACAAATGAGAAAAGAATAAAACATTAAAGAATCAACTTCTAAGTGGCTAAGAAACTTTGAGCACTAAACTCTGTCCCAAAGAAATAAAGGGGAAAAAGTAGAGTTTGAAAAGTTCTCAAACACTTTCCCATTATTTTCTTTTCCATGCATATATTCAATCACCCAGAAAAAGATCCTGATATTAAACGTAAAGCAACTCTGTTTATTCAGACAGACCTTGATGTTACACTGAATTTTTTTCTTCTAGCAGTTCCCTCAGAAGAACTCTGATTACCCCAAGGAACACAATTCAGTATTTGCACACTCTTAGTTGCAAGTTTATTTCTTTCTTTATCTGACTGGAAAAATGAATCACAATGTTAAGACCTGCATTCAGTTTTTGCTACAGGGTTGATGACTGATGACAGAAAAAAGAATTCTTTCAAAGAGGAATTGTAACAGGGTTTTACACTGGTCAGTTTTGTCCACTTGTGATTTTGGGCACAGGCTGTATGTTATCAACAGCCAGCACTGGAAACAAATTCCTTATTTCAAGTCCCAGGCATTTGAGTATCATTGTTATGAGAAATTGAAAATTATCATAGTTTCAGAGGAAACTTCATGCAGGTTTAAAAGAGTAATGCCAGAGAATAATTTTTTTCCTGATTTGTGATTTTTACAAAGCCTTTATGGAGATATTAATTTTTGTGCTTATTTTTATATATGAGAGTTTTCTACAATACATAAATAGGGTGTACTGTTCTTTCCTATTCTCATGTCCTGCTGTGTTCATACCTGAATAGCTAAGGAAGACAAAAAATAGGAAAATTAGAAGAAAGAGAAGTATTTGTCATGAGAATCTCCCATGTATATTGGATTGTCTAATTCTAGAATGAAAAGGTGTGAGTGTTACAGTGTTGGAACTTATTTGTATGTATGTATTTATATATGCCTTACTACACCATTCAAGGCAAGGCTGTAATTACACACTCAGAGCCTTCTTCCTCTTGACTCTTACCCTTTGTGACTCATACTGGCATAACATTGTTATGGAAATAGTAACTCTGCAGTCCCTTTTTAAAATAATGATTAGATCCCTCAGAGGAAGATGATTAAAAGTTTTCCAAAGCTTTTAAAATCAGGGCTCACTCTTCCTTTCTATCCCCTCCTATGGTTGTTAAAACAAAGCCATCAAAACTATGCTGTTCTCTTTGTCTTAAATTACTCAAAAATAAATAAATAGCATTTGCCCATATGTCTCAAGCTGTATAGCTGTACCTGAGCAGCCCTATAATACCTGAGACATATTAAAGATAATGTAAAATGAGGACTAGGTTAATATTGATGGTGGTGGGCAGGTGTCATCAGGAACAAATTGCAATAGGATTTACGGACAGTACATCAGCCCTTGTGCTTAGGCAGAAATGTCTCCACCTCTTCTCACTGGTCTATCATATGTTATCAGATTAAGATAGTACCCTCTGACCCCAGAGGTCAGAAATCTCCACAAATCAGGACATACTGGTCAGTAAGTGCTTGTGCACACTTTCCCACAGAGCTGCATGGTGACAGCAACCTCAGGTGAACATGTTTATACAGGCTCAGGTTAAGGCTCTGTATTTACACCGAGGGGCTGTGCCAGGGTATCATGTGGAAATAATTCTCTCTCTTTCTCTCTGAAATGTGCAGTAAAAAAAGTTAAAAGGGAACAGTCCAGTGACTACAAGGATTTTCAAGGAATGTGTATTATGTACATTAGGCGGTAGACAGACAAATTAGGGCAAATTACCCCTGGTCTTTCATTCAAGTTTGCTTTCACTTCAAGTGAAAAGGTGTGAAAGGCTTTTGTTCTTATGCCAGTGCAGTAGCTAGCCTTTGTGGGTGTAGTCATTAATACAACTTTAAAACTGTTTTATTTGCCAGAGGAGTATCCAAGGGCTACAAATCAAGGATAAATTCATATTTTCTCATTTCACTCAATTACAGGAGAAAAAAAAAATGGAGCAGTGAGATTTCAAAGGCCTCCTTTGGGGTCTGTTCATCTGTGTGAGCATAACCTGGATTCCAGGATGACTTAAAGGTGCTTTCAGGTCCCCAGCCACAGAAGTCATAACTGAAAGGTCATGCAAGCGTCAACTGCAGAGCCAGGTCTGTTACAGCTGGCATTCCTGAAGAGTGGGAAGTTTGAGCATCTCCTCAGGCTTCAGAGAGTTACACCTCTTCTTTCCTCACAGACTCTTAGACTATTGAGAAAACAACTCTGGGTAAGAAAATACTGCAGAGCTAAATGAGCTTGAGCTTTCTCCTGCCAAAAGAAAGAAAGATATGCCTCTGAATTCAAGGGGCAGGGTCTCCTAGAGATCTTTGTCTTAAATCATGCAGGACACTCTCAGGAAGGAATAAATTAAACTCTTCCCTCCTTCAAGCACTCAAATGAAGAGAAAACCTTTAATCTGGTTGGAAATTCACATGATAACAATGATGTGTTTGAGAATATGGTCTTGGTAGAAGTAAATACTAAATAACTAATGTGCACACAGAGATAGTTCTTTCACTAAATTCAGACAGCCAAAATTCCACAAGCAGACTTCAGTGGTGTAAATTTGGAATTGAGCCCAATATCTTTCCTCTCACCATACAAGTTAGAAATTTGACAATAACAACCAGGATAATCAGCATTCACATTTTAACATTAATCTGTCATTTATGTCTATGTAGATATCTTCTTTTTTTACTGTACAAGAGAATGGGAGACTTATATCTGTAAATTTCTAGTCTGAGACATATGGCCTCAGCCAAAGTGACATTTAATTGAAGTGTCATGCATGATTGACACTACTCAAAGAATACAATGGTACTCAGGTACTCAGTTTATGAAAAAGATGAAGAGACAAGTCCTCTCATATAGCTAATTCCTCAAACTGAGCTCATCTTTAACAAAAAATAAAGAGAAGAGCTGTGCCTTGGAGATTCCTGCAACCTTTAACAAATACATTAAAGACAAGTAAATTACTTCAAAGTAGTCACACTTAAGGTTATTTTTTGCTTTCAGGTTCTAGCTATCTGCAAGAATGTTAATCTAATTAACAATTTGATTTCCTGTCTTACTTCCCGTTTCTCTTCTTCCTTCCTCTCACCACCACCTTCACCACCCCTCAGGAAAGTGTTTTTTAGGAAGAACAATCATTCTAAATTGTTGATTTCTGGGTAAAATTTACCCTGGTGCTACTTACAGATGGAGTACTCTCCTGTGCTTCAAGAAGCCAAACTTGACATGGAAAAATCAAAGTTTGCTGCCAGAAAGCTCTTAGTTTATCTTGGTGAAATCATTAAGCTTTTCTTGTAGAGAACATTGAGACAGAGATATCTTCTTTACTAAGCTCATCTTAGTAGGCAATGGTTTCAAAATTTCATAAGATCAAATGCATGTCAGTGACTGCTCTGCCTCAAATACATCAAGAGTAGACCTACTTACTTTTTACTCATAAGTCTGTCCAAACTACTTATTACTTGTTGGCCTGTGGAATGTTTCTTTTCTTAATCATTAATTCCTAAGGTATAAAAAGATCCCAGTTTAAAAAATATTGTCATAAAAAGGTGCTGTAAATACTTAGCGGGACTTTCTATATCAATATTGAAAAACTACAAACAATGTTAAGAGGAAAAGAAACGCATCTAAACTAGTATGCACTGCTCTGAAAAGATATATTTAGAAGAGGTTTCTGTGGCATCTGAGACACAATCTTCATTTTCACAGTGGAAAGAGAATTATGCTCTCTGCAGGCTCAGTGGAAAAGGGTGATGTCATTTGTAAGAGGCAGCATAAAACCAACCGTAATTACTCATCTTTGGGCCATGATTCAGACTTCTTCCCAAATACACTCTGTTTTAAAACAAAGACACAAACAAGGCTGTATATACATCTTAAATCAGAGCTTCTTTATACAAAACATACACAGCCTCTGGCCATTGCTAGAAAATCTCATGGATTTTCAAAAGCAGGTGAAAGAGAAATTGTATGCATACTTAATTTTATTCACAATACTTAATCAGGAGCTTTATTAAGTGAGGTATACATTTTTTGTTGTTCCCTTGGGCACAGTAGTGTGTTTCTGGGGATACTAATAAGTGTCAGAATGTATTTTTTTATCAGATGTTCATAAATTACTCTCTCCTGAGCATTCTTTATTATAGGAAAACAGAGTTTTTAAGCTTACTATGCTGAATGACAGGATCCTAACTTTTTCCTTGGAATGAACCATTAGGAGAACTGAACTTCAGCCACTACTGGCACACATACTTGCTGTAACTTGAGAGATAAGAGATTTGATTCAAAAAACTCATCTTGTCAATCAAAATGTTATCACTGGGGTCAAGCACAAAAAGAGAAGAAGTTGATGTGAGAGCTCAGAGTTCATCAGAAGTTATGTTTATAGCTGGATTCTTTTGACCTTGTTTGCTTATTCTATAAAATGTGTATACAAATATTTACTGCCCTTCTGGAATGTTGCAAACTTCTACATTTTAAGAAGCTATGATATACTACATCTGACTTCTAATTAATTCTAAAATTTAAATATGAATATCCAGCTCCTTGTAGAATATGCAAACAAATATAGTTAGGTTATTCTTATCTACAGACCTTATGTGTAGCTGCTAACAAATTATCTAACAAAGTTTACTTGCAAATGAGCATCGAGATATTTGTATTTCAATTTCAAGACATGTTTCTGCTATTGAATGAGACTTTTTTAATGCCTGATTTAATGGAAATGAATCAGTCAGATACATTAATGATAATAGGAGCACTGCAATTAAAAAGGCTGTGCAGAAATGTGGGGATTTTCAACATAATCTAGATATTCCTTCCTCAGCATGTATTTCCAATTAAAATATATTGTCATGAATATATGCCATGGTTTTAAGTTTTGTTGCAATTAATTTTTGGCAAAGAAACTTAGCTGCTAGTAATTGCCAATTTTGCTATTAAAGGAGCAGTATTTTTACCAGCATTTTCTACAGGATATGGTGGAAGTTTGGTCTTACACTTGCAAGCACAGGCTGCAACTTCAAGGTGGACACTTTTATGAGGTTTCAGAAAGGCCTGAAGTTCAGGAAGATTTGTGATTTGTGAAAATGTTTGAGGATTAGCAGGCAGGATTCCATACCATTTATTTAGTAGAACGGAATGTACAAAAACATGAACATATTTGCCAAAATTTGCCTGATAGTTCTTTCCCCAGTAGATTTAATTGAAATATTGATGCATTTTTCAATGTGGAAAAAAAATCAGCAATGGTATTGCACTGGTTAATTGTCAGTGATTGTCAGCCTCTACAGGTAATTAGACATACATTGTATTTACAGACATCAAACTGGGAGGAAAGTGCTAAGGAAACTCTAACAGAAGCAATGACATTTATCTCAGAAACACACACTGGAGTAGTTTTAGATACAATTCAGTCCCTTTCAGTTGCATCTTACAAATGAAGAAAAACATTGCTCATTTATTTATTCCTGAATATGTTTTGTTCTTGTTTTCAGTAAATAGCTTTTCTTTAATCTTAGAAAGTTGCAAGTAGCAAATTCAGTAATTTTTGCTTTCCTTTGCTTTGACATGAGACTCTATGCCAGGCTTTGCTGGCAGAGGACACACTGCAACCACTTTTAAAATGCAAGCTTAAGACCAGTGTTTGATGATTTTTTTTCACAAGCAGTGAAATGAAGTCCTGATCTCCCAGAAACCACAGAATTCAGACAAAGTTCTGTGAATATTTTCAGCTGAAATAGAAGGAGAAATTATATTAAAAATATGGAAGTATTAATTTCTTTCTAGATAGCTGAAATGCTTTGATGGTCGTTCAACAATAAAACTTTTCAACAATTCTTTTATTGCAAAAATAATTTTGAAAATTACAAGCAATTTCCCATTGAATAATAAAAATGTCAGAAAGGTGACCTGAAGAAAATGGTCTGCTTTATTTGGTAGATATATTTTCTGCAAATATTCCTACTCTATGCTGTTTTGGGTTTGGGTTTTTTTTGATTCAGCATGAAGTGAGTATTTTCCTGAGCTTTTGTATCTGTCTCTTGCACCAAGTACCATTATTGTCTGGCCACCACAGTACTCTCCTCCTGTGTTTAGAGAGCCTGTAAGAACACAGCCAAAGATGATGTTTCAATGTCAAACACAGTACTGTTTCACCCAGAGGTATTTTTTAACATATCTGAGACAAAGCCCACAGTATCTGGATTTCAGTTTCAGCTGCCCTCACATTCTGTTCTCAAAATTTTCTTCACACAGTCATGAAAACTTATCAGAGTGTTGCACTGTGTTTTATACAGAAGAGACAGTTAAGCATTTTTGTGATGCAAAGCAGGGAAATTCATAATGTGATGAAAAGTCCTAAATACACAAATATAACACAAAGGAAAAAAAAAGGATTGCTCTTAAATCTTTTAATATTAAGCAACACACACTGAATATTTTCCAAACTGTTAGGCTTCAACTGCTTTCTCTTTAGTGGTGTTTCCTCTTGTAATTCTGGCATATTGGTACATTTTCTGATACCTCTATATTTACCACAGTCATGTTTGTTTTGCTAGGCTAAAAGTTATGCTGTTTGTTTTGCTGCTTTCAGCGGTTCTCAAAAATTTAAAAGTTTCCTCATTTTAGAATTAAGAAAAGTCTGGCTTATGACTACTAATATTAATAATAATGTTAAATATTTTAAATGGCTAAACAACCCTTTATAAGGAGAGTTGATATAGTAGAATTTCCTCTTGTTTAAGAGAAGATAATATAAAATTATTTCCTCTTAAGTATTCCAAAAGTTTTTTTGCTAACTTTTTGGCAGCAAAATACAATAGTCAGACTAATTTTCAGTTGAATATTGCTGTAAAATAAAAAAAAAATTTAGACATTAAATAACCATGTTCTGGAGTTAGAGGTTTTGGTTTGGGTCTTATAACTTTTTTTTTTAAACAAAAATATGAGGCAGGTATCATTCAAAAATACAATTTTTAAAGTAAAAGTTTTACTAGCAAGCCTTTAACCATGTGTAACTTTAATAGGCACTCTGTTGATAAACTATATTTTTGAGAGCAAAACATGAATATATTCTTTCAAAAAAAGGCAAGCCCTAAAGGCAGGTTTCCCTCATAGTGTCCTTTTGTCATACCAGAGCACCACCAACCAGCAATAAACCTCCTGAAGAAGAATTCCTCATGCATTTAAAGGAAATTGTGTGGAAAGAGAAAGAACTTAAATTTGCGTCTCACTTCTGAAGCTCTTAAACTGCTTTCAATCAGGAATTTCATGACTGTTCTTACCTCTTCCCAGAACCATCCCCAAATCTGAAGTGCTACACTAATTAATACTAGGAGCTCCTGAGACAAAAATTTTTCTGTTTTTATATATGTCAAAAAGGAAAAAATAGTATATAAAAAAGACAAGAAATCATGGAGAGAAAGAGAGAAACATAAGCACATAGAAGCCCAATGCATAACTTCTCAAGAGCACATGGGGATGGTTCACTTCATCTGCAGAAGTCTACAGATTTTGAATCTGAGCTGTAAAATATAATTATACTAGCTCAAATGTTCCTTTTTGTGTTCCTCTCCACTCATGCTTGCAATATATTTTTTATTGTCTTGGATTATAGTGCTTCATAATATTATATATTTAATTTAGATTCTTTCCTCTTTCAAGAATTTCTATACAATTTAATGAGGAACAACATGGGAAATGTGATTTAGATGCCCTAATATTACCATTTCTGTTCTTCTAAAAGTAAAGTCCTAAGAGTCAATGTAGAACTTCAGAAAAGAAAACTACTTGAGTGAACAGCTTTGCCTTTGAGTGAATCTTTTCATTTATGTGAGTTGTTAGATGTTGTTCCAAGCCCCTTTCCCTGCAGGATACAAGGCTAAGAAGGATTACTCAATCTTCAAAACCTCACTGGCTCAGCTTATGACACACAATCCTCTAAATTCACTGAGAAAGCAGACACTCCTGGGGTGCTTCAGGCCCAGTTTTAGTCTTTTTTGGTATGTCAGTTGGCAAAAATGCTGTCAAAGGTGAACTCTACAACCAAAGAGGTGGTGGAAATATGAAATATTGCCAGAAGCTGATTGACCCAGAAGTCAGAAGTTATACTTTGGCTAATTTCATGATGAAATATAAATTCCACAGTTTTCTTTTCTCACACAGGAATCTCTGTGCTACTGAGAATTTTTTCAGAGTCAAGTAGCAAAGTGATGAACTTCTCTTTGCATAAAAAAGTAGCATTGGCCTGTGATTTCAGTGAAAGTCAAGATTTTTGTTTCTTCATTTGTAAAATCAGATATAATCATACTTAATCAAAAAGAGTCTATTGACCATTAATGTTTTCAAAGTGATACTTTTCAAAAGAGAAAAAAATTATCATTATTTTTAAAACTGCTGATTTCATAGATGTTGATTTCTTCTTAACTGAGATTTCAACTTATTTCTTTATTCCTGGAGAAAATGCTGGATCTGCCACAGAATTAGAATTGCTTTTAAAGAGGCAGTCTCTTCATTCTCTTTACTGGGAAAATACAACTTTCTGATGCAGTTTTATGATTACTTTTTCCAAGCCAAAAATTACCCCTAAACAACGTAACAGGGCTTTTATAGCTGCTTTATGTGTTGAATCACTCAGCTCTCATATTGGGACTTCAAGCTACTAGAATGTGTACAGACCAGTGACAAACAAAGTCTGCTCTGGTATATCTGAGTACTGATTAGAAGGAAATAAACTTTGGAAAAAGCACATCTCATTCAGTGGGTGTGAGGTAAAAGCAAAACTCATATCATTTACCCACAAGGCTTGGGATCAAGCCTGACATTGCACTTGCAAACCTGAATCATGGTTCCATCAGTACATCTGCTCCCACCTTTCACCTCCCAACACCTGGCCATAAAGAGACAGAAAGTGGAATGTAAGACTAGACACAACAGAATACAATATAGAACACACAATAGAAACGGCCATTTTTTAGTGGAGATATCAACTGATTGCATTGTAAGATTGAGTGTGAAAGTTTTTTTCCTGTTCAACAGTGATTTCAGGGTTTTTTTATCTTCCTGCAGTAACCATTATCCACTAACTGTACCCTCTAATATTACCATAATCAATACAAATAAATAAGAAAGAAAATGTTTAGTAGTTCCAGTTTAGGTGTCGGCTATGTTCCCCCACAATATTTGTGAATTTCACAGAAGCACCACACAATTGCTGTGTCTCACTTAGATTCTCTTTAGCATCTCCAAACAAGATTCGATTGCTTAATTTTTGTTCTGATCCTCTGTGTATGGCTGAATTTCATCCTAGTGCAGGACTGTTGCTGACAAAACAATCTCCTCTGCTTTGTCCAATTTGGCTGCAAATGACTAAATCAATGTGACCTTCAGAAAAATCTCTTGTATGATTATTCTGTAGCCTTGACTGCCAATATGAAGCACTTCCCATTTACCAGAACTCTTCACAAAAAGGCAATTCACTAAATGAACAACATTTCACTGTTGGGGAAACTGAGATAGTTCCTGATACAGGACAACAGAGAGGGCAATGTTCCAGAAGTTACTATGAAATTTAACATACTGTTACAGTCATGCTCAGGCTGCCTGGTCCTGCCAGAACCTAGATTGCAAAATCCTATTTTTCTTCTTGGTTGCTATGCCACTCTGCAACTTTATATCCATTTTATTATTATTAGCCTCTAACTCAGTTATGGCAGAAAGCTTTCCAAAGCTCTGAACTCTCAAAGACCTCAGGCCTGGCGTACAAGCATACAAATTTGATTATTTTTTTAATGTATATCCCCACTTCAAGTATAGAGAATCAGAGCATATTTAACATTACATTTCAAAAATTATTGGAGTAAAAATGGATTAATATCATAGTGCTGCTATTACTTTAATAAATTTCAAACTGCACGCTTTGGGACATAAACCTATTCTTAGCTAGACCCAGATTAGATTAGATTTTGCACTATATACATGTACTGTAGTCTGCAGTGCTTGAATGAGTATCCTTAGCTACGAGGATGTTGAGAAACTAGAATAGGTTGCCCAGAGAAGATGTGGATGTCCCATCCCTGGAAGTGGTCAAGGTCAGGCTGGATGGGGCTTTGAGCAATCTGGTGCCCTTGCCCATGGCAGTGGGATTGGAACAAGATGATTGTTAAGGGCCCTTCCAACCCAAACCATTCTATGGTTCTGTGTCTCTGATGCATCTGTTATTGATCATTGCTGGAAAGGAGACAGAAAAACTGGAATGTAACATGGAAACATTGCAGCTCCTATGCTCCTGCTGACTTCAGTGGTATAGGATATTTTGAGTAGGTTTTACTGTCCAAAGCTAAATGAGCACTCTGGCCATGAAGAATGGCAAAAGTTTTTTCAGGGGGATCTACTCTCCTGCAGGACTTAGATGGACAGGCTTTTTAGGGAAAGGGAAAAAAGAAATATTTCCTAGTTCTCCTAAAGAACTCTGGGACAATTAATTTCATATTCCAATTTCTTCTTTCATTTTCTTTGGTGCATCATTAAATATTATTTCTAAAGGCAACTCAGTAGATCAGACATTAGATATGCCTTACCAATTTAATCCTTTTTTTGAATATTTTCAGTTTTCATTCATCTTCTTTTCTTTCCTAAGACACTCACCACAAGTCACTAACTTCTACATAGGGACACAATGCTTTGGTCATTATCTTTTGATGTGCTTTTCCAACAAGTTGACTGAGTCCATAATGCTCTTCTTTCCCTCTTTTCTTCCCTTTCTCAAACATTTCTACTCATTCTTTTATCAAGACACATTGGTATATTTTCATCTCAGGATTAAGAGGTGAATTAGTGATTTTCAATCACTAATATGCTCAAACAAAGGCTTTATTTTTCCCTTCTTGGAGATTACCTGCAAGAAGATCTTGATATGAATTTGTAAGATACTAGAACACTTTTGATATCATTTAAATTTTGTTAATCTCTGCTTGATCACAAAAGTTTGTGTTGCCTACTTTATGACAAATTGGAAAAAGTCATGTAGCACTGATTGTTTCACATGATTTTATGTGGCAAAAATTGAGGTATCAGATGCAGAAAAAGTGGGCTAAAGTATGAGTGAAAATACTAATTTGCAAATCTCAATAAATTCACAGGTATATAGGTATATTTCTCTCAGTTACTCTAATCCTTCTACATTCATCTTAATCAGAACTTTAGCCTATGGTACCTTTCCTCACAATGCTTTCTTGTGATACCATGAGTCTGTCTCCACAGTCCTGCATTTGTGTTTTTCTACCTGTCCTCTTTGTTCAATCTATTTCTAGTTGATTTGGAAAGCAATAACATTGCAGGACCCAGACAACATTTTTCACAGGCTACGTATCAAGGCAATTTACAAATGGATTGTTACAGCGCTGTTATATTTCCTCTGTTCTCCAGGAGTGAGACTAATGTACAAAGTCAAGAAAGAAGTAACAATGGCAGCAAAATTACCACTGTATAATAATTGCATTCTTGATAAACCGAAAAATATTTGGATAATCTCTTTTTGATTAAAATTCTTTCAATTTGCCAGCTTTCCAAGATACTGAAAGCTTAAAGCCTTGGAAGTTTTGGTATGACTATTCTGTTTCAAGAATCTATACTTCCTCCATATTACCTTAACGAAGCTTCTTCATCTACAGCATTGTTATTTGGAAGTGAAAGAAATATTTGAAAGTGAAATAAAGTATCAGGGAAGACAGTAAGAATGCAAAGAAATCATTGAGGTCTACTCATAGATTTTCTTATACAGGGAGAAATTCTGACGAGGGAAATGCAGTCTTTCCATCTGAGAAATGCAGTAGATCAGCATTGCTCAGTGAGTGTTTTTATCACAGGGACTTGAAAGAGCATTCTGCCGGCAGATTTTAGGATTTAACTGTACTTGAAAATCAGTTTTTCTAGTGCAGTCTGGTGACTAAATCTGGGTAGAGGAGAGGAAACAAAATGGAGAGGTGATGATTCTGTGTCCTACTCCCTGTTCTGCTACTGAGCAGCAGTGTGACCTTGGACAAGACATTTAAAATCCATGACTTACTACTTCAACTGCCAAATTAAGCAAGGCTGACCTGCCTTAGAGGGGGCTGTGAGCTTCAATTTTTAACATCTTGGTACAGAACCACTCAAAAGTGCAAAATAGAGGCTTTCATTGTTGTAAGTAAAAAAATTGAGACTTCAGCTCAGTAGAAATTAAAAATCAGCGCTTTCTTCTTGTAACCCTGGGGATGATGACATAGATCCACTTGAGTAAGCATAGAAAGATTCTGAGAGATGGGCAGAATAACAAATCACAGAATAAATGAATGAACAGAAACATCCAGCACAAGTTTTCCTAGCTGTTCTCACCTCTGCTGCTTTGATTAATAGGGAACAATGAAGTAAACAGTGCTGGAGGACAAACTAAGCAGCAAAGAATTGTAACTGACAATTTGCTGCTAAAATACATAGTCCCTTGTAAAACCTATTGATTAATGAAGTCTCTCTACCAGCATAAAAAATACACACACAAGAGAGGGAAGCAAACTCGAGTAAATACTCTCATTTAGAAAACTCAGCACCATGCAGCATTTAATCTGTCTGTTATTCAATAACAAGCAGCACACGCAAGTAACTTTTCTCTTTTGTTATTACTCACCTGGAGCTATTAATCATCAGACTACAAACAAAAGATCAAAAGGAGAGAGGAGAAGTGATGAGCCTGTTACTCTGTTGATGCAGCTCTGAGGAGGGCACAGAACCACGGGAGGGGTGCAGAGCACCCTCGCAGCCCTGGTGCAGGGGGACCACAGCGGGGGTGTGCACACAACAGAGAAGAGGTTCCTTCTTCGTGCAGCAGAGATATAGGGTGCCATCAGCAGGACCCTGAAGTCACCTTCCTTGCCAGCCAAAGTTTTTAGTACAACACTGCCATCTATTGCCTTAAATTGCAGATTTGAAGGAGGCTGGATATTACAGAGTGGTCTGTCTTGTGAGATGGTCCCAGATCTGAAAACATGTGCAGCACCTCACTGGCCAAACACGACAGAAGTTATAACCTAGACACATCCCTTGACTTTGCAGCCCAAGCTTACTGTCCTGTCAAGGCTGTGTAATGGAAGAGAAGTTGAGCAGGCTGGACATTTGCAGATAAGGCAACACAAAAAAGGAGAGGTGCTCTAACTGTTCTGTCACAGCTGAACCCTTTGAACCATCCTACATTAACCTTTCGATTACCACACTGAACTAGAGATTTATCCAGGAGATGTAAAACTGAGAGCCCAGAAGAACTCACTTCAACTGGCTGTCTTGTCAGAGCAATACGAAATAATACAAAGGTCAATGGATGAAGAGGACTTCTTGTACAAATTACTGTCTGATTAGTAGATCATTAAGTCTCACTAAAGCAATACTTTAGCTGAGTGTAAATGCAGGCAAGTGCTTTTGCTTCTTTTCAAAAAACCCGTTTGTAAAGTTCATTTGCTGCTTTGTGTTCAGGCTAGAATGAACATTTCTAAATTCATTCTTGTGTGCCATTATACAGCTGATAAACATAGATATGCAGAAATAAAACAGTGTTGCTTCCAGAGAGAGAAAAGATTCTGGAGCTGGTCAAGAAACACAGATCTAGATGCAATTTGATGAATCCTTCAAGTTTCACTTTTGAAAAAAAAGAATAAATTGTGTACTTCAGTCTCCTGAGGAAGCAGATTTAATTAGGCCCATATGAGGAGACAACAAAGAGAATTAGACTTTTGTATTGGCAAGGAGTAGACCAGACACAAAAATGTGTAGCATTAACAATATTAATCTTTTATCCATGTCCAGAAAGTGTAAAAAATTCAGTTGAAATTTACTCATTTTTTCCTTTCACAAACTTCAGGCAGTGCTTTCCTATCAATATAATTAAAAGTCATACATTAGATTTAACTACTATATAAGGTTTTGCTTTTTAAAATGGGCTTGTTTAAATCTCTCTTCTCACCTGCACTAGCTACCCACAGTATCTCAGTTTGATGAGAAAACACATTAACTCTGGGTCAAACTCTGGGTCCTAGAGTTAGAGAGAACTAATAGGAAGGATATTCTAGGCCACATGAAATCATATTTCATCTCTCTGGGAATTCTGGAGATACACTAGAGAATTGTCAGTAGGATAATTTGCAAAAAAATGTCACCCAAATATTTTATGGTGAAGGAGCTCTTTTCACAGAGGCAGCCAGCTCCACATCTCCTGTAGGCTCCCTCAGCTCACCCATCTTGGTCATTCTGTTTCATATTTGAATTTTTCCTCTGTATTTTCTATATGAGCATTCTTTTATGATCCATCTTCCTCAAAAAAGATTATTTTTCTTCCTTGATTTTCATTCTGCTATGAGGGCCTTTCCCAGTTTATGTTGCTTATCTACACTTTTTTGTGTTTTGATTTTATTATTTTTAAAAATTGAGGAGGAGTGTAGAGGACCAATGAAAGGGAAAAACAGCAACGAAAAAGTGAGATGAATAGGAAGAGACACTTGGTAGTGGCACTAAATAATTTTTAAAAATTCAAGATCTATTGATGAAATATTAAAACAGCTGCAATTGTTATGCCTGATTAACTCTTTTGCATTCTAGGCCAATAAAACTTAGTGTGAGTTCAAACTTCTTCAGCCCAGGTTATTAACAAAATTACTCTCTATGGGCTCCATTACTATACTAGCATAGTGAGGATTTATCTGCTTTTATGTGTCTTCATGAGTGAAACTTCTGTATTCTATTTTACACAGGGATTTACTTCATCAATGACACTATCATGCCCTTGCTTGGATTTGTTAAGATTTGATCTTAAGTATTCATGCAGAACTCTTACAGGGCCAGCTGATGTTTGGTGTGTAGGGTCCAGCTGGATACAAATGAGTTGCCTTTTTAAAGACATCACTGCTCTCCCACATGAGTTCCCCAAAGGAAAATTCTAGCAGAGCTTCCACTAACCAACCTCCATGAACTATGTCATCTCTAGCATTGTTGGGAAAGATAAGAATGCATTCAAGTAAAGTAAGATTTGACAGTCTAAGCCAACCAGTATTTTCCCAAATATAGAGGTTTATTGGTGAACATTTCAACCATAAATTTATTCATTGACTGGCCTTGCCAGAAAAGCCCTTTCAGTTTTGTCTCTGTGTGTCTTACTTTTTCCAGGAATTCAATTCAGCAGCTTCACACTGCCTGAGAGTGAAGGACAAAGAAAAGGGACCAAAATTCTAGGCAGTGTGAAGCACAAAAAAAGACTCCTTGTAGCAATTTTTAAGGTGAGAATGCTTACATGATTAATTCATGTGGGGGGAAAAGGGGAGGTTCCAGATGCTTTCGATAGTTGTTGATTTTGTGAAGGGGACACTTATCCAAATGCTGCTTTCTGTCCTCTAAGAGGATAATTCCCTTCCTCCTTCCTTCCACTATCCACAAAAAAAGAAACCTTGATTATCACCAAGTCATGGGTCTTCCACAAACCATAACAACTTTTCCCTGTTGTTCCAGGTGTCTGTGTTTGGGACTGACTGATTTTCTTCAGCCTGAAGCATCTTTGAGGAGCAGTCAGTTTTGACTTCAGCATTAATTGAAAGAGAAAGAGACCATAACCAATCATATACCTGCTCCTTCATTCTTGTTTGGTTACATTACAGGAATATTGAAAGCTACACTAACAGTGCAGCTGGTGCAAGAGGCTGTTCCTGAGCATGGCAGGGGTAGGGGAGGCCAGGATCTGACCCAGGCTGGTGATCACCATGCCAGTCAAGAAGTCAGGCCACAGGTCAGAAACACCAGGATGCTTTGCCTGACACATCTCTACCATAGTAGAGACCAACAACCTTCAAGCATAGCTTGTGCAAGTTCTAGGAGCCCCAGGCTGAGCTTATGTACAGCCCTAGGTCTGTGGGTAGGACAGGGAGGCCCTGGGTGAGGCTGGCCTCCAATTAAGGCCCTCAGGGGCCCTCACAGTTGCCTTGAATACAACTTTAGCCAAAGCAAGAGACTTTATTTTTATAAGCCCTAGGGAATTTTTCCTCCATAGAGATGTTCAGTTGTTTTCTGATTCTTTGAAAGATTAGACAGGTGTAATTTATAGTATCACCTTTAACTAGCAAAACTAGGTGAGCACCACCTGATTTAAAGACCTAATCTTGGCTTGTTCATCTCTGAAAAAAAATCCAATTCAAGTTTATATTTGTCATGTAGCTGCAAGAAAAAAATAATTAGAGCATTGATATTCAGGTTTTCAGTACTGTGTTAAATTTTCAATTTTAAGTTGATATTTTTTATTCAAATTTATTTCTACTCCTCAGGACTTTTTTTTTTTTTTTTTTTTAATCCTAATTATTTGGAAGCTCAAAACCAAATATATTCAAACATTTCAGTTTTCCATGAAATTCAGGAAAATTTGCTCAACATGTTGACCAAAGGTATAACTTCCTAACTTTTAACAACCAAATAGAGTAATTTAGTTACAGAGATTCTGCTGTTTGCAACACTTCATGTGTTTCTGTAGGAACTTTGGAATCTGGTTAACTACTGCTGTAACCTTTGCAAGTGCAGGTGTTGTCCAAAAACCACCCGCATCTTAGGCAATCTCTTATCATAAGGTGCAGTAAGCGCTGGGATGAAGACAGACACTCTCCCTCTGGCACTGAGGTAATGCCAGACACTGTTGGTTTCAGAGAGAGGGAAAGCTGAGCTTTGCACCCAGGTGACAATAATATCCATTGGCTCCAAGTGTTACCTGGACTCTAGGGAGGATGTCAAAGGCATTTTACTCACCAACATGCAGGTTCAGTCAAACACCACAGCGGTGCCTTTCAGAGCCTGTAGTCCAAGTCTGTACCGTAAACCCCTCAGTCAGTTTGTAAGCAAAACACAGTGAGAAAAAAGAACACTAAAGTGGTTTGACATGAATGAACATGACTAACTCTGTGACAGTTTCTGCCTCATGAGAAGAAAAAAAAATTCAGATGGGGCATATTCATAGTCTCTATTCCTAAAGCTTCTATGGCAATTTTGGCAGCTGGTCTCGTGCAATTCATTCCTTCCAAGTCAACTCGATCTCAAACTCTGGCAGTTTTGATCTGTAGTCTCCTAGATTAATACAGCATAAACAACTGCAATTATCACAGCTCACATCAAAAGCTTTTGGAGTAAGGATAATTGAGTCAAACTGTACCTCTGAGAGAGACATGCACAGTGGCATCAGGGTGGTATTTCAAAGTCTCCCAAAAATCACAGCAT
This sequence comes from Lanius collurio, assembly GCA_020086605.1. Classification (NCBI taxonomy): domain Eukaryota; kingdom Metazoa; phylum Chordata; class Aves; order Passeriformes; family Laniidae; genus Lanius; species Lanius collurio. The sequence continues at coordinate 36,692,050 of JACBWW010000004.1, read as the reverse complement.
ATGACTAGAAAACACAATAAATTAATTTTAAAGGTATTCAGCCTCTTTTGATTCTTCTAAATCCTCTAGCTGTCAGTCGACAGAAAGACTGTAGATTTTTGTGGTAGATTCAAATGGAAAAGAAGATTTGGTGGTCTGAGTATTTTAAAAATACATGTGGAACATAGTTCTATTCCAGTAAAAATACATTTTCTGTGAAATAGAAAAGCACATTTTGCAAAGATAAGAACTTCAAAGTTAATCCAAAGCAAGTAGTGAGAAAAGATCTGAACCCAGAGGATAAATATCTGCAGAACAATATGTCTCATTTTGTTATATAATTTTAAAAATCTGCTTGAAATGATAGTATTTCTGGAAACCTTAAGGATATTTCTCATTACCGATTTTTTTTAGTATGTAGAACAGTAAAACAACAAAACATTATATAGATAATCTTAGAGAATTTATCACATTCTGTGATATGTTTGGTTTTTTCATTGAGTAGCTCCACATAAGTTGCCAAATGTGTGAGATGACTAACGTGATAAGGGCCAAAGCCAGCACTATAACAAAGAAATATGCCAAAGGAGTGGATCCCTGAATGTGAAATGTCAAAGATGAAAGAAAGTTTTCTATCTGGGATTCTCTAAGGATACTAATCTGCTTGAAGAACATCCTTTTTTTTTACCGGACAAATACTCCTTGTTGAGATAGCCACTTGAAATACAGCCTGCACTGTCTTAACTGTTTCTGGCTTTCCTTTAGCTAATGAGCTTTTCCACTCCTGAAGGAAAAGAAACCAAGCTGTGATTCCCTTTAGGAACGTGAAAGTTCAAATAGGCAGAGAAGAACAGTAGCCACTGTGTGACAGTGATGCAATATGCTATGATAGCATATAGGACATCCATCAAGTTTATCAGAATAATCTATATAGTTCCCAACAGGAGTAAAATGGAATACAGTATGTTTATACATTGAAATTTTATGAGCTAGGACACATAGTAATTTTGAAGTTATTGTTTTCTACTGCATTCACGAGAATAGCATCATGATGGGACAATCAAGAGGCATTTTCAATGCAGTTTACAAAAATCAAGTCTCTAGTGTCAGTGTTAAAGTTGAAAGAAAAGGGAACTGCAGTTTAACCTGCCTTCAGTGGAAATGTTACAGAGAGAGGTCATCAGCAATGTAGCTTTTCTATTCAAAGGTCTACAATGGCCTGGATTGCAGTTTGTTTCACTTTATAGCAAAAGAGAATTAGAATTTCTTACTAAATACTCAGGGGCAAAATTATGTCCAAATAAAGGACCCTAGCACACCTCGTTCTGTCACATTCCAGTTCCCCATACTTGTGCATGTTCACCACTGGTACTACTGGCATACATGGTAAAGTTTGTACCTTTTCAAACCCTCTGATAAAGTTCTTGGAAACATTTGGTGTGCTACTGTAATTGCTATGCTAAGCCAGGAACTAAAAGGCGTTAAGGATGACTGTGTAACCAGAAATGCCAGTGTGCCTCCAGGGGACCATAGCAGATCTGAAATGTGTCCCTCCGGAAGAACTAGACTGAAAAAGAAACATCAGATCTTCTCTGTCTACCTGATCAACATGCAGCAGATGGGGGTTTTTTTTGCCTCATTCTATTTCTGTCTTTCTCAGATATACGGCAAAAGGTCCACAGCCATCAATACATTAGGTCATCCCCTGTCACTCAGCAGCAAGAGCAGTGTCAGACAGGAGAAGCTTTAAGAGTTTTCTTACTTCTCCTGTGCTTTCCAGAGTCTATCACTGGGTCACACTTCTTTATGTAAATTTTTGGGTTTGATAAATAATTATAGCTCTGCTCCTTTAACAAAACTCTAATCTCTTCAGTGTTTGCTATGCTGACTCTAATGTTCCTCAGCTGAGCATGGTTTGCAGCAGAACTGGGAATTACAAGGTCTAATTCAATACTGCTGTGCAGTACAACATTTATTATTTCTTCAGGCTTTTCCTTTCTTCTCCATTAAGTAGAGGCAATCTTAAATCACAAGGTATATGACTATGAAGCATTTTCAGATTCAAACCTTATATTGTGTTCCTTTTCAGAAAAGAATTTTTACCTTTTCAGGAAAGTATCTTCAAAATAGTAAGAAAACATCTCACATCAGTGACTGACAACCTATATAAGAAAGCTAGAAATATACTGTATAGCCTTTCTCCCACCATACCATAAAAACTCTGGCATCCTTCATTTTGCCATTCATTTTAGAAAGTTTTTATCCTTGAAGAGAAGCAAGCTCACACTTCAGCTCCTAGCTGGTGGAAGGGAGCTTGGATGATTGTTGAGATCAAGAACTGAAAGTGTAGCTTCTGCTTAGAGAAATGCAACAGTGTTAGAGTGTGAACTGCTTTATAACCTCAGATTACCAGATATCTGTCTGCTAGTTAAAGGATACAGGTACTTGGGAAAAGTGAAGAGAACTGGAAGTCCTGTCAGGAGGCTTTACCTTGACCCCATTGGCCAGCTGTGATTTTGAGCTCTGAAGGATATGTCAAAAAATAGATTAGGGGATTCTCTCCTGTCTACCTATGCTACAAAGGAGCTTTTCTGCTTGTGTTACATATTAAACAAGAAATTGAATTCTTTTTCCTTTGTTCATCTCAGTAATAGGGTTTGAACTGGGACACAGTCATGCTACACCAATGTCTTGGATCTTTCCTCAGTGAGTACTAGAGCTATTAGTTTTCTTTTGGGCTAAATTCCCTCGGTTTAGCAACAAATGGCACTGGGACCATTCATCCATGTTGGATTTATTATCTATGGTTACCTGGTTGGATCATTTTTCTGCATGCTGAAATAGAGCATAATTGGGCTATTTCTCATAACAAATGGAGTGTGCCTGTACAGAAGGAGGTTGGTCTACATCAGGTTTTGCCTCACTATTTTCTCCAGCAGAGAATGGGTTTCACTTCTCTGTTGTGGTCTTTCCAGACTAATGTTTTTCTCTTTGTTTAGTGTCACAGAAGTCAGTCTCTGTCAATTTTTATGAGTGGCAAAATATGAGTCCTGGTCATTTTTGCATTGCTTCACAAGGTGAACAAGAATTATTCTTGCACAAATATGTGGGTTTATTTTATTTTAACACAAAATCGGAACACAATTCCTCGGAGACATTCCAGCTTGACAGTTCTTTATTACTATTACAGTAAATAATATAATATAATATAATATAATACTAATATTATACTGTTCTGCAATATATTAATGTCTGATTTTAAATGGATATCCTAGCAAAAGGAGAATTAATGTATCTTGGTGGATTAATAAATTCAGCATAATGAGACTACTGTTTTAGTGGCTTGTGATGCCTGAGTTTTTTCTTTGCTTATTATGCACTATAGGTCACAGGCATGCTCCCGCAGAAGAGAAACATTTAGAACTTTTCATCAATCAAATCTTTCAAAATCAATCAAAATCTTTCTCTTTGAGCATCTGCTTTTGTTTGGGTTATGTTTTCCTGGTGGTTCTTTGATTCACAGCTAAGAAAGAGTCAGACACACAGGGAGACTGGCACTGTCTTTATTCCTTTAAGCTGTTACTCTCAAGTAAGGTACTGGGCAGATATGAGAGACAGAGCACCATAGTAGCAAGAAAATCTGCTTTCCAGAATATTTATGTACTAGGCATCTGGTAAAGAACACAGATGTTCACTTTACATACTCTCTGTGTTGGACGTTTGGCTGAGTTTTATGTCTTCATGAAAAATTAGTGTTTATTGTAGTACAAAATGAGACCTGCAGAAGTCCAAAACACAACCCCTTACCAGGAACTGTGAAGACAATTAATTCTACCCCAGCCAAAAGCAGCACAAAGAGACACCAACATCTACTTTTCTTTCTAAGAGAATAGTGGAAGCTGAATGCAGGAATGCTTTCAAAAAGGGATCACAGAACTGCACTGAGTATAACACAGAACCATCTCAGTACAGACTCTGGCACTTGGATTCCTTGGGAGAAGATACTCCCCCTCCACTCCACCTCATCTGAAGGAGTGTGTCCACCCTTTGGGCCCTCGGCACAAGAAGGATGTAGACCTGCTGGAGTGAGACCAGAAGAGGGCCACAACAATCAGAGGGCTGAGACACCTCCCCTGTCAAGGCAGGCTGAAAGAGATGGGGTTCAACTTGGAGAAGTGTCTGGGGACACCATAGAGCAGCCTTCCAGTATCTAAACAGATCCTACACAAAAGCCAAAGAGGGACATTTTATGGGATAGGACAAAGGCAAATGTCATTAAACTGAAAGAGGAAAGGCTTAAATTAAATATGAGAAAGAAATTCTTCACTGTGAGGGGGGTGAGGCATGGGAACAGGTTGTCCAGAAAAATTTTTGGAGCTCCATCCCTGGAAGTGTTTAAGACTGGGTTCAATGGGGCTTTGGCATGCCTGCCCATGGCAGGGAGTTTGGAACTACACGATCTTTAAGGTCCCTTCCAAGCTAAACCATTGTATGGTTATTTGGATTATTGACTGTCAAAAGCTGGGAGGGTGCATCACACCAGTTGTTCCTTGGAGTAGACCAACATGGATATCAAAGTTTATAAAGTCAGTGTGTAACCCAGTTTCCCTCTGGCTGTATTATAGTTGGAGTAGGATGTAATTCAAGGAAAAGATATTGAGGCAAGAGAGCATCAAGGTTCAGTCAACAAATGACAACTCTAAGAATTATCTGTATATGTTCCCTTCTATCTGTTTTTGTTGTAGCCAATCTAAAAGTAAAAATAACAGTTGTAGGTGTTCACATGGTTTTTTTATCTGCACAGATAAATGATAGAAGGGAAATAGAGACTCAAGAAAGGAAAGTGACTTCTCCCTTTATGTAAGTGGCAGAACTGGACAAATACTTCCACTTCCTAGTCCATTACCACTTTTTAGCTTCTCCATTTGCTATACCCTAATGACATCTATTGTATGGCAAAAAAGATGGCTTGCAGTTTATCCTGAAGATCAGTTACCTGATTGGTAACTGATAGTCAGGATGAATCCCTGAGGACTCATTGGTGGAAGATCCTTTAAAGCCAGCGTGTTTTAACATGGTCACTGATTGCACCTGCGACATTACGGCAAAGTCCTGCCAGTCTTCAGATTTGAAATCACAAAAGTCAACACCAATCATTTGTATTGCACCTGAAAAACAGCAACCATGTTTCAGCTCAGTGCCTCCTGCATCAGCTCTCCTTCTAATATGATTTATGCTTTATTTCCATGTGCAGCGTATTGCAATAATCCAATTCTCAACTAAGTCAGGCATGGGTGGTAGCAGCAGCGTACTCACATCTGCAAATACACAAGCAAGTAATTTTGGCATAGGAAGGTATAGCCACAGCTAAAAGTCTTACTGCTCTTCATCTTCAGTCCTGTCTCAGATAAAGAAAATATAGAGCACTACACTGATGATCTGAAGGGTTGTTAAAAGCAAAGAAATGCACTACTATATTGAACATTTTTTTTCCCTAAAAATACAGTGAATGCAGGATTGAGAGATGGTGCCCTTTAATTAGGTTAAAAAATGCATATTACAAATGCTAAGCCTGATTTTTGATGTTTTTCTCCCTTACTTATAAAAATTAAAGTTGTAATTAGTTGCACCGAGAACAAACTTAAATGTCTAACTTCCCAGAGATGTTGTCAAGCTATATTACCTCTTTGCATTAATGCTGTCTAATAAGTAGTTTCAGGAACACACATTAGTTAATATTAGAAATGCTTTTAAAAATTAATCTAGCTCCAAATTTGTTTGTTCCATCTGAAATGGTTTACAATACTTAAATATGCACAGCATGCTTATTTCTGTCCAGCATTTCTTTGAGTGGAAAGAGTTGTCTTGGGGTGACTTTATGATGTGTATCCCCTATGGCCTGCTCTATGTCCAGACATTAATCCTGTGCCTTTTCTGTAGCTTTAAGGTAGACTTGTGGGTGCTGTGTTCAAAAACAGAGATAAGCCTGCTGTCTTCTTCTTCCCAGCTGCTCCCCTTCTGCAGCAGGGGAGAGAGTTACATTCCTTTGGCTTGTTAGCTAGTTTCTTGTTCGTTAGCTAAAGTACGGAGCCCTGGGACTTTGGCTTCTTCTTCTTCTCTTCTGGACAGACCAACAAGAGCAGAACATCAGCCAGGAGACCTTACACCTCGGCCTGGAGGGGCCCATGCCAAAATCCCAGCTCTGGAGAGGAGAAAACCACAACCAAAAAGGACTCTGAAATCTGCCCAGGTTCTCTCCACAGAGAGAGGTTTCATTATTTAGCATTATTCTTTTCCCTTGCCTGCATGCATCGTGTTTGTTAAAGAAATTATTTTTTTTCCTTTTTTCACTTTCCTCCCAGGAATTTTCTTTCTGAACCTGGTGGGGGAGGGGCGGCTGAAACCTGCTTTCTTTGGAGGCGATGTTCCTCCCAGAGCGTTTCCTTTAATTTGTCTCAAGGTGGGACAACAGTTCATAAAAATCATTTTTAAAAGTGATTCTTTTACAAAAGGATCCCCACAACTTTGCATTCTTAAGAATGAGATCCATTCTTACTTTATATCAGTTTACATTTCACTGACTTTAACAATGCTTCTCCTTATTTTCACCAGTCTAAGGGAGTTCTGAAACAGGCCTTAATTTTGTATGAATTTCTATAACTTCATACCCAATTATGATGTAGACTAACAGAATATGGCACACAAGTCATCATGTATTTCTCACAGACAATTTTTTGCTCTTGTATATTTATTACAAGCCCTGCAATTTTGGTTGGGAATTTTTTCTCCTTGAAATCACAGTTTACAGAGTTATATTATTTTACAAGACATCCAGCTTTCAGTTTTCTTTTCAGAAAATAAGCTTCAAGTTCTCATGGCTGCTATGAGACATTTGGAAAGGTTAATCTGAAAGGATCAAACACTAGAAGGCAAATAATATAAAGATCCCAAGGGATATTACTTTTAAAATCTCATGATTTTTAAACCAGTTTTATGGGATTAAAATTGCAGCAGGGGAGATTGAGGTTAAACATTAAGAAACCCTTCTGCTATAAGGATAGTTAAGTGGTAGGACAGTTTGTCTAGAGAGCCTGTGCTTTTCCATCAGTGAAGGTTTTTAAGAGCAAACTGGACAGGTTGCTTCCCAGAAATGTTTAAGCTCTTGTTGATTCTGCTTTAAGTGTAATAGTAATGAGGTCATATAGTAAGTTCATCTTTTGCCCCATTTTCCATAATAATGATTTATGTAGCCTAATTTATCATTTTTAACATGCTGGGTTAACAATGACAAGTGCAAAATTGCTTCATCTAAACCAACAACAATCACTGCTTGTAATGCATTTCTTATCAACATTGTTAAAACATCTTTTTACAAAATCAACTTCAGTAGGGAAAAAGGAATGGATCCATTTGAAATATGCTGGAGTTTTCCTACAAAGTCCCTTCTGTATATTCTAAGGGATTTCTTCTCAGGATATTTTATCAGTCCCAATGGACAAGTTTGTTTTCCTTTTCATTTTTTTCTATTCTCATCTAATTTTCTTACTTTGTTATTATACTAGTATGACTTTATTTCTAGGATATACATTTTTTTGAAAAATCCATTCAGTTTTGGCATTTACAAGTACTGTTGCACAGTGGCCCAGCTGATACTTAAGGTGGCAGCTTTCTCATATGAAAATAAGTTTACCTGATTAGCAACTGAAAAAAACCCAGGTCAATAAATACTTTGGTGATGACTTTTGAGGTAATTTGCTCTGTGTGGACTCTCAGCTGTTAGCACAGAATGAATGCAGTGCACAGCATGTATGATATGTGCCTTTGGTATAATAAATCCCAGCTCTGTAAGAGAGAAATGCTTAGAGGATTACATATATTGTTTCCTGCCCCACAGCCTGAGGTCAGAGCATACAGCCTTGGAGTGCAGGAGATACTCCAGTGGACACCCCAGTAACTGGACAGGTATCTCGTATACCTAATATGAAATGCAGAAAAATTACATGAGGAGCATTTTGTTCCAGTAGATAAATCAAGAATTTTTATGGAAGAAAACCTCAGAAGTATGTGTAATGCTGAATCTGTAATGTTCTGCACTCATTCTGGATATTGAATGAGGCAAAGGTCCTATACAGAAAAATTGATACAATACATATTTGTAACACAAAGGGATGTTGAAGTTATCTTTCCCCAAGCAAATCAAGTACTAGTCTGCCATCAAGCATTGCTTTGCTTCATGTTATTAGCCTAAATAAATTATTCTGGAGTTTTCTCTAGAAAAGAAAAATATGCATAACTCTTAAAATGCCCTCCCAATAGGATGCCAATAGGATTCTGCTATCAGTCTTCAAAATAGACCTTTGTCCTTGGAACCTATTTATGGTTTATTTGATCTGAAGGAGACTTTTTATTATTGTGGTTACTTTTATTTTTTCTGAATTGGCAGAAAGTTACTTGCACTTGGTCTACTATATATAAGGGAGTGCAGTGAACCAAATTATGTTTCTGCATCTCAAAAGCTGAGGGATTCCTAAAATATCCCACATATTCCTATATGTGCAGAGGTAACCATCTGCCATGACCCAAGAAGTGGTTAGAAGAATTCCTAGAGAGGACCTTCCGAGGCCCTCTGCTGACTCCCAGCAATTCTATTTTTCCTATGCCTGTCCATAAAATTGCCTCAGCAAATCCTATGCATTTCTAATGCAGTGCTGTGTTGCTGGTACTTTGGGTTGGGCACAAGTTTGTGGTGGAAAAAAATATACAAAAAAGGTAAAACCTTAAATTGCAAATGCAACATATTTTGTCCCAGCCTTAATTATTAGAGAAGTTGAGTGTCTCACCTTTTAAATAAAAGGAATGCTGTATTTAGTCTCTGGCATTTGTCCTCCTTCCACCTTAGGAGACCCAAACCAGGGACCGAAGAATCCAAATATAATGTGGTCATACTATTAATTCAATTTCAATTTGTCAGTTCCTGGTGCTCCATTTACCAAAGAGTGGAGCCAAGTCCAGGGGACCCATTCATTACTAGTCATAAAATATGTTTTTATTTTTGTTAGTCATGTTTTTATTCCCAGAGGGTGAAAAAGTTACTGAGAATCAATAGAACTACTTTTTCTTTTGCAATAACAAAGTTAATGCTTTTCAATGGCAAAGGATGCAGCCTTTCAGAAATGTCTTTCTCAACATCACTCTTCTGAAACTTCTTGTGCTCTCTAGAGATTTGTAAAAAGTCAGCCTAAGTATAAATAAAGAAATATGTATTGTTCCTAGGAAGGGTTATAAAAGTGAATCAAAGCAATATGCTTTTTGTTCCTACAGCAAATAGACCAAAAGTGCAGTATGTATCTTCCATGTAAAAGTGTAATTTGTTAGATACACAAAAGAAACAAAGATCCAAAACCTGCTGCCAGTGAAGCCCATCTAAATCTGAGTAGTCATTTTGTCATTCAAAGCTCTTAGCCTCAGATGGTGGAATTGAGAGAAGATACTGAATGAAAACAAAGTCTGTAGTTTAAAATTCTCCATCTCTCTTCAATGTAAATCCCTACTGGTGCCATTAAGTCAATGGATTTCCTGTGAATATAATGTAACATGTAATTTCCATTCCTTATCTCTGAATACATTTAACAAATGAATAAAGCCTAAGTTCTTTCCGGGGAAAAGAGGTAAATCCATTTCTGAGCATTTTGTTTAGTTTTAAAGTAAAAGACAAGAATTTTAGGTCACTTTCACTAAACATTTGTAACATTCTAATTGTGAATAAGCCTTAATGGGGATAGATTAAGAGTATGAAGAGTAGAAAAGCTAAGAGTTGATGCAGATCTTAAATAAGGTATCAAAGCAAAAGCAGGTCTTAAGTAGAGACTAGAGCAAGGAAGAAACTTCAGGAAAACCAAGAACAGAAAGAAGTCTTGAGAAGGCATCCTGCAGCACCCAGAGCTGAAAGATATGACAAGATGATGCATCCAAGAAAGGTGAAACAGGCCCCTTTCAGAGCCATGACGCTGATGCAATGACACTGTGGGAGTGACAATGGCCATTGCTCACAGACTTTGCTCATCCTGGTGACAATAAGTGCCTCCATGACCCCCATTTCTCACCATGAGTTCTGATGATGATGTCATTGGTCAACCCAGGCAGACAAGCATGCAATAATGCCTTTTTGAAAAAATAGATCTTAATGTCATGTACAGTTGCTGGCCTGATTCTGACGTATATTTATACAAAAATGCTGAATTATCAATAATCTGTGTTTTGTATTGCTGGTGGTGTGCATGTTCAGACACACTGGAATGCAAGCTCAAGTCCACAACCTGTTTCAGTTGTAGAACTGTCTGAAGGTGACAGAATAGCATTAACACCTTCTTTGCTAAAGTGATTAATAGATTAGTAATGATAGCTGAGTGCTCACAGTGATTTATTTGACAAGCCAGTTAATCATCCAGGTATAATAGTACAGAATAAGAAGCATGCACTTCAGAGTAGGGTCAAAATTAGAGATCAGGAAGTCATTTAGCAACCGTAGGAGAAGATGAAGAATACAAAAGGTGAAAGGAAAAGAACATCATGAAATATGTGAACACTGGGAAATAGCTTCTCATATTTTTCTTCTAAATTCTAATTTAATTTTGAGAGCTTTGAGGAGTATGAGGACTCTGCATAATAAAAGTCTCTAATCCTTTATTTTTGTTTAGAACACCTTGTGTGCACTTCTCCCTCTGAGCACAACAGCATAATTTGTATAATATTGTGAATAATATGCAGAAATTGTTTAGGCCCAAATACCAATATTTGGAGAATGGCTGTCGAAACCCAAGTACTGCTATGCAAAAACAGTTAAAGCTTGTATCTTTCAGGCTATTTTGTACTAAACCCTACATTGTGTTTGAAGCAAATAAATTGTTAAGAGAATTACACTGAGTAGAAACACAGAGCTGTTGGAATTTTTAGAGCTGAATTTGTCTGGAATACAGTGACAAGAGCCTTGAACCTGTATCAATAAGCAATGGATTTGTAGAAGACCTTTAGCAGATTGTATGATTTCTGTCTAACAAGTTCACTCAGTGTGTGAAACTTTTTTTTGTTGCTCCAGAGAACAAGCTCTTCTCATGATGGGTATTTAAGGAGTATTTATTTCAGTATAAAAGCAAGAAGTATTTATTTACTTCTTTATTTGGAATGGAATGGAATGGAAGTTTCTTGACTTGGAAGTAGAAGAAACAGCAGAGAAATGATTAATGCAAAGGGAGAAACTAACAGAATGCTCTGACTGTACAGAGACCCAAAAGTACTTAATAAAGATGTAAAAAGGAAAACATGTTTCAATAACCAGCCAAGGAATAAAATTTAGGCCATATGGCTGATGCCAAACAGTTATCTAAAATAGACATATCAGCCTCTGCCCTTATACTATCAGTGCACATAGTTAATACTCCTTTAGGAGCTTACTGAAGACTGTTATTTTGGTTTGCTTTGGGATGTGAGCTTTTTCTGTAGAATATAAAATATTTTTTATGCTATTGAGATTAATTAGATTTAGTGATATTTCTATCTGGGAAAAAGCCAGCATCTAGAGAATCCTGGCAAGTCTTGATGGAGAGGAAGAGGTGTTGGGTTAAAGATTAAAAAACCCAAAAAACTCCAAAGCAAAAGCAAGTCCAGGAAAAAGCATACCCTGGAGTTAATGCAAAAGATGTACAGAGAAATCCTAATAATTTTGAGGTCGTCATCAATACCATCCTTACAAACAAGAAAAAGAAACAGAGGTAAGAAATTCATACTTAACTGAAAATAGCCACATGGAAATATGCCAGTTTGCACTGTGACTCAAAAACAACAGGTCAGGCTGAAAACCCTCAGGAGATAATGTAAGCTATTGGCATAAATTAGTTGGTCATTTCTGAAATCAAAGTTCCATCCCTACATGATCTGTTACTTTGATCATGCTACACTACTTAACTGAAGCAAACTAATGAAAAAGGATCTTGTAAGTCATTAAGGGACTAAAAATATAAAACAAAATAGTAAAAACTTTTGATGAAGAATAATAATACTACAGTTACAAGATTGGCATATTTAAAACATCAAAAATACAGTAGAAAAGCTACATTGATCTCACATGAAAAAATGCCTCCTGAAGCAAAGCAGGCATAGATTTTTTTTGTGTCAACGACAAAACTTGGTATTTATTCAAGATAATTTTTCTTGCTTCCCTGAGAAGTTGCTATTGGGCAACCTTTAGAAGCACATATAATAAAGAAAATTTTCCGTTAGGTTTTGGACAATGGACTGGGAATAAAATAAGTGGGGGAAAAAAGGAGAGAAGTTCAGACTCCATTAGGTACATTTGGAGAAGAAATGGTGAAACCTAGTTTATCATTCATAAAACTGATAGGTTTGTAATCTTAGAAACTCATGACTAAAAACCTCCAGGTTTTTGGAAGTAGTGAATTTAGGAAGAACAAGAAAAGACAGAAAAGATCAGTTTGGTTTTAATATGGAAGCAACTAACCAGATACATACACATTAGATACGAAAATCCAGTTCAGTGAACAAAAGGTTACTGCAAGCTTGAAGACAGAATTACTGTATTTTTTGTCTTGTTCTTTTACACTTTTCTAGCTCTTTACTTCTGGATGCTTTCAGAGAAAGGACAAATGGGGATGATGAGGATAGACTAGATATGAGGAAGGATGTTCCTTGATATAAGGAATTTTTTTACAATTAGGGTTATGGAACACTGAGATAGGTTGCCCAGAGAGGTGGTAGATGGCCCATCCCTGAGAACATTTAAGGTCAGGTTGGATGGAGCTCTGAGCAACCTAATCTATTAAGCTTTGATTGAGAAGAGAGAACATGGTTAGACTTCACCACAGAAGTAAACCCCTGACTATCCACATTAAAAGAAGAATTGATTAAGAGGCATCCGCTTTTCAGCCCTTACAGATACTGCATCTTCAGTGTCTTCTGAGTGGTCAGGTTAAATTACATGCTGGGGTCTCCCTGACCACACCACTGCTCCTGGCTCAGACTGTTGGTGTGTGCACTCCAGAAGGGCATTCTGAACTCCCTCAGGAGAGACATATCTCTGCAGGCTGGCTGAAGTGACTGTCAGTCACATGCTACTGTCACTAAGCCAGCCTGTGACTGAAGTGGCTCTGACTGCAACAGCCCCTGCAGACTGATGCAGGCTGTATTGTAGATCAAAGCTTTGCATACCAGCCCCTGTCATCAGCAGGACCTGGAGCTTATCCTCTGTCCATGTGGGGAGAGGCAGAGGAACACCCATTTCTGTTATTGTGACAGCTCTGAACAGTTGCTTGAGTGTTCTGAAATATACCTTGTCTTGAACTCCAGCTGTGATTAAACTTGTTTCCAGCAGACAGCAACTTAACATAAAACTAGCAAGAATAAAGTGAGGATTTTGACAAGGTGTCATCTGAAAGATTTTTCCAGCACACAGGGAGGCTGTTGAAGATTTTTCAGTATAATTCCTAATATGACAGGGACTAAAGCTGAACCCTTGGTCATTCATTTTAAATTTAAACCTTCCTGGGTCACTGTGCTAAAAGCGCTCAAGATAATTTTTAACACAGGAGTCAAGGAAGGGATTGATGTAGTTTAACTTAAAAACCCAGGCTGCAAAATCAAGCATCAATTATGAGAGGTGGATTGCATCAAACTGTCCTCTGATGAACACTGAAGATAAGGCCATAACAGAGAAGTCATAGCAAAGACTGGTCAGTGGGATTTTCTCACCCTACTTTTCCAAGTATTTGGAGATGGATTTGTTGTGTTGAAATCATAAAGTGATGCTGTAAACATTGTTTTAATAAACTAGTGCACACTTCACAAACTGAGTTTTCAATTCTTCTTACACATGATGTGGAACAATTTTCAGATGGAAATTATCTTTTACTTAGCAGAGATAGAGACAGAAAAAAAAAGTAGTAAGGGGGTAATTCTTCTGGTAAGAGTGTTGACCTAAGTTAAATACTTCATAGTTATAGAGAAATCAAATGAAAAATAATAGTCTTAGTAGTCTTCCAGAATATGGTATTGTGTCTTCAGCTGTTGGAAAAACTCAGGACATTCCCAATAACAAACTCAGTGAACCAAAACTGAGCACCAAAATGACACAGAAATAATGTAGTATTTGAGAGTCAATGTGCGATATTATGTGCAATGAAACATCTAAAGTGAGAAAGGGAATAATGTTTTATAGTAAAGAAATTGAAAATTATATAAAATCAAAAAGACAATTATTAAAGTCATCAACAATCGAAATTCTATTAGAAGTAATCTTTAATGTGAAGGTTATTGTATCTTCAAGGTACTAATTTTCTCTTTTGTTATCTTTCTCACAAGAAGAAAAGTAAGCGAGACTCAGTTCTTGCTGAAAATAGACCTGGGAGATTCCATAAACAAATTGATTGCCCAGAAATAGGATTTTTATAGAACTATGAAACATGATGTTCATGTAATCTCATTTATGCCCAACTACACTTTCATCCAAGTCAAATACCTTGATTTGAGTCTTGTTCTATGCAACCAGTCAGTTCTGACACTGTTGTAATGGGTAAAATGATCCATTGCAGGTTCTTCAAATGTCTATTTTCTCTAGAAAAAAAAAGGAAATATCATTTGGAATTTAAAAAATTACAATGCATTGGCCCATCTTGTGGGGTTTTTTTAAAAAAAATTCTTCTCAGCCCCTGCTTTCCATAAAACATAGAAGGGTCCGAGTGTATCATACACATGAAAATAAACATGCAGCTCAGAAATGCACAGCATTATGATGGATGGATGGATGGATGGATGGATGGATGGATGGATGAATGAATGAATGAATGAATGAATACATGCATGCAGACTTTCAGTCACAATGACCAAGTATCCCATACTCTCAGGGAAGGTGGAAAAAAGTCCATGAGGAGAAGCTTGTTATATCAGGTGCCCAGAGGAGCCTAATCACCACATTTTCAAATGGAGTAGACTGGTATAATTATAATGACATATTTAATTATTATTAAGTAATACTATTATTTAATATTAATACATGCACCCACACACACCTCTTTCAGATCCATTTCAAATCATATGTATTTAATGCAAAAAAAGACATCTGAACCAATTCAAGATGTCACTAATTTGCTCAAAGTATCTTTTGGTCATGGACCCAGCTTTGGTAATGCCATTCAGCTGTGTCACTTTGACTGCAGCTTGAAACATTAACAATCTGCATGCAGTGATATCAGGGGTCTATTTGTGGACCTATCTCCAAACTGCAACACTGAATCTACATTATAGCATATGAGAGGTACTTACTATCTGTCACCCTGTGCCCAAGTAGATAGATGAATTGAAGTGGTAAAGAATATTTCCTGCTCCTTTCAAGGCTGGGTTATTACCTGGGAATTACAGTTTGGGACTCTGGGATGCAGCCTGTTGAGATTCAGCTTGTTGAGAAACAAAACAAATCTGAGTGAAGTATACATAGGGCATAAATATTACCTACACTGAAACTTTTCCTGGTGAATTCTCTTTATTCTGGTGTGGAAGAAGATAGAGAGGTAGTTTTTCCTTTCCTAAATGTGCCATCACAGAGGGGTTACTGATTTGTCTAACTGGGTTAGTAACCTGCCCATTGCCAGAGCCTTCAGTGATTGGCTCTGTGCCAGACACAGAAGTTTAGAGCAGCTTTTCTCCCACCCCCACCAAAAGCCAGGCTGTGTTAAACCCACACAGGTTTTTAATTTGTTCTTATGTAATTTGACTCAATTAAACTGCTGAAAAAGCAAGACCCTTCAAAACTTGGAAGTGTTTTGCTATTGTTGAAGATGTTCATCTTGTTGAGCCATGACTGTCATAAGCCAAACTGTAGATATGCAAAACCAGGATGAGTCTAGTTCCAGTGCTAACTGACGAGCCTTTAGCCCACTGACCAGATGATATCCCAGCGTTGGTTGCACACTGTGGACATATTCCCTTATGGGGGCACCTCACTAGGCTATGGTTATATGAGGCTTCCAGGACCAGTCAGTAGGTCCCTGATGTTAATGTGCAACATGCACACCTCTTCAGCCCTCCCGCCTTTCACTGGTGTACCTAAACGGGCATATGTACAAACAGTATAGCCAGGAAAAAAGTAGAAATGTATCATTTTTGCAGCCACATATAAGTATCCAGTCCTGTCAGCAGAGACTTTAACTGAAGGTAAACAGCAGTTCTCTTGAATATTCAATTTGTCCCATAACATGTCAGTAAAAATAACAAATATCTCTTTTGCTATAAATAATACAGATTACTCTTTCAGAATTTCATCACTTCAGCAATGCTGTCAGAAGTATGTAAGGCAAAATGCCCTGTAATATCAGTATTTCATACGTCACATTGACACTCTCCACAGTTTTTCTTTAGGCATCAGTGGTTAGAATGAAAATGGGCAAGGTGGCATTAACTAACTCAAGTGCTTTACTGCCAACTGTCATTTCAGATGAACTTATTCAGGGACAGCCTCTTCCTCTGGCATAACATTGTATGGTAGCCAGCTCTTATCTGTTAGCTGTTAGAAGTACCAGAGGGAACAAAATAATTCATATTTGGTTTTGGAAAATTCATTTTGGAGCAACTTTTAAGTAGAAAGTAATCATAGGTCTCTGGAACAAAATGGCTCACATCTACTAAACAGATTTCAAATAGCCACATTCGAATAGGTGAGAAAAGGGATTTCCATGTTCATATTTTTCTCATGTCTTCATTCCATGATAGGATGGCCAATGCACAATGCCTTTGTGCACTTGGATTCCTAATAATGTATTATAACACGTCTCCCTAGCAACACAGGCTACTGAAAGCACACCATATTTGTTCTCTGCTCACTAAAATTTCTTACTATAAATTACTGAATTGAGTTCAAAGTCACAGCTTCACCTAGAAACATTCAATTGTCTGGACCTGGCATATCTGAAATTTGAGCAGGAATGACAGCTTGGACCTTAAACCCTTTTCAGTGATAAAGTTCATGTGTGCAGATGAAACTGCCTTAGAAATCAGTGTAAAGCTGTCATTGAACTCTCCCAGGAGCAAACAGCCATCACAAATCTCATTTGTCCCAGCCAAAATACAAGGCTTAATTCTTTGATTTGTCTTTTCTGTTTAACTTCTCTAACAGATATTGAAGAAAAGTAATATACCATTTAAAATAAGACATTCTGGGCTTCCTTCTACAGAAGAAGGGTAAGACTACAAGATGTATATTGCAAAGGGCAATGTATTGCCTAATCCTCCTAATTTATTAGCACAAGTGAGGTCAAAGGTCACTTTTAGGGCAGCTGATCCACATGAATTTCCTCACTCTTCTCAGGCCCTTAGGGGTAATCTTGGAATGGACAGAAAGAGGTAGAAGGCACAAGATAAAGCAAAAGTGTGAAAAAATGGATGAGACAGAAAAATAATGAATCGATGAACAGTTAATCAGGAGGGCAGATTGTCAACACAGCTCCTGCCTGCTCTAACAGCATGCAGCAGCAGCAGCAGCTGTTTTCTCTGTGCTTAAAAGCAACAGCTCTTCTGACAACATAAATTCCATTAAAGAATTCTAGTTATTTAAAAAATGATTAGATTGTAGTAATTTATTCTAGTTTTATTAGAATATTTTTTACCTTAGGGATCCTAAAAGGCTGTTATCATTTCTCATAAAGGACTTTTACTCCTAATAATCAATATCGATTTTACCATACCACATTATTGTGTAGATTTATATTCTTGTTTTGTGGGGGACTTAGGTATTAATACAATTAAAAAGAAATGAGATAGAGTGCTTTGCTTGGAAGTTTCACATTAAAAATAATTAGCTTTTCCTTTCATTTCCAGATAATACAGAAACATTTACACAGAACTATTTATATTGAAAATGTTTCTTCTGTTCTTCTGAGTTAAAGAGCTTTAATAAAAAAGGATAACACGGCCTTTCTTTTGGGAACATCCAGGTAACAATAAAGGTTCCTCATCTAGCTGAGGTGAGAATTAGGCCCTTCAGAAATTTGAGGAGATACCAAGTTCATTTACAATGTGCTATCGCATTTTAATTGAAACCAGTTAAATAATTCAAACAATAAATCTTTGACCAAAGCCATTTTGTTTGTGAGAACCTTTGTGCTAACCCTTTGTGACAACCCCTCTCTCCCATATAATTGACCTTTTTTTCTTTGTCACCCCTAAATGTTTGCTAACTCAGTTATGTTCCATAGCTCCCACTTAGGTTTATCTGCCCCAGACAGTTTTTACCACAGTCGGCACAAAACCCCCTGAACCCTCGGCACAGTCTCCAACAGAGTACTTTGCAGGCTCTTCTGTTCTGTGCCCTGTGGGGATATATTTTACATATCAGAAATGTGCGGGCAAAGAAAGAGAAGCATTTTTCAAAAAGAAATTCAGCCTTTTACTTTCCATGCATTTGAGGGCAAGTAATATTTCAGCAGAAGATTTCCTTTTAAAATAAGAATTAAAGGAAATTTCATGCCCTATCCTCTGCAACTAGCTGACCTGATCTGATTTGTATTTACCACAGAAACAGTCAGAATCAGACTGAAAGAAGCAATTTTTTTTTTCTCTCTTGAAAGAATTGGTATGTGCTTTAATGTGATGTGCATTTGTTTTTTTTAAAAGCTGTATACTGGATCAAAATTAACTTACTTCCATACTGTGAATGGGTAGATACACCAGCTCGAACCCAATGTTGCAATTAAACCCACTTTGCACTTTTATTTCATAAATAATCTGGAAAACATCTCAAAAATCAATAAATTACATTGTCTTTATCATTTGCCATTTATATAGTGCCACCTATACAATGAATTCAGACAGGTTTCCAAAGCACTTTCAAATTATACATTTAGAAAGTTACTTCTAAAAATATTAGTAAAGTATTTCAATTATGGTATATGGAGGACAAGGGTGAACACAGTACTAGATGTCCAAGACAAGGAGTGCAAAATAATACTCAGTCCTTTTACACTGCATAAAGCAATGGGGTCTAGATCTGAGGTGAAGCATCTAAGGCACTCTGAGAGTCACAATAAGTAGCAATAACGTTATACCATTCTGTCATGGTTTAACCTCAACTGGTAATTAAGTACCACACAGCTACTCTCTCACTTCCCCATGCCTGGTGAGATGGCAAGGATAACCAGAAAAAGGTGAAACCTATGGGATAAGACAACAACAGTCTAAGAACTGAAATAAATTAAAATAGAATAATAATAATAATTATAAAAATGAAAAGGAAAAGAGAGAGAGAGAAATAAAACCCAAGCAAGATAAGTGAAACACAAGACAATTGCTTACCAATCATTGACCAATGCCCAGCCCAGCCCCAAACAGTGGTTGCTACCTCCTGGCCAACTGTCCCAGGTTTACTGCTGAAAACTGCAGTTCTAGCCAGAACCAGGACACATCCTCTTTCAGAACTGTAAGAAAAGGGAAAAAATGTGTAGTAGCTTTCTCATAGTGAAATTATATTTTACAAGAGTTCAATTTTAATCACATATCATTATATAACAAAGGCACCATATAATAGAAGCAGGCCGATGCTCTTGAAAAAACTCCTGACTACAAGCCAAAATGTTAATGAAACACCAAAGTACTTGGAAACATGATTTTCCAGGTAATTTCCAATCTAAGCACTAAAAGGCCTGATCTTTCTTCACAGAGAACTCAAGTACAGAATGCATGCCTTCCTCATTGCTCTGTCAAGGGAAAGAAGGATGTGTTAACAAAAGAACTTTGCTAATTAAGGAGAAATTAAATCAGAGTCCTGTAAGTCTGTTCATATACTGAACTTTACAGGAATAGGAGGACCTCATCCAATTTTTTTTTTTTTTTACTATAGTAAAAATATATCCAATCAATTCACTGAAGCTTAGATAATGCCTTAAGTAGGTGGGAGTAGGTTGTACGTAAACTCAACTGCACACTTTGCCATATGACAGCAAATTACCTTCTCAGAACAGACTTCCAAACCACAAATGAACATCAAATGCCAAATTGCCAAGAATTTATCACAAAAATTCCCATATATTCTACAGGAAAGCATGACAGAGGAATATAATAAGGGAATCATAACTCAGCACACATTACTCTTGGTAGCCTTGCAGCCAAGCTTTGCTCTGGTATCTCTGGGTGTTCTTTCCAGGGGAGACATTAGTATAGAGGATACACTTGCTGTTCTTGGTTAATGACCCTCAATAAAAAAAGTCCCTGAACAGTCAAAATCACCTCTACCATATTCTCACTCAGGTTTATGGACCGAAATGCATTATCTTTCCCTTGTAAGTCATTACAAAGTATATAGAATGTTACCAAAGCAAAACTACAGCGCTTTAGCAAACCAGATGTTTATTCAGTTGATCCAAAGCCAGGCAGTAAACTCACTTCTTGGAACTATGGTTTATGATAATCTGGTTTGTTTCCAGCTGGAAGTCTACAGCTCTGATAATCCTGTCTATGACATGGTTTTGGTATCTATTAATAATTTATTAATTTTTCAGTAATTATTAAAAGATGTACTTTCAATACAGAATTTGAAATCCTATTTAAAATGCTACTTTATACAGTCTCCTTAACAGCCAGATAATTAAATTCTACCTATTTAGCTAATCTAGCCAGTTAATTACTAATGTGACAGTATCTCAAGAAAATGAATGGTACCAATCTGCACTAAGTTTCTCTTCTGGTTACCCTCTACACTGGGGTTCTGCAACATAATCAGTTGCCTCTTCAACTCTAACCTCATTGTACCAAGTGCTATCACTTAATCTATGTTCTGTAATGTTCCAACCGCATTATTGATTTGCAGTAAATAATAGTTGCGGGAGCACACCTCGTGGGACCGCTATATGGCCTGATTCACAGCACACTCTTTACCAGGCCCCTGTGGTGCCATTTTCTATGGCATGTGTGGGTCATCACATAATTCCCAGTGTCACCAGGGTGTCTCATCGATCGTACTCTGAAATTATCTGTCAGTCACATAGAAGTTAACGAAGGTATTCCAGCATTAAAAAAAAAAAAAAAAAAAAGAAGATAATAAACCTTTTTTCATCCATTCAAGAAGAACTGTTCTCATTTACAGAAGACCCAGGACATTCAGCAAGAACACCTTTCTAGAATATTAGTCTTTCTTAGTTTAGAATGCAGTAATGGCAAAACTAGAAGGGAATGTGATAATGGAAGCTGACTCTAAACACTAGCAAAGTCAGCAGTGTGTGTCATGGTGTACTATATCTGCTACAATCTACAGTTCTACAAGTTGGAGGAGGAATAGAACTCAAAACCTATTTCCTCTTCTAACAATGGAGAGTTGTCTTCCTAGGGTTGTATTTATCCTCAATGCTTCTAAAGATAAAATCTCTGTACTTGGGTCAAGTACCCAGATTAGACAGGATGATTTTTTTTTTTATTTCAAAGGCCACCATAGCATTCACCAACTCAAAGGGATATGTATTTTATAGAAAATGAACCCTTCCTTAAGATGCTTGTATTTGAAGTTAGAAACCTCACTTTAGAAGGTGTTTCCAGTCTAATAATTGAATTGATCAAATTTTATTTTATGCTAAATTAGATATTGAATCAAGACCTTCTTTTTTTCTTAGTGGTGAGGGAATTACTATTTAAAATTTAATAAAGATTTCTGCTTTCACTGTACCCACACATTGACCAAAAAACTCATCCACGTGAATTGCACATCTTCTCAAAAACATTTGCCTTCTGAATATTCACTTTTTGTAGGTTTTGGTGAAACTCATGATGAATGACATGCAATGGCACAAGACCTGGGAGAAATAGCTTATAAAATCATAATGCTTTCAGGATGTATGAAAACTTTTGCTGGTGAAATACAATTTGAATGATGACATGTTTAAGATAAAATCGAACCCAAAAGAGGGTAGCTGAGTTAACTCACATTTTCTTGGACCATGATTCCTCTTAGCTGTCAAGGCACCATGAAGACAGGGCTAACCAGCCATACAGCTATGCCTAACTTGCTCCTACTGATCTGCTTCGGGTTGGTTTTCTTGTATGTTGTGACAAATGTGCTGTTCTCCTAAAGAATGGTCTACACTTACATAAAGCAGGGCTTCCCACTCACCAGAACTGGTGGTTGGAGATTCCAGGCCTTAAAATGCAATGTGAATGGCACAAAGAAGCTACAATTGTTGCTCCCATCAAGCACTTCCCTCTGTAGCAATTTGTAACATGATTCCTTGTTTTCTTGTCTCCAAGTGCAATTATAAATTTGAAAGTAATCATACAGCAGCTTATACTCAGAAAGGAATTTAGATTCTGTTGTCACAGTTAATTTGAGAGGTCATTATGCTCTACCAACTATTCTCTAATTGGCAGGGAAAAGCACAGTTTTTATTGCATAAATGTATTAGTATGAATAAAAAAAATGACATCTCAGATACATTAGCTGGTTGGCTATTCTTTAACCCTCCTCATCATAGCCTAAATTCTCATGGAATAAAATTACCAAATTTTCCTTTTACTCTTTAAAAAAAGAGACCGAAAAGAAGCAAGAATGAACTTCAGAGAATTAGACCATAAAAAGCGATGATAAGGTCTTAAATCTTTGTTTCAATCTAAACCACATATAGATGTTTTTTAGTGTCATTTTTTTCTATGTAGGTTGAGTTAAACCTCAATGAAGGAAGGGGAATGCAAAACAATGTGAAAGATACAGCAGAGTAGGGTCTTTGCTAGCCTTGCAACAGAGACATGCTGCTCTTTTAATGTGTCAGCAATCGCTATTGCTCCCGCAGGCCGGAACACTTGTGGGTTAACCAAGATATTGAGCAGTGGAATTGACTTTAAAAAGGTAACAAGAACCTTTTGCTCAGTAGATGGATTTTTTTAAACTCAGACCTATGCTGTCTGTAGGCAGAGTGGTCACAGTCTGACAGCTTTATAGATGAGCACCAGCAAACAGGCTGGTGATACGACCACTCCACAAATTTAGTACAGTTCATCTGCCATTCACTGGCCTCCTATATGAGGATTACAACTAGATCCTGTGCCTAAATTATGATTGGAAATGAAATAGTTGCAATTCTTCAGATTGACAGAGGGAAATATGAGGAAAAGAGTTTGATCTTGATTTAATGGAATAAATCCAAGTTGATAAAAGGGTGTTTTTTAATAAGTCTCCACATTGTACAAAGAAGAGTTAATTGTTGTCTGGTAGCAGATGAAAAATTCTGTGCAGCAGTGATCTGCTGCTGGCTTTGCTTTCCATTAAGGACATGACTGAGGAGTATAGTGTTCATTTCAGTAGAGGTGTACTTATGTTGGAAAAAAATAACTCCATGTGCCTCCATTTTACAAAACATTTACCTCATTTATTCAAAAATAATTTTATATTTTTATTTTCTAAATGTCCAAATTTTTATTAGACTTCTTATGGAGAACCTGACAAATTGAATGTTGAATAAAATTTATACCAAAACACAAAGATATGTTTTTTTAAATAATTTTTTACTAGGTTTTTATTTACTGAAAAACAAACTACTATCAGGTTACACTCTCCTTTTATTTAATCTCTAATAAAATTAATTTGGGGAAACTGTACTGTTCCCAGTTTAGAACTTAGATGAAGTTGCTACTCTACCATAATATTTGCATCTTTCTTCCATTAGAACTCACTTTTGTTGCCTGGGAAGCAGAAGTGGATGAGAAGATGCAAATTACAGCAGAGATTACAAACTATTTCCAGTAAAATCTTGGAAGAATTTCTCTGCTTCTTTCCTTGATGAACAGTCCAGTCTTTGTGAGACATGCAGATGTATGCAGAAGGCACACATTTAAAAAATGATGCATGTGTGGCAGCTTTACAAATATCTGTGATATCAGAACTGGTACAATATTTGAGGAATAGGCAAAATTCATTTTGTTTAAGACAGAATGTAATCAATATAATGTGGGTAACTATAGGGACTACTCTTACCATAAGATCATGTACAGCTATAGAGGAAATAGGAAAGGAAAATTAATTAAAACCTTTAAAAGGAAATGGAATAAAATGCAACATTTGTTCATTAAAGCCAGCTCATTTCCAGCTATTTCTGTATTTCTTTTTGGTAAAACCTCTGATTGATCAATGCAATCTTGTAGTAAGCTTGCAATTTATGCATTCATCACAGTTCACCTCCCACAGAAAAACCACACCAGATTTCTGTGTTACAAAGAAGAGACATTCACACTCAGTTCCCATTCAGATAAAACTTCCCACATCGTTTTGCATTTCATATATACTGTCATCATGTTTTCTCCACACTCTCCTTTTTAATCTGGCTGTATAGGATTTTGTCTGAGTTTAAAACACCATTTTCTCTGTTAACAGAGGTAGCAATGGTTGGTAAATATTGAAATGTAAAGAATTCTTCTCCAGGTTTTAGGATATTTAAAGAAAAGGCTGCTTATACTGTGAATGCAGTATATGTTAAATAGATCATTGGAATAGTAGAAGCAATACATTGCCAGTCAAAAGAAATAATATTCAAGTAAATGTGCAAATTTCTTTCTAAAATAGTGAGGGACATGGAACGACTAACTGAGAAGTTTACAAGAATCTGCTTTCATATGTATCTTTTGATTAAAAGAAAGATACAGCGGTGGTTATTTTCAAGTTCTTTGTAAGCTCACTTAAAGCCTGTGGTGTCTGACAGCAAACCAAACTAGTTTAAACAAATCTTTTTGTATCAATAACTAATTACATCCTTGTTCTGCCTCAGTAACACAGATTGATAGTTCCATTACAGTGTTTAATTAGAATTGTTTTTAATTTATCCTTTAGAAATGGTCTAATTGGAGAAGGAACAGATGTTACAGGTCACGTGGCACCAGCATGATGGTGCTGGTGCAAAATGGCCAACTGGGCTGTGAATGCCTTTCACAAGCTCTTTCAAACACAGGGGTGGAGGGGAGTTTGCAGAGTGTCTGGTTGCATTTGCAGATATTACCTGAAAAACTCATGAATTTCAATGTCCTGCTGAGATGAACTCTAAACTTACTGACTGGGAGGAACAGTCAGTAATTATTTTTCATTATCACTTCTTTGGCAGCTGGTAAATACAACAGATTCAGAACAGAAGACAAACAGGACTCTACTTAGACCTCTCTCTATGCAGTTTTGCTTTTTGTTCTAAGCATCTGAAGGAAAGTGAATTTCGAGTTTTTTGGAACCATGCTCTATTAAAACTGACTCTTAAGACAGACACAGCATTAGGCATTTGACATAATTCATGGATTGCAAGCATGATTTGAGGGAGATTGAGTGACATTTATCTTTGGAGGATCTTTTACACCAAAGCCCCAGTATTCTGAATGCTGAGGCTGAATGCCGAATTGCTCAACAGCTCCTAGAGCCTGTCTCAAAATTGAACTTAACAGGAAAGGGAGCTCTCAATTTTTTAATTTCAAATCAGAAAGATCTAGAATTTCAAAGCAACATAAAATTCATCCATGTTTCCACAGAGGAAGCAATTATGAAAAGGTTTAGCATGTAGGAAAAACAGTCACTTGGTGGGGATAATTTCAGTCTATTTTATAGTCATTTTTGTTAAAAGCAATATGTAATTAGAAAAGTATTGGTTGATAATTATAAGATAAGCAGCAAAAAATGTGTTCAAAAGGCAGGACATCTCTCACTCAAATATCCCTGTAGTGAAAGCTCAGATTTATCATGTCACCATCATCCCAAAAGATACCAATTGCTCACAATAAAGTAAATGATGTATATAAGTCTCAAGTAACTACTGAACAGACACTGTTGAAAAGCAGCGACTGCAGGGTGCAATGCAGCAGCTATTGAGCCATATCTGCCAATCAACCATTCTGAAAGGAGGGAAAAACAGAATCCTGAATGCAGCAGAAATATTGGGAGAGTTTATGTGAAATAGTGTGATTACTCTGGTGATTGCAGAAAACAGCATTACACTATGATTTCAAAGGCAGAAGAGGTATGTCTCACTCAAAAGGATGCCAGGTTGCTATTAGTTAGAATGGGTCTTTGATCTAATAAATTACAGGGTTTTTCTCTGCGTGCATCACGGTGTTATTCCACCAGCCTCCTGACTGTTGAATTTGTTGGTGGCAAAGTGGGAAAGTAAATATCCTGGAGACCTGTTCACTGCTGCCTAAGACCCTACTGGCCAGAGATGCTCTCTCACATGGTGTCAGTAAGTCTCTTCCAGGACCTTATCCTGACTGGAAAGCATATACTTAATGTCAGGTTTTTATCAAAATGTGAGTTTATTTGCAGGAATCCTTTCTCAGTCCTGGAGAGCATGTGAGGAATTTTAAGTCCCAGACCCTAATGTGCAAATGCTGTTGTATCACAAATGATCCTTTATGAATTGGAATGACCTATCAATATCCCTCTAATTATGAAGTTTTCATATATTAATAATCCTTCCATAGTTAACTAGAGCATGACACTGAACAGCAAGAAGTGAAGCAGAAATCAAACACATAAGCTGATTCTCTGGCACCTATCTTACAAATACTTTTGAGACTATCCATTTGCTGTATACTTGCAATCAGATTATATTTTGAGAAGTGGAGTTTTAATCTCCAAGAGACCTCAGTCAAAGTTTAGCCTAATTAACACCCAAACAATATCTGAAGCAGAACTTCAGTATTTAGTTCAATGATCTGCATGAAACAGAAAAGCATTGTAATTTTTTTCTCATTGTGTTTACATGAAGCTGGAATTAAAATTATCATTTTTCAACTAGGAAATACAAAATTTACCTATCAGGACAACTAGGTTTTTTAGAGGCATTTGAATGTATTTTGAGAGTACTGAAAGCAAAGGTACATGTAATCCACTAAGCAATGTATGCCATCTCAGAGAGATTTCACAAAATAATATATTCTATAGAGAACAGAACAATGTCTATCCTTGTCTCGATGCACATAAAGCTTCCACTTTATTATCTGCAGCTGATTCTCACTTGCAGTATATAATGACATGTATGCTTCCTCATTAAAAAGTGATACACTTCAATTTTGCAAGACATTTCACTCAACCTCTGTTTAGCATGACCATAATACCACAATCTTCTATTAGCAGAGAAAATGTGACTGTGATTTAATAACTCCAGATTCGCAGAAGCTACCATGGTTCAAGAGGTGGAAATAGTAGATAAATGGTTTTTTTTTTTCTAGGAAAGGAACAAAACTAGATGAGTGGGTTGTGGCATCCACCATAGTAGCTACACAATAATCAAGGACTTCAGTGATTAATGGAGAGTGCTGCTAGCATTTTTTGCTTGTCATTGTGAGCCAATTGTAGTGGAGAAACAGAGAAGATAAGAGCACTGAGCATTTGATAGATTACACAGGCATATGAAACAATACAAGATGCTAGCAGCTCAGCCTGAAAGAGCTATTTCTTGATATCTTTCAGTCAGAAAAATATATATTGTCTCAGTTAGTAGTACCAAACAGATACCAATAATGCCAAACAGACTAATACATGTGCAGAGGCCTTTGTATTGTCTGTTGTAGCATTTATCCACAAGTACCTGAGTGCCTTAGTTGAAGAAGAACATGTCTGGGTGGCACTCTGATGGACAGAGAAAAGTGAAATTAAAATGCTGTTTTGGCACACAAAGAATTGACACAATTAACTAGCAAATTATATTTTACTGAAGTACTCTGAGTTTTGATCTCAAATGTTCATACACTACTTCCATTGACTCTGCAACTGGAAGCAATCCTGACAGTTGACGTCGTTCTTCATCCATATTATTTACATCAAATTACACATAGAAATCATTCCTGTCGAAGTTTACATATATGTAATATAGGCAGGGTCCCTCTCACTACTCCCTTAACGAGTTTGCCTCTTTTGCCTGTGAATTCTACAGTAAACCTCAGATGTCCTGTCCTTTCTCTGCAGTTGATTTCATTGCAGAGAAAACTATTTCAAACCTTTATAGCTCCACAGTAGAAAAATAAGATGGTAATGAATATCCTCATCATTTTAACTGTCACTTAAAAAGTATCATGTAATTTTTTCCAGATCAGTAAGGCAGTAGCAAGCCCATTGGCACACAGCATCGGTGGGACTTGTGATCTTGTTCCACAATGAGACCTGGTAAGAGTCTGTGGACAGCACCAAACTTTTTGTAAAACATCCGTATTTACAAAATCTCTCATTTTTACAGATTTTATCACTCAGTGTTACAGAACCATGAAGAAGCAGGTGCTTAAAAAGCCCCTCAAGATATGAGGTGAAATACTCCAATGATTTTCTTCCTTCCCTGCCTTCTCCCTCTACTGTGCCCTCAAAATCAACTAAAAAATTATTTGACCCTTTTAGCCCAAACTTAAATTCTGGAGAAATGTTTTAATTTCATTTGGTTATAAACATAATTAATAAAGTTGTCTCCATTTTATTGTCTGTCAGATAAGGCATTCCTCATTTTGGCCAGGATAAAATTAGATTATAAAATTCAGACTGGGTTTGGGCATCACCTTTCTGCATGATTTATGGCACATCTATCACAGTACAACCCTCCCACAAGGGACTGATTGAGTTATATTTTCTTTGGAATCTGGATTAATACCTCACCTGTGTTATAGAGCAGAGTAAGTTTAAACAGTAATTAAATTTGTTTCAGTAATGTAAGGGCAGGAGCACAGACAACCTTTTTTACAAACACCAGTAGTCAGAATTGGCTGACAGTCTTGTTACCTTCACTAAAATATTTCCTTCTAGCAGACTTCAGTCACTTCTCAAAGAGCTTTTAAACTACTCCTGCTGACTGTCTATTTTGCTGTGGCAATGGGCTGTATCTCTAATTCTTTCTCTGATCATTAGACAACGAGTTTCCTTCACACCCCCCACCACATACCTTTGCACGTAACTGGAGAAACACATTTCTCCTCATGACACGGAAGACTGTGATGGTGCAATGAAGAAGTTGTCTGTTAAGGTGGTTTGTGCATGGATGACTATCCTTTCCCAGCTGTCTAGCTTCAACAGCAGTTTGAGATGCACAGAACTGTGTTTGTGTACATATCTGGGGGTAGGGGAGTGTATACCTTGGAGGTAATTAGTTTCCCAGAAACAATGCTCCCTGCTTCATCTGCAGAGTATCAGGCAGGTAGATTACAGTTTAGTGAATTACACCCAAGGGCTCTCTCTAACCTTCAAATGTGCTACCATATTATTTCATTTTCAGACAGTTTAATACAGTTCTTAATCGTTAATAGGATTTTAATATCTGACAGCGCAAAAGGGTAATAATGTTGTGGGGTTTAGAAAGTAGAAAGAATAAAACAGTCGTCACCATCAGTGATTCACTGCTGGCATGTCATATCTAGAAAATATATTTTATTGCCCTGGTATGTCTGCACAGCTCAGGGAAAGAATCAGTCATTCAGCTCTCAGACCCGAAAAAATTATTTTAATTCTGTTTCTATTTATTCCCACTATTACCTTTTCTCCAAGCACTGTGCCAGATGCTATCTGTGACCATCAGGTCCTACTCAGTCTCACATCTGTGGGCAACTCTCACTGGCCGCAAACATTCCTCAGGAATGTGACTGACAGCTATAACATATGCCTGGGGAATTTGGGGCAGAGGGACAGTGACTGATAACAAACCAACTCCATGTTTTGTTCAGGAGCTTCAAAAGCATGACTCTTCACTGTCTTTCTGGGGATAGTTTTTGTGTGCTTCATAGTTTTCCTCCTAGTTTACTGTGTTTCCTTTTACATTTTAGATTTTTACTGAGATCTAAATACATACTAGTGCTTCTTAGGTGGTCACACTGTTTCCCAGAGATGAGCATCTCTGCCTTTTGTTGTCTCAAGATTTGTCTGGTTTAAGTGTAGTGGGAACTGGGGCCTTGTGGCTGCCACAGATCGCCATCTAATGCTATTTAACCACGCCACCATGGCATTGCACCTTCACATAAAAATTTCAGCAAATGAGGACAGGTTGGTCTACAAGCAAAGCCACACTGATGCAGCAAAGTTGTTCTTGGGATTTCAGATTATATCTTTATGGGGTTGTAATAGTCTCCACATGCAGTTCAATCCACTTAAGAGTCAGTTCGGGAAACTCTGTCTTGGACAATAAAGGCTCAACACTAGGCTTGCAAGCTCTCTGAGGGAAAATCTGCCTTTTCTCTTGTGTTTTAATTGCCAAAGAGTACAAGACATAGAAAAGGCTCAATTGAGTGACCTCATTCTACTATCAAAACTGACCATTGCTTCCCACTTTTTTTATATTTGAACTAGTTAATTAACTCAGTGGTGACCTTTGCTTTTACCTATACCTTGTTAATTTAATGAAAAATGGAACTTATTCACTTACTTTGAAAAAACAGGCACACCAGAAAAATCAGTTTCCCAAATTATTCTTTCACACCCACAGCCAGTGACTCCTTCAGAGAATGCAAATTAGCATGTAAACTCTGAGTTCATTTGGTGTGGTTTTGAAAAGCGATGTACCATATTTAATTAGGGCTAATTATGTACTTAAAATAGTTTCTACCAGTTTGCTTGATAGAATAACCTGGTTTGTTTGTCTTCCCTGAAAGCCTTAAACTCAGAATAGCTAGGAAACCCATGATTTTAAACTTTGGTAGGAAGGTCTTCTGAGGAGATCCCCATGAATGTCTGCTGTGTAACAGCAACTCACAGCTCTATGAGAGATGCAGCCTCTGCCTTCTGACATATTCTGTCTCAGTCTCAACTGTCTTGGCACAAATCAATATAGAAAATCACTTTTCCACAGCCCTGGCTCCTGCACACAGCCTGCAGAGTTAGGCCTACAAACTCTGACTCACTTGACTGCCTCAGTTGTTTCACCTCACATGACTTTCCTGTTTGGTGGTAATAAATTAGATGATCATTACAAGCAAGAGGATTATGAACATAATTAACAAATGAGGTTGTAGAAGGATTTATTGCTCTGGCCTGATTCTTCACTAGTTTCCCTAAGAAAAAACATCATCCAGCTCATATTTCCCAGTAATTAGCTTTGTCTTTATTACATTGTAAATACTGCTTTAATTACTGCACTATTTAGCTTAGATGAGATTCAATTGCAGTAACTTAAATGGGATTCTTGTGCTATCAATCTTTTTCTTCCCTTAATTCATTTTATTCTTAGCTCGTTTTAAGATAAACACACAGCAAAGGTTGGCAAAGACATCTGGATGTGTTTTCATGATTAAAACCTTGCGTACGGCTCCTCTAAGAAGGAATGAATTCTGTTACTACACAGAAAAAAATCTACTCCCACAAGAAATTGCCATAATGGACCTGGGCTATGGCTCTTTTCTATCATTTCCCAAGCATAAAGAGGCAGGCACTCAGCCACAGAACTCAGAAAATTCCTTTGGCTCACAGCAGCTCCTTACACTGTATATGCTCTGTACCACCCCCTGTGTCTCTATCCATCCATACTCAATGACAAGATGTAATTTCAGTCTAGTAGATGTCATCAACCTGAAATTCAGATGAGCTTTTGAAGTTTCACACATAGACAACGTTAAGCAAAGGAAAGCAGCATGGGAGAGAAATGCTGATGTTCCTCACTCTTAACTCAGCCTTTTGTTAATGCAGAATTCACATGGGAACACCATTCAATAGAGCAATAAAAAGTGTCAGAAAATGGGCTCTTCTGATTTGGGAATATAAATTCACCAACAGTTCTTATTCTCTATATCATATGAAATCCAGTGACAGACATGATCTGCCCAAATTAATTTTTTCGTGCCTCTGAATAACCTTACCAAAAGTTGTCTGACTGAAAGAGAATGGTTGTACGCCCACTGTAAGAACTGTTCAGGGAATTTTCTGTTGTAGAGTAAATGCTGCTTTCTCCTGACACATTGCAAGGCATTGTGATAACTTTAGGAGTGCAAGAAAGCACTACTTATCTGATGTTCGGATAGACAGGTAAAAGCACTCCACTTCTCTTTTTCTCTGTCTAAACAAATGGTAGCTATGCAGTTTTGGGCTGGACTCAGAGGTAATTCCTATCAGAGATATCCATTAGGTTCAGATTGTCTTAAAGAAGAAATGTGTGCAACATCTTTTCTTTAAACAGTTATTTAAAAATGGACTAGCCAAAGCCCTGAATTTGCCGTCATGGAAGACAAGAGCCGGAAAAGTTCTTTAGCTTGTACTGGCATTCGTATTAAGTCATGAGGGACCAAGTTTGTTGAGTGTTTATAGTGGTTCAGAAGTACTAATCAGCAATTTTTTTGCAAAGCCCAGAGGAACATGAAGAAGTAACTGAAACTGGACTGGAATTGTAACCAGGTTTTGTACAACACAATAAATAATTACATCGCTTATTTTCCTAAATGAAACCTTTTTTCAGGTATTACTCTCAGACACAGCATGGCATGCCAACTCCATTCTCTTCAAAGATCAAAGTTTACAAATTAAGTAGGACCATTTAATAGGAAACTTGAAAACACTAGGAAGAATGAAAGAGAATAATTAATAGTTGCATTTTCGTATTATGTCAACATTGCCTGTGAAACTATGCGGCTACTTGATACTTCTTAAAAAAGAAAGAGAAGGCTGTTACAAACCTCTGCAAATTAAATTTCACTAACTAACTGCATTTTTCCCATCTACTCCTTCAGCTGACAGTATGCCTTCACTTCCAGTCCTAAACTGCAGCAACTTTTGTTCTTTACACAACAATCTGAATTAAAAACCACTCTAATCAATGCCAAGTCAATTTACTAAAAATATGTGCAAATGAGACCTGAAAAGTAATAGTTTCACTCTCACTTACAGTGAGGTGTACCCTTTGAAGTACACCGTTGAAGTGCCCCCAGATTCCTCACCATTGAAAAGAGCATACCCTGTGTCCCTACATACTCCACCACAAAGCCTTTGAAGAGTTCTTTTTAGGCTATGCTCCAGCTATGACAGGAGCAGCATTCACGTGTAAAAAAATCTATTTTGTTATTTTGAGAATTCCAGATCAAAGCCTCTATATAAAATTGTGGCTCTACCATGAAAGATAAAGGAGTCTTCTTGTAAAGCAGGCCTGACAAATTGAATATATTTGACTGAACGCTTCATACAGGATACCATGCCATAGTTCAGGTAGGAAACATCGAGGATTTAATCCTCCTTACCTCCATCAGAGACTTTGTGCCACACATTCTATATTATCCCCATGCCCCCTTTCCTCTTCCATCAAATGCATTTACCTTCCCAGCAACAGAAGGCTGAAGGTGGATTAAAAATACGCCTGCACAGCCAGGAGTGCTCCGATGCCATTGTAATGTGGGCATAAAAATCAGGGAACATATGTAGACGCAGCTGCTCACAGTTGTGAAGACATGTTAAAAATATGGCACTGTTGAAAAACTTCAATAGATTTTATAACTGGGGAATTATGTGTATTTATTGTATACTGTATGAACGCACAAAAAGTGATGCTTTCCTTTAGCATATTTATTCATAGCTCATTTACAATGGAGTAATTCTTTCATGAAAGAAACTCGAAGGTTTATGCCTACTCTTTTGTCAAAGAACGGTAACTTACCTTTGTTGCACTAAATCTCTCTGACAGAGAAGCCAGAAAATGACAAGGACTGGATCATTACAGGGAAGGCTAAAAGGAGCTCTTTCTTATGGTGAATCACTGGCCATATTTCAGTCCCCCATGCACAGCTTCTTAAACTAAAGAGGAGAAACTTTTGGTGTCTGGAGTTGGAATCCCAGAGTGGATTATTTAAAGGAAGGAGAGAAAAAAAGTTTGAGGTTCTCTGAAATAGTGAGTATACATTCAGTCCTCCTGGATTGTCTTTCAGCTACCTGGTTTTTACCTTCATTCAGAGAAGGTGCGTGTATCCTACAGACCTTCAGATAAGTGTCCTCCTAATCTAGTGGACGAGATTGCTGTCTTTGAATGAGACTTAGTTTAAACAATGTGAGTGTTACAACAGAGAAGACAAGAGAGGCAATATTGCTGAATTTACCACACTTTGAACCTTTCCATTTCAAAGCAATCCAGGAGTTTTAACAGAAGAAATGCTAGAAGAGCCAAAGATTAGGAAAGGAGAAACTACACACCCAGTAAGCAACTCGATACAGAAATAGTGCAAAATTTTATTGAAAGGGCAAAAAGTACTTATTTTTGAGTCAGACTTACATTGTAATGCCACTGGCTCAGGAGACTTAGCTATTAATTTTAGCACGGCCCTCAACACATACCCTCATCTTGTGTGAGGCCATGGAAAAGGTACCCAATTTTGTCAGCCTCTTGATGTACAAAATGAGTAAACAAAGTTAAATTGGTACCTTGTAGAGATACTGAAAAGATCACCTAACATGATCAAAGCACTTTTAAAGTGTATGCACTTTCATTACAAACTAAATGAGCCCTTATAGGAAAATAGGAGGTAATTATTATTTCTATGCCTTTCACTCATGTTCTAGTTTGCTAATTGACATAAAATATGAGATGGAGAAACTGAATCACTGTCTTACAGTGGGAAGGATTAAGTTTGCAGTAGCCGTATGCAGTAATCGTATGGTTTTAGTGATAAAGCAGACAAGAGTCATGGTAGAAAAAGATATGAGAGTAGGAATCCTGGGAGTTTCTGGTAATGGTTCTACATCAGATTGTGACAGTATTTGCACCATAAGCATGCGCTCCACTTAAAATCACTGGTGCAATTAGTATTGATTCAATTGACCTATAAGACTGATAGTAGAACCTGTTAAGAAAGAGTTTCTTCATACAGAGCTGTAAATCTCTGCTTTTGACATAAAATTCATCTTATTGAAAAGTTTGTGAGTGCATGAAAATACAGATAATTGTCTTAAAACAGAAGGAATAGTCACTAAGAGAAGGCATATACATGGGTAAACAGCTAGCAAGTAAACCTTCCCTACTAATACTTATCTTCTCTCACCTGTAACAATATAGAACAATAGAAATAGAAGTACACAAAATTTCCCCTCCTGATAAATTGATTTGGAATTTAGACAAGATGAAGCAGATGTTATCTTGATGACCTATGCAGAGGATTTAGACAGTCTCATTCTAATCCCAAGGCACTGTCATAGTTAGTTTCATAAGTAATAGAAAGTGAATAAGCAATATATATGATTCTAAGAAAAAAACGCAAAAGAAAGCTAACTGTTAGTAATGTACAATGTGATTTTATGCTATATTCTTCAGTGGGCAATTTGAGGTCTTCAGTCACCAAAAATAAAATCACTTTAATAAATGTTGAAAGTTCTTTGCCTTCTTTTTCAAGAGTACTCTATAAGAGCATGGTAGAAATTTTATTATATTTCCTTCTCATCCTTATTTCTTCAGATTCTATCAGCAAGAACTAACCTGAAAAACTGACAGACTTTTCTTATCAGTGATATGTTTTACCTGGTCTTTGAGGCTAAATCAGAAAAACATGCAGCACAGTCATACACTGCTGCTGATATAATTCTGATCTTTTTAATCGTTCTCTCTTCATCTTCCTTGCTATCAAAATGATATCAGTTAATTTGTGTCCAAAAAGCACCTTGAAGATGTAAAACTCAGTACAAGTGCTAAGTATTTAGAACACAGCAAAATCAGCCTGGTTAAGCATTCAACAGTATCATGAAAAGTCTGCTGCTGAAATGGAGATGGGCAAGTACCTTATCTCCATAAGCAGGCTAATGCCCCCAGCCACCAGTGGCCTCATAATTCAACATCTACTACTTTTGGTGAAATCTCTACTTGTCTCCAAAGTCAGGAGGCTGTTGCCATCTTCCTCACCACATCGTCAGTCTCTCAAATGCCCTGCATTTCTGACTACCTAAAGGAATAATGCTGTCTTTTCAGAAAACTGACAATATGAATAAGGGCATTAACTTCTAATTCGGTGACATCAAGATCTGGGATTTAGAATCACTCAGATTCAATCTCCCAGTGTCATTCACATTAACCCCTTTCTTAGCTATTCCAGGCTCCCAAGCGGCCGCACAAGGCTGCTGGTTAAAATTAAACAGAAGCAGCCAATGGCGAACAATGCAGCGGAGCTGTGCTTGGCACCAGATGAGGGTATGTCCTGTCCTGGTCCCAAAAGACAGCAGGAGAGACAGGGTTTCTCCAGTTTAGTACTTGCCACAGAGCCGCAAGGGCTAGCTGTCTGTGATCAGGGGGTCAAGGCAGAAGCCAAGGTGAGCCCTGCACAGATTGTGCTCACCAGCTGATACTGTCCTGCAGGGGCTGAGCTGGGCACAGATAGGGCCCTGCAAGGGCCCCAGGCACGGCCAGACTTTGGTTCCTCTGAGCAGTGCTGGCAAATCTGCAGGAGACAGCTGTGCTGTGAGGGTGAGGGATCAAGGCAGAACTGGAAACAAGCACCTCCACAGCACAACCCAAGGAAGGGAAGTCCTGGTCTGAAACACAGCCCCTGGTCCTGACAGCAGCAGAGGAGGAGGGTGGATAGAGGTCCCAGATGACACTGTTCATGGATGTTAAGACTTGTGAGTGCCCTCAGGGATGTGACACCTGTGCTGACCTTACCTCACCTTAGAACAAGAGAAAAATCAGTGATACTTTCAAAAATATCCACTAAGTCTGAGGAAACAAATGTAAGGATAGTGCAGTTTTGCACAAGTGCTCAAATATCTGCATTATTCATCTGGCCCTCATCACTACACTGAGCTCTAGGGAAATTTTACAATACTGTCAAAATGCATTACTCTGTATGTTTTATAGGTCAAACCATTATCCCTGTTTTACAGGTAGGATTTCAAAGTTCAGGCAGACTGCTGGCATATCTGCACAATGCAGTGGAGTGTGAAGCATACCTCCTTGAGACAGCAATGCTTGTGGCTGCTTCCAAAGCAGAAGCAGTACAGTTTCAGCACAGCCTCTGAACAAATACACAGCAGTGATGAAAGACTGAACTTATGAGGTCTGGCATAGCAATGTCAAATGTGGCCAGACTGCTTTCAGATCTCATGATTCTCCTCCTTACAATGCAATGCCATGTGAACACTTCAGTTTCCAATCTCCATGCTGTATTTGACTGTATGCTGCAGGCATACCTCAAGAGATTCCCCTACAAGCGTTAAGGGAGTTGATGGTAGACAGGAAATTGCTTTTGGAGGTTTCCAGCTACATTAGGCCTGGCTAGCTGGATAGAGACCCCTCCTGAAGTCACTGAGAAACTATGGGAATAGCTGCAGGAAAGTGAAGGTGCTGGAGGTGAAAAAGAGATGAGGCAAATTTTATGAGCAATTGTATAAATCTTCCTGTTTGATTTGAAACAGAAACTGCTTTTAGGTCTCATTCAGATAAGTAAAGTTCTAAGGACAGCTGGAGATGTACAAGTTTTACTTGTGCTGGCTTTACAGTGGTGTTTTTCAGACTTAGTGAATACACTCCTTTATTTACTGTAGCATACTTTGTATATAGCACCAAGCCTTCTTGGAAAGGAATAAAATGAGGTAATGATCTCATTTTTCCATGGGTTTTGTGGTTTTTGGTTGTTCTTTCAGTAGGGCAGTGAACTATACACCACTCATAGCATAGCATTTCAGTAGAGTTATTTTGTCCGGGACAAAATAAACAAAGAGAAACCTCTGGGTGAGGTTTAGCCTTTCATTCGAGGACTCTTGTTCTTGTTGGTTAATTACAAACCTAAGAACCCTAAGGCCTTGAGCACAAAACAGCAGTCTTCCATTTCTAGAAAATTTTTTCATTAGCATCTTTCCCCAGTATTTGAATCTATTAATACACTTCAGAGTAGTGTGAA
Organism: Lanius collurio; assembly: GCA_020086605.1. Taxonomy (NCBI): domain Eukaryota; kingdom Metazoa; phylum Chordata; class Aves; order Passeriformes; family Laniidae; genus Lanius; species Lanius collurio. Next base: position 36,654,253 of record JACBWW010000004.1, on the reverse strand, counting down.
GTAATGAATAAGTTCGTAATGAAATGCATGACTGACTTTCTTTGATTTGTATTGGAAGCCTGTCAGTGTTAGCATAAAATGGCCAGGTCAATAAATTGCTATAAATCATCATTGATTGTTGATGACAATGATGACAGTCAATTCATTTACACCAGCAGGAAAAAAAATCAGTGGTTGTCCTCCATATTATCAAATCATATGCTACTTATAATAGATATTATTTATGTGTTATGTATTTGTGCAAAGTGGACATCTCAATTTTCACTCACCTTGCATTTTTTAGTGCCTAAACTGCATTGTCTTTGGGAATTGATAAAATCAAAGTAATAGAAGGGCAAAAAGATTCTAAAGCCTTGCTCAGATTTTGATTTTGAACACAAGATACAAAAATCTGGTTTTGTAGCCAAAATCATTTGCAAGTTCCAGATGGTGTGACATTTAGCCTTGCTGTGTTCCCCAACTGTGCTCACTGACACTGAAGGCATGGATCTAGAGAGAACACTGTTTATTGCCCAGTACAATAGCAAAAATAGAAATAAATGTAATTTAGTTTTTAATAGTGTAGGAATTTTTTACCAGAACGTTACTCAGCTCATAATCTGTCTCATGTTTTTTCTGAAAAGTAGTCTGGGCATGCATTAAATTGCTGCAATGCAAGATATGTCACTTTTCATATCCACTGAAGGTTTGTTTTTACCATAAGAATCCCTAGAACTCATTCTCTGAGCTTTTTTTAAACGTATTTTTATATGTCCTCAGAGCAAAACATTGCAAATGAAATGACATAGTCATGACTATTATCCTGTGTATAGGTGTGTCTCAAATTGAACCTTAGGAGTTTTCAGATTTGCCTTTGATAAAGAATCCAAAATGCTGGTCACTGGTTTGTGACTGTAGAGGTATTGTAAGACTAGATAGGGTTTGTTTTGGGACTATGGGTTTTTTTAAAGAAAAACAGAAAGAAAATTTCCTCTTTACAAAAATAGTTAAACCAGCTTGAAGAACATAAATTCATCTGAGAGTATATAGGGTACTAGCTGTTCATTACAGGATATAAGAATCCTTCTTCTACCAATAGTTTATTGTAACTATTCCTGTGTTGTCTTTGCATCATTATGTCTTGGCATGTTCTAAAAACAGGAGCAGTGTCAAAAATAAAAATGTGCATCTTTCGTGTAACTAACGCAGCAAATTATGTCTACTACTGCTAATATTGAGCATGCAATTCATGCAAGGCTGTCCCATGTATAAAAAATGCCTGCTACAAGCTCCTGCTATTTCACACAGCCAGAATACTGGCATAGAAAAATACCACCTATATATGCCTATGCCTGGGATGTGGAAGCACTGTGGAAGATTCTGCACTATGGAAAATACAGAACAGTGGCAGGTAAAAGACCAATGAAACTGAATTTAAATGTTTGTACTTCTCTTAAGCACAGTACTAATGGGAAGGTAGAGGGAAAGAGAGAGCAGTGTTGGCCTCAGTGGTTCTGTTTAGAGGAATATTTCAGTCAGCAGAAAAAAAAGCTGAAATTATGGCAGACTAGAATTAAGCACTCTCTATATTTCTGTTACTTGCAAGTCACCAAGTCACCAGCCACTAGACTACAAATATAGACTTTTCTATTTACTACCCAATTGCAAATTATCCAATTTTTTTAAAGCATTTCTCTAAAAGCCACAAGAGGAATCTGAGTTTAGGGTTTTGTGGACCTATAGGTATATTAAATAGCCATTACATTAACTAATTTGAAGGAGCTAACCTTCCTAGAAGATGCACCTCAGGGTGACATCTCTTCATTGTACCAAGTGGCCACATGTCCTGCTGTTTTATGTATGGTCCTATGGTGATGATTTCCCCACTGACCTCACCTAGAGCTTAGGACTGTTGGTTTAGATTGGGTGTGTTAATGCAGCAATTTGCACTTGGCTTTGTTAAACTGCACTCTGTTATTTCAGACCATTCCCCCAGTGTGTCAGGAAAGTTTTGGATCCCCATCAGATCATTGTCTTGATGCAGTACTATGTGCAAACTGAAATAAGGATTTTCTCTGGTTCAGGTACAACATACCAGACAAGACTGAATACAATCCCACACTGCTTCCTGACACTGACGTCTAGTTGTGCAAATTCTGGTCGTGTTCACTTACTCTTAAATCCTGCTATCTTTTAGACACTGTGCATAAGTGTGATTTAATGTATTCATTGCATGCTTATTTGCTGTCATTCACCTCCTGACTAAAATTCCAATGTTCACAAATACTATTTTTTGATTATTCATTCAAGTACTTCATGAACTTGAGAGTAAGCTGCTGGCTGTATCCCCAAGCTTCCCTTTTTCTTGCTTAAAGATGTGTCCTTTCTAGGCTTCTGATGCCTTATCTGCCTTGCATGAGTTATCGGATAACAGTTAAAAATTTGAGGCTGTTTCAGCCTCAGGTTATTTATTGTAAAATTCAACAGCATGAGTCAACTTCTGAGGAGAAAGTAGAAAAACACCAAACATAAAATTCTATTGCCTATATTTTACCTTTCATTTAGCTTTTACCCTGAAGTGATGCAGACCCACACAGAGTTTCTTAAAGTTTGCATTTTATTTTCCATCCTTTCCTTGTGGCTGGAAAATACAATCACTTTATCTTTTTGACTTGGGCTTAATCTTACCTTCACATGTCCCTTTCTTTATAGTAAAAAAATTATTAGAACAGTTTAAAAACTTGTTGAATCACTTGTATGTGAATTGATGGACAAAGCAAAGTTATCTCAAAATGAGGTGTTCTGAACAGCCCCAGGGAAATTCTATTAAATTTAGGTCAATAGTCTACCCCTATCCTCTATGTGGCCATTTTCTTTTTTTCCAGGCTATATCTGTGTATTTGAAATTTCATGTTATCATATAGTCTTTTGCTATAGATAACTTGTTAGGTAACCACAAAAGGCCTCATCTATAATACAATCTTGGTTTATTGATCTATAGGATCCCACTGTTGCAAGACCCTTTTTTTTAATCTCCTAAAGACTTTTATCATGTCTTAAGTAAGCATCCTTTATATACAAGGATGTACAAATCCTTGATTTTCTGTATCTACTCTTTATTAATCAGTCCTTATCTTTGCATTAATATTGCAGTGTGCCAATTATTCTGTCAAATATCCTCTTTATTCTGTCAAATATCCTAAAGGAAGTGGTAACATTGATCAGATCTTAAGAATACACTCTCTTATTTCTTCCTTATATCTTTTGAAGACATCTTTGAGACACAATGTCTTCTACTATTTTATGATCTGTTATCAGCAACTGCATTCCTCTTTCTCTGTCTCCCTAAACAGAGATTTTAAATATCTGTCAAGGTCATTTGTAGGCATCGATCACAAGCTATTTCCTGTGGAGGTGGGTCCCCCGCACTGCAACTTTAGAGTCCTTTTTAGTTGATCAATGTTCCTTTTTTCTCTTTAATCCAGATTTCAGTATAAATATTTCAGATTTTTCTCTATATGTAATGGAATTTAGATTTAAAACATGCCTATGGGGAAGACACCTACTTAACGCCATTTATATTCTGAGCAAAAAAAGGATGGTTTACGCTGGGATCTGACTTCACTCTTGGTTACAGCTGTTGAGTACCAATGAAACCCTCTTGGGCATATTTTGACTGTAAATTGTGATGATGGTAAATTGTGAATAAGTGTTGAAAAGGAGTTGATTTACACACACAGACTGAAATGCATAAAATACTACATTGATTTCAATACTCTAATTTTATAACTATGCCAGGAAACGAGATCAAATAAGGAAGGGAAGGGTCGGTGTTGTGACAATTGAGTGTAGATCTTTTGAAACATAACCCCTTTCTAAATGTAGATGTTCCTTTAGTGGAAAGAGGTAAGGCGAGGAGATATTTATGTGTTGGGATGTTTTTCAGGGTTTTTTATATATATATATACACATATATATGCAATGTATGAAATTAGTTTGGGCTTTGACTGTTTTAATCTTAGTTAGGTCTTCTTTATCTGAATACACCATCCCTTTTTCTCAAAGGGTTGCTGCTTACCAGGTCTGATTTACTGTCTTTTTGAAGAGGAGTAAGATAATGGCATCCCAAATGTGTTACATAAGGAAACTGGGAAGCAATCCTCATATTAGGTAATACTAGTGAGGCAGTTATTCTGATTCATTAAAATCACCTAGAACCACACTGATAAATGCAATAGAAAAAATTTATATTCATGCCAGTTAAAGATTCATAAACTTTGTTAAATGTAAAACTTCTCTTCCTCTGGGTTTTCTTTTTAAAGAAAGCTGCACCTATCTGATGCACTTTTCCTACATGAGGAAAACAAATGGTTCTTTTTCTTCACTCCAATCTTATTCTTCCTCAAAGATTTAGATTTGAGGCTGTTCTTTTTCTGTAAGAATGGAACAATGACCATACACCAGAGATTCTTTAGCCATTGAAGAAAGAACTTGACAATTGTTAAAGGTAGAATTTAAATGGATTTATTTGCATTTTCAAAGAGCCTTATAGAAAAGGAAGGGAACAGTAACATCACATGCTGATCTATTTTGTGGCATTAACTAGGATCTTTTTCCTTTTGGTATAACTTCATAACAAATAAGAATCCATTTCCTAGCAGTACTAGCACGAAAAAGTCAGAGAAAGTTAGAGCAGGAAACAGCATAATTTTGCCCACATAGACTTTTTAAAAGAAATTCTGAAAAAGTCAGCAATATAAAATATAAACTTCTTGCAATAATTTGAGATATTCAGAACACTTTATAAGCTGCTTAGTACCAAAGTATCAAAAAAAGGAAAAAAAAAATCTAGGCTTTATCTTTGAAGAAACAGATTACTCTTAGCTGACAAATGAAATGATTTGGGGAGTCTTAGTATAGTTCAAAGCATAAGTTTAGTGGGACTGCCTTCTTGAGAAAAGTTAGTAGACTTTGACCTGTACCTCCATCTCTACTGTTTTCTTGTCTGTAAAATAAGATAAAGAACATGTCTCTTTATTTAACAGATTCTATAGGTCTGTGATAATACAGAAAAGTATATACCTCAATTCACTAAACTTTTGTCTTACATGTCATTAATGCCATTGTTTAAAAGTTGCAACCAATAGCAAATGTGAGTGAAATTAGATATACAAAATCAGTAGAACTGTAGTGAGGGGAAGAGGGCAAAAGTTCTTCACTGTGCAATTTTCTTCAATTCATTTTAATAAAACAAAGCAATAAAAATGCAAGCAAACAAACATACAAAAAAAAAAAAAAAAAAAAAAAAAGATATACCAATTTCACTGATTTACTCAGCAAAGGCAAAGATTAGAGGACAAATGAAAGTAGTAAAGATACTTCAGTCTTTAGAAGAATCCGATCTGAAATTATAGAGCATTAGTATTTTTTTTTTTTGCTGTAGATAAGGAAAGAAAACTAGTTTAGTTATTAGAGCCTCTAGACAGTGGTCATGGGGGACAGAAACGTATTTGGCTTGCTTTTCATATGCAGTAACTAAGTTTGAAAGCAGTAGTGACTGCATTTATTGGAGCATCTTTCTCAATCTCCAATTGTAAAGATCCTGTAAACCATTTCCTTGTATTTCTCTAGACAGCACAAAAAGCATAAATTGATGTCACATCATTTTTCCAGTTTGTCTGGAAAACTTAATTCATAACACTATTGGAACTTATTCATTGGAAAACCCTGCTTCATTCAGGGTAGATCATTCACTTCTGTTAATTCTCAGTTGGGAATTTGTAGTTTTAATCTTAAATAGATGTCATGTCAAAACTATGATCTGCTCTGAGAAGCCACTAAAATACATATTTCCAGCATGTTTAGGAAAGTAGTCCTCACTTTGGTGGGAAAGCCACAGCAAAAGGATTGCACTGTTTTTCTGCTGATAAACAATGCTGACATCAAAACACAATTAACTTTTAGTAATTCTGGACTCCTGGATCAGGGCTGATTTTTCTTTATCAGGACTCTCCAGTAAACTTCAGCAGATGTTCAAATTAAAATGAATAGCACATTGATAGTGCAAAATTTGCTCAAAACCTTTTAATTAGAAACACAAATGTTGATTCCTCTCTTCCCAGTAAAGGGAAGGAAAAAAGCTTTGATTTCTTCACATTGTATCTCCCCCCCGCCCCCACTTCAGAACAGTGGCTCCCTTAAATCCAAACACTGTCCATGGAGAACCTGGTGTCCAGTGGGTGTAATTTCTATGTGACTTTATTGGAGTATGTACCTTAATCAGGACCCAGTGTGATATAGCAAAGAAGTGCAGATTAGTGGCAATCCAGTAACATGATAGCAGGGTTAGCTTTGCAAATGCTTAGCTACTGCTTAGTTACAGGTGGTGGGAGGTGAAAGTGAATCAGAAAAGCAATTTAGTGAATGCATTGGTAACAGATTAAGGATATTAAAACTATAGGAACTTATATATGAGGTTGAGACCTAATAATCAATACAAAAAGCAAAGAGTGAATGCTATGGAAAAAGTCATTATTTTCCTGTTTCTGTGTCATGTGAGATTTATTGTCCCCCTCTACCAACACTGCTGAACTCCTCCTTTTTTTTCTTCATGTGGTTCTCTGAGTTTAAGTCTGTGGACTGTGTTTCAGGTGAAAATTTATTGCTGGAAGACAGCAAATTATGGCAGCTGGTCTGACAATCCTTCAGCTCATGTTAGTCATCTCAATTTACAGTGAGGATATAGTGTAAGAATTAAGTTTAGAATGGAATAAAAAGTGATTATATTTTCCCTGAAGGAAATGTACCCACAGCTTCTCTAACAGCTAGGTTCTCTGCACTGATGTAAGCCTTTGGAAGTAATTACATATAAGACACAGTCCACAGCATTTTACATTCAAATGCTATAGATAACTCAGAATCAATGGTGAGTTGTAATAAAAAAGGCAGCATGTATTAATTTTACACTGTATAATATATTTTAAGAGATGTGCAAGCTGATAACAAACTCATTGCTCTGCAGGGGGGAAAAGCTTCTTGCAACATTGACTCATGAGTTATACAATATTCTAGGAAGCAGCATTCTCTGTGCATATGTCAAAGGTGCTTCCCTTAACCGTTTCTCTCTTCACGGAAATTGCTGGGTTTAATTGTGCGTCTTTGGAAAGAAATCTTGACCTTTATTTCCAGCAGCCTCGTGAACTAATCCTCTCTCTTACTCAGTTGCCCATCACATCTCAGTAACCACTCCCGACTGCTGGATGATTGATTCAGTGTACAAACGTTCACCCACCTGACACAGAAAGGCAAGGCTCTTTGTTCCTGCCTTTTATAAATGGGGAGCAGAGGCTCAGATAAATGAAATACCTCAGACCTCATCAGCAAGTAATTCAGAAGGACAAATGAATATTCTAAACCTAAGTTAAGGAAGACTGAAATGAGATTTTGTTTTGAACTAGGCATGTCTTTTGCAGAAAACTTCTGCCTCAGCATGAGAAAGTTGCACAGAAGGTCATGGAGCTTCCTAAATATCTGCACATGTGCATACACACAGACACACAAAACATCCCTTCTCGTTCATGCTATGAACTCCAAGATGGACCACAGTCTATGTTTAAAACAACTATAAATAGGATGATTAATAACTAAAATGTCAGGGACAAGGAAGAGAATTCTGGCTCATTTAATCTTGAAGTTTATTCAAGGTCATTTGAAAAAACAATCCCATAGTAGTAGAAACAGAATATACTAAAAGTCTCTGTCTAGGCAAATTCAAGGCTATGCTTCATTAAGGTAGGATAGTAATGTAAGGAAAAGGAAAGGTTTGTCAAGGGTAAAGAGCCTGAGGTCCAAATCAGAAAAGAGGATTTATCAACAATATGTGTTTCTATTCACACAGTACTTTTCATTGATGTCACGTCTGAGAAACACACAACTTTGTCCTTGGATTTAGATTTAATTACCTACAGCTAAGTGTTTTTTCCTTTCTCCAACTCTCTGTTAGCTGCAGTAGATCCCTCCTTGCACATGGGTTTGAAATCACAGTCCCACACACTCAGTTATCAAAACAAGACAAAAAGTCTTGCTCACTGGTTCCACTGGACACAGGAAGAAAAATTTTTCCCCAAAAAACTTCTGCCTTGTCAAATTGCTCTCATAAGGAAGTTACTTCCCCAAACACAGCAAAATCATTTTCCAGTGTATGGGCTAACACATTCATTCTCAGACAAGATCATGGTGCTCACAAATGTTGACCTGCTGAAGGACTGTGGCCTTTTACACATCATCCTCAGAGCTGCTTACTGGTGGGAAAAGAGAAGGAGAGGAAGCAACTGTCTCTATGCCAGTGCACTGTAACTGAAATTGTCACAGGACCCGTGTCAGTTGCCACTTCAAAAGTTGGTAAGACAGACTCTTTGCAGGTGAAGTAATGCACAGAAGCCTTGCTCGTCTCTTTTTTACCTCTAATATTTAAGCATTTTATAATCTCAGTTAGAAGGGCATCCTTTCTATTTAAAATATAATGTCTTAATTTTTCCTTCAGCAAATTTTCCATATTGTGTGGGTTTAGATCACCATTTGGTATTAATTGTACAGGACCAAGTAAAGCTATTGACAAGGTGAATCCAATGAGAAACAGGGTTATGAAATAGGGTAAGGCAGGAAGATGCTCCAGAAAACAGGAAATGTAAGAGTCAATAGTTTCATGCCAGCACACATTTGAATGTGGAGAAGGTCAGAGCAGACTGTTTTCTGTATTGAGAAAAAAGGAAATATTATATTCCCAGGAGAGCATTTGTGGGTGTAGCAAAGGGTAAGAGTACTTGCACCATATCTGCAGAGGTGTTTATATGTCCAAAAAAACATTTTTTTGCTAACACATAGCTGTGCTCAGCACTTCCTTCTTATTATTATTCATATTATGCCCAGGTACTCCAAATATAATTGTTGGGGGTTTTTAGCATTTTAGCTGCTAAAATCTGTATCTACTTGGGAAAGTGTCTCTCTTCAGTAACAGAGGATGAAATTTTCAATGAAAAAGCAGCACTGAGGCACTGCGGCAGCCTTGGGCACTGATGGGGAATGGGATAGACAGGGCTCAGAGACAGGACAGCAGCATGGGGTAGGGGGATGCAGTTGGGAACAGGACTAGGGCCAGGATATGAGGCTGAGGCTGAGCCATAGGCAGGCTGTAAGGGGATTCCCTTCTACATGGATGAAATCATAGAAACACAGAGTGATTCGGGTTGGAAGGGACCTTAAAAACCATCTGGTTCCAACCCTCCCACCATGGACAGGGACACTTTCCACTGGGTCAGACTGCTCAAAGCCCCATCCAACTTGGCCTTGAACACTTCCAGGAATGGTATATAAACAACTCCTCTGTGCAACCTGTTCCAGTGCCTTATCATTCCCACAGTGAAGAACTTCTTCCTAATACCTAACCTAAACCTCCTCTCTTTCAGTCTGAAACCCTTAACCCTTGTCCTATCATTACGTGCCCTTGTAAAATGCTCCTCTCCGGACACAGAGCAGGATGCAACATTCCAGGTGGATCTCATGAGAGCAGAGTAAAGGGGCAGAATCACAGCACTCCAGCTGCTGACCTCACTTTTTTGATGCAGCTCAGGATGAGGTTGGTCCTCTGAGCTACAAATGCACATTGATGGTTCACCACACAGCTTGGTGTCCTTGGTAAACTTGCTGAGGGTGCACTCAGTCCTTCAGTCTATGTTACCCACAAAGATGTTAAACAGTGTCAGTCCCAATATTAAACCCTGAGAAATGCCACGTGTCACTGGTCTCCTGCAGCCTGGAATAGTGAGCTTGCTGAGAGCCCTCCTTGCTTCCCCTTAGTATATCAAACACCACCATCCATTCAGCCATGCAGTCTGGGCAAACATCATTTCAGGTACTTATTCACTTTGCCTAAATGCTGTCTGCATTCAGTTCGTGTATATTCTGTGTTACTTCAGAAGAAAGCCAGCCCTTTGTGGAAGGCAAGAAGGAGGTCTGGGATCCTGCTCTGGCAGTGTCATGAGAGTGTGTAGGCTTCATGCCAGTTGCAAACACAAGGCTGAATTTCACCTTCTTGTCCAAAGCTGTGAGAGTAGCATTTCTGTACACTCTTTTTCAGTGACAGGTAAAATTATTTCTTTTAGATAGCACAGAAGGTTGCTTAATACATTTAATTATTTTTGTGTGTAAGCCATCTTATCTATATAAGATGAACATCGGCTTTCCTTCTCAGATTTCAAGGTATTGCAGCTTTTTGTGGCTATTTCAGAGACTCATACTATGTTTGAGTAGGTTCATGCTTCTACCTAATTTACCAGGAATAAGAGCACGAGGAATCATTGCTGGTGCAGTTTTTGAATTGGCAGATGATCGGACAACACTGCATTGCTTCATTGTTGCTATAATATCATCAATTTTAATGCAGTTATGCTGGTATGAAGCAGGATTAATACACTGGTGGATCAGGTACAGAAAATGTAGAACTCTTAGCTTTAGGAAAAAGTAATTAAACTTAATAATAGTTATGGTTTTTAAATGACATATATACCATTTTCAATAAAAATGGTTTGTAGTGACTCAGTAGCAAGGCTTTCAACTATACTCAACTATTGGTTTAGTTATATTGACTCAACTATTGGTTTAGTTATATTGCCTTCTTAAATTTAAAATTTTCTTTTTTCTTAATATTTCCTTATATTTTCTGATTCCCTTGAAAACTTTTCTGTGTCACTGTTACTGAAACTGGATGAACACAGGAAGTTCCTGCTACCTACAGAGAAAAATCAACCTGCTTCAAGTGTATCTTCATTCCATGTTTCCCATTTATCAGAGTTAAAAAAAAAACCAAAAAACAAAAAACAAAACAAAACCAAACACCAAAATATTAAGAACAACTTTTGTGCCAAATGTGGTTGTCAATGGAAATGGGAGGACATACTTCAATATGTCAGAGAATTTGTATATGGAAGAGTACTTTGGCTCAGAGGAGTGTTTTTTAAGCATGAGATTGGCTTTGAACTTCAAGGTTCTAAAAAGAAGTTAAATGTGTTTACTTTCCTCTCCTGAGTGGAGAAGCAGGGCCTCAGCAAGAAGCCAATGGTAACGTGCTTCATTTTTGATAAAAAATTAAAAACAGATTTTGTGTGTGTGTGTCTCCAATACCTCTTCCTCTCTCCTCCACAACAAACTAAGGAAGTCTTTTGGTTTCTTTAAAAAAAACAATGAAAAAACTTAAAAAAACCCCAAAAAACTAAACCACACAAATGAAAAAAACCAGCCACAACCAATGAACAAAACCCAAATGCAAAACCAAAGAAAGAGTGAGTATAGTTCACTGAATAATGTCCCTGAGCAGCCAGGCATATAGTGAAAGGTGGTACAGTCTAAGAAGACTGGAGCAAGCAAGTCTGGGCAGAGCTGAAAGAATAAAAAATGAGATGGAGTTCCTTTTGCTATTCTGAAGTAAACTTTGCCTTTGCTGTCTTGTGTCAATTGTTAGATTGTCACTGGGTGGCACTCACTTGCAAATTCATTGATTTGTACAAATAAATGAACAGTAACAATTAATTACACACTCCATGAGTACAACTCAGTTGGAAGGCAGAAACTGCGCAGTCTTGCACAGCCCCCCTACCCCCATCATCCCCGCTGTGTGATCAGGATCCTTATTAACTCACCAGGCAATCTTTGGTGATTCCTCCTTGCTATTTTTTCTTACTCTTTTGATCATGAACATAGAGCCTGGCTGAGTTCAATGAAACCATCCAGCAGCCTGACTGCATGCAGCCTTTGGGAGAAAGAGTTACTAGTGCAATTAGATGTGCCCCATATGAATTTTGTGCATTTTATATTGTCTGCATAAATGGTTTCTCAACTTCATCAGAAGACCTGATGAATATATAGATATAGAGATATAGAGATTCTAATATCTAATACAAGTAACTTATGTAATATATTAAGTGTATGTATAATATATAATCCATCAGATATATGGAAAGTTCTATTCTGATCTCTAAGTTGTAGCTCTCAGCTGCCACATGAAAGAAATTGAAGAGGTTGGGTCAGGCTTTTAGACAAGAAATTTCAAAGCTGTTGACATACCTTATCAACTCTCAGACTCTTAAGAACAGGGTCTGCTTTCCATCTACCTAACTTTTAAAGGGAGGTTAGACCTGTGACTTGTATGGTCAAGCCAGAGGTCTTGCAGATAGGATGAAAGATACAGGTGACTAGCTGGGAGTTCCTGCAAGATGCTCTGAATTCTTTGAAGCAGTTTGAGAGCTGAAAACTAGGCAGAGAAAGCATATGTCCTATATAACTCTTGGGGAAAAGGCTCAAGGGTGTTTTGCTGCTTTCTTTGCTGCTGACTTCACAGCCAGCAGGAAAGGAGCATCAGAAAGAGTAGATGAGAAGGTGTCAACAAGAGGTCACACTCAACAAAAGCAGAGCATCAGGATAATTTTGTATAATGAAAGTCCAACATTCTTGACCTATAAAAGATCAGAAGCCATGGGTGAACCTACATTTTCAGTGTAGCCACACAACTTGGAAGCTCAGTTAGTCTGACTTGGAGTTCTGGTTCAGCTGGGGCAGTTAATTCTCTTCATAGTAGCTGGTATGAGAGACTACGTTTTGGATTTGTGCTGGAAACAGAGGTGATAATATAGGCATGTTTTTGTTACTGCTGAGCAGCACTTCTACACAGTCAAAGCCCTTTCTGCCTCTCATCTCATCCCACCAGTAAGCAGGCTTAGGTTGCACAAGGAGCTGAGAGAGGACATAACCAGAACAGGTGAGCCCAAGTGACCAAAGGGATATTACAGACCATATGGTGTCATGCTCAGCAGATAAAGCTGAGGGAAGAACAAAAAGGAAAGGACTTTCAGGGAGATGGCATTTGTTTTCCCCCGTAACCATTAAGAGTGGTGGAGCCCCGCTGTCCTGGGGATTGTGGAACATCTGTCTGCCCATGGGAAGGAGTGAATTAATACCTTGTTTTGTTTCGCTTGTGTACATGGCTTTTGCTTTACCTATTGAACTGTCTTTATCTCAAATCATGAGTTTTCCTTCTTTCACTCTTCCCATTCTGTCCCGCATCTCATCAGGAGGGAGTGAGTGGCTGTGTGGGGCTGAGTTGCTGGCTGGGTTTAAACTACAGCCCTGGGTTATGGAAACTACAGCTTTATTTAAAGCAGTGATAAACATTCTGATGATCCTTCCAGTATTCCAAGCTGAACACTCAGAGCATGAGCTGCAATTCACCTCTTTAATTCTAATTATATTCCTTACCTAAATTGGGAAACCTATAGTACAACAATCTCTCAAGAATTTAACTTCATGATTTAAATTCAGTGACAGAGGTAGATTACTGCACCATACCTTATTTTTTGTTGGATATTGTATTCATCTTCTATCTGAACCTGTCAAAAATAGTTTGAAAAATAAAGTGCAGAAACTGGCTGAAGTCTAAAAAGCTCTCCCTTATGAATTGTGCTATTTTGCCATCTGATGAATGATTTTATTTGTATTCAGTTCATTTTTTGTTATCTCTGATAACTTTTACCTGCAGTGTTTGTTATGCTTAAGGCACCAGCAGAACATTCATGAAAATATTCAGCTATAACTCTATTCAGTCAATAGAGGTGTTTTTCCTTCCCATTACCTACCACAGTGCTGACATTTTATTGCTTGCTGAGATAGGAGACAACAAGAGGGAAAATTGAGTCATTTAATTCCCATATCTAAAAATAAAACTCCCAAGAATGCTTTGCAGAAGAACAAGTAATTGCTGCAGAATTCACAGGCTCTATTGTTCATTGAAGGGAGAATATTCTTGAGATGAAATATGTGGAAATTAATAACTATTTGTGATATTACAGGTATGTTGAAATGCTTAAACTTTTCTATGTCCTTTCTATCAAAGGATGCCTTTACCTGATGTCAGCTAAATGGGTATATAAAAGTATTGTGACATTTAAGTGCTTTTATCATTGTAGCTGTAGAAATCTTCATATGCATTAACAATTCCAGATTTCCAGCAACCTAAAAGGTAGGGAAGTGTCTCCCATTACAAACAGGAATGAAGGAGTGGTAGATTCAACAGCTTGGTCAAGGTCACACAGTAAGTATGTGGCCATACCAGATGAACCCAGATTTCTTCATCACTCAGAGAACAAAACCAAACTCTTCTCTATACTACGAGACAAATTACATCCTTTGCTAAGTCTAAAGCCATAATTATGCAACATAAAGACAATTGTGCTCTGAAATACACAGAATTCTACTACACTTCAAGTCAGCCTTACCATGTTTTGAAAAGAGAGCTGTAAAGCTGGTGTAGCCACCAGTTGCCATGGTGAGTAAGGAACAAAGATTGTCTTACTGCTTCTAAAAATATGTTCACAATGAGCAGGGAGAAATCCAGAAATGTAGAAAAACAGAGACAAAGTGGATGTTAACTATTATTGGTGTAAACTCTAGGTCCTTCTCTGAAATCTTCAGCTATTAGAAGTCAAAAATACTAAGATCCTCTTTTCTATTCAATCTTTACTGGGAATACAGCATCTGAAAACCAGTTTGTTTAATTTTAGTCAGAATTATGCTGACTCTGTCAATGTTAGGAACACTCTTGCGATGCCTCTGAAGTCTGGGAATTCTCAGGAGGACTATTCAAAGTCTTGTGGGAAGGAGGTGGCTGGACAAGAGGTGGATTAAAAGAGCTGTACAGTGAAAACCATTTGAAGTGCACCCTTACAAAACCTAGGATTTTACTACAGTCTTGAGCACCATCTACTGGACTTCTACTTGCTGACTCATTGTTGCTTATGTGTCAACACTGGACAGCGTCGGGGCTACTTCTGTTTGAGACTTTGCCCTGCCACCAAGGTGTCCCTCAAACCAGGCAGGTGAGCAAGTACAGAAAGCCATTTTTGCTGCACTGGCAAGATGGAAGTGGTATCTTCTCATTTGAGTTAGTGAGGTGAAACAAATGCAGCATGGTGGAATCCAGGATCTGTCCCACAATGTAGTAATGAGCTCTTCATGGGTTATTAATCCTGAACTTCTGTTATCTATTTTCTTCCACATATGCAAAATATCAGGCAGAACAGACAGAACAAACTTCATTCTCTGTCCTGTCAGAGTTTCTGCCAAGGCAAAAGAAAAAAAATTTGCAAGATTGTAGACTCACATAGATTGGGAATCAGGTTTTGACTGTGATTTGGTTGAAAGTTCTGCTGAGTTTCATGGCTGACTTTTCCTTTGGGTTGTTGGTGGTTTTTTTGGTTTTTTTTTTTTTTTGTTTGTTTGTTTGGTTGGGTTTTTTTTGTTGTTTTTTTTTTTCTCCCCAAGGTAGTTTATGGACATAAAATAATCTGTTCATCTATTATTTCTTTTAAAAATCATTGAAATTATGACCCTTATTTTGTAGAAAGCAATGAAAAATTTTCAATAGACACTCATAAATCCTGAATCTGTGTTGGTCATGCATCCCACCATGTGTTAATATAAAAATCTTTTTACTTAGTATTTTTTCTTATGAGCTCACTAGAATTTTCTCTATCCAAAACTCACTACTGTTTTGGAAAAAGCAGATATCAGTGCAGACATTCAATCTAAGATCTAGTTTAACCTCACAAGTTACCTTATAAATATGTGGCAGCAAACAGCATCCTAGGCTTTGCCTTCCAGAAGCTTTAATCCTTAGTGAGACTTTTAAGATCCACAGGAAGAGCATTTCTTCTCCCTCTATTCCAAGGGATAGTTCCACAAAATGAAAAGAAGGGCAGACAGAATTCAGTCCTCAGGGAGAACTTAAAAAGTGGGCATTGGGCTCCTCTTTCAAATGTACTGGTTCTGTTATTGCTTCAGTCAACTAAAATGCTCTTAAAAATGTGATTTTCTGGAAGAAATGCGAAATGACAAAGTAGGAGATTAATAGGTCTGTCCCAAATGAATGCAGCTCCTTTGTCCCAGGAACAACCATCATCATTCATGTGCATTTTAATTTTTGGCCCTGGATCGCTGTGACATTTTCTCCTGTATTTAAAACAACTATTTGCTTATTTGCTGCTCCACCCACTCACCCCACCCCTCTCCACACTCCCATCAAAGGAGAAACCCAGCACCCAAAAAAGAAACAAATTGAAACAGTCTATCCAGAGAAGGGGCATCAGTTCCCTTAATGTGTTTGAATTCTATTGTTGCTTATACACACGAATCACACATGGTAGAAGTAAGCCCTGACTTCAAGATCTATACCATCCTATATTGTCTCCATTTACTTGTTGCTTTAAAGCAGGGATAAGAGGAGTTGTTATCTTGCCAAATGGGAGGTACAGACTGCAATTTAGCAGAGATAACCAAAATTAAAACATCAAAGAGAAATAAGGAGATTTCTGTCTTTCCCATTAATCCCTAATCACTTTGCCTCTTATCGGTTATTTAACCAATGAATTTATGTTCCAGGTTTGAGCAGCTGCAGGGAGCAAGGGCTGGGAAAGGAGAGAGCTTGAAAGTGGCATCTGTCTGTTAGCAGTAATTAAGCCGATATATGCAAAGTTTTAGAGTTCTAACTGCTCCCGTTAAGCTGTTGATGAGCAGTAAAATCTCTGATTAAATTTTAAGCATAGGGAAATGGGCCAGGCTCCTGACATGGGGAGGCTGCCAAAGTGGAGTGTGGGCAATTACACGTGCTGCCTGCCTGTGCTAGAGCGGAGACAGTGCTCTGAGGGGCTGACTGTCCCAGCCAGCATCACCTCAGCACTGCTCCAGGGCTCCATTCTGTGTAACTGACAGCTCCCAAAACAACAGCCATTTACAGCATGGTGAAGACATACACCATGGGGTTCAATGATTTTTGCACAGTTTTATTTTTCCAACATACATGCATATCACGACCAGGGATTTTTTTTTTTTCTTTCTTTCTTGCTGTCTCAGATCATGTGGATTTCTTGGGCAAATCACAGTGTACTGGTGGATATTTACCCATCTCAGAACGGTAATTGTGAAGGTTAATTAATGTTTTCACAGCACTCTGAAAGCCCTAAAACACTGCTTAAAGTCAGTTGATTGTTATCCCAGCTTGTATCAGTATTAATTGTCATTATCTAACTTAGCCCTCCTCCTCCAGCACTCTTGTTTGGCTCCCATCCCTTCTGTCCTAACCATTCACCCCCTAGAATAAACCAGAGGCATCATTCCTTAACATGTGAAGTGTCATGAAGCTCTATGAGTAATGAATGAGCCCATTACAACTTTACAGTAGAGGAAACAGGTTAATCTTTTGTCAAACCCTTGCGCACAGTGTCCTCCTTCCTTGTTACAATTACTCAAGGGGACATGGCAGTTTTTCATCCATAGCATTTCAGGTAACCACTGATGCATGTTTAGGACAGAGATAGGTACGACTCTGCACACAGGCCTTCAGATCCTGTCACAGGGGAACAAAGATGACAGAAGCTGACAGCAGTGACTAATGCTCTGGCCTAACATTCTTTAAAACAAACCTTTGGAAAAACACAAACCAAAACAAACAACAAGGAAAAAGATACCAATTTCCAGTTCTGAAGAATTCATTTAATTAAGTGTGAAAACTTAAAGCATCCAAAGCTCATTGCTTCTTGAGACAGCTCTCTACACTGAGACTCATGTACATTTGTACAATTCATCATCCTGTGGATTCCCAGAGTTCATTACATGATATTGATATGAAGAGTAGCCACTATAAAAGTCAAAAATTATGGCTTTTTATTACAGCAAGCAGCATAAAACCACACCAGAGAAAAGGGTAGGAAACAGTATTGTCTTGAACAGACACTGCAAGGGGAAGGCCTTTTCAAGAGAGCATTTCTAGAGAAGGTCAGAGCATCATCAGCTGTGTGTGTGTTAATGGAGGAGCCATAACTGAGTAAGACATTGGATGCCGTCTTCCAGAATGCTCATATCACGGTCTTTGAGATACTCTTCTTGTCAGAGGAGAGAAGGAAACCCCGATTTTAATGTTGCTTTGGTAGTCTTCACTACCAGCAAGGGGAGAGGAAAAATGAACACTGTTTTAAGAGGGAGACAAGAACAGGCTTATCTAGAAGGTGAGTTTCCTGCATAAATCTCGGCAAGTAGGATTGGTTTGAATCATGTACTACAGAGATGGTGACCAGCTGGAATAATTTCTAGGTAGCCATTTATAACAGGATCTGTAGTTCAAGCAAATGCAGGCTGTGCCAGCTCCCCTAGCTCTAGATTTACCTAGCTCCACGATGGTCAGAGTTTTCACAAAAACAGACAGACCCTCCACATCTTATATGAAATCAGTATTGTCATCCTTTCATGTACAATAGTAGTTAAGAAGTCTTTACAATGCCCAGAATTTAGCCTACATGTCATTGTAAAGGTTTCTCTAGGCATAAAATGACACTGCCTAGTTCCTTGGATTGCTTCTCATGGATGGATCAAATTGTATTTTTCTTAACTGTAGGGTGCTATGGGGTGACTATGAGCCTTATATGAGCTTTCTAGTTGTATATCTGTGCTGAAAGAGACAATATTCCTATATGGGTGAATAGTAGTGAGCAGAAGACAAGTTCTTTATGTGAAGACTACTGAAAAGCAGGAATCCTACTATGAGGAAGGAGAAATAGGTCAGTGGAAAGCTCCCTCCACTGAAACTTAATGACTGCTATGGGCATAAAAAGTTTCTTTAGCAGATAAATGGTGTCACAATTTCATTCTTCTGGAATTCCTGCAGCTATGAAATCACCCAGGTTGTGCAGACAGGATTTCGTGTTCTCAGCTCACAGCAGGTGGATGTTATAAAAAAACATAAGCAGTCTTCAAGAACACTGGAGAAATCCAGATTTTGAGGTTGTTCTTATGAAAAAGGCTTTTGTCTGGATATTAAGTAAAGATTTAGTAGAGTACATTATCATAATAAAATGAAGGTAGGCCTAGCTAATTGCCATGATCTTAGCTGCAGCTTAGTGTTTTGGTGGTCCAGTAATGTGTCTTCCAAGAGGAATGTTTGGATGTTCTCTCTTTGAGAGGCAGAGCTAGGTGTAGCTGTAGCAGCTGAAGCAGCACTAGCCGACTGCTGAAGAGCATGGGATTTCTAGACTGGTATCACATTCCAATCATCTGAGTTAGATGACGATTTCTGCCCTCTGGCTTGACTACCTTTGGACCCAAGAACTCACAAGCTTTTAAAGGGGTAAACACAAACAGTGGCAAACATTCTTCTTGCTGCTCTCCTTTGAGATTTCCTCACTTGTTTCTCCTTTTTGCACTGGAGCACCTTTGAAGCCTAGTTGCATGCTAGAATCCTGGTCACCTTCCCAAACACCATGCTGGCAAACCAAATGAACTGGCACTGATATTTGCCACAAGTGTGTGCAAAGAATACACTACAGTATGTTTGTAGCTGTAACAGAATTAAAATTTACACAGAGTTCTGGAAAATCTGGAGTGGGACTCCTAATCAGATTCCTCAGAATTCCTTCCAAAGGACTTTACAGAAATTCTTTATTTCTCTTTCATAGGAAAATATATAGCTTTCAATTCAGCTGACTCAGTCTTTAAATAGTGATTGAAAAGAATTCTTCTGAGCTGGAAGTGAAATGTACTGCTTAGGCATAGATGAATGAATGCTCTGCAGGATGAAGCTGACGATCTTCTTTTCTAAATAAGAGAAAATGAAATAGATTGATTGTGTATGGGACAAGTGTTGTCAAGAGAATTCTGCACTCTTGGCTCTCAAGTGTATTTATTCAGGGACTTAAGACTGACAAAACTGGGACACTGAATGGAAAGAATAGTGCTTATTTTGGAAGTGGATCATTTGCTTTTTTTATTATAAAGTGTATTTTCCTAGATATGCTGTAGGGTAGCATGAGAAAATAATCTGATACTTCTGTTAGACCAGACCTCAGAGAGGAAGAGAAAAGATCAAGCAGAGGAAGAAGAGATCTCCTCAGCTTTGGGATTTTCTCTTTGACTGTCCCAAGCTAAAAACTTTTATCAGACTAAATATTCTGTGCAGTAAAGTATCATGTCTGTCTTATTTGTTTTCTAGTCCTTGTATTTAACATGAATTTTAAGATGTAAGGTTTGGTGAATAAGGTTTGTTATCTGCTCAGATACTTTGCATTTTGGCCAGTGAGTTGATCAGTTGGACAAGTTGCCACATTTCTGAGCCTTTGGTCTTTGGTAATGAAAAGCTTTCCAAAAGACCCTGAAGCTCTTGGGTACAGGAGATTTAGGATAATAATAATTTTTAAAAAGGTGCATCTGAAACTTTTCTCTCTACTGTTACAAAGCAAAACTAAAATAAAAACAGAACAAGAGGCTGAATAGGTTCTGCTTTTAGAAAAATGAAATATCATTAAGAAAAGAACCAGCCAAACACCAGAAGGAAAGACAAATTTTACACGCCCATTCTGACACAGGCATTCTGCTCCAAGATGCTATCCTGGTCTCTTCTGGACATATTTTAACATACCTGATTTCTGGATATGAACGCACTTAATATTTTGGAAAAGAATGTTGAAGTTGAGACTGAAATATAAAAAAATTGTTTGTAAAAATGGTACCAAAAAAGTAATCATCAGCTCCCATTGTAAATAATCAATACGCAGTACAATAACATATTAAAGAGAATCTGTAAATGGTTTAAGCTACTTTTAATAAATAAATAAGTGGCTGCCCCAGGCACTATTGTTTAAATCTTTGAGTTGTAGCCCCACATCTGACACTTATTTGATAGATTGCCTTGGAGAAGTCATGTCCACACATTATGTTTCATCCTCTTAATCGGTAAAATCAGTATGAAAATATTTACTCCCTAGGCTGTTGTGGAAATTAATTAACATTTCCATAGTTTTTTAAAGATGTAAAGTGCCAAGTAACATTATTATTATGGTGCCTCAGTCTATGATTTTTCAGATGTCACAACATGGGTCAGTAGTTAGATGCAAACTTCCAGTGAAGTTTAAGGGGTTTGCATTATGTAGTTCTGCAGCATTAAATAATTAGAATTTCCAGTCCAAGTTAATAATAAAAAAGGTCTCCAATATTTTGTATGAGGCATTGTGCTACCAGGTGTCATTTTTCAATTTGAAAGTAAAATCAAGAAAGCTCCCTAATATTCTGTTTATGAAATACTAACGGAACTTTTCCCATAGGTATGCAGAGGCTAGAAATGGTGTTTTAAATGGTTTTCATGAGGGAATGCTGTATTTAACTTCCATTATTTCTGCTTTTCATGGCAGAAAGCATTCTTCATTTGCCATCATTCTGTTTGCCACTTGACAGCTTGAATGTTTGTCCTCAGAAGTGGCAGCATTTTGGTGAAAGGTGATGTAATTTTCTCTCCCTGCCTTCTTAAGTGACTTCAACATCCTCATGATGAGAGGCACTATAGCAGAATAAGCCATTACTGGAAATTACTCAAAGCCTTGATGAGGTGAGGTTTGAAACTGCTGATTCTTTTTCTTCTCACAGATTCCATAACATATGCACTAAGGAATATTATCTTACAAAATGGAATGGACTTGTTGAAAATGTGCTTAATTGAAAGTGGCCCAGGAAGAACATAATTTAGTAAAGCAGTGGCTGTGCTGCTTCTTATTCTTGCAAATAGAGAAAGTTTTAAATTCTTATCAGCTGAGTCAGTTGATGAGCTACCCAGGGATCTACTTTATTGACACAATTGCAGCTTACAAGTGTCTAGCAGCTCTCCTTAACCTGGAGGATAAGTTGCAAGTAACGCATTTTCAGCCTCTTCCTCTCCAGAAGTCATTTGTTGAACTTCATTTTTATGTCTGACTGACTGTGGCTTCAGTTCAGGTTGAGTTCAGGTGACTCAACCTGCTTGCCTGGGTTGGAGTTCAAGCCTCCAGGTTGGAGTTCAAGCTGCCTCATCTCCAGCCTGCCAATGATATGACTTTTTCCAGACATGAGCTGGAATGGAAGGCCTGAGGAGTCTGGACTTGACACAGCTCCCATGTCTAAGACAGTGCAGCTCTGTTACAAGAAATTTACACTTCCAACACATTTCCAACTGCAGAGCTTGTTTGCTCTTGAGAACTGGTTAGCAAGGAACACTGTGTTGGCAAACCTAGATGTGTAGTTTGCTTTGATTTATTAATTAGCTAGATTTGCATGCTATCATTCCCTCTAGATAAGATAAAAGCTTGCTAAAAGTTCATTATCTCCCATCAACATGCCTGCCATTTTTGATAAAGTAGTAAATACAAAAATTAAGAATAAATTAAGGGGAAAAAAAGAATCATTCAAAGGATTTCCATCAGCAGTGGTTTGGAGTTGTGGAATATTTTTCTTAGAAAAACCAGGCACCCAAAAAGATAGATTGTTTAAAATTCACAATTGAACATAATACTCTTGAGCATGCAATGAAAAATTATCCTACCAAGGGAATTAATTAGACACAGCTTCCATCCTGATATGACAAGGTTTTGAACTCACTCTACACTTGTTTTGCACAGAACTAGATAGAGAATAAAGCTTGTATTTGCCTATAAACCCATAACAAAACTACAGCTAAGCCCAAAAACAGGCCTGAAACTCTAAAGGTATCTACAGCTTCTGAGTTTCCCTGGCATCTTTTGTTTTCAGCTCCAGTCTACAATCTCTGTTTTCTATTTAAATGCAGACATTTCTAACTAAAAGCAGATGTAAGTTACCATTGTCCTTAGTCCCAGATCTGTGTTCTTGTCTCCACACAATCACGCTTTCTTCAGCTCTTGGGCAAGCCCAAGTGCTCAGTTCATATTGCAAAATTGTCCAGTACAGGGAACAAAACTTATGGAAAGCTACTTTCTGGGTTGCTTTTGATTTATTTTTTCCTCTCTAAGGATGGTTTTCTCCCAGTTTCACTCATTGAACAGGTTCACCATAGGGGCACATGAGCATCACAGCTGGAACATGCTAGGAGAAGGAAATAATTTAGCAGGGATATCAATTTATCTCAATTTAAATCTTCATGGAATTAAAGCCTGGCAAAAACCTTGATAGCCAGAGATTTCTTCTACAATTAGTAAAAAGGTTAAAGTAGCCTAAATTACTTTCTATATCACCCTATAGATGATTCTTGTTTATTCTTTATGGAGAGATCTTGGAGATACAATTCTCCTAACATAGCCACCACAGATGTGTTATCGACTAAGTTAAAGAAGAAAATTTTGGAATAAATTAGAGTTTTAAGTCCAACTTTTATAAGTGCAGATGTATGACATTGCTTCTTCCCAGATACAATATTCCTGTAACAGACTGTTCTCAGGGATGCATGTGGTAATGTCTGTGCTTCTCACATACAAAAGTGCCCAATATTTAAATTTGCATTCCATTTGGACTCTGATAGTATGACTATTAAATATATATATATTATCATATCTTCTATGTATAACCAAACATTAATATAAACCTGCCTGTGATTCATTTGTTGTACAGAGAAAAGGCCAAGAAACTTATTAATCTCATGTTATCTTGGACATGAGTATGGCATTATATGGGGGAAAGTACCATTTATTTAAAGATTTCTAGTGCTTTGCAAAGGAAAATACAGCACCGTCACATAAGGGGAAGCTGAGATTTATAAGATTAAATAACTTCTCCATTTGCCACTACGTAATGTAGCATCAAAGAAAGGCATAATTCATGTTTCCTTTATTCCACTCACTCTGACTGCTGTCCTCCCATGGCATTGAGTGACTTTGCACTTGGGATAGCACAGTGTGTATCGAGAATAGTGTTATGGATATTGTGACAGTACTAAAATAGTCTGTCTTATCTGTCATTTGCAGTCCTCTGGCCAGACTGCACCAGTTTAAACCCTACAGTGGGTAGGCTTCAAAACCAATGGGGTTTTGTTCAGAAGTGCCTATGAGCACTGTACCCACTTGATTTCTCTTTTGCGATTCTGTAGACAGAAGTAGGATTCACTGAGAGAGTCACAGGCAAATTGATCCTGCCTCAATGCAACACAGGACTTAAAGGCATAGATTTCAAACTACCAGGAAGAGTGGTATGTGTTCTGTGTTACCCCCATCCAGAGCGTTGGAACCTGATACTTTAGCTGTGGCATGCCTGTACCAGCCTCACCCGTTTGCTCTTCTGCCTCTTCTGCTCTGTCAATAAAGTATGATCTGAGGAAAACAGAACACAGATTTCTCTAGCACCCTGTAACACAGACATAGTACAATATCAGATCTCAGATTTTCAGTAGTATGAAAAAGTAAACAGAGGCTAAAGAGCCCATTTGTCAATGTGGAGGTGCATTTCCCTCCCCACTTTTCCCCCCTCTCCAGGCCGCACCTCAGAAATGCTCGTTAGGCCTCAGCCCTGATGAGCAGCGCCTGCGCTCAGCTCCTCTGGAGCCCCTCAGAAACACCGACTGCTCCCACAAACTGCTGCTGCCTAACGAGGCACTGCTTTTCTTTTTTTACGAACAGCCTGGGAAACTACTTTTATTGCTTGAATGGTACCACATCCTTGTTCTCACACCTTCCAAGAAAGTTGCCCAAACCGTGGCCAGGATGAGACATTGCTGTGACCAAAGCCCACTCTCTTGTGGCCTGCAAGCTGCGATCCACAAGGAGACCATGGGCGCTCTCCTGGACCGCAGTGAGTGTGAGCAGCACCTCCCTCTGAGGGGGCACCTCCCAGAGCCAGCGAGCTCTCGAGTTTGCTCCACTCGGAGGTCACCAAACCACGATGGATCCTGGGCCAGCACCCCCATTGCTCAGGCTCAACCCTTCCCCACCTGAGGAGACACAAAGGCATCCAAGGTGAGCATTTCACTGCCTTCCAGGGGAGATTTTCACAGGTACCTTGCACTGCCTCTGTGCCTGCAAGTGTGCACTGCTATGGCAAATACGGGAGAAATGCTGCTCTCAGATATTTAAGTACTTCAGGTATCTAAGTTAGGCCTGAAAATAAGTTATCAGCTAAGTGAAATGCTGGTAAGTCTAGTTCTTTTGCTAAATTGTTAAGATATAAGTTTAAGTACTGTTAAGTTTGAGTGCTTTTAAGCCTTTAGGCCCTATTCTTTCTTATCCTTGCCATTCCTCTCCCTTTTTTAACACACACACACACACACACACACACACACACACACACACACACACATGCATGCCCACAGTTATATGTGACAGTTCTCGGTATATTTCTATTTGGATTGATTGACTCGAGTTCTTTGGTTTTTTTTATCTTTGTGTGTCTTAACCACCTAAAAGCAGTACAGTGAACAATATCAATGACCTTTGTTGTGCTGTTGCTCAATATTAAATATGTTTTTTACTGATATCCTTGCTGGTGATTCTTTAAGCAATCTCAAACACTCGTTTATAACAGTCAAGGCTAGAACACACCTGACCAGGTGATGTTTGAGGGATTTCCTTATCTAGGACATTGCCTTACTCTCCTGAAAATACCTCTCTAACAATCAGTTTTGTGTTAGCCTCACAAGAATGAAAAAACACAGAGACCTGTGCATAATTTTAATATAAATTAGTTATACATAGTCTTCATATAAATTAGTATTTCCAATACTCCATCAGAAATATGCTTTACAAATATTGCTGTATGCTTAATACCAGTTGCTGTTTTGATCAGAATTCTAAATTTATCCTGGTTTCTTACATAGTACTAAGAGAGCTTTTACTCCAGAGGTACTATTAGTTTGTGACATTTCATAGGAGAACCATGGTGGTTTGTGCACAACTAGCTCAAAGTGATAAAACCTCCACATAAATCAATGTTTTCTCATTTTATTATCACATGTAAATTGTGGTCTTGTAAGCTACTTAAGAAAAAGCATCCTAATGACAATATTTTATCATTTTTTTTCTCGTGGGAATTAATGGGACCTTGTCAATTCTAGTGCTTAAGTCTATGGAATCAATGCTTTTTAATCTCCTGGAAATACATCATGGACTCACCCCAGGTCTAAGCACATCTCACGCAGTGGTAGTTGTCAAGGGGTCTCATATTACCAAGTCTTCATAATTTTTGTAAGGTATTGCTCTACAGTTCATCAATGCACACTGAAGGTGGCATAAGTAACTGCAGCTCTGAAATGGAGACATTCTATTCCATTTACTTCATCAGCTTGCTTTCTCAGTAATGCATATTCTCAGATTCCTATCTCAGCATTTCTACTGTGATAGGGGAGGAGTTGAAGCTATGGTATGACCAAAGTGGTGCTTCATTTACATATTCAAGAAAATGCTCCTACCTTAGTCTGATGAAGTCAAAGTGGCAGGGATTTGGGATCTTTGTGCCACAATGCTGAAAGAGATTAGGCCTAAACAGCATATGACTGAATTTGACCTTTTGGGAATGCAGTTTGGATGTTCTCAGGATGTTCTAAACAGGCAGAGTCAGGCTGGTGGTCTGCAGGCCAAATCTCACCTTGGTGTACTCCATCCAGCGTCTTGTCTTTTTCTCACAGGAAGAAGGGAAAAGCTGTGTGTCTAATATTGCTCCTGTGGTAACCACCATTTCTGTATTGCTCTTAATTGAGACTGAGTTTCCAATGTCAAGCACCAGTCCCTGTGTCTGTCAGGCTTGGGCCACCTTGTCAGTAGGTGATATTTTAGAGATCAGCAGTAGTACAGCATGGGGAGGACATAAACGACATTTCCCTCCTTTCCCTGCCTAGCTGTAGCTAAGGAGGTGGGCACAGCCTTTAGCACTGGCAAACAATTTCACAGCCCAATTACATGATGACTCAAGGGAATATGACTGGCGAGTGTGATGTTTGCTGTTTGGCATATCTGTCAAAATCCTATAGATATTTCTTGGCATATGTCCAGTTGCCTCCTTAATGTCTTATGACATGTGTTCCTGGAGAGGCTGGATTTTATGTTTACATCTCTCTAGCCAGAAAATGAGCACCAAAGCAGATATTCCAAAACTGAGTTTATTAAGCAGTCCAAGCCAAATAGTTTAGAAATAATTTCATTTCCATTCCTTGTTTGCTTTACAGTTTCTCTTTTATGAAGCACAGTGCTTGCTTTAAACAGGTGCAGAACTGCCAAGGGACCAGGAGGACTGCAGTCCCTCATTAACACACCCAATGCATCAGGCATTCCAACTACATCTTATGGTAGTAAATGTTATGTGAGCAGGAACATTCCCAGATCCTGACGCCAACTGGCAAAGGATGTCCCATGTCTATGCTGGTTTATTCTGTGAGCTTCTAAAACAGGATACTGTATGCAAACTGCTTATTGAGAATAAGCAAAGCCCAGGAATAATTTGGGAAACTGCTGTTTGGCATGGGCCAGGTGCCACTGTAACAATCAAGTTTCAGTGCCCTTGTAATTTACCAGGATTTATTAGCAGAGACAGTTTTCAAGAAGAGCTTGAACATTTCATAGTTTCTTCACCATACCAAAAGTTCTGCCTCCAGCTCTACCAGTGAAAGGTGATCTCAGTTAAAGGGCAGGGTGATGTGGTCATGTAAATCCATAGACCTGCACAGTAGAAAGCACTTTGCATTTCTATATTACCTCTCTTCAGCATCTCCAAAAAGTATCAGTATAGGAACAGGAAGGGGCTGCATGCTGTTTGTCCTACATTACATAATGGATAGGCATTCTTAGTGCACATATGAAAGCACTATCAGCATTGAGTTTGTTTGCTATAATGTACTTATAGCCACAGCCCTTTTCCATGAGAAAAAATTATATTAAAATTATATTATATAAAAAATTATATTGGTCATGAGAGTCAGTCTGCTTTGCATATTTTGAACATGCACATATGTAAAGAGCATGTGTTGAAAACATGAAAAGTAGTTGCTTAGGAGCAAAAAAAATAAATTTCCTTGAATGGACTTTTCAGTCTTCATTTCAAGTGAGCTCAGAGCATAAGGTGTCCATTTAAATTAATAGCTAGATTCAGAATTGCCTCTGTTGAGGGCCCTTTATGAACATGCATTAAGCAGACCTAACTGCTTTCTATTTTGTTTCTAACAGCATAGGTATGATTTAAGAGGTTTTTGTTTAAAGCAAAAGAATTAAAGAGGTTATGGGACATATTAATATAGAAATAATTTTATTATTGCATCAAATACAGGAAATAAGCACAGTTAGTACAGTCTGGTTTTCCCCTTTCATGTTGCTGCCAAACTACACTGAAACTTTTCTATGACTTCTGCACCCCAGATCCCGGTGTGTCTAAGACCTGCAAGCCTAAGGTCCTACTCCTGACATAGCTTCTCAAGTCAGATTCATTGTAGCATTAAAGCATTCTTCATAGTTTTAAATCACTGGAGCAATGTACTGTCTACCAAGTCAACCATATGCTGTTCCAGACCATGGCTAATTCAGGGGATAGCTGTGGATTTATCATATGGGGTTCTGTGAGCCCCTGGCCAAAGACATGAACAAAGCAGGCTGTGGGTGAGGACAGCAGACCATTGAGAGCAGCCAATAGTTACATTCCAGCTGTTTACTTTGCAATGCCTCTTGTCAGCCCCGGAATTGGTTGCTGATGCCAGCAGTAGGATTGGATGACATTTAGAGGTAGTGAGGTTGCATGGAGTATTCCTTCCCAGCAGTACCAGTAATTACTGTACCCCTCTCAAGAGCTTATCTCTGCAGCAGCTCTAAGAGCAATTCACTCACCACAGCTCTCAGCCCTAACTTACCCAGCCCATTCTCCTCTTCCCAAGCCTGCAGCATCCCAGCTGCTCACTGTGGAAGCAGCAAAAAATAAATAATGGCATTATTAAGTAATGACAATGGAAGTAATGGCATGGCTGAGAAACTCTTCCTCTCTGCCGGCAGGCAGCAATATATGTAATGGAAAAGCCACCGCTTGGTTGTTGCTTTCACACCCATTTCATTGTTTCAAACTGCTTTGAATTTCGATGTTTACGAGACATATTCTTCATAAAACACTCAAGAAGCACAGAGATTGTGCCTGTTGCACATTATATATGATGAGTGCTGGGGCCAGTTTTACTATCTGCACAAGAGAAACCAAACCAGTGTGCTTACCCCCGCTGCTACATTGAAGGTGAGTGGTTTGAGTTAATCTCATTCTCAGCAACTCCCTCTATTTGTCTCTTTCTCCTGTGATTGCCAATTTGTTGCCCTCCTAATAAGAAAAGAGTAAAAGAAAAATTATTAAAAGTGATGCTTTTCCAGATTGCTTAATTAATAACTGTGTTTGTATAAAAGAAGGCAATGCGACAAAAATTAATACACTGTAACTTTTTATATCGTTTCACTTTGGGAGCAGTTTGGGCTGAATTTCCGATCTGCGCTCTGAGTGCTGAAACAGTTAAATAACTAAAAAGATACAAGTAGATTTCAGGCACTTCAGACTGAATTCATTCTACAATGATTATTAAGTATGTTTGCCAAAAACCTTGCTTTGCCCTCCAAACTCATGCATCCTATTATACCTGCAGTCAGTAACTACTCTTTCTAAAGCTGTGAATGCCGGAATTACCCCTGACAAATGGTGACAGATCGTCCCCATGAGGCGATGAAGAACTCCGACTGGAATCGGTCTTACATAGCCCTGTCACTGAGACAAAAATTGTTCACAGCTCTTGACTTCTGTCTCAGCTCTCCTGGACAAAAGGAACTGCAGGATGAAGTATGTTTTTTCACATTTACGTATTGTTTCAATTTACAGAAAAGCCCCATTTCTCTGCTCTGACTACTTCCACAATAACTGAAAATGACACTGTATCAAGATGGATCTGTGAAGCAGAAAAAAAATGCAGCGTAATGATAGCAGGCACTACATTTAATTACACAGTCACATCATAATCTGAAGCAGAAATCAAAGCATCCCAGCGACGAAGTCTAACTGCTTTGCCTACTAAAGACTGAATATTGTTCATAAGATGTTCAGTGGCATACTGATGGATTTTCTGAAGTAGACTACTGCTCATGGAGAGTAGAATTATAACTACCAGTCTCATTGTATATCAAAATTTAGTGACAATTTGGCGATAGTGGCTGCAATCTGTGGTGAAGTGATGATGACTCAGTTTTTTTCCAAATCCTGTCTGCTATCAGACTGGGGTATAAACAATCACCTTTTATTTTGGTTAATAGGAAAAATCCAGTCACTAAGTAGATGGAGGTTTTGGAGCATGAATGATAAAACACTTACAGAGCAGAAAGCTTTCAAGAAAATGGGAAGTCACTATCCAAGGAAGAGGTAGAAAATAAGAAACTATTTTTAATACATGTGAAATCAAGAGGCTTTTATATGCCTGAGTTATTATTGAAATCTGCCTGGATGTGATTACAGGGAGGTGTTGTTTCATGAACGATTTTTAATCCTGTTGGCAGAGTCAGACAGGGTGTTAATTTGCAAGTCGATTTGTATGCAGATCACCCTGCTGCCTTGGTATTGATTTGAAAGATGCAGGATGAACATTCCCTGGTTTATAAGGAAAACGTCTGAAAAGGAAAATAGATGCTCTGAATCCCAAGGGCTTTTGTTAAAAACTGCTAGGAGAGACACCGCATGTCATTCCAGGAGCTGGAAGAAACTGTATCCAAGATGCTTCAGCTTAAATGAAGAGCTTCTGACACTTGGAATTATGGTTATGGATGCAAAGGGCACTAGAGTAATCCATTTGTTTTTCACCTTTGAGGGCATTGGTTTGACCCACAGTGCCTGTCACAGTGTAATGACCCAAATGAATCCTCTTTCTGAGATTACTTTTAGCCACTTCATCTAGCAGTTCCTCTTTTAAACCCTCAGCACAGTATCACACAAATGCAGCCTCTCCACGTCTCACAGTGAAATAACAGAGGCTGAGTTCTCTGGTAAAAAACGAAATGCACTGGCTGATGTCATGGACCCAACAATATTGGAGCAGTAGAACTGCTAGTTCTCCTAGTTCACGGCAGGAGTACAGCTTGCTGAAGTATCAGGGAGATGGTGACTCTCCTGAGCCTTTCCTGTAACCAAATTTTAACAAATTTTTACTTTTGTAAACAGCATAATTGTCAGAGATGACAATATAAAAAATGAGAACTAAAGAATATCTGTAATTCTGATAAATTTACTTTGCTTGCATCCAGGTTCTGCTGTTTTATTCTCCCCCTCCAAAGCTGCATATTGTGCATGGTAGAAGGACCTTGGACCGCTTTGATTTCAGGTCTCCCCAGTGCTACCCCTTTAAAGCAAATGGAGCTGTAGAGGTACACTCAATCCAGTATCTGAATTAAGTGTCTGAACAACCAATTTCCAGACATATATCACTGACTTCAGAATATCTTGATCCCTAGTCCAAACTTAGACAGGTTAATCATATCAGCAGGTTTAATTAAATGATTAAAATGTAGACACTGGGGATTTTTCCATCTATGTAAACAGGCCAAAGACACAGCGAACACTAAAATAACACAAAGGACAAAAATAAAATAATAAATACTGCAACTATATGTTTCATGCAAAGTGCCCATTTCATGCATGAGATGACAAACAAAACTGTAGTGGAGAGGCAAAGATTAAGAAAAAATTCTGATGCAATGAGCTGTGCAAAAGAGGCAATTCCAGTGCTTCTAGTTATTTTTTTGTCACAGATCCACAAAAAAAAAAAAAAAGAAAAAAAATTAAAAAATAAAAATAAACCTAGCAAAAATTCAGAAGACAATTTTTGAAGAGGTAACAAAAAAAATTGTTTTTAACCCACCCAGAACACAAGGGGAAGTCACAGGCACTGAATATTAGTCCAGTTATGTAGTATTCAAAAAGAATCAGATATTTAGGCCAATAATGATACCTCTTAAATTAGATTAGATATTATAATTATGAAAAATACTAAAGTTTTCACTACTGAATTTTGGTGCAGATTCAGTGAATTTAAGCTGCTGAGCCCAGAGCACAGCACAGGGATGGTGGTCTGTACCCTATCTGTCCTTTTGGAGCAAAATAGATCATAGTAGAGGTTGCAGGACAACTGCCAGTAAACAACTGCTTAAACAATTGAAAAAAAATTAAAAGCACCTTTTTCAGCACCCTTATCACCAAATCAATTTATTGCTTGAGTTACTCTTTCATGCCAAAGTAAAATCTGATGCAGCTGGCATGTCTACCCGTGGGTCCCGTCAAATATTTGTATATATTGTATGGACTTATTAAAATCAAGGAGAGTTCCTTTCCTCAGATTTGAATTTTCACTGTTACCTGTACTATTGATGGACAGGATGATTACTTTTTCTCCTGCTGCAACTGAAACCTGTCCTTTAGCATGCTACAGCCCAGTCCAGATTGTCTACTGATCCCTTGGAAAACTCAGGGTTCTCAGGTTATCCATGCCCAATGTAAATGCAAGACTTGAAGTATGAATGAACTGTTCAACCTTGCCAGCATATGTAGTATTCAAGCAGGAGAATAATGGGTCTTTCTGAACGTGGTAGTAACACAAAAAATGGGCTGTTCTCAGAGGTCAGGAAGGAGGAGTTCTGGTCAGACATTTATCAGGAGAGACAGGATAGTTATTAGATCCTTGGCAATCCATCAGATGCGTGTCATTGCGTTAAATATAACCTGTTGCTCTTTTCTGCATACTGAATTTCATGTAGTTATTTGTTCAACAGAATTCATTGTTCAGCTGAGATGAGACCTTTTCTTGTGCCTATCCTCAGAAAATTGTCTGCATAAAGCAGCCTGTGGCTCCACGATAATCTCTGGGAGGGCAAGAACTCCTGCTCTATATACAATTTTCAGAATTTTCAGTTGCAAGAAATTCTTTGCAAGAGACTGTGCCTGGTTGTAGAGCTTTGTCACAGTCACTGATGCTGATGCATTGATCTTCCATCTTATGTGCAATGCAAATGAAGCAAAGATGTCATTGTAAAAGTTTTTAAACCATTAAAAATATGTGGTGGAGGTGTCTCCATTATCTCTCTCTGAACAATTTGTAGAAGTTTTCTGTGGTTTCAGGGCCCCTGTAAGTTTTGGTTCCAAATTGTTCCTTCTCATCTACATATCTGCTTTGAATATTTAACAAACACTGAAGTGGGAACTTCAGGGATATTGGTAGTCCCTCTAGAAATTCTCTTGACTTTCCACATCTTCTCCTTAGAGATACATTGACGTGGATATAGACTGCCATAATTCAATATGACACACCAAATCATCCTACTTAGCTTTCACAGTCACATTAACTCTTTAATTCTCAACAGTGCCTAATCCTTCACCTTTAGGCATGCCAATTTATTAAACTCTTTTAATAAATAATAACTCTTTTAATAACTCCTTTAATAACTCTTTTTCCCCCTCACTATTTCCATGGGTAAAATTCACACAGTTCTTCCAACAGATGTTATCTTGCAGATGACCCAAACCATAAGTAAGTCAGTCTCATTCTCTGTGGAAATTGTATTGAGCCTAGTACAAGGGCTCAGTTTTAATATAGATACTGGCAGAAAAAGGGTTTGGATTACAACAGCAATGGAAGAAAGAGAGAGAAAGAAGGGAGAAAAATTCCTCTAAAGAAGACCTTGCTTGTTTTCAAATAAATATACATAATTAAAGAGGATATAGAAAAATGCAGAATCTACCTTAGTAGAATAATATGCTATGATAACTATATACTGTATATGTTTAAGGGTCAAGACCTAGTAATCTCACTCATGGTAAATATGTCACCCTTACATGTGTGACTTGGAAATCACTGCAGCTAAGGGTTCTCAGTCATTAAAATTTACCGAGGTTCCCAGCTCTTGGATTAGACATCACTCTCTTCTAGTCAACTACGGGTCGAGCAATCTCACATGACTTTCATAGGCATTGGCCTAATATCCCCAGAGTCTAAAGCTGTCTATGTGTTCACAGTCAACTATTTCTTTATATGCAGCTTTGTCATAGTTCCTTCACCCATCTGCAGTGAAATAAAATGAAAAGGAACCAGGGGAGTATGACAATAAAGGACACCCTGATCAGATAGAAATCCTCTCCCAGTTCCATTTTTCTGGATTTCTTTTTGCCTGTACAAATGTTTATATGAGTTTTATATATAGCCTACCATTCATCTCAATAATTTTGTCTGCCATGTGTCTTTTCCTCCTTTTCAGTCACTAGTACTCATCTTCTTTCCAAACACAAGCAAATGATGCTTTGAGACCTAGCAACAATTGAATTTAATCATTTTAGCAGTGTCCTGTAAACCATGATCCAGCAGAATTAAGTCAGTCATTTTCAGGTAGACTATTACTATGGAGTGATAAATCAGCAAAATCTGTTTCACTCACCTTGAAAACAGTTGCCAAAGCAAAAACTATCCTAGTTGTACAAAGATGAAGCAATTATTAATTTTATCTGTCCCTAATTTTTTTTAATGACTGCATCATAGCAACATTAAAAACTCAGACTTCAGACTATCATAGCCAACCAATGCAAATAGAAGTTTGTGATAAATGTCATATGGGTAATTAAGTTTATGCATGAATAATTGGCTATATCATCTGGGGAGAAGGTGGCATTTTTTGGATGACATGTAAAATTAAGTCCTGGACGTCTCACAGTTCTATTCACAAATACTTAGCTGTGGTCTTTAGGCAAGCTTCTGACAGTTCCTTCCCTCATGGTATCCTAAGCTTTTGTAGCAATTTCACCTGGGTGCAGAACTCTTTTGCAGATTCCAGCCATCAACTTCCATTACTGTGTGTTGCTAAAAACAGAGCAGATGATCCTCCTGCAGGCAAGTAGGTAATTTTTTTCAGGATTTTTTGTGGGTATTTTATGTAGGGCTTGTTTTTGATCTCTCAAACTATATTTGTAACTCTTCTGGTTAGAGTATTTTCTCCTATCCACTTTCCCAAGTGAGATCACACCAAATTTGTAAAGTGTCTAAGTCTTATATTTGTGAATGAAATGTAAAGGAAGAAGATATGGTTGAGGTTGAATGATTCTCCAACTAGTTTTGTCTTAATCAGTGATGATAAGCTTTGTTTTACCTAGTGAGATATAGTGGTGGATTTCATTCACCATGACTAAAGGTAGCTGAGTCAGTCCCCATCCTGCCTGTTCAGCAAACAGACAGATAGATACAGTAGCTGTTTGTGATTCCACAGCTGTTGTCACTGTGTTAAAATTCCTATTTAACTGAAAGAAAATGGATATCGACCTGTATTAGCCTGATTGTGTGTCAGGCTCTGCACTCAGTTTGAATTATTAGGAAACAGCCAAGGAAAACTGATTGTATTTTAAAGGTCCTGTGAAAAGTTTTAGAGCTGAGCATTAGGAAATGGTGTTAAGCAAATGAGAACTAATAGTTTTCAGCAGCATTAGTAATCATCCATTTTGCCTGAACTCTTCAAAGCACACTAATTTTCTCTGAATAGGTACAATAAACAAAAGTTTCAGAGTGCTGTTAGCTGCTATGTAGGATTCACAGCAAGGCACAATAGAGTTTTTTCCAGCGCTCAAGAGATTCATCTTGCTACACTACAGATCTCAAGACCAAAGATATTGGAAGCTATGTATTACGAAACTGGACATGAGCCAGACATGAGTACCAAAATTTTTTTCTAATACTGGAAAAACTGCAGTGGAAAGTCTTTGTGGTGGTCTTTGATTGTGAATTATAAAAAAACAAAACCCCTCCACCAGCACTGAGGCATAGGTGTCCTGGCAGAGCCAAACAAATACCAAGCCCTGCCACAGCCGTGGCTGCTGGAAGACCTGAGGGCTGCAATGCACCACCATAGTGCCAGGAGCACATTTTCCAGGCTGCTACCAGCACTGGGCTAGAGCTGGCATTCCATCACTGAAGGAAAAAACCCACCAGGCAGTGCACCATAGCAGCACCCAGAATGGAAATTTTTAATTTAGCTGAACCTGAAATGTGCTTCTTTCTACATTTGCTGGTAGGTCAAAGGAGGTGATTCTGCCCCTCCACTCTGTGCTGGTGAGACCCCACCTGGAGTGCTGCATCCAGTTCTGTGGTCTCCAGCAGAGGAAGGACATGGACCTGTTGGAATGAGTGCAAAGGAGGACCACTAAGTTGATTAGAAGCATGGAACACCTCTCCTACAAGGAAAGGCTTAGAGAATTGGGATTGTTCAGACAAAAATTCTTGAAATGCTGTTACCAGATTGACCAAGTGGTAGTTTTGTGCTGTGGAAGCTCAGCTCCAGAACTGCCACCTTTTGGTAGGGACATAAGCTCACTGGATGCACAGCTCTTCACTGAAAGGGGTATGAGGAAACATAATCTCTGTGAGGGAGTTGCAGACAATCAGCCAGTATGAGGCTGAAATTCTTTTTGAAAATGCTCCATATGTGGAGATGCTTTGCAGTGCCTCTTGTGAGAGTACCACACTTGAACACATAGTGGAGTTGAAGACTACAATCATTTTAATAGGACAGACAGCAGAATTTTGATATTTCTGAAATGTTAAGATAAAGACAAGGAGAGCTAAAGAACAGTCATGAAAAATAGGCATGTTTCCCCATTTTATCACGGTTAATCCTTGTCTCCATCAATGTATTTTCATTCTGCATTTACGAGGTTGGATTTCTTTTGTTGCCCCACACAGGAACCTGCACTGAGACTTGTGCTGCTGAAATTATTCCTAAACGATTTATTAAAGAAGATAGATAGTGATGAGAAAAAGTCTGCAGACAATGCAAAATTACTCAAGAGAGGATCAAACAATTAAATTCTGTAGAAGGGTCTTGTGATACTAAGCAACTAGTTTATAACACAGCAAATTAAATTAAATGGGAAAAAAAAACCAAATAAGGAGAAAAGAATGCACAATGACTGTCTCTAAACTATTGTTTTTCTTAACACTTAGGGTAGAGACACTGGAATTATTGCAGATAGATGTCTGAAAATAGCTTCATGCCCAACAAGAGTTTAAAATAAGCTATGAAATAGGATTAAATATAAAAAGAAAAAAAATAATATTATTACTTATGTATTAAGAAAGCATAGAGGGGAAAAATTCATATTGTTTCACTATGCGTAAATCCTTTTCTACACATACCTTGAGCGCAATTTTGGTCTCCTTATCTTGAACAGGCTGTAACACAGCAGCACAGAGAAGAGCAAGGATGCCTGGAGTTATTGAAAGGTTTGTATATATTTAATACAAGAACTCTTCAGTGTAGAGAACAGATGACACAAAAAAGGCAAGATACAAAAGGGGAAATACTGTTCCGAACTGGCCATACTCTAATATTCATTCTTCAACTCAACTTCTCCCATTGTCAGGGACAATAATAATGAGCTTAGTGAGCTTAGGAGACTTTTTCTCTGTCCTGCTAATAAGATTTTATGCTCTTTTATTATTTTACATTTTTACCTGTCTCCAGATAAGTAAACATGTCTCTAACAGCTTAAAGATCCTGGCAAGCTGAGGCAGATTCTTGAGTATTCATAGGCATCCAAGTTCTGGATATTTCTGAAAATGCCATTGTTTCCTCCCCTGCCATGCATAACAACAACAAAAATATGTAGCTCCTTGGTATTCATTCTGATGTCTACATTGCTATTCATGCCAGGAGACAAAATCATGTCCGGTCAGCAAAACTGTCCCTCAAACTACAGCCATATGTCTTTCACCAAAAGTCTGAGGAATGTCTCATATTCGTTCAGAGGTATATACAGAGGAATGCAAATTTCTTATCACTGTTTCCTAGCATTTGCCAAGAGGCAGCATGTCAAATAAATAATTTAGACTGGCTGAGGCACCGCAGGAAAACAAAGCCATCAGTCATCTCGGCTACATTATTGATCACCAATAACAAGATACTTGCTAAGACAAATGGTTCTGTTATTATACTAGTGAATTTTAGTCTACCCTGACTAAATAAATCATATTGAACTGTTTGTTGTTTTAAGATGTCCAAACATTTCTGTAATAATTTTTACCTTTCATTCTATTCAACCATCTATAGAATCTCTCTATATACCTGTTGTTTGTTTGTCTATAGTCTTTTTCTAAATGCAGCTGTGTACTTGTCTTATAAAGTTAGGTAAGGAATTTCATGTCTGTATATGCAATTCTTATATCTACAAAATCTTGTTAGCTTGGTTGCAGAGAAAAACATGAACAAGGTGATTATGTAAGTCAAGCACTCTATCAACTCTCAATAAGTGTTTTTCTGCTCCTTTCTGTTAATGGAACTTGTAGGTTCTTGTATTGGGTGCTATGATATAATTATTTTTACTTTACATATGGCTTTTCTCCATTAGTAACATGTAGTTGTAATAACAGGAGTGCCGGGGGGTTGTTAGTTGGTCTATTCCACAGAAGTGCTTCAGTATCTCAGAAATATCCTCCTTCTTCTCACTTTCCCTAGAGGAAAGCTCAGAAAATTCTGATACCTCAGAATCTGACAGACCTATGCAGACTGATGTGTGCTCCTCTCAGCTGCCTGGATCATGCTCTGGGGGAAAGTGAAGGCTGAGGTGTCATTCTCCACAGTGAATCTAACCACTTCCAAAGACACGGGGAGGAGGACTTGATCCTGAGCCTCTCAAGTGTCAAATGCTGTTTGCAAGATGCTGTTCTGTCACAGCAATCAAGAGAGAGGTTCTCAGCACCTTGAGGATGTGTGGAAGTTAAATTTGCTGCCAAAACATGGGCTGAGAATGGCTCTTGCAAATCCCAAACCCCTGAGATTTCCGTGTTTTTGGGGGTTTTTTTCTAAGATTTTATAAACTCTGGGCCTGGTATTCACCAGAATTTTTTATTTCATGTTAAATCTTGCCAGTTAACTTTGAATAAGTAAGTATTTTAAAGGTTTATTTTAGTCATTCTTTAGTCATTTCATCAACACTAAGGTGTATGTGGGTTTATTTAAAATCATGGGCAGTAAGTTCCAAATAGCACATTCCTAGGAGAAATGTGATCCAAGAATGAAATGACTTTCCAAGGAAGGAAATATGTTGGGCAAAAGAACAACAGAAATATTTCTACAGCTGAAAACATCATCTGTGTTTTGCTGACTTTTTATTGAGCAGAAAACTGAAAACAAGACTTCCCTCAATGACAGATATACACGCCAGAATCTCTGGAGACTTACAGAAGTATAGAGAGACAAACAATAAACCCTCTCAGTATTATTTGGGGCCTTGAAAACTACAATTACCTCAGGAGCCTTCTGTTGGGCCCCTCCCTCAAGGGAAATATTAGTCACAAATAGTACAGGTGTCACAGGAATCCACCCTGTGATCTAATGAGAATGCACCTTGGATATATAAACAGCAAAACTAAAGGCACGAAGTCCAAAATCCTTGCAGTGAAAAGCTGAAGTTGACCAGTCAACAGAGATTGAGAACACCAAGCTCCAGGATGTTCTCAACCATAATGAAGTCTCTTATGACTATGTGGCACCATAACACTTGCTGTTTTGGGGGATACTCCTGAGGTATTTCTGAGCCTAATTATATCAGGCATGTAGTTAAACCTCTATAGTTATAGGCCACTCCATCTCATATTTATAATCACTGTTTTGTTAAATTTGGCTGAAAAAGGAAGGTGTAGAGGTCTGCATCTAAAGGCTCTTGCAGAAGCCAGTTGTCATTTCATTTAAGAGTTCAACTTAGCAATGCTAATCAGTCACAATTTAGGCTCTTGATAAACAGGTAACTGTTCAAAACACCAATTACCAGGAAGGAAAGCTTATGCTAGAATCTTTTTTTCATTAAATTCCCTGTACAGCAAACTTAGGTACATGCTGCTCTGAATTGGTAGAACATGGTATAATCAGGAATTTTTTTCCCTCTCAACTGATTATACAGATATCAGCCTAGTTTCTTACTATTGAGAGTTACATAGCTGTCAATCATGGTGGCTCTGTGGAGGTACAGAGACTTAAAACCAGCTGAAAACGTACCTGTTCGAAAGGCAGGAGATGAGTCCCTGAAAATAGAAATACAAACTGAATAGCAATACAGAGCACATTTTAGATTTTGAAGTACTTCCAGAAATTAATAAATGTTATTACAATGTTAAAAACTGATGTCTGTAAATTTTAACAGTATTTTGAGTTTTCTTAGGACTTCAAATTCTCTTTTACATATCAAAATGAAGAAGCACAGTTATAGATGATACCTGATTTTTAATTTGTTTAAAATGGGTTATATGCTCTTATCCTCTAGGTCACCCAGGTTGAACAGTTCCTTTCTGTTTCTTCTCATTAGAAATCCCTATGGAAAT
The DNA here is from genome assembly GCA_020086605.1 of Lanius collurio. Lineage (NCBI taxonomy): Eukaryota > Metazoa > Chordata > Aves > Passeriformes > Laniidae > Lanius > Lanius collurio. The sequence continues at coordinate 36,614,088 of JACBWW010000004.1, read as the reverse complement.
CAGTAAGATTTACACAAACAAAAGAAAACCCTTTCCTGAAAATCCCTCCAGGTTTCCTTTCATTTCTCCATCTAAAACATCCTTGGTGGCATGTTAGCACTCTTGAAGTCAATGACTCAATTCACACTTTTTTCAGTGAACCTAGTGCTGCTAAATGATATTACTGAAAGATGTTTCCTATATCCATTACTTCTTTTTCCTGCTATTATTGCTTGTTAACATTCAATTTCTAATAATTTGAAGAAATAAAAATCCCTTTAGTGAAACCAGAAACAAATACAGAACTAAAAAGAGGAATTATAAGATTTCTGATTAAAGAAATGTTAAAATGTGACTAATATAAGGAGTGAGACACCTAAGGAGTTTCAGACATGAGTTTATTATCCTACTCATTACTAACCCCATCATACATGTGACAGTAAAAGAAATAGATTTGGAGACCTGACTGACATCCATCAGGTAGCTCTTTGAAGAGGGCTTGGACTTTCTGGTATTTGTATCATGAGTTTTTGCTATTCTGTGCAAAAATCAGGCCCAGATGTTATCCCTAGAACACAGCAAGCTAATGTATCACTGATCCTGCCTAAACTTTTCCATGGCCAAGCCCTTACACACATCCACCACTCTTTCCAAGCCTTGGAAGAACATTTTTGTCATATTTTCTTCTCTTTTTCTTCATCTCCATACACCTCTGCACTTCCAAGAGAATAATTCAGAGTCGAATTATTTTGCAAGTTTCAAGCAAGTACTTTTACTCACCATGATGAAGTAGGTAAAAAAAAAAAATGAATAGGTAGATACTATGATCTGTTGCTACCTCAGGCAAACAAACTATGCTACCTGCTCTAATCAAAGCTCGGATGACTAGATGTGGGAGTGAATACAAGACACAAATCGACAGATTCCCATTTACTACTTTAAAAAACCCACACATTTTCTTCTTGGACAAAAAAAGTAATTCCCTCTTTTTAGAACACTTTATTCTTCTATGTGTCATGGTTCAACCCCAGCCAGCAACCAAGCACCACACACTTGCTTGCTCAGTTCCCCACCAGAGGGATAGGGGAGAAAACTGGAAGAGTAAAAGCTGGAAAACATTGGTTGAGATAAAGACAGTTCAAGAGGTCAAGCAAGAGCCATGCACTCAAGCAAAGCAAATAAAGGAATTAATTCAGTGTTTCCCATGGGCAGGCAGGTGTTCAACCAGCCCCCGGAAAGAAGGGCTCCATCACACAGAATGGTTACCTGGGAAGACAAATACCATCACTCTGAAGATCCCCCACTTTCTCCTTCATCCCTCCAGCCTCCTTGCCAGCGTGGCAGTACAGAAAGCAGAAGAGGCCTTGGCTCTGTGTGAGCTCTGCTCAGGCAGTCATAAACACATCTCTGCATTACCAACAGTTTTCAGCACAAATCCAAAACATAGCCCCATACCAGTCACCGTCAACAAAATTAACTCTGTCCCAGCCTAACCTAGCACACTCTGCCATATAGCCTTATGAATTCTCAGGCTGACTAACACCCAATATGGGAAGTACAGACATGGAATATATTCTACTGGCTGCATTTCTCAATGGGATGGGCTTGCTGAGAACTTGCTGGCAAATCATCAGCTCGGGTGAGTCTGCCTACGAGCTAGCTTCCACCTTCTTCCGTAAGCAGGCAAACTGCTTCAGTACCATACAGAAACAGCCTTTGAATTGTATTGAGAACTTTCAGGATACAGTAAAATAACCAATATTTGAAATTGTATTAAACAGGTTGCCTAACTTACAGATGACAGACAATGCATAAATCAAACCTAAACACTGGTTCTGGAAAGTGACCAATGTTGTCCTTTGAAAGATAAACCTCCAGGGATAAAAGGACACTCTTCAAAGCTTATTAGCATAAAAAAAATACTACTTTTTGTTTCTCAGCATCCTGGAGCAGAGCTGCATTTTGCTCCTAGCACTACTGATCTTCTAAATGACATGAAAATTATCAGCAGGGGTGGCTTATGTCTACAGAAATCAGCCATAATAATGCCTATAGAAACACATTCATCTCTATTCCTTTATTTATATTTGCTAGCGCTTTTCAAAATCTGACGGACAAATTGGCTTAGCAATCACTGTCCCTGTTTGGTGTGTCTTAATGGAGGCTGACAGTTGAAGTGATTTAGCTTTTCTTACAGTGTAAAGGCATTTCCTTGTTTCCTTTTGCTTCAAGGGGATAATAGACCTTGTCATAAGCTATTCTATCTTTTAATTACCAAAAAAAAAAACCCAAAACCAAAAACATACCACTACCCCACTCCCTTTTTCTCTGACACAAACACAAACCAATATTTACAGGTCATATATAACTTGGAGGACACTTCTGAGTTTCACAAGTTCATATGGACAATACTTAAGCTCTGATACAAATCTAGCACTCAGGAAAAGAAAACAGGAGGTGGTCAGGTGAGATCTTCAGAGATAACCCAGCTTGTGGTTGCACTGTTTTCTCCCTGTTTATCACCAAAAAGGCAGGCAAGATAGATTGGTCCTGGATAATTTTTTTTATTATTATTTATTTAAAACTTCAGGAAATGTATGTCTCTAGACCAGTTATATTAAGGACTTCTCTTTTCTGAATCACTCTGTTTAATCTACACCTTTTCTACTTTTTGAGTCAGCCACCAGTTAAGACTCTCATGTACTATGGAAGGAGGGCTTCAGTGGATCAATGCCATGTTTATTCCACAGGGTCCCTCATGGAGACCCTTAGGCAGCACTCTGCCAGGACCTACACGTGCACACAGTCTCACCTTCGCATGTAGTCCCGAACAGCCCCTCACAAACACAATCTAAGCACAAACCAGAAACAAAGAGGCGAGAGGGTTTCTCTGCATGCAACTCCAAGGTGTTTAATAGCAACACACCCAAACGGAACAGAGCCAACAACAAGCCCAAACCGAAATCCCACACGTGGTTTTGTCCTGAAAGCTCCCAAAGGCGGGCAGAGCATCCAAACCCAATAGTCTGAGGGCTAGGGGGCAGAGGCAAGGTTGAATGATATAACAGGGGCCAATGGAAAAAGGGATGGGAGGGGAGAGAGGGCCAGTGACCAGCAGAATCTAGACAAAGGGAGAACTTTCTAGCATGGTGTTGTAGGGAGAGACCACTTTTAGGGTAACTTGGGGGGTGTAAAGTGGACTTAGCCTCCACAACAATGTACTTGTAACCTTCACCTTTTATTTTTGGAATTGAAATTCTCCCTGAGTGAAAAGGGAGACCAGATATTTTCTAAGGTTCAGAAACTGTAAACAGTTCTCAGATCATAGGTCATCTCAGATCAGGTCCATTACCTTCTCTATACTGTGCCACTGCAATGTGTAAAATACTTCCCATGAGACAGTTTAGGTTGGCATCTTATGACTCAGTTCAGGAAATTGAAGCTCTTGTGCTGAGATGCCTTCAGGAGCTCATGGAAAAGCTGTTGCTGCTGCTACAGCTGAATATTTAAAGACTGTATGCCTCCTACTTGTTTTTAACCATACCTACTCAAATTCTCTGCCCAACATACTTACCTATCCTGCTTGTTTGGTATGTTTTTCAAGTTTCTCATGTCTTTATTACTAGATGAAGGCAATTACCATGGATCCTGCTCTGTACAATTTCTACGGTATTTTAAAAATCCTGTCATTAACAGAATTTTAATGCAATCAATAGAGAATAGTGTTCTTAATATTGTATTCTCTCATCTGGGTCTTATTAAATGGTATGAAGATTCCAATTTTAAATTACAAATTTATCTTGTGAAGGGAAAGGAGTTATAATAATACAATTAAAGAAAGCTAACTCGTGAATTAATTTAAAAGAGTGCAACAAAACCTCAATTTTCAAAGTTAAAAGCTGATGTGTGTATATGGATTATTACTTTGTCATAAATTCTGAGATCATAGGTTACCCTGACAATACCTTTACAGTACCCAGCTAAGATTGGAGAAATTGTGTTATGTAGGTTCAAAAAGACAATTTAGCATTACTTGGAACAAGCTTAAATAGCTGTGATGGTGGATTAGTAATTATGTACATTCTGAGAGTGGCATAGGTAGAGACAAGCTTTACATTGCACTTAGCCTGATGTTGAGGTGTGGTATCCCATCACTGGCCTTTCCTACAGGTAGTCTTTCCTACAGGTGGTCATTAGCTCTCTTTAACAACCCACATCTAATAGTGTCATGAGTCTACTTGTCAACTTCAGTCAGAGAAAATAAAAAATCCTCATAGGAAATATCTAATGTATTCATTTCTCACCGCAGTCTTGTGATTAGCATAAGAGTGGACTAACATCTTGCCTTTTGACACTATGTAGTCTTGACATGAAAATTTTCTTACAGAATTTTAGTGGAAGATGCTTTCTGTCTTCTGAGAGCACAACCACTGCTCTTTGAAAAATCTATGGCTAAAACCTATCTTTTATGCATGGATTTTCATGATGAATGGTATAATGAGTACACAGAAGCATCAAATTAATATATACCATTGAAAATAGTGCTCTGAACTCTTCTTTCTACGTGGTCATGGAAAGGAAATTATTCATGATAGGCATTTTTCTCTCCTATCTCTTGCCTCTGCTTGTGAGAACTAAAATAAAAGTAACTCACTGAAATAGTGCCGAAAGTTTAAAGATTTTTACAGATCTTCATATTCCTCAATAAAGTCCCTGAAAAGGCTGCTCCTATGGACCATAAACTCTTTTTCAACATGTCTTGTGTATATTTGATCTACATGAAGCAAGCACTTGGCGAAGATGCCAGTTAGAGAATTAGATACAGCCATGTTAGCAAATAGTGTGGTACAGTAAGAGTGGATTTTGGAACAGTGCTAAAGACTTGGACCCTTATTCCCTTACCAGCATTATTCACTTACCAGCAGTTCCATTTCAGACTGGATGTGTCTAGTCTTTTCTGGTAGCTTGAGTACCCATTAATAGCTGAAGCACAGTAGATATTTTGCTAGAGCACATTGCCTGGTTCACCTCAGTCTGACAGGAAACCATTTAATGAGCTATACGTAAAAATTCAGTAAGTGGGGACACCCAGGAGGTATAAACCAAAGCCTTATCCTGACTGGAAATAAAGAAATAGTTTTGAAACACCCCTGGTTCTTCAGTTAATACTGTCATAGTTTGTACATAGTTTGTACCATTTACAATTATACTAATTTCCTAGGAAAAATCAAAATTGTGTCTTTCTAATAGCATGAGAACTACTTAATTCCTAATGTTCTTCCACTTGTTGGCTTTTGGATAAATGACATTTTATTCCGAGTAAATGTTCTTATCGGAAATCCACCCTGTTGGCAGTTTTCATAAAGTAAGCACAGACAGGCCAAAACAGTCTTAGAAGACAATTTGTCCCTTCAGTAAGCAGTGTCCTTCCTCCAGATTTAATAAAAGGAGATATTTCTTCCGAGGAAAATGTCATTCATATGACAGAAAGCAAATATCTGGAAGCCGTAAGGGGAATCTTTAAAGTATTTCACCCAATATTATTTTTCATTTTTACTTGAATGTCTGACCAGTTCTAGACAGCCTGTCAAAATTAGCTTCATAATAAAGATCAGCATTCATTGAAGAATACAGAGAGCCACCTCAGATTCTGTATTTGTGTTTTGACAGTTTGTCTTAATATGCACCAGAGTAGAATTCAGCTCTTTTTGCAGATGTTTACACAAGTAAGATTTTTTGTGTTCACAGGCACAAAACTACTGGTTTAAATAGTGTTTGGCATTTTGTTTTCTTTGCTGATAACATGTCAGCTAAGGCCCATTTTCAAAACTTTTAGTGACCTCTAAGTTTTTAATAAAGTAGGCCAACTTTTCTAGAGAGCTGCCTAGTTGAAATAGGAGTAACCGGGTCAAGAAATCACACTCCATCTGAACAGCACTGATGTGTGAGACTATACCTATCCTACAGAATACTCTACCAAGTGCTGGGTTTGCAATGTCCTGTCTTCCCAGGACAAGAAGTGGAAGCCTCACTTTTCCTTGGCAAACAGCTGCATGCTTGCCAGAGAGGAACTGAGCCACCTAGGATTTTCCTCTGTAACAGAGTGATACTACATGATGGGTAACTGAAAATTGAGGTGTAAAATTGCTTTGCTGCTACATTAGTTAATGTTGAAGTGGTACCTTGTGGTGTTCTTCTAGTTCAACAGTTCCAAACAATTTTGAGTTACCATTCTATAGTAGTAATTGTCTTCAGTGATGGACACATTGAGAAATCAGATTGAGATAAAGGGAACATCTCTATATTGCCTTCACTTTGGACTGTCATTTCCATTTCTCCTCTCTGATTCCTTGAAGTCGTTCTTGCTCAAAAACTTTCGTAAATTCACTTGTCTGTGCTTATTTTTCAGAGCATATACATATATTTTGTGCTTGTTTTATTTTGACCTACACACAAAAATTAGATCAAAAATGATCCCTGGCCTTCTAAACAAATTGCTTATTGATCTATGAATTGTTGTGTATGATTTCAGCTAATCCAACAAGCTTCAGAACAAGTAGAAAGATAGTAAATTTGTGTTAGTTTTACATAAATTCAGAGAGATGAGTTAAAGTAATTGCTTGGACAATGGCCAAACCAGGAATTTTTTTTTTTTTTATTAATCTACCACAAGCTGATGATGAAGGATGAAATTACCTTGTAAAAGAAAAAGACAAAAGACACAGAACACAGAATATGTCTGAAAAGGAAGACCGTTCCACGCAAAAACCCTGAAGCTGTATAACTTACTAGCAGTGAAACCATCAGAATGTTCTTGATTTCATTGCAGAGCACAGGCTTTAACTCTGTTGGGATTCTACAGGTGAGCAGGAATATTAATTTGTTGGGGTCTGTCTCCTCTGCTTGTCATGATAGCTTTGCATCTTGCACCTTGTCAGTTTACTTGTGGTCTCACCTGTATCTGTGTGTTAGAACTCATTCAAATTCTGATTTCATTTTTGTTGTCTCTGTGTCATTCTAACATTTGTGGAATTCCTGTTCAAAAAAAAAAAAAGGAACACCTGAATAAGCTAAGTGTTTTCAGACTTTTTTAGCTAAAAAATCTGATTCCAAAATAGTCACTTAATTATGGCTGCTGCAAGTCAGCCTTGGAGCTGGATAATCAGCTTTAATGAGAAACAGAAATGGATTAAATTCTAGCATGAGCTAAAATTTGGATTTATGGGACAGATCCTCATCTGCAGTCACTGGAGTTGCAACAATTCATACTGGCTAAAAAGTGTCTGAATTTCTGGTTCTGCCACTAGACATTGACTTTTAAATAATGAATATTCCCATGATACCCCATAAGTCAAGTTTTAATAGAAGCTTTAATGGAAAAAGCTGCCAGGAGTATAAGTTTTTGATTCAGCTGAAAACTATAAACAAGTTCTATACATACAAATAAACAAAGAAAGTGATAGTAGGGTTGTCTGCACACTTTCCCCAGTGGGAGAAACATTGTGCCTAAAAAACAGAGAAAAAACAAAAGCAAGTACTCTTGAAAAGATATTTGCATATTGTTATTAAACAGCCAACCTTTACATAATGAAGGGCATATTTACAGTGCTGCTCAAATTGAATGCTCTAAGGCTGTTTTATGATAATAAAATATTTATAAATAGGCTTTAATTCAGCTTCTCTTCTGTCAGAAATTCAATGGAAATCCTAATTACCATTTCTCTGTGCAGATGAAAGGCCATCATACGTATGTATTGACATTCAGCTAACACCACTCACTAAAAGGTTCAATAGTTTAGCATGACTGCCAAATAATTAAGTAAGGGCATAGACTGGTTTTATAAATAATGCTGACTGTATTCAGAGTGTTATAGGACACACTCGAGTCATATACGTAGCGAAATGAAATTGCCTATACCCTCTCTATAACTGACAGGCTTGAGATCAAATAACATGATGGAAATTAATGTTTAAGCTTGTCATCCAGGGTATCTTTCACAAGCCTTAGCTTGAGCAAATATGAATATATTCATAATTTAAACACAGTATTCCCTCACACTATTGGCTAATCTGCACTCTTGAAACATTGTTCAGGTTCAGGTCTTTCTCTTTAATTCATCGAAACATTCTCTGCACTTACCTTAGAAAATGAATAATCATCTTTTGAGACTGATGAGCAATGGGATGCACTGACAAATTTAATTTCCTCATGTGCCCAGTCTTTTGTGTCAGCTGGACATGTTTCATTTTGCCATGTGTACTGTCAAAAAAACCTTTTCACATTTACTACTAGGCCTGCATTTTATGGAAAGAGAAAGAGGAAAAGGCACAATGGAGAATTATCTTAAACCATCTTTTGGGATCCATACAGCCAGAGAAGAAAAAAGAAATGCTGCCATCCCTTGTAGTCTTATAATTGGTTCATCGCCTCAGGCCAATAATCTCTTGGCTACTCAAGGCATCCCCAAAATTCACTTGCTAAATTTCTTACAAAGCTAACGTGCTATAAGCTGTTAAAAGTCCTTGAGGTGATCTGTACAACAATGCTTTTCTTTGTTTTATTGTGCTTTTTATGCAGACTGAATTAATTCAAAGAGATTCAAATTACATGATTTTGATAATTTTTCAAATCAGTGAGTAGACAATTTGCCTTAAACTTTTTTAATTCTATTGTTACTGTTGCATTCCAGTTTTTCCTGTTGTATATCGATATATATATAATTTCTTATTTTCTATAGGGCATTTCTTGTATATGGCATTTGTCTTTACTGCTGCAGTAGGACGTGGTAAGCATAATGTGGATCATTTAGAAAGCTGAACCTATAGCCATTAAAGTCTTTAACTATCACATTAATTTTTCAGAAAATTATTCTACATTTTTATTTATTATATAATGATTGTCTTAGAAATTACAGCAAGCTGTATTTGAAAGAAAATTGAAAAACCACCAAAATCTTGGGTTTATTTGTCATTTTGTTCTAAATCTAAGCAAAGTTACTTTAGGCCCAACCTCATCCAAGTCTTTCCAAATCATCAAGAAAGGTCTCTAAGTACAAGAAGACAAAGCACTTATTAATGTATCAGAGAGACTGTTTCTTATCACCAGATCCTTTATCTTTCTAAAACTAGTTCATCTTCTCCTTTTTATACACAGATTTTCTTCATGGGCTAGAAGAGGAAACACAATTTTTACCTTTTTACCAAGCCTTTCAAAATTTCTCCCCTTAAATAGAATCTGTACTTGAAATAATTTTTTTGAATAATGGCTTATTTTCTCCACCACAGGAGGAGGTTACCACCAGTTTGATTGACTTCTCAAGTCAATGAATTGAATGTTTGGAATTCGACAATTTACTTCTGCCAGCTTGGTAGTTGGTTATGCATTAACACTATGATAGCAAGCATACTACATTTTCCATTAATATTTAATAAATGTGCTTTTAGTACAGCAATAAGTCATTATATAGGTTTTCATAACTTCATGAGTAAATAGAAAATATTTTTACTTTTTTTTTTTTTAAATCTAAGAGTTTTTTAATAGTTGCATTCCATCTGTCTTGAAGGGCCGCAGGGGTTTTTGGCAATAAAATCCACAGAACTCTGGAAATAGTTCACAAAAAGAATGTCACAGATTTGGTGTCAGAGTCATCAATAAGGTTTAATAGAGACAAGAACTTCCTTTCCTTGTCAAGACAATACAAATATAAGAGAGCAAATGTTTTTTTCCTGTTTCTTCCATTCTCACATATCATCAGTCAGTAATACACAAGATGGAAATAACACACATAGGATTTGGAATCTAGCCTGGTTATGAAGACCTGACAGAAAAAATATTTTGTCTCTTGAAGTGAGCCAATTTGCTCTGACCTCCTTGACAGAGATCAGATTTGATACCCCACAATCTCACTGTGGGTGTTACCTTCCAACCATACCCACCTATAAGTTTACACTGCCGTCAGTTTTGAAATATGGTGCTGTGAGAACAATTTACAGTATTTGACAAGGTGCCACAAGCCATCGTAGCCACTTTTCAGATTTGCAGTTTAGAGGAAATGCACTTAGCACTGTTACCACGCTGTAAAAGCCTTGCTTTGAAGGACAAAAGCATGTCATGACAGTGCATGAGTAATGTGGAAATAATTTGTGAGCTCTACTTTGGAGAAAAGAGCTGGTGATCTCAAAGCCAGGAGGGCAGCCTGTGACCCAGAAAGCATCTGAGGGCACTTCAGAGAAGCACCTGAAAATTCAGATGATTAGAGATACTCTGGAGGCCAGATTAAACAACTTCTCTTTTTGCTAAAGTTTTTTTTTTTTTTCTCTTTTTAAGAGTATTAACATTTCACAGGCATAAGGAAGAAGAATATTAAAATTTACTAATCAAGAAATTCTTTCAACATTTTCTGAGGGGAGTTATTTACTGATCCAAACTACTTTGAAGCCTTAAAACATAAGCTTGAAATCTTGGTGAAACGGCTCATGCCTGTACTAATTGGGTGTTTCTTGCATGTTGGGAACCCAGAGTTACAGAGCTCGAAAATAAGTAGTATAGAAAAGAAGGCATGTATACATATTTCACAATATAGAAATCAGATTTGTGCCAAGGACAGGACAAGAGCTCAGACAGAACTTTGGTTTTTGAGGGGTAGGAAAATGTTTGCATCACAGTGCAGCAGCAGTGAAAAAAATCTTAGTGGCAGCAGTCTCTGGCTAGTGGAAGAAGCTAGAGAATCCAGAAAAAAGGGAAAGTATTTGTCTAAACAGAGAATCACAGCATAAATCAAAGTATTAAAGTTCTATGTGTTCCTTTCTTTCTCTGCCTCTGTTTCACAAGTTCTTTTACTCAGAGTTCGGATTTAAATGCAGGAGACACAGAGTTGTTCTTCAAACTCAGATGTTTATTGTTTCTTATCTATGGCACATCTGCACAGAATGTGCCTCTAAGTTAACAAGATGGAAAATGGCCCCGAGTTCTACCTTCCAAGGTCTTTTAAATCCCTAACTGTCCAATTATGGAATGCCAACTAATTTATTTTTACTTATAATCCAGTAACTAATGATTCATATTCCGCACTGTGGGTGTTTTGAACCAATACCAGATCACCCAGGCTTGTGAAGAAGAAGGAAGAAGAAAGAAGAACTAACCTACATCCAAAATCCTCCATCTTGTTACATATACATTAGTATATCCCATGAATCTAAATTTTCTGAACCCAGGGTTCCAACACCAAAGGTAATCACATTTTGAAGATATATCCCAACAAGTACTTCTGTGTCAGATCATACTTGAAGGGAACAGAAGGTAGCTTTACTTGGTACACACCAGTCATTATGAAAATCTCTGAGGGTTTTCTGGTTCTTCCACTGATTCAGTCTGAGATGGTGGAAAAATTATTTATTAAAGTACAGACTGCTTATAGAAAGGGGAAATAGTATTAACTGCTACATGTGACTCTCCTGATTAAGTCACAGCTTATAAAGCACTTTGAGATAACACTCAATTGAAAAGTGTTCCAGAAAGAAAAAATGTGTAAAATAATTAAGGCTCCACTGCATTTGTCCTAGATTTTCAATAATTAAAACTGGCAGTATATTTACTATATGAGCATTGATAGAACTGCTCCTGTGTATAATTGAAAAAGATGGAGAAGCAACTTTGCCTGACAAATGCTGTAATAAGTTGCTTTCATTCCACACTGTGTCTGATTTGTAATGTCTATCGTTACCACGTAAGTAACTAATTGGTATATATGCAGAGATGTCTCTATTGGCACATTAGACCTCTAAAAGAAAATATCCTATTTGCTAAAAACTCTAAAGATACCAATGGAAAGACTTGTTTTTAATAGCATACTGAATGTAGCCTGTACAAATGAAGAGTCTTGATGTGATTTAGTATTATGCCAACAGTGAACGCAACTGTAAATTATTTTTGCAACCTGCTCTCAGAGTCACAAATTGCCTTTTTACTGTCTGCATTCATAATGATGGTTGATATATCCCAGGGAAAAGAGAATACTGATGTCTTTTATCTTGATTTAGCTACTGGGCTGAGTTCTTTATATGTTCAAGAGCAACAAGAACAAAAAATATACATTCTGATTTTGAAATGTCAAAATGCAAATACATTCTAGAAAAGTAGAAATCACTGATCACGAGTAGAAAGTTTTTATAGTGGCAATTTAACCTGACTATTATTTACACTATAAAACTGTGCCTGTGTCTGAAGCTGTGTTTACTAGAAAGATCAGACAAGATTTCCTGCCATTTAGTTGGCTTTAAAGAAAGCAAAGTGACAAAGTCACTGTGCATAGAAAAGAAATGCTAAAGTTTTTTAAATACTTGTGAATTTGTAATGTTAAGGTATTTATTTTCATTTCTCAAAGTAGAAGTTTGAATAAATAATATTATTCACAAGGAGACCACAAGAACTGTAGTCTCTCTTGTTGATTTGCTGACCTAAAAATGTGTTCATTTACATAATGATGAACTCTGCAATATGCTGTGCCAGTTGTATCTTGCAGATATATATCACAGTGTTCTAAATGTCTGGCGTGGGAAGAATGTGATGAACACTTAAATTTTGCACATCATAATATACAGGTTTATGAAATTTGAACTGGAATTTAGCAGTAACAGCTGAGGGACTTATGCACTATAAACAATTTTTTTTTTATTTAATCACAACTTAAAGGCATATTTTCAGCTGGCTAAGTGACTTATTGTGATGGAAGGTACCTCTGACTGCAGGCAAAAGCAGTCTGAGCTGCTTGCATGAAGCAAGGAATCATTCTGGAGACAAATCCCTGCTAAATATACTGGTTTGCCCACATAATACAATGCACTCCTAAGCAAAGATAATAACTCTGATACACTATTAGTAGATCAATACAGTACTACACTGAAGCTAATTCTCCTTTCTTTGTAAAAATAGTGTGATTCCAGCACTGAAACAACGTAGGCCTACTGCAATTCAGGGCTGTCTGTAGAATGCTTGGATGGTGATTTGTGATTCTATGATATTCCTTCATGGTAGGTGAATGTTCCAGGTGAAGTGAATGCACTACACCCTTTGCAGACAAGTACAAAATATATGGCACTGCATAGCTTTATCTGCATGCAGCTTCATCAATCTGACTTTGAGATTTTGAGATGAGTTCTTGCTGGCAAGGCCTGACTTCTAGACATGGAAAAGCACAGCTGTCAAACCAACAGGACACAATCCAAAATTGTGCTTTTATGTCATGATTCAGTAATAATACTGACACAATTATTCACATTAGGAATGTACTTCCAGGTTATACATAGCAGAAGCCTTGAAAGTCATCTTTGCAGCTGATCTGAACCTCTGGGTAAATATGAACCAGCTTCAGGCTGCTCTCAGACTGTGACCCTGTCACCTTCAGAGAACCTCTGGGAGGTACCCTGTCAGTGATCCTGGGCAAAGCCTTCTCTGCCTAGTAATCAGAGCCCTTGGTTACAAGCCTTTCCACATGTACTTAAGATAAAGTCAAACCCCATGGCAGAGTGAACGGCAACGTGTATAACAATGAGCTACCCCAGGGCAGAAGTGGATTGAAACAATGCTGAGATGGGATCTAGAAATAGATCTTTCAGATTCCATGAGCCCTTTTCTCCTCTGTCAAAACAAGGTCATTCTCATTCATATATTTTCCAGTGCCTACTCCTAAAATTTGTTGAGTAAAGGAGCTTTTCACCAGAAAGAAACTTTTCTTATAACAGCTGCACTTACAGAACGGGCCTCGGCCCTCTTACATCTTATTGTTATTCTGACAATGTTCAGTATGTCTGCTTAGGGTATGTCACTCTCCTTTGTGATTTCAAAGATATTTTACCATTCACTGATGCTCTTGACAATAAAATTCCTCCCCTCAGAAGCTGTGAGTGAAGCACAGTTTGGTATAAAGGACTGAAAATATCGTATAAATTACATATCTCCTGAAAATGACATTAAAAAACAAATCAAGCTTGAAAAATCTAACACTCTAAAGTTAGGAAATTCCAGAATTAATGTTTCCAGTGCAACCTTTATTCTGATCCCCTCTGCCTATGCCTTTCTGATAGTCTTTAATTACAAGATCAAATGTTTCCCATGGGTCCCCTGCCTCATTTAGTGCACCAATTGGGTAGTTCTTACTGAATGGTAGCAGTACAATAGTGCCTTTCTTCAGCATTTATGGTGCAGTCTCCCATGCTTTATTTATTAAATGCCATCTAATACTTTAACTGAATATAGATTTAAAGGCCAGTCTACTCTCTTCATAATGCTGTGTCATAATTCTTAGAAAAGACATTAATATTTATATCAGCTGTGTGAAGAGAGTTACGGATCTGTTTTACACATGGAAAACAAAGGTGCAGGAATGCTCTTCTGGCTTAGCCTTGGGTGTTTAACTCAAGAAACGAAGTGGTATTGCAGAACATTTAATGTTTGATATCAATTTGTCTGTCACTGACACCTGATGTAGTTGCTAGTAAGCCACACTTCAGCACATAGGAAAGCTCAGTTGGTTAGAGTGTGGTGGCAGGAACACCAAGGTTGTGGGTGTGATCCCTGTATAGACTATTCACGTAAGAGTTGGACTTGATGATCCTGATGGATCAGAATATTCTGTGTTCTCTTTGCAAAGAGTCAAAGTATTAAACTAGGTATCCTTCAACTGAGGGGGCATTTGGAAGAGAGGGAAGCTTTGTTATTTAAAGCATAAAGGGTCTTGACCTGTTAATAACCAAGTCTCCTTCCAAGAGGTAATCATCACAATGAAATGTCAGACAGCCCATGTTGATAAATTATGCCAATAGGGAGGGAGGAAGGGAGGAATGAAGGAAAAGGAGGGAGGAACAAAGGGCAAAAGAAGTCTCTGCCTGAAGTCCTTACAGCCTATACAGGAACAAAAAGAAGAATTATCATAGGGACTTCAATTTAGGATTCAGAATAGGTAACTTTGTAAGAGTACATAAAATTCTTTTCATGTAGAGTACATACAATAGGAAAAATCATAATATTTTCCTTCTGCTACAAGATAAGGATTTTGTGTCAGCAAAATTGTGAAACTGTGAGCATAGGTGCATGAGGAACTATTGATTTTCTTTTGAAGTAGCTGGGGGAAATAACATCCTAGAGGCTTCAAACGGGGAGGGGAAGTGTGGCAGTGCATCACCCCCACCCTTGGGCCACTCTATGACCTCAGATGAGGAGCTAAAAATCTGACACCTCATGAAGGAAATCAGAGTGATAACTGTAGTTGTGAACTGAGGATAATTTTTTAAACATCACTGGAGAGTGTGTTTGAAGACAGGGATGAAAATATTCTTGTTTTACATACAATCGCAGTTTAAAGATGCAGCTCGCCTGAGTTCATGCCTGACTAGTCTGCCCACCTGCATGACTTTCCTTTTGGACTTCAAATGTACAGTGAATGGTGTGACCTCGGGAAGCTATTCAGAATTATTGGCTAATCTTATTAGCAGGTTCAAAGCATAACATGGGATTCAACATCACAAAAATTTATTCATCTGTCTTGTGTGGTACCCCCCAAAGTTTTAGAGATTCTAAAATGAATTTTGACTTCCTAGCATTCTCAGCTTCCCTCTGTCTGTGTTCTTGATACTACTGTGAAATTCTGGTGCTCATTTTTTTATTCATTGAGTCTCCCTTTCTTTGGCTACAAGACAGATTGTAGGTCTCAGTGAGATCAAAGTAGAACTTCGAAGCAGCTGACTCCTGATTTTTTTTCAAAAATTGGTAAATGAGACTGTGTGATATTGTTCACTGTGCAGCCTTTTTGCCATAGGTCTAACTGGATTTATAATTCTCTGTGATCATATATAAATCACATTTATAAATCAATAAAGTGGGATAGCACTTAAAATGTGACTATATGCTATTATAGGCATCTTGTATCCTTTCCATTCCTAGATACAGTATGCTTGAGGTCTTGGTCTTAAAAAGCCAAAGAAAAATTTAACAGTTAGTGTGAACATTCATACCATTTTATAAATGGAATATTGTGAAGAGTGAGGGCCAGAATATTTTAACTCTCCATCGTAAAATGTGCAATCCAATACTGAATCCATTGCTCCTGGAGGGAATGTTCCCTTAGCTGCACTGGATGTTTTCCTCTAAAACATTGATGACACCTACAGAGACCAAAACACAGCTTGCTCTGGAATCAGCTCCTACAGTCGGGTGCCAAACTGAATGTGGTCTGCCTCGCTCCTAGTGTAGGACTTGCCACTTTCTATATCCTTGGACAGCATTTAATCTCTTTGTCAGTGATGAGCTATGAACAAACCAGGATAGCCACTGTCAAGAGGAGGGGAAAACAGTAGAGATATGTTAATTGAAAGGTGTAGTGAAAGGTGATTAAACACTAACTTTAGGTTCTTCTAATCTCCCATAGCAGGGAGTCAGTCATTTGTGTGAACTTAAGCAGGCATACAAGGTTAAGAACCCTACAGAACGATATGTGTTCACATCTCAAAAATTAATCTAGAGGTGAAGTTTCCTTACTTGTTCCAGTTTGAAGGAACAATTTTGCCTTTCAGGGACAGCCAAAAGGTAGTATTTTCTATGGCTTTACTTTTAAAGGCTTAATTTTACCTAATGTCTGATAAAGTTTCCATATTTGCATTGCTGATATACTTTTAAATTACTTTCCCTTGCTTGCCATGTTTCCTTCTTTTACACTATAGCTGTTTTAAGTCTTAGTGACTGCACAAGTAAAAACTTGACTTATTAAAACTGAAGTAAAAAAATCAGATAGGGATGAAAAGAAACGTAAAGGGCAAGAAGTGCTATCTAGTAGTTAGTTAAAATATGTATTTGATGCTTAGGCTTCAACAGAATTTCACCAGCTCGTTTATTGTTGAGTCACTTCCAGGTAAATTACAGAATCTGTGTCTTGCATTTACATGAGCAAAATGGTAGTATTCAATATAAAAGTGCATACATGCCTAATGATTTGATGTTCTTTGCATTTCAAAACTATTTCCATAGAGGTACTTTAAAAAAACAAAAATATTTTGCAAGAGAAAATACCAAATGCTTAAATCAAACCCTTTGAAAAAATTTCAGATGCACCCCAAAACTTGAAACAGTGCTAGTACTTTGCAAATGAAGGACAATGTGCACGTCTTTCCAATGGAGGCATGAAGTGATTAATGTTTTTGAAATGCTCAGAGAGCATATTTTCCTGTCCTGTTATCTACAAAGCTGATTTTTATCCAAGACTGGAAAAGTACATTATTGCACTTCAGCGTACACTGAGTGTTCTCCCAAGGCACGAATACATCATTTCAGCCGCATTCCATTTTCATTCAAAAAATAGAATGAGTTTGAATTATGCAGTCAGATCCCAGAGTTCTTGGTAACTTTTCTCTTAGAAATGCTTTCCCTTATTCAAAGTCTTGTCTTTTCATGATTAAATAATTCAGTCATTTGTAGCCATAGGATGCCTGTCTTCAGGGACACAGCAGAATAGCTACAATAGTTTCACCAGCTAGCAAACCTAAATACGTCTGTGCCAGGGAAAAAAATTGCTGCACACTTGAGCTGTTACAGACAGAACAAATGTTCCCTAATTTTCTGTTGGAGGATTTGCAGTTTTTCCACTTGAGATGATGATGCTGAAATGAGGATTTTCACTTTTTGAATATGACATAATTTATGAGGAGGATATGCAGTAAATATTTCAGCTGGAGTAGGTTTAAAATTAGCCCAAGCTGAAAAGGTTTAAAAAGTATCTTCTGTCGTTTTGGAAATTGTTTTAACTGTGTGGGCTTGGATGTGTCAATGAAGAATGTAGGAACACCTTGAAAAAGGGCTTTGGGAAGGGTTTTGTATGGGAAGAGCATGCTGTTTCCTCTGGTCAGAAAGGATCTGATCTATGTTGTTTACCATGTGACCACCAAAGGGCATATTTTGTCAGGAACATGCAGGATTAACAGTCTAGGATCAGATCTTAGCAACTAAATGTGTACATCCTCTGCAATGTCATTATAGGGTTGGCGGAATTTTTCCTAGCAGAAAGTTTTACCAGAAAGAGCAGTGACAAGGAATTCACAGTCCCTGAAGCTGTTCACCTAAATTCAGTCTGATGACCTCCAAGATTGTACCTGTTGTACTGAGGACAAGGCTAAAATTACCTCAGCTTCTAGGGAAAAATCATATCTTTTACAGATAGCAAGTAAAAAAGGTGAGCTGTTATGGGGTCTTTTGTTTTCCCCTTAGAGATACCCATTGACATTGTGTTATCTCCATCAGATGATCTCCAGCAGTCAGGCAGGGGTGACCTTAACAGAGGAGTAAGCAACATATCAGAAGTGACTCATTGATTTTATGAAGCATTTCCCTTCCCAGC
This sequence comes from Lanius collurio, assembly GCA_020086605.1. Taxonomy (NCBI): domain Eukaryota; kingdom Metazoa; phylum Chordata; class Aves; order Passeriformes; family Laniidae; genus Lanius; species Lanius collurio. The sequence goes on along the minus strand of JACBWW010000004.1, from coordinate 36,595,729 downwards.
TGTGACCCATCAGCACAGGAGCTTTTAAAAAAAAAGGAGATTAGAATTAATTTCTCAAAACACAGATGACAGAAAGGCCCCTGCCTTTCTTGGTTAAAACGTGATGTATTCTACAACCCATTTAGAATATCACACAACACTGAGGAAGTGGTAAGTGATTTTTTTATTTTATATGAAACAAAAAGGGTTATAAACTGGGTTAAGTGAAATGCAGAGTAGTCAGATACCATGATAATGGCTATGAAAAACAGAGAAAGGGAGTAAAAGCTTACCAGAAGATTAGGTAGAATCAGTCTCTAAGGAAAATTTGTAATAAAACTACTGGATAATCTTCAGCATATGGAGGCTCTGAAGAACCTCTTAGTAGTTATGGCTTTCATATGGAATACTACACCTAGCAACCAGCATGTGGGATCATATAGCTTTTCTGGACCTGTAAGCATTCCAGATGAGTAATAAACTATGGCTGGGGTTTTTTTCTGGACCATTTTAAATATTGAAAGACTAAAAGCCTGAAAACTGTGAGTTGTCTTCATAAGTGCTGGGAAAGGAGAGCTTCCTTTGATCTTCCTTACCCAACTAGTATATTGTTTGTATATGTCTATTGGAGTAACTCGGGTATTACTATGTCTCTAAATGTACAATCTGTTGGCTAGTGGTACATATTTTATGAAACCTGTAAATTAACAGCTATTGAGGCAGACTGTAGGTATAAACAATAAGTATATTCTATGCATGAATATATACTCTTCAGAACAGAGGACTATCCCAACAGGACAGAAACCAGAGCAGAGAGGATATAATACATCCTAGGTGTTTGTAAAGTCTGTGAAAGATGGTCTGTGAGCATTTTCCCCTTTAGCCAAGTGATTGTCCCACTCCTGGAGAAAGCCCTACCCACAGTTTCCCATATATCAAGTATTTCAACATCTCTCACTTAAGTTTGGTGAATGCAATTCTCCTTTTATCTAGCAAAGTGATGGCAGCAACAACCTATCAATTATTCTCTTCTAAGACTTCTGTGAAAACTTGTCTTTAAAATGCTAAACCAACCTGAAGGTTTGCATATCTGCCCCAAAATTTATCACCCCCTAAATCTGAAAAAAGTCTCTCTGTGAGTGAGCCCTATTTCTCCCTGGCAGGATGTGCCAAATAATTCTCCTGATTCTTCCAATAAAGAATTTCAATTGCATTCCTACATAACAGTTTCATAAGCAAAGGTATGGTAACTTCTGCATGCTGGCTGCATCTTTGCTAGCATTCAGAAAATCATTATACCCTGATGTTCTTAAATGAAGAGTTCCTATCTGTCGCTGCTTATTCTTGTGCTTGTCGTAGACAAGTCACACAGTAGCTTTAGAAAGCTGTGACAGATTTGAAAGTACTGATGGGATTCTGCTGTAACACCATATTTTTTAAAGGACTCTGTTCCAAGTCAGTGCTTTCTTCCTCCAGTGTTGCCCAGCATCAGTGCAGGAAACCTTCTGCTTCCCTGCTAGGTAGCAGGAAGACTTTTATAATTATTTTTATTATTCTCTTGCATCTGAAACAAATAATAGATGTGGTTTTTCCATTCCACGAATTAGAACACATTTAACTGGTTTATAAACTTCCAGTATTTGTTTAAAAGCTATTTGTATATCATATTCATCCTTGAAGGCAATGGGCCAACACTCTAAGCTTCACTTGTTATTGTGTGTTTTGTTAGGGGAGTCCCTTTTTTCTTATGCTAAATATAAAGATACTAAAGTTAATACAGCGTTAAATCTTCATTATATATGGTATTAATAAACATGCCACTAGGACAGTCTGTTAAATAATTTTGGTAATCTTAAAACATATATTGGATTTATTCTGTAGAGAAAAATCTCTGGAGAAAGCAGTGAAATAATCTGATGCAGCGAATCCAGATTTATTGTTGTCTCTGATTTTGTGGCATAGAGTCAGGGACAAAAAATTGTAAAGGAGGAGAATTTGCATCAGAATGACTGTCGTGAGTTCTGTCATTGTTAATGCAGGTGATCCTTTCTGAATTCTTCCAGTCTCCCCTGTTTCTAAAGAATCTTTATTTCATTGTAGTTTCCTAATGAACCCCCCATTTTTAAAAGGCTCATTTTTAAGTGTCAGTAAATATTCATTGACATTTGAGGAGCATAAGGAGTGTTTTGGTGCTGCAGGTCGCACAGTTTCCCCATCATCCCTTAAAGAGCCTTGTGATGCCCCTGAACTCCTCCAGGTGTCTCCCAGGGCGCAGAGAAAGGGCTGGTAAAAGGTCTTGCAGGGAAGTCCTGCAAAATTCAAGGTGGTTAACACAAGTGGAGGGGAGATGATGTACATGTTGCTATTCCTGGGTACACCGAGCCTTTAATTGAGGATCTTGGTATTGAAAGGTGAATTTCTATTGCTTTGAACTGCTGAAAAATGCATTAATGTTTGTCTTTCCCAGGCATTCATGTGCAACACAGACAAATTTCTTTGTGTACTATCAGCTCTGTACATCCGTGTACTCCCAGATCTGATCTGCTTAGATCACATTACAGCTGAAGATTATATTCAGTAGGCACCTGTACAAAACATTATTAGTTGGCCATTTTAGCAGACTATCTATCACCAGATCACAAAGCAGATCTCTACCACTTCAGCCAGGACAAAATCTATTTTACAGTAGTTGTTTCCTGTAGTTAAATCTTCTTTACAGATTTCCAGATATCAGTGAATTTCAGGACCAGTCATTTGCAGTTAATGCTGCAAAGAACTCGTGGCTTCAAATTGCTATATTTCAGTAACCCTTAGAACCCGAAGGCAAACATTTATTCGTATTCTAAGAGAAGAAAGTGGCTTTTGTCTTGCCACCCCCTCTTTTTCACTCCATTTCTCCTTTATCCCTCCATTTCATATTTCCAGCTTTGCATCAAACACTGAAGCCTGTTGTGCCACAGATGAAGATGTCTCCATAATCCATAACTCACAGTTCTGTAACCAAGCAGTCTTTTCTCTGCAATCAGTGTGACAGTGCTGAAGTTCTCTATAAACCCCTGTGTGCCTGTGCACACCTAGGGACTTAAAGACTGAGCACAACACCCATGAAACTTGAAACACTCAACAAACTAGTTCAAGTGAAAAGAAAGGGCAGAAAAAAGGAAAAGAATATTTAAATACTTTAGAAACTGAAGAGATACAGATTTGACAGGATGATCTGATTTTTTGCTACATTAGTATAAATAGGTTTTATTTGACTCTTTATTAGAATGATCTGTGATTTTTCAGAATTAGACTTCAGCATCATGTGGATATTTAAACCAAATATACCTGCTTTAACTTTAGCCAAAATTCTTTTGGAGCAATGAGAGAGAATCTTTCGAGCAAGGCTATAGTTGCTACCTTCACGTAGCAAGGAAATACCAGTATATTTGTCTCTCTGCTGCCTCCTTTAGAACAAAAAATAATGCCATTTAAAAATCTGTATCTGTCATCCTCCATTGACTCACAAACCTCCAAAGTGTTTAGTTTTCTTAATAGGAAAAAAAAAAAAGAGATCATCTGTCAGTTTTGACCTCCAGAAACTAGCTTTTACTCAAAAAGATTACTTCTCCTGTTAAACCTAAATTAGTGTTGCTCTAGACAATAGCTAACAATGCACAGTAATAAACTTTGTTGATTCCATTCTTGAGTTTTGATATTACCTGCTTACTGAAGTACAGGCTGAGAACACTTTGAAATGTCCCAAGGTGACAGATTGGGGAGATTACATGGAGATGGCTAGGGAGACTGCATTAACTACAAAATTAGAGTTGTGCATGAATGGCATAATCCATTCTATTAAAGTGATTTTCTCATTGAGGTTTTAATGCATTTCATACATTTCAAAAGGAAATTACAATATTTGAACTGAATTTTACAATTAATTAGAAATAAAGTACATACTCCTAGCCATTTACAACTCTAGGTCTCAGAATCGTCCCAATATACATGAACTATCTTGGAGTCACATGTTAGGGAAAAAGGGAGGATTAAGTATCCCAGGCTTTAATCTTTTGAGATTTTCCTCCTCATTACTTACTTAATGGATAGGCTCTCTAGGATACCACCTGTGTCTTTCTATTTGTAAACACAGCTAGAATTATGCAGCCACTGTTCGCGCTATCCAGGGAGTGCTATTATGATACAAACAGTGATAAGACAAAAAGATGCAGAAACATCATGTACATGAAAAGGAATATCCTTGACCATTTTATGGAGAGGTCTTATAGTTTTAATCTGATATCAACTCTGCTCCTGTTCCTAGTCTTCTCATTTATAATTACCAGCACTTGCAGACCGTATGAGGAAGCATAGTAATGAACTTAATGATCTTAACAAGAAGAGACCTTAGGAGACATGCTTAACCTGGTTTAATAGAAACTGAGATTTTGGGTTGGTTTGTTTTTTTCATTTAAAATTTTATCAAAGTAGAACAAGATTCGACCAGTGATGTTAGCCAGTCTCATAGCCTCTTTATTAGAAGCACAGATCCCTTAAGGGCTAATCATTTTTCTCATTTCCAGATCAGCCACAAAGTAAAGGCAATTGTTATTCTCTTTAAAAAAACATTATTCTTCACTCTTCCCATTACTCACCTGTGCTGCAGTTGCTTCTACTTTTCTAACTTCTGATACTTTAAAGTTTCCCAGCCATTTTTCAGATTTCACCATTGCTCCTTCTTTTCTGTTACTCTTCAATATCTTAGAAATTTAGAAATCCATCTTTTGCATTTGTAAGGCTTTAACAAGTTGTCTGTGACCACAACTCAAGAATATTCTTTTGACTGAGCAATAAAAACATGCTTTACTGAATCAAGTCAGAGATCCCCTTATAGATTATTATTTTATAAAGAACCCAATCCTGATATCCTCTTTCTTATAGCGACAGAAATCTGAAGTACTTAGACTAACCATAATTTTCCTTGGGGAAAAGCACTATAGGCTTTGAGAAAAAATAGAAGTATACTCTAACTTAACATGAGAGTCTGTCCTTACAGTTTTAAGAGTTTTACCTTTCGTTGTTTCCATGCAATCTCATTTAGCCATCTCATTTATTACTGAAACTCTCTGGCACCAAAAAGCATTGAAAATATCCTTTTATGTACTCCTTTATTTCACCTATTTGCTATTAGTCTTTTAGACTATGAAGTACACTCTTGAAAAGAACAGTGTGTCCTACTCTCACACGTTTAGGTCATTTGGAGTCCTGGATTTGCCCTTGTTAAACTCTGCTATCAATCAGCAGTATGTTCTTTTTAAAAGTGAATTTAATGCCGGCTTGAGTGGTAGGCTGACAGTGGTAGCCCCAGAGACTGATGTCCATTGTTTATGTTCAGAGAAGTCTGAGCAGTGGCACTACTGCACACATTTCTTTCTGTAGTTCTTCCTCATCTCTCATGTGAAGAGAACACTTCCAGGCAGAGCAATGCTCTGGTCTCTATGGCCATTCACTGGCTGGCATGGAAGGCACACGTCAGCAGGATTGTGTGAATGAAGCTTTTTTGCAAAGGAGTTCAGTCTTCAGAGCTGCCAGGCTGGTTCTTTTTAGTTCTTGATAAAAATTCTGAATTCAAAAGTCCAAAACTTCCAATAACATGACCTTGTCTTTATTGTGTGGTGAAGAGCAATGTACTCAAGAGTAATTTCTTCAGCCCTGTAACAAACTTACATTCTGTTGCTTTCTTGTTGAATTACTGGCATTGCAAACACATTCAGGTCTTATAGAATAAGCACCTTTTTCATCTTTGAAAGTTATGTCATTCCTTCATCTCAGGAGATCATAGCATGCACTTCAAATATCCATTTGACTCAGCTAAAGTAACAGGGAACACATAAAATATACAAGTGTTTATTACTGACTTCAGACATCACTTACTATTGAAAGTGCCTGTGTCATGGGTCAGGTTATAAAAAACCCCTTTTTAATGATTTTGGCAAATCCTAGTATAAACTATTGCTTTGTAAATTAATTTTGAATCTGCAGTGGATGAAAAGGTGCCCTGTCAGCTAACATCTTGATTAGCAAAGAACAATCCATTATTCCTTATACAGCCTACCAAAGTATTTCTGTCGCTGTCTTCTCTGGCAGTAAAGGGAACACAACCTAGCAGATCTCCACTCGCTTTGCATAAATTCCAAGTTTTACAGCCCATGTAAAGGAATACAGAGTGACAGCAAATGCATGGATAAGTCATAGAATGGGAATTCTGAAGATCTGGATTTTTAACTCGACTTTTCTCAAGATTTCCTGTGTCATATTGGATAAATCAAATTTAGTTCTGTGTAGCTCATTGCTACAGCCAAGTTAAATTTGTCAAGTACGTTAAGGTACGTAGGCAAAATCCAAGAGTGCCTAATTGTAGGATGGAAGGTTCTTTGAATTTATGAAGTATTGATTTTCTTTTATCTATTTATGTTAAGAGAGCATTTTATACGTATCTTTTACTATAACATGAAATGAAAGCTTTAAAATATCTGGGGCAGGAGCATGGTGCTTCATGATGGTCTGCTAAAAATTGCATGTATTTGGTTTCTTTTCTGTTAATAACACAATTTATGAGAATTGCACAGATGTAGAATTCTATTTCACAGACAATACTTTGAAATGTGATTTGGGGTTGATTCAGGACAAAAATCCAAGTTGCCTAAATTCTCTGGTAAATGGGATAGAGATATGACCCCCATGGTCTTAACGGCACATATTCCCCTGAGTGTGCAACCTGTGGAAGTGCTCTGTGAATTTGGCTGTCCCAGAAGTTGGGATCCCAGACTGATAAGCAGCTGAGGGTTGGATGTCAGGTTGATGGGATACTGAGGTGTTTGGTTCCCAGGGCACCAGACTGAAGATCTGACAATATTCTGGTCGCATCACAGCTCTAGAAAAACCAAATAACTTCTTTTGAATGTTTCAATTTCAGAAAACTGCCAGATTTTTACAGTTACTTCAAGTTTCTGTGAATGTAGTACATATTAGTCATATCCTTGCTTGCTCTCTTGTGCATAGATATATGGAAGTTACAAGGATAAATAAGAGGGAAATGACAGAACGATACTGTGGAAAGGAGTTTTACAAATACTAATTTATATGTAGGAGCAAATTCCCAGTCATAAGGGTGTTACTCAGCAGGGACATAAAACTGGACAGAAGATAGTTGTGCTAGTGGTTAGTTCAGTAGAAAAAGTGATTTTTCTCTGCTCAAGCTGGCATTAGAAAGGCTTCTGACAATTTGGGTCTGCCATAATCTGTGGACAGTTTTTCTCTGGAAGCTTTTGCTTCTCTTGCTGATGAAACTGTTCCCCCCTGACTGCCTGCAGAAGAGCTATAGGGCTGGGGGCTCCCAGCTCATCTGCTGCAGGAGTTGCAGGATGGCTACAAACATTACCTCACCAGTCTAACCAACTAGCACTGAAGAGTGGAAATTATGAGAGAGTAGAAAAAATGGGGACTGAGTTTCCTGTGAATTAACTTTATGCTAGATATGTATTGAGATTGTTTTGTTTTGATTTGATTTTTTTTATTTTTTAAAGCCTTAATCAGGCCTTACCAAAAAGTAAAGATTTGTTTACTAGTCACAAATTTATGAGTGCTAGCTTCTTCCTGGGCTCATGGGGCTGTTATAATATCCAGTAATAGACTGAATGGATTCGTCTTGAAAAAAATAATTCTAGCTTTTAAATACTGGTGACACTGATTAGATTTCACAGAAATAAAATATAGTGTTAATTCAATTTTATAATGATTGGACCTCAGATGGGTGACATTATTGGAGGCTGCACGAAAGTCTAGTTTACATAACTGGAGTTTCTAAAGCCTAACACTGTGTAAGATAGAGGTTGAGGGGAATTCCCAAAGTTCTTTGTAATGTTTTTATTGATGAGCTTTGCCAGATCATAGGCTGAAATAACTTAGTAAGTCTGAAATCTTCTGACTTTTAGCTTTGGTTTACTAACAGTGTGAATTTTTATACTGAAGAACTAGTTTAAAACATTTGTGCTTAACTTCTCCAGGTAAAAAGAAACTATAATAAAACCGTCACCATACCAGAATGTTATGTGACTGTTTGAAATCAGTTCTAAAACTGAAATTTCTAGAAACAGGAATTGCCTTTGAAAAGCAAAATATTTTCAGAGGGAAAATAAAATATACTGATTCTTTTAGCTGTTAAAAAAATGAAATAAAAAAAGCTCAGATATGCTAGAACAGTAGGTAGTAGGACTATAAGAAAAAAATTGGAAGAAGCATATTTTGGTCTTGCAAGGTGAACCTTTTTATATCATCACAACAAGGTCAGGACATGACAAAGGTTGCTGCTTCTAAGCTCAATAGCATGTGCTAGACTAGACAGGCCAGTGGATGAGCTGGCCCAGGAGTAGCTGAGAGACAGACCTGGGTGAGCTTCACAAGGGAAGTAAACTGCTGAGGGTTTGGAGTTTGTTTTAGGTGTGTACACTCCGAGTCACACTAAATCTCTGTGCATATTACTCAGCAAATAACTTCTTGGGTTTTATTCTATTAAGAACAAGACTAGCTCATGTTTAAATTAGGAGTTTACTTTACCTACAGTGTTTTTCAGGGTTTATGGATTTGTCATCAAGATTTCATGGCTGCTGTGATGTATTGCCATTAAGACATTATCCTCAAAGAACAAAGAAGAGCTTTCATACCTGAGTATGAAATAATTCAGGAAATAAATAGGAGCATTAGACTAAAGTGAAATGACTCGTTGAGGGATATTTTTTACTGCATCCAGGCATATTCTTTTGCTAAACATTTTAAGCTTTCCTTCCCCTTTGACACAGAAATGAAGATATTACTCTTCCTATAATGCACATGGCATTGCAGCCGTTAGTCACGGAGATCTGTGTATTCCTATACATGTCCCAGGCCTGAGGCAATGCTATATTTTAAAAAAAAGCACAAGTCTGTAAGGATGAATCTCTCCATTCCAATCTAGCTTCAGCTTGAACATTTATTCCTTTTTGTGGTTTTGGTCTGCTCACCACCATTTGTTAAGGTCTACTTTCCTCAGCAATAAGATGGGAATTGTATGACTGATTGATATCTAGAACACTGTTAGTTAATGTCTGAAAAGACAGGGCTGTTCACACCAGCATTGCCCGTTGTTCATACCAATATTGCAGCTTCATAGTAAAAAAGGCAGCTAGATCATGAAGGAGCAGCTGTCTTTTATGGAAACTAGTAAGGATGATGTGAAATATTATTTTAGTCCTGTGAAGGGTGAGTGAGCTGGTGTTTAACAGTCAGGACTGTCCAGTACTGACCCAAACAAAGAAGTAATGGCAGCATTCTGTGAGAGATCAGCTGGCTTTATAGCTCCCAGTTATTCTTTTCAACATTTCTTGTTTCATGCCTTTTATTGGAGGAGACAAAAAGACATTTTCAGAGATACAGAATTATAGAATGAGAAAAAATGGGATTATACTGCCATGGAAATAGAGGCTATTTCATTTTGTGTATTTACTGGGTCACTCAGGTTGGTTTTGGCAGTAAATGGACAACATTGCCACTTTAGCTCTGTAGATGAAGCTATGCAGCAATTCTAGCTGAGCCGTACTGAAATAGTCTTTTGTTTTCTAAAAATAGTCAGTTTGTTAAACTGACTCATATTTGTGATCGCCACAAAATCTCATGTAGAAAAACCTTTTGTAGTTACAAAAAAAATTGGGAATTGGTTGTTTTGTGTAACATCTATATTGACATTAAAAAATCACTGGCCAGTTTTTAATCTGATGTATATTATTCTCACAACCATGGACCACAGTTAAGAAAAAAAAGCTGAGGTGGCAATCATGTACCTTGATTACTGTCGTGGTTTGACTAAACCACTACAATTACTTAATAGAATATAATGGAGTCTGGGAACAACTCATAAGTTCATTCCCACTGTTATTTACAAATAGCATATGTATATGGAAAAAAAAATCACAGTAGAGATAATCAGGCATGGTGTAGAACATAAAGTAGTTTGTTATTGAGATGCTCCTTTTAGGCATTTGCATGCAAGTGCATATCTGGGATATTCAGAACTGCTGAGAAAGGAGTGCATTGATAATATTATTATTATTACCATATAATTCCTGCTGTAGTAATAAGAGGTATAAATCTGGGTCAGGTTCCTCCATTCTTATTGCTATTCAGGCTCAGGTTTACAGTTCAGTAAGAGGTATATTTGCTTGTCAGATACAGAATTAGATACGTTTAGTGATTTAATGTGTTCATATTGCTTATTAATTCAGAGCTTCACACTAATTATTTGTTGGTTGAAAAGCTTGCTGTTGATGGCTCAAATGTGGTCACTGACTTTTTTATTTAGAAGGATGCTAAATAAAACTTTAAAAAGAGAACACAAAGAATAAAACTAATTCTAGAGTTTTCCAGGGATACAAACTGAAAAATAACAAGAAAAATGTTGGTCAAACATGAAGACAAAACCAGTTGTGTTCAGAATGTTTTATTACAATGTCCTACAGCTTGACACATTTAATTTAATACTCTTTAGCTGAGGAAAAGGAAAGTTATGTATAACAATATTATGCATAGAAATTGTCTTCGCATTACTTTCAAAGAATCAATACTGAGAGGAGAAGGGAGAAAGGAGGGAAGGCAGTCCAGACTGTTTACATCATTTGTTTTGTTAATGTAGTACTTCTAAAACAGAAATAGAAAAGAAGATAAAGAAAACAGAAAATTTCTCTGGCTTTCAAGTAAGAAAATCCTGAGACTCTGTGTGCTCTGTCACAATAGCTGTTACACAGATAGAATAACCAAACCAAAGTCTATGTCAAGGTGGAGAGATTACCTTGACTACCAGTGTTGGGATACAACCATCACCACGGTGACAGAAGCAAAGAGAGAAAGAGCAACTGCAAGGACAATAAACTTTGTGCATGTAGAGAAATTTCATCTTACTATGCATAGGAAATGAGTTTGCACTTTATCTTCCTGCCCATTTCTCTCTTTCATCCAGAGGAACAATCCTGCATTCCCAGGTGGCTCCATCATGTCTTACAGAAAGCATTATGATATCAAAATCTGGGAACAGCCCAGGGCATGGAAAGAGTCTCAGAGGCACACAGTCATCAGGCCACTCGGACTTCTCACTGGTACAGTGAATCTCCCTAGACTTCCACCATAATTCTTGGAAGCAGTAGGGCAGAAAAGATCAGTGTCATTATCTGTTCTCTTCCAGGAGACCAGTAGTTTACACTTGGTCTCTACTGCATTTTTTGTGGCAGAAATTTAATAGCGATTACAGATTTTTCAAATTGACTTATGTGGTAGATAAATGGAGAATGAGACAGAAGGGGAAATGAACAAGAGGTGACAGCAGCAGCCTATTATCTGAGTATCTGTAGAGCTAGGAATACTGCTCCAATCTATGCAGCTTTCCCCTACAATGTTTCCCACCACTGCTAGTCCTTGGCAATGGCTGGTGGAAAGCTAGACAGAATGTACCTCCCAGAATTTTCTCAGTAGGTCGGAAAACTAGGTCTTCGTAACCCCACCCTCTGGTCTATGCTTACAGTATTCTTTTGCCACTTGGCACTACAGCAGAATTTTAAGGTAGGAATTTTAAACTAAAACCAAAGTGTTATAGTAGGACATCTAAGAGGAACAGATCAAATCTAGCCTGCTTTCCGGTAGCAAAATTCCTATTGAAAACTGACAATTTCACCTAGGTAAAGATCATATAGATCAGGGAAGAGAATAATAAAGATGCATAGACATACTGAGGTGGACATATAGGCAAAAAAGCTAGAATGCACATCTAATTTTCCAAGAAGAATGACAGGTTGTACAGGAAAAAAAAATTCTGTGATGTAGATTTACATTTCTGTCCTGCTAATAAATGGGGCAATGAAAGAGCTGACTGCTGCCCTACTGCAGGTGTGGGAGTTATTTACTTTCTAATCCTCTCCCTTTAAGCTCTGGCTGGACACGAATCAAAATTCCTGGCATTAGGTATTAGAAGAGATGGAAAAAGCACAGGAACCAATTTACAGGGTTTCACTTGACTAGCTTTCTTCATTTGACTCCTATTAGCTCTGATAATGCATCCTCACCATTAATCAGTTAGGGAGAGAAGAGGTGATGCCTGTTTTTTCACGTGCCCCAGAGGATGTATGTACAGCACAGCAATCTCATTGGAAAAAGTTCAGTGCCTTAAAGTGTCTCCTTCAGGACTAACGAAGCAAAAAAGTAGTGACTCTGAGCACTGGGACAGCTGTCAGCAGGCATAGAATGTTTGGGAGGAATGTCTGAAATAAATATTTGAGTTAATGGTACCATTAGTATAAACTCTATGAAACATATTTATGCCTGCCATAATTCCATGAGAAGCAGTGGGGCCAAAGGATTGTAGAGGCTGTTGATATTGTTAGATGTGAGCTTCTTCCAAAGAGTGAAATTTCCAGCGCAGAATTAAAGTGACAGCTGCTGTGGTTGTAACGAGAGCTTCTTCTGGAAAGCTCATGTTCTGCTTCTTCCTAGCACCTTCTGAGGAGAGGAAACAGGCTCTGGGCTGAACAGCCCTGGAGCCTTCACCTCTTGTATCTTGCACTATAAAAACCAAAATGTTTCCCCTGATGGCCCTATGCAGATATCAGAGCTTCATCAGCATGGAGCGTGTAAAATGTTTCTTCATGTTATGCCAGTCATTAGTCAAGCCTGTCAGCTCCTCTTTGCTGGATCATTATACAGAAGTGTAAAAAAATCACAAAAGGTGTTGGTTGATTTCTATGAGGTTTGATGCAAATGCATCAACACTAATGTATTTTTAAAGTGTAGACAGTAAATTGCAGTAGTTGGTTTCCATAGCAATGCTGTCCACAGTAATGCTAGTGAAACCTGAGATTTTGTCACACGAAAATATGGATGTCCATAATGAGTGAGAACAACAGTCCAGCCAGATCAGTAACTGCAACGGTGTCCTAGACAGATGCCTAGGGCAGATAGAAGAGCAGGTGAGTGCAAGGTAGCTGTGGGGGATCAATACCCCTGGGTCTGCAGCTCACAAACTCTCTCAATTAGGGATGTTTCCTTTGTTTTCAATGGTCTTTGATGGATTTTTCTTCCACGAGTTTATTCTGTTGCTTTCCAAGTCTATTTAATTTTCTTCACTGGCTGTTTCTCTGCCACATCCGTGCACTTCAGGAATCGTTACCAATATATACATACCAGGAAAGAGAAAGGTAAGCCAAAACTCAAGTCTGTTCCAAGACTTCTAGGATCACACTTAGCTTTTGCTGGCAGTTAAAACTTGATATAATAGACTTGCCAGAAATTTATGTCTCTGGTTACTAATTAAACTGTGATCAAGCAGACCTGAACTAGAGCAGCCCAAATACTCCCCAAAAGCTAAAGTAACTCATGGAAATATTCTGTATTTGGATTATTTCCAGCAGCTCTAAGCCCCTTGAGGAGAAACAAATAAAGTTTCATGTTAAAATGAACACTGGTGATGAACAGAATTCCTATCTTGGCCATATCTATCTGATCTTAATAGGGCATTTACACCTTCTCTGCTTCATTTCTGCTACCCTGTATGCATGAACCAATTTGAAAGGAGGTTATAGAACAGAATCTGGCCCCTGCATCTAATTCAATATTTGCTTTCCATCACTCACTAGACCTGTTTAATTAAGACCCCACATTTGTTCCTGCCTATTTAGAGAAAGAGTTGTTTTTTCAGTCACTGTATTTTAACCAGGGGAAGTACTTAAGAACCATATGGAGCCTATAAGATGGGACAGAAAGATCCTAAATTTAAATACTCCATAATATGTTAACCAGAAAAAAAAAAAAGGAAAAAAAAAAAAGGAAAAAAACCCTCTCAAAACACATAGAACCACAAACAACAAAAACCCCAAACCAATCTAATTTGCTCTACTTCCCAGTGCAAGAAATATTTCTCATTAAGGGAAAATGTTCCAGCAGATTGTGAGTCTGGCTCTCACTCTGCTGGAGTAGGCAGCTGATCCTGTGTGTCTTCACTAGATTCTCACTGAAATGCAGTCTAGAACTGCAGCATGCTTCCCCATCAAACCCTGATTTGGGAATGTGTTCATAGCCAGTCATTGAATGGGTTCTTTCAGCGCTTTGTTCACGGTTGTTCCAAAGAGAACAGAGTCTGCGAATATCTCTGCTAATGGTGACCATTCAGCAAAAGGCCCACAAATCAAACTGCTATGCCCTGCAAGGATTCACTGCCCAGTGTTTGCAGTGGGTTTTACAATCTAAATTACCTGGAATGTTACCTGTTTCTGAATGAGTGGCTGCAAAATCTTTAAAGAGGAAATGAATAATAAATATAAAGTTATGAAAACACATCAGGTATTCTTATTTTCCTGCACTCATCCTCTTTCCTCTGCCAGTTTGGTCTACATACAAGGAAACTTCTCCTAAAATACACCTGAAAACAGTCCTGTGCTGATGAATGAAGAATTTCAGTCTCAGAGAACATTCCAGTAAAGTATTTGTATGACTGCAGTATGTTAAACCCAAAGCTATTTTACTACTCCAGTAGTTTGATTTCAGAGGAGATCATATGAATAGATAGGTGGATAGAAATTTTGGAGCATCTGGATAGATGATGTTAGGAAGCAAGCTCACATAGTTCTGTTCAGTTGTTACCTTTGCTTCAAATAATTCTCAAGCTGTGTGTCATGGGTGCAGTGGGAGCTTCAGGCAAAGCTTCCTATCCATGCTATGTGCCTTTCCTGGTTATTGAGAGCTTACAGAGGAAACAGGGCTGCTCTGTAAGATTAGCCACAGTACCACTGCTTTAATGTGCTCCATCTGAGGTAATTGTGATTATTCATGAGAAAGAAAGGATTATTCAAAGTTACTGCACAAGCCTGAGTCTTTAAGCATCTGCATTTTTACTGTGACTACCTGCAATTCACAGAGCTTCCTGATAGATAGAGCTTCTGTTTTCAGTAGCACTGGGTGATTAAACGTATTTCAACTGTTTTGTGCTCACATGGTGTAGCAGCAAGGCTACATAAACACCTACTACAAGGAAAGGCAAAGCCTTCTCCATTTCTGCCTCACCACATTCATTCCTTCCATATTACTGCAAAGACTACTTTGATGATTTAGGTTGCATTGCCTATAAGAGGTAATGTTGGGGGGGCTCTTCTTTATTTACAGCCCTGATTTTTATAAATTTGTCCTTTCAGAGATTTTCATATTTATTTCAGGTTTTGGAGAGATTGACTTACAGCTACAGACAAAGGACATCAGATTAATTTCTCCCAGAAATGTCTGTAGATACCCCAAAATAACAAAGCAAAGGAAATTAGCTATTGTTTTTCTTCCATTCAAAGGCAAATAACCAAATCAAATTAAAAAACAAAACAGAACAAAAACCTAAATCCCCCACCAAAATCAAACACGGAAACCTACATGATGCATTGTGAAGCCTAAATGTGAAAGTCCTGTGATTAGGAGAAGTAGAAATTGTTCAGCACTTTGGTCTCAGTGTCCTTGTGAGTAAACAGTGATAAAATCATTCTGCCTTTATGATGCACTGAAGGGCACACTGAGGTCTAGTGCAAAAGGGTTTCAATTTTTTCTTTTTTGTCCTATTGGATATGAAATTGATGCTTAGACTGATTTAGCCAATTGGAAATGTTGTATGGCTTTACATACTTATTTTTTGTAATGTCTTTCTCAGCCCTCCAGTTCCCATAAAACTGCTTAGTACAGAGAGCTGCTAACACTGAGCTGTGCAAAAGGTACTGAATGTCTTACCTTTGGATAGCCGGTTTTGCTTTGAGACTGATCACCGACATTAGGGGTTAGGTGATGTCTACATTATTGTTTCATGCTGAGAATTAGTTGCACAATCCTAATATCATCCTTAGACCCCTAGGAGATGAGAAACTGAGGATTTTTAGGTAAGGTCAGTGACACTTTGGAAGGTTTAGGCGTGTGGGGAGTCTTTGGATACCAGTGGAAGCTACGGGTCTGGGGTGAGGTGTATTGTCAAAGTGAATACAACAGCAGCCTCTGTGAGTCCTGAGAGTGAGAATAGCAGTGAGATGGGACACAGCCAGTTCCACAACACATAATAAATAATGGCTACAGATCAGAACTTAGTTTCAGAAAACTGCAAATAATTCTTCACACTGCAGCTATTGCAGTCTCTTTTTAAAGAGTTGCCAGGAACTCAGGAAATGTATTATCAAATCCCACTTACATTTGGGCAAGCCACTCACAGTCTGGTATTCAAGATCTGAGGTTTGATGCCTGCAGATGCAAATAGGTCTCCCATTGTTCATTCTGTCTATTTAAATTGTAAGCTTCTCAGGGTTGGAATTATGTCTTGTCATATGTTTTTATACTACCTGGCAGAAGTTTTCTAATTTTGATTGAAATCTGCTGGCATTATTGTAATGAAAATAACTATAATTATCTCCAATGGGACAAAAACCAAGTGTCAAATTGAAATTGAAATACTAGAATGGACGTAGCAACAGACAGGTGCCCACAGTGCAGTAGAAGCCCTTTGTATCGCAGACACTTTAAAACCATTAAATTCTCCATCATCATTTTCCTGAATTACCCAAAGAAATAATTCTGCAGCTAACAGTCAATGCATCCTTGTATAAGTTTTTTTTTTTTTATGAAGTTTCTAAACTGAACTAGACAAAATTCATGTAAACCCAGAAGAACTTTCTTGGAGCAGGTTTCTACACCCCTAATTTACAACTCTTCATCCCCAAAAAGATCTAGAGGTAGGAAGAAAAATTCAGTGAGAAAAACAGAGAGCTGTGACGTGGAACCAAACCAAGACAGTGAATCCTGGAAGCAAAAATGTTCCCTTTCATTGATGGTCATTTCACCACCCAGGCCTCAAAATTGCTAGCAATATTTGTATTTATCAATAAAATGTTACTGAAAATGTTAAAAAGTTTAATTTTCCATAGTCAGTCAAAGTTGTGCTGGAAGCTAACACGCAGCAATGCAGCTGTGCATTGATTCCATGACAGTGAGATCCTCAGTGCCTTCTAGAAGTAAAAGAATAACAGGAAAAAGTAGAGAGGGGGGAAGGGAACAGGAGTTCTCTCCTTGTGCCATTGGGTGGACATATGAAATAAATTCATGTTTAGGAACAGAAATAACAACAAAAAAAATTTAGATGAACAATCAAAGTAAAATTAAGAGAACACTTTTAGCAGATCTGCACTTTCACAGAGGGTTAATTCTGCTTCTAGAAGGAATGATGCCAAGCAGGTCACCAGGATTGAACTGATGCTCACAGAAAGTTTCCGAGCCATATCATCAAATTTTCCAGGAATTTTTCCCAATTTTATTTTAACTACCTCTTTGTGTTACATCTCTTTAGTCTGTTTCCACCAGCTTTGATCACTTTTGCAGATTCCTGTCCTCATCTTCCCTCCTTCCTCTCATGATGTTTTGAAGAGGAATAAGGCTTAATAAAGGTTTTCTTTCAATAAAACATAATGAATATTTGCTTTGTTAGACACAACTCCTTACCAAAATCACATTTTTTTCCATAATTTTTTGTTTCCATTCCTATTCCTCAAGGTTCTGTTTGTGTTTTACAAAAACCAGTCAGTCTACCGCAGTTTTTAGCATTTTAACACTGCTTTCTCAAGAAGCATAAGTTAATTTATTAGTCAGTACAACACCTAGGTTCTGTTATCATGCATTAGAAATTACTTAAATTGTTACAATTCAAAATAGAAACACTTTTTAAACCAGAGTATATAGAAGTTTTTGCTGTGGGATCTTTGGAGGTTTTCAGGATTGTTGGAGCACTTTACAAGATATTTATGCATTAAGACCCCAATCTAAAAGGCCTGAGAGATGGTAAAAACTTAGGAGAAATGCTTTGGGATGGGAGCCTGTGGGTTTGAGCACACTAATAACTGGGATAAAACCACTAAATTTACTTTGTGAAAATCTGTTACCAGCTGGTAAACAGCAGGGTTCCACTAGAATGAGGAAAAACATTTTTTACTATTATGCAGAGCTGTGAGGATGCAGTGTTCAAAATGAGCATGTAATAATGTACATGTATTTTCTGAGTGACTTAGATACAAAACATTAATTGTACTGTAGTTCTGCCTGAGTAATGTAGACAATTGTCTGTATTATTACTTTTAATAAAAACTGGTTTTAATTGTATTAAACACAATTATATTATAGTTCTGCCTGAGCAATGCAGACAATGAAATTCATTATTACATTTAACCGAAAATGTATTTAATTTTCTAGCAAGCAATCTCATTGAAATTGAAATAGTCTACTAAAATATGTTCAAAAAACAAATTACCTTTGGCTTTAATATTTTTGCAAAATAGAGCTGTCCATATTCAATTAATTCAGTTAATTTCCTTTTAGGCCAAACTGCAGGAAAAAGTGATTTTTTCTAATTTTATGTGGAACTGTTTCTCATTCAATCTAAATATTACCTGTGTTTTATGCTCTAGTTATGAGCTTTCTCTATAATAAGAAAAAGCAGAAGCATCCATGTACATATGAAATATATTTAGAAAAACAATCAACCAGTTCAGTGAGGAAACAACAGTGCTCCATGGTTGGACTCCTTTCTAGGATAAGAAAGCAACAGAAAATAATAAAGTGCATCCCAGGTGTCATATGTGTCATATGAGTTTGAATGTGGCCAGAACATCCACCTAGATCCAAAAACCTGGAGGGCCCAGAAACCTGAATATCTCCCAGATTCTGTAGATTAGATAGTAGCTGCTAAGAGCCACATATATATTTAAATACATAATGAAACAAAAAGGTGAATAGGCTGATTTAAAGACAGGTTATTTGCAGGTAGTAACTGTCCATGTGCACAGAGGCAAATATGCTTGCTGTTGTCTAGGCCTGGTCACAATATCAACATGAATTAAGACGCTAATTTGTGACTAGAACAGAGCACATCTTAACCCATGTTCTTGCAACAGCTGCTGGGTTATGGAAGTCACCCTCTCTGTTCTGGGTGGACAGCCCAGTCTTGAAGTAACTCAGGCAAAGGATAGCTTGAAGGTAGCATGACCATGGCTGGTTTTCCACTTTTGATCTCAGTAGGAGCTCTGCTGAACCCTTTCTTTTTTTCTTTTTGCTCTCTTTCTACCCATCCCACTTCTCCTCCCACTGTTTCAGATTTTTCTTGGAAGGAGAAAGGAAAGGCAGAGGGAATTAATTTTCAGTTAAGGATAACAAAAAATGATGAAATAAAAAAAAAAAAATCCTATAAAAAATTCAGTAAAAAAAGTTGCATTTTCTTTTGGAAGTTCTCACACAGGTACTTTGCGAGCAAATTCAGAACATGTTCATTATGCTTGGATAAAAAAAAAATGGTAAAGGAACAGTTTCTAGAAAAGGTTTCTAACTATTTTATTTATAATTTGGTGGAATCAAGGACTTTCTGATGTGGATCAGGACCTCATCATGCTGGACATTGTAAGCACAGAACAAAAAAGCTGATCTGCACCTCATGGAATTTATTACCACTGTCATATTTTGGCAATAGCAAAATGAACTTAGCTTGGAAAAGCAGCTTTTGCTAACTTATGTGCTACATCCTTATTTTCTTGGGATCTAATGATAACTATCCATTGTGAATCATTACAGCTATTTTTCTTTTTTCCTTTTTGGGTTGGCATGATTTTTATGGGCAGCAAAGGTTAGTAGTGAGATTTGTTGGGGGCCAGAAAAGTGGGACATTTCTATTTAAAATTCACATCTTACTTCTGCTTGTACTGCAATTCTCAGGACTTCATGTGCCATCAGATTTATTGTTGGGAATCTGACTCAAGCGATCTTAATAAAAAACTGTTCTAATTACACATAAAAAAAAATTCTAAACAGCTCAGCTTGCTTCTTCCTGCCAGGCAACCCGTGAAGCAGCAAATTACTTTGGATGGTGCTGCATGCTCATAACCTAGCATTTATATTTGTCTTAAACCTTAAAAAAATGGTCATGTGTAGACATCCTTGACTTCAGGACCTAAGGAAATTTCTTTTTCTCATGAGATAAAGTCAGGCTGAGATTTTTTGTTTCTTTGAAATCAGACAAAACTTTGAAAGTGATTATGGAAGGAATGAAGGGAGAGAGCAGAGTCAGTAGCAGTCCTCCCCAAGTCAGCTGCATAAATCCAATGCTGAAAGGAGAGAGAATTTTTCTAGTAGGTATGAAATGACATAATGAAAAATGATGTGTGAAATTTAGATAGCCGCTGCAGTTTAAGTAATGAGACCGTTAAAGAACACACTAGAGTTAGTAACATTGGTGCACTTAGAAAGTCTTGGGAGGTGCCAGACAGAATTTGTGACATTTTATGGTAAATTAGTGCCATCTTCTCAACAGCAGCAGAGAAGCAAAATCTGAGGTAAGAAAATTTCTGAGGCAGTCTTCAGTTCCGCTCTTCTTCTCATATACCCCCACCACCATGGTGGCACTTCACAATAGAGATCCATGGATGTACAATTCAGCAATTACCTTCCAGGATAGATGGGATTTTGGGGCTCCATTCTCCATGTAATCCTGGAGCATGGGCTCCAGCAGTGAAGTCTGAGCTCCATTAGTGTGACCCTGAGGACATGGATCTTTCTTGCCCAGGAGTGTTGGAAATGGTGAATTTTACTCTGTTTTTGATCTCTCATCTCAGTAGAGATGAGGTACCCTGCAGAGACAGAATGCATGTCCAGTTTATCCTTCCCCAGCCCTCACTTCATACTGTATGCAGGTCTGTATCTCCAGCTCCTTCATTCCTCCCATCTGCCTGACTGTGAATGTTTCAAAAAGGAGAAAAACACTGGAGTTCAGTCTGAGAGCCTTTGAGGGAAAGATGAAGAGCAGAATACAGCTGCCAGCACTCCCAGGTAAAGGGAATTTGAAAAACAAATATCAGAAACTTGCCTACAGTACTTGAACAGGTTACAGCAGCATGGAAAGAGTCCTAAAGTCAGTGTCAGATGGAGAAATCCCAGATGTCACTCCCATACACTTGCAGTTATGGCGAGATACTGAAACTGATGATAGGCACAGCTCCTGCCTCCAGCATCTCTGAGGAGAAGAACCAGCCCTTTTGTGAATGAAAGTCAAACTACTTCCCAAAGTTCTGCAGCAAGGCAGAGATTCTGAAGCAAATCTAACCTCCACAAAACTGAGAAACACATTTGGGGATGATGTGACTCGGGGGTAGTTTCAGAGCTACATAACCCTCATCACATCCAAGAGTACAGAAGAAGAGAGAGCAGAATACGTGATAGACACCATCATAGTAGGGAGGATGCCAAGCAAGGCACAGCATTCCTGAGCACCCTGTGATATTTCAGTTTCTCTCTTGCTTTGGAAACAACAGACTATTCTAGAATTTCTCTCTACAAACTTCAGTCAGTGCGTAGTAAACGTTTTGAAACAGTTTCTTACAACAGAAACAGTCTGTCCTGTTGTCCTTGGCTGTAGTTTTTCTCCCTCTGCACACTTTCTACTAATGCAGCATTTTAGTGCTGCAGTTGTATTAACATAGTCTGCGGAGCATTTCAGTACCATTCAGGTTGAGAAGAGCTATATTAATGTAAAATATTCTTCGATGAGTAAGTTAAACAGAAAACACTATATTGATTCAATGCCTCACAAGATCTTACAAGAATTAATTCAGATAGGTTTGAATGTAAGCTTTTGTTGCATGGACTGAAAGTGGATGAAGGCTTGTAAACAAATTGCAAAGATTAATGACATTGCAACCTGCTAGGAGCCTTCTCAAACACATTTTCTGGGTGCCTTGAAACATTAAGTACTTATGCTAACAACACTCTGGAAAGTCAGGAGTTACTGTGGGAGGTCGCTCAATATTGAAGATAGGAAACAGAGAAACTTGGAGGGTCTTTGCTGTGCATCAGCCAGGATTTTTTTGTAGAACTTCAAATCCAATCTAATTTTCTGGTTCCAAGATAAATTTTCCCCACATATCTTTAGAGATACCAATACTAAATTTCTTCTATCTATATTTGGTTTGAATTAACATACTTCTCAAGATTTAATGTCAGTTAAACCAAAAAATAGTGCTAGTCTCTCTCTGTAACATTTCTATCCCTTTCTTTGCTCTTTTGAGTCATACAATAATTATTATTTTTATATTAAGTGCATCTTATAAAGTTTGTTTTCATATTGACATTTGGAGGCATATGAGAATAGCAGCAGTGGACAGTATCTTCTCTCTAACACTGATCAGAAAATGATGCTTGTGAAAAGAACATGAAAAGGAGGCCTATACCATCCCATTGTATATAGACCAAAGATTAACTCTGTGTTTAAATACATATTTTTTGTTAACAGCTCGTGGTGTTCCTACATTTGTTCAGTTTTTACAATCACTTTTTAAACCTTGTAATAATTTTAGTTTCTTCATTCCATGACTACAAGTTCAGCAGTTTAACTACACATTGAGTAAACAGTTGTTTTCTTTCATTTCAAGTTAGTTAGGCTATTTCAGTTAACAATCACAGTTCCCTGAGTTATAAAAGTCAGTGTATAATCATTTCTTATTTACCTTCTTCAAGTTATTTGTGATCCTATATGTTTGACGAACTCAGTCTCTCTTTTGAGGAGACTATGTTCTTTTAATACCAACAGACTTTTGGACAAGAGTATGATCAAAAGTGCTTTGGAAATCAAAATGCACTATGTCAAAAGGATAAGACATGCCCAGAGATCTCAAGAACAGATTACTGGTTTTTTTAAATAAAAGCTTTACTGAGTCTGCCTGAGAATGTCACATTTATCCACATCTATTGTTTTCGTTCTTTATCACAGCTTCAGTCCATTTGTTTGATAAGAAAATTAGACATTTTTTGTTTGTAGACTTCACAGCCTGCTTATTCCCCACCTGCATAGACCCCAAGGGTCCTTTAAAAATGGGCATTCTGCTTGCCACCTGCTCTTTCTCTGGAATTAACACTAATTTATTCAAGAGTTCCCTTAGAGCAGTTAGTAGTTCAGCAGCAACTTTGAGAACTCTTGGGTTAATACCATCTGTTTCTTATGGTGTTTGTTATTATACATTTTATTGATCTGTTCTAAAACCCCTTCTGCTGACACTTCACTTTGAGGCAGTTTTTGGGACTCATTTCCTGTAAGTAGAGGCAGAAACCTCTCTAAGCTCCCATGTGGACAGCACTAATGTAAGCAGTTCTTTCAGCCTTTCTGCTATGGTCACAGCATCCTCCAGTGCTTCTTCCATGGCTCAGCCATCTGTCAGCTCTACAGACTTGGGAAGGATGCTTGGTTTTCATGTGTTTTAGAGAGACTGTATTACCCATTTCCATTACTTTAGCAGATTGCTTCTCAGAATCAGTGTTGATACAGGTTATTATGTTTTTTTTAATTTTGCATATCAGAATTTTTACACATTTTCTGTTTTGCACCTTTGGATACAAATTCTGCTTTTTGAAGGATGTCATTTTACTTATAATTGCCTCTTTCCCTCTGTTGTTTAACCATACTCTTTTTGTAATTTAGATTATATTTATAGGAACAAACATTTATGTTGAGGACGCAATATGGTGCCTTTAAAAGTTCTTGAAGGTATTTTATCTTTTTTGTTACTCCCCATCATCCTTTAAAAGAGTTTCCTGGTTACCACTGTTTCCATTTTGACGATAATTTTACTGTAGTGGGTTTTTTCACTTCTATAAGGTTGCTTAATCTGAATCTGTGGTTACTGCTCTTCCTTTTGAAGATAGCTGCTTCAAGGGACACTCACCAGAGATTTCTAAGAATGTAACTTTTGCATAGTGCTTTACCTTGACACTTAGCTAACATTCATGGGAAACAAGAGGTCACCTTGTAGATGTGTTTTCAGCACTTGCAGGTTCTCTTTTCACTCACAGTATTGTGTATCCAACATTCCCCTCCTGATCATAAAGTCAAGACAGCTCTTAGTACTTTCCCCATTCAAGCAAGAAATTTTAATGTGAAGAATTTCTGTGGTGCACATTCAGAGATTTTATTTTTTAATGTTAATTTAAATTAACCACATACACCAATAATGCAGACTTTCTGTCCCTGTGCTTTCCTCAGCATAAAGCTTTGATCTCTAATTTCCTCTTTGATTTTCTAGAGTTCCACTATTTAATGCCCTTCCACAAAGTACCTGGAACTTATGTCACGCCAACTGTCCCACTCATAGCTGTAGATTTTCCCCA
This sequence comes from Lanius collurio, assembly GCA_020086605.1. NCBI lineage: Eukaryota > Metazoa > Chordata > Aves > Passeriformes > Laniidae > Lanius > Lanius collurio. The sequence continues at coordinate 36,571,492 of JACBWW010000004.1, read as the reverse complement.
TAACTCTACTGTTGCTTCTCCCAGTGCTGCTGTTATCCATGTGAACATTCACCCACAGCTCGAGGAAAACATTCTCTAGGTAGTGGTCCAGATGGCTCATGAAATTTTCCACTTCTGCACCTGGCAGAAAAGTCATCATGCATAATGCGCTTATGTGCAGGGCTTTTTTATAAAACATAAGGTTTTTTAAATAAATAAATTAGAAAACATAATTGGGTTTTTTGCTAGATCCATTTTTTACAGAGAGTGTTTATAAGTTGCTTCCTAAGAGGCACAGAATAAAGAGTATTGGCTCAAGAACCCTAGCATGAGCATTTACAAAGCTACTTTTTTGCCTTCATACAAGTGTTCCTTCAAAGCTTTCATTTGCCATACAGTTATAATAATTAACAATTGGTAAACTGAATATATTATTCCTTTATACCAATCTAGTGTGCCAGTGGTTTCTTTCATTAGATTTGATTTGTCCAGTCTCTTGCCTTTGACCTGATAGCCACATTGCACTTCTTTGGGACAGAGTAGGAAGTCTTTCATTTTATTCTGTAATTCCTGTGTTACTGTTAAAATCCAGTCATAATCCACAGTCACCAATTCTACATAGGCTGCACCTTCATCCTGCCTGCTTGTGCCAGATGGATGGCCCCTCTTTTCAACACAGTCAGCACATTCCTGGTCAGAGAGTTGAGTCTGCTGGGAGTTCCTGCAGTAGACAGAGTTCCTGTCGTAGGCAGGGAATGTTGTGATTTTACAGACACACACACACATGCCCTTTGCAAGAGTGAACTCACTGTGTGACAAATGCACAGAACATCATTCATGCACAGAAGGGCTGAACTTCTATGGTGCAGGGCCAAGCCTCCAGTAGGGACTTCTATAAAAGCTAGTGCAATGCTGCAGTCAGAGAGACTGTAGTCAATAAAAAACTTGCATTATTATCTGGTGTGCAGCCTTAGAATAACACATACAAATGCCTTCCAAATCTAAGATATAACGTTTATATAGAACTTTATATTCTTTCAACGTTTGATTATTATCAATATTATTATTATGGAAACTAATGGTTTTATGTACAGTACCTTGGTCTTTTTTAAGATGAATGTATAATTTAACAAGTGACTTAGAACTTACCCCAGGAAGTATCTCAGTTGTTGCACTGGCATTGACAGATCTTCTGAGTGGGATGATAACAACCAGAGGCAAATGCTGTCATATACAGTGATTTTACAGAGCCTATAGAAACTCACAAACCATTCAATCAGTCCTTTAGCATTAGTAAAACCTTTTCACCAGCAGGAGAAAAATGCACCTTCTCTCATGCATTTGAAGACTTTGACACAGAGTTCCAGTCTAAGATCCTTTAAACTTGCATTCCTCTGATTTCTTGCATGTAGCTCTATGCAGCCTTGCCTTGTGTACCCCTTACTCCATCATTCTGTGTTCCTGCGGTCCTTGTATGCACATAGCATCTGAGCAACCCCCTTGTTTACTTTGTGCTGCTTTTTCTATCACAGAAGATAGGAATTCCCTTTTGCTTTGAGTCACTTGCTGTGGGAAAAAGGAATTTTCAGACTTGACTACAGCCTTGCTCCATCCTATGGCATACACCCACATAAAAGATTAAGGAGGATGACTCTGGGTAAGTTCATTACTTTACAGAAACCTTTTAATTCTCTTGAAAAAGCCATTGGAAAAGTGGTTGAAAACTCAGTTTTAGAGAAAGATTGTTCATACTCATGCTAGAAAGTAAAGGACTCCATGGTGACCTGGAGTGCTCTGGAAATCATCTCCTGTAAGTTGTCAGAAAACACTTCGCTTTCAGGCTATGCTAAAGCCCCTCTTTCATTTTCTCTTAGTGTATCTTTTGGAGTACATACAATAAGTACATGCAGATCAAGGCATTAGAGATGTTTTTGGATCTTTGTTGTACACCTCAAAGGTACAACTGCAGAATTTATAGACAAAAACAGGCCAGGGTACAATAATGGAGAGGATAATATTGCAAACATATAGGGTCTTGGGCACTCCTGCATTTGTCTTCAGCTTGATGGGAGAAGGTCTACAATAAGTGAAGGATGGTCCTGCTGTAATGAAGCTGTCAGCAGTAACGAAAGTCGTTTGTGCATGGCCTACCACACTAAATTACTGCTGACTGCCCTCGGCACAGCTCTCATCAATCCAAACACACCTGCTGCGTAGGGCGATGTGGGCCATGGGGGAAGATGTCATTATTCTCTCAGGGATGCCTCTGCTGGCTCTTCATCATCTCCCATCCCTCCTCTACATAAGTTATCATTGATCAAGTCCTGTTATTTCTTCAGGTATAGAGCCATGGTACATACAGTAACAGCATTACTCTTCCCTGCAATTCACAGACACCTCTAAATTATTTCTTGCCCTTCCAAATGAGTTATTGTCCATCATCTAAGCATCTAAGCTCTTCTTTTTTTCCCACTTGTGCCCTGAATATAAAAAAATAATACTCCACTTAAATCCATACTTCTTAGAATTAAGTCAATCACTATAACTTCTCTAATTCAGATCATTGGACCACTTATAACTAGTTTTAATTAGTGGTGGTTCATGTACAAATTTTCTGTAGAGTGGACCCTGAACACATCCAAATGTTACCAGCCGGAAGGCATGGGCAACATTCCATATCAAAAAATAAGAGTGGTCACGTGGGTATCAGAAAAATAAATTTCATCAAGTTATCCCTTGGCTATAAATGCCAGGACAAATTACTGACAGAGAGAAGCATTTGTTCCAAATTAATTCTGTGGAATTAATTTTTCTGTACAAGAGAGAAGGATGGTGTTTTGTTTACACAATCAGCACTCTCTAATTGTATTCTTTCTGATGAACTCATCACACCTTGACATTTATTTTACATCACTTGTACTGAATCAGTCTCAAAATTAAACCAACACTGAAATGTTTACCCCTGAATCTGTCTCTCATGGATTTGCTTAGTCCCAGGATTGTTTCTTCTGTAAAGATATAAGTGGTATAAATTCTCTTGCACAGCATGGTGAGAGGATTCACATTTCTAGTGTTTGCTAAGTAAACTTACATTCAGTGCTGTTGGAACATCACCTATCATTTTAATTCTGTATATAAAGACTGGCCACTCCATATCATCTCCAAACTGTCAATCCCTCAACCTGTGCTCCCATCCTCAGCTTCTGTACAGATGCTATATCCTGCCTGTGAGCCATACAAGGTTATGGATAAAGACAATGGCAAATGGGTGCTATGTCAGTGAAATCCCCGTTTCTTACTTTTATATTTTCCACACCTTTCTATGCATTTGTTCAGAGCTACATCCAATGGATAACCTCCATTTGTCAAGAGTTAGGCAAATCAGTGTAAGTTTCACAGCAAAATTGCACTTTCTTGTTCTGATGAAAATCTGAAGAGAACATTCCATAAGACATCCTGAAAATCTGCCCCTTAACAGGAATCAAGACAGATCAGAACAGCAGTGAGGTAGTTTTTGTTGCTCATCTTAAAAAAGGTCATGAGTCAATGACTTTTTTAAGATATTGTGCAGGGTCCCCAGATCTATTTTAAATAAAAACCACATCTTATAGTAGTATCTCATTTGTATATGCAAAAAAAAAAATCACTGTCTTCATTATGAAAGTGATTCACCCTCAACATTCTATTTTGAATTATGGCGACACAGTTTTACAATATCCATCACTTCTAACTTGCTTTGTATCTTTAAAATGGCTGTTACCTATATCAAATGTGCTTTTAGAGTCCAGCACTAAAAGTTATGAACATCCTAAAAAAACTAACATTTTTCATTTGCAAATGTAAACCTGGCTCTGTCATAAAAAGCAGTGAAAGGAATATATCAGAGAGAAATGTGGGAAACTGCCAGGTTAGTAACCTGGAATATTGGGACGAAGATGTGTCTGGAAAAATGTATTTGGTTACTGACAAGAAGTCCGTCTTATGTCTATTAATATTTTTAACTGTTTAGCCTTCAGATTTGTATTCAGGTGTAAGTCATTAGACACAACCTCTACATTTACAGTTATGAACCAGGTTGGATGTTGAAATGGCATAAGAAGAAAGTGGAAAAACAAAAGAAAGGTATAGAAAGGTGTAAAATAGACTATGCTCTGTAATTGTGTGTGTTTATGTGAGGATGTATGTATATATTAATATGTGTACATCAAAATTAAATTATTATGTGCACAATTTAAAGAATTTTATCAAAGTTTCAAGGGTAAGAATTGACAATTAGAAAATGACAAGACTGAGGGAGTTCCTGCAAATTTAGTTTAGCCTCTGGTATATATGCATCATGATACATCACTTAGTTCCATGATCACTTGCTTTTATTTACAGAGAGCTGTTGTCTCACTCAGTTCTCAGAATTCACAGGATGTACTTAATGAGCAGCTCTTTAATATTTGATTTTCTTCTTATTGTTCACTGTGTACCCTTAGTTCTTATTTACTGCATTACATTCAAACTCTGCTCTGAATACACAACTGTTCATTTCCTCGTGGACTTTTCTGTGGTGCTGATGACTAATATCTAAGTGCTTTGCAAACACTAATGAATTTATCTTCTCGAACCCAGATGAGGTAGACACTGTCATTATCCTCTTATTGTAGACCTAAAACTGAGCCACAGAGGAGTTCAAGTCAAAAATACTCACTAACACCAAGCACACTATCTGAAATATGTAGTACCTCAGTTTTCAGAGTATTTAGCAGTCAATTTGATTTTGTAAGCTGAGAGCACATCCCTGATTTTACTGCAGCTATAGTTGTGAGTATTTCACACTCTTGCCAATCAAGACAAAGAGTCTCATGCTGGGCACCCTGGGAACATGGAACAAACTGTTAAGGACCTCATCTGAAAACCCCACTTGGATTTGAAGTCACTTGCTAAGCAACACATCATAATTCATCAGAAAAGAGAAGACCTAATTTTTGAGTTCAAAATCTATCTGTTTTAACCATGAGACTTTATCTTCTTAAAATTCCTGCCTCTAAAAACAAGCAGCTTCTAAAATGTGCAACAAAAGAAGGAAAATCCCATGCAAGTTACTGGCACTACAAAATAGGGATTTCCTATATTTTTTCTTCAAAAAGAGTAGATGTGCTTTACCTTCAGTCATAGTTTAAATGGCAGACATCTAGAAGTCAATTTAAGACAGGCCCAGTCAAGTCTTTTTATCTGTTTTAGTCTAATTAGAAAATCATTGATGTGGAGGGAAAGACAGGTGTATTGCCCTGGACAATAGAAGCAGACTGGAGTCACTCATCTCATGAGCAATTACTGATATGTTTAGTTTTCTGTCCCGTTTGCATCTGTGACCTCAGAAACACATCCTTTCCTCATGTAATAGATGGAAATATGTAGAGTCTCTGCCATGTGCCATCACCACTTTTATCATAGAATCAAAAAGTAATTGAGGTTAAAGGGGTTATCAACCTTTGCCATTTTAAGAATGTCCTTAGCTAGTTGTGATTTAGAACCTTGCTTCTACTAATTTCTGATTCAATTCAGGACACATTCTCTGGCCTGCTCATTATCAAATGAGTGAGCAATATTATCAGTCCAATATCTATCTAAATACCTTAAATGTCTAGATTACCCATCTAAAGACAGACCCGCATAAAGAACCTGAACCTACAGCTTTATTGCTCAACACAGAGCGCTGGTAAACCCCCAGAGTCAGTGCAAATTCTCAGTAAATAATATGACCAGCTTTTCTAGGGCTCAGGATAATGTTAAGTATGGTTAAATATTAAATATGACATAAAACTAGAACAAATCTTAGTACAGCTTCCAGATGACAAAGGGGGCTCTCAGTGCTACTAATACAAGTCTAATCAAGAACAGTCAACTGAAAAAAGTAGCCTTGGAGGACATTTTCCAAATTACTATTTTCATGTCATTTAGTAAATTAAAAACAAAGGGCAGCATGCTTAATTTTGGAAGGAAAGATATAAGCAATTTCTAACACTACATTGATTGCAATTATTTATGCCAGTGCAAGGAGTAGTCAGAGTAAGCATCTGAATTATTAGAAATAATATAAAAGATAAATTGATCTATTTCTTTTTTTTTTTTTGTCTTGATCATAATAATACTGGTCAGTAATTTTTGCTGAACAGAAAAAAGTAAACATTGTGAACACACCCTGGAAATCTAGGAGGTAGGGCAGCCTAATGAAATAGAGCAGAGACTGAATGATCCTGCCAATAAAATTAACTAAGATGTCAACTCTTGTTTTAAACCTGGGTTTTCTTTCTGTTTTTTCTCTTGCTCTTTCTTCTCCAATTTTGCCATACTTCATCTACTCTTGCTTTCTTTTAGTGTTAAAATACTGCCTGTTTAGAAAATACTCAAGGCAAATACTTCAGAGAAAACTCCTGTTATTTCAGTGATAAGGTAGTTTCTAGCCTGAGACAGTCACACAAATGAGTATATAGGTATTTAATGATCATCCTACAGAATCAAAGAGTTCATTATGGACCAGAATGATTTTCTGTATCTCCTATGTCCACTGGATGCATATGCTCTGGGAATAAGGGTATTGCACTGCTCTGTGTTTCTTTGTTTTCCCCAAGCATTTTTTTACTCCTTTTGTCCACTTCCTTTCTGTGTAGTATATTTGTTTCTCCTAAATATTTTCTCCCAAATTTCATTGCTTTTCTAGTCTTCCCATTTATTCTTCTTTCTTTTCCAGATCATTTTCCACCTTCATATTTTTAGTTTTCTTTCTTTTTGTTCTCTCTCTTCTTTTAAAACTTTTTTTGTTCTGTACTCAGTTCTACCCTCCTGTAACCTCAGTCTCTAAAGTCCCCGTTCCCATCTCTTTTTCAGTATAACCTTCCTTCTAGATATATTCCATTCTTCACTTGTAGTTTTTCCTGCCTTTCTTTTCTGTGACCCTACTGACCAGTGGCCAGAGAAACAGCTAAGGGCCAAGTGTTCACTATGCCTTCCTTTCCTGAGTGATCCAGATTCTCTTTATGAGTATTATTTGCATTTCAAAAGAAGTGAGACACCTTAAGTGATCCCAAAGGCCTTGAGGGCTAGGAATAGTACATTTAGGATAGTATATCTAGGAACAGTATATTAAGAAACAGTACTCATGCAAAACAACTTTCAGTCAAGTAAACAAGACCTGAAACGAGAGGGGGATTTTAGAGAGGTTAAATGTAAGTGATTTGAAAATTATTTTTGGAAGCTTAGGGAAGAATTCTGTCAAATTTTGACTGGACTCAGATATCCTGCCCCTTGATCCCAATGCCTTGAATACAAGGCCCTATCTGTCAGTCTACTAAGATTTGCTCTGTCTACCTCTCCTTCAGTTTGGATTATAGCCTTTCTACTAGCCTCTGGTTGTTACCATTACAAGGAGGAACAGGATCTGTCTTTCTGGTTTTGCATATGAATCTCCATTCTTTAAAGAAGCAAGGATCAAGAAGTCCCCATGAAGAAGCCTGCACATATCTCAAAGAAATAAACTGTTTTCCTGTGTTTGCATTGCAATTGAAATCTAAAAGCAATGAGAATTAAAGAAGTGGCATGTGTACCTCATGGTTAAGAATTTACAGCTATCCAAGAGAGCCGCAGCAAAGCTCAGAGAGTGAGTTCTCTCCCTGGGAATGCCTGAGTTTTTAGGTCAAACACTTTCTTTCACAGTCCTTCCTTTCACAGTAGATGAATGCCAACTTTACTGCACAGACAGTAAAGTTCCATGCACGTAACTGCTGACTAGAAAGAATGGCAATTTGTGATGAGGAATGAAAGACACTTCTGTGTTTACATTGAAACAGTCAATATATTTTTCTTCTATCATCAAATGGCAACAAAGCTGGTTCTCTAGCCACCAATTTTTCAACACAAATTCACTGGTACAAAGATAAAATGAAACAAACATAAAATGAATCAAACATATGTGCAACTGTCTTAAAGACCTAATAATTACTCATTTCTAACCTGCTTTAGAGCTCATCCCTCGTCAACTGCAATTGTCATTATTTAAGAATACAATTGCAACATCAATACAAATTGAGCTTTCAATTACTCAAGTATATCTTAAAGAATGTGGTAGACTTAATCATTTCAAAAAGAAAAAAGGTAACAAGATTCATTTTAACATAGTTTTATATTAGCAGAAATGAAGAACAGCTCACAGACTATAAGCATTCCTTCTCAAGAAGCTATACCTATTTAAACTAAAGGTCCACACCTTTGCTTTGGGTGCAAATTGCCAAAACTTTCCTTATTTGATGTAATTGTGCCCTGCAGTGTTCTCATGTTAGCTGTACCATAGCTTTAAATAGTCACATGTGATGCCTGTGCAGGAGCAGCCACTGTTCTGTGAGAGATTTAATGTAACAATTTAGCCTGTGTTCAGATATTCCCTGCAGTTTCAGCTGCAGAGGTGTAAGGCAGTACTAAACCTCATCTGGTTTGGTACCACACCTCTGCTGTGGGTTGCCCACTCCACAGCAAGGCCAGCAGAAGGGAAGGAACCTCTTTTGTTAGTGATCCTCATCTACTGCAGCACGAGGAAAATATCTTAGCTGAAAACACCAGTGAAGTCTGTCTATGCTGTGCCAGCTGACTTTGCAGTGGAACAGAAGAATAACAATAAGTGGCTGGGAGCCTGTAACAGCTCTCATTATGCACTGAGCTGTGCAGAGCAGATGATCGCAGAGGGAAGAGATGTATGCTGACTTCTTGTTTTTTCTTCTGGATTTCATTGTCCTCATGAATAAACTGAGATCTTGTTCAGAATGAAAGCACCAGCATGCTTTCCATGCAAGAAAAATACAATGCATAGATGACCTTGAATTTGTGTAAGTACAGACTGTGGCGGGTACTTCAGAAATTGCTTTCTAAAGTTTCTTGAATGTTTTGTGATCTTGGATAAAATGTCAATTAGTCTTCTACACTTTTGAAATGCTCTTGTGAGCACTTTGTTGCATGCCCAAGTAATACAGTTCCTTCTAGAAGACAGCAGCAACCTTGACAGGTTTCCAAGATGTCAGCCTGCCCTGTATAAGAATGCAAACTAACAAACAGTCTGTGTCAAACTGGTCAGTGCCACCTGCACCCTAGTCCCAAGATAATTATTAAAAATTATAAAATGCATGGCTTAACAGTTGTATCTTGTTCTCTCTTATTCCCCTTCCTGCCCTACCTTAATACAGTTTAGTCTGCAAAAACTCTTCTCTGAAATTACATTGTGAGAGGTTTTGATATCACCGTGTTAAGACATCTCTTCAAGGAGGATCTGAGGGAAATGTACAAAAGCTTTGCATTAATGCATATGAATTCAATAATGTATCAAGTTGCCTTTCTCCTAGAATGTGGAAATTCAAACAATGTAGACATGGCTGATGTGACTGGAGCTCACAAATTGTAGCTTAGCTCCCAAAGCCTGGGTTGCTTTCCTTTTTGCGATTACTTCTAGGACAGAGAGGGTTTTTTTGCCCCTCTTAGTTTTCTTCATCAAACTTGAAGTGCTGACTTCTGGAGATTGTCGTTGAAAGGTGTCAGTACTGTGATAAAATTTCCAGTTATTAACTTCGCTGTTTGCAAATTGTTTCTACATTGAAGGATAGATAGTTCACAGAAAGATGCATTTTTGTATATTAATAGTAAAGGGCTGTAAGTGCCTACAAGGAATTATTTTAATAAGATTTTCACTCTGTGCTGTGCTCAGCTGAAGAGAAAACATAACTGAGAAATCCATTGTCTGGCCCCTTCTCAAGACTATCCAACAAAATCACCTGGTTCCATATTTTCCAAGAGCACTGTCTGCAGGGTCAGATTTGGCTCTGGATTCTCCTAAGCAGCTGCACATTTGCAACTCCCCATGAAATCAATGCCTGTAGTGTCTTGGAAGAGGTGCCCCAGATTAGAGGATCTTTTGAAAAGTCAGAAAATTATTTAATTTCCTTTTGAGGTGGAAAAAGAAAATAAGCATAATGACACAAACATCTTTCAGTATATTCTAAGATGAATAGCTTACATCTTGATAAAAGAACCACGAGCATGTCAGATGAAGTGTAATAGTGAAATTCATTAACAGTTCCTATGTAGGGCCTAGTTTCCTACATTGGTGCATTAGCAAATTCACTTCAGGTGCAAAGGACTTGTGTTTTTTCTCATTGAATTTTTTTTGTTACTGGATTATTCTCAAATAATGGGACAAATAACTCTGGATATAGATGACACTGTGCAGTCTATTAAGGCCAGTTATTTCCTTCATCTAACATAAATAATTTAATTTGGCATTTATTACACAGATATTGTGTTTGTGGATCCAAATGCTCCTGAGATGCAGTCTCATAGGGTTGATGTTATTTTTTGTAGCCTGAGAATGTATTTCAGAGTGCTTATTTAATGAAAGTAGAGATATTTAGGGATAGTGCTATCTGAAATGTCAAATAAACAGTTTATTGTTCCTGTGTGTATGCAGAAAAAAAATGTGCTCATTACATTTGTTAATGTCTATCTTATAAATTAAAATTGAGGAAATACCCACAAAACTAAAAGCATAGAATGTGATTCCATCTTGTATCTGGCCCCACATACCATGCTCATGCTTTATGAAGCCACAAATGAGACTCAGAAGATCATTTCCCTGGTAGAACATTTACTTCAGGAAGAACAGGGCTTAAGATGCCTCCTTTGTAATTTTGAAGAAGAATCAGGATCAAAGATGGAAGCAGTTGGCTTTGCATGCAGACCTGCAAGAGAGATTGCAGTTTTATGGTGGCACATCAGTATCCGTCCCTACCCATTACATCTCGGGGTGTTAAATCCAGCCTTCAATAGTGTGGCTGTCATGTCACTCCTCATAAGAATAGAGATTATCTGGCCAAAATCCAACATACACAATAATTTTTTTATTGAGTAATCTGTACTGGACTTTCAGCATTTTTCATCATTATTTGTCTAAAAGAATATCTTTGAATGGTGTTGAAGTTGCTGTCACATTCAACACTAGAAGTGGCAACTTTGTCATTTAAAAAAGCAAATTCACTGAGCTAAGAAGTGAAGTGCCAAAACCACCCAAGGGTTTCAATGGAGTCAGCATAAAACTAGTATAAAGCTGAAAAGCGGAGAGTAATTTATAAACACAGAGCAATTATCAGAGACAGGATTCCATCAAGGACATAGCAAGCACAACAACTTAATCCGTATGGTAAATTGCAAGATGAACTTTAATGACCACAAAAGGTTGGGAACTTTGTTTTGTATTTCTGGAAATCTGGAATTCTGGCAGAGCAGCAGCTGCTGGGTGCCACAACACTTAGTTAAGATACATCAGAGCGATTCCTATGATACAAAGACATAGAAAAGATGGAGAGAAACCATGCACATAAACGAGCTTATGCAAATTTCCTCTGGTGATGCTTCAAAATGCAGCCTAGGTGGATTAATCAGTGTTAAAAGAAATAGCCAGCAAAATAAAAAATGCTATGATGTGTGTAGACTTGTCTTCAGGGAAAGAATATTTGGCTCTTGATTTGTTTATGGAATTACAGGATCAGCTATCATTAAGCACTGTTAAAAGATGAAAAGCTCAGTTTGGAAGCTGGGAGCTTGGATCTGGAAGGATGAGTAGTGGCACGTTGCTGGATTTCTGGAGCCAGTTTTCAACAGCATCTGGAGTATGTCATTAAATTTATCCCATGTGGACAGCTGTTTGCATCAACCTAATAGTGATGACTATATCCCTGTGGTTTTTTACACCTGGCTGAAATATGCTTGCATTAAGTATTATCTGATAGCGATGAGGACTTAATATTCATGTGATAAGACTACTGGAAGATGATGTCCTTTACCCTACTCCTGTTGGTGCCATATGTTTCATGTAACGTTTTGATTAATCGATATGTATGAAACAGCAGCTCTGACATGGCTGTAATTAAAACAGCAATATGGGACAGATTCTCATTTGGCACTAGTGAGTACCATTCTGTTGACTTCAAAAAAGTCATCCTTTATTCATACCGGAGAAGCATTCAATCTTACAGTGAGATTGGAGTAAAAAGCCAGAATGGGTTGAGTCAGCCTACTGTGTCTCAATCCAGAGGCCATCTGTGAAATAGTAACAAAACCCTGAGAGCACAAATGTATGGCATCCCTGGATGGTGTTATATGCTCAGCCAGGTGGCATGTGATCCTGCCATCAGCTAAGTAAAGCATATTTGTTACCCAGTTGATATTCCAATTTTTCAATAGCTAGATTTGATGGAAGCAAATATATTCAAATTATAGTCATGTTATATTATAACTGTGTTACCACTGTAGGTAATAATTCCAGTGAATAAACATTGATATTTTTGTTGTTGTTCTTGAAGAAAAGGTAACTCAGGCCATGGGGAAAACACTGTAAGCCTTTCATCTCTTAGTTATGTTACTAGAGCAGCACTGAGGTATGTCAGTTCTTGCCGTTTGATAAATTATTTAGAGACTTTAGAAAATCAGTGATCAGCTAGTAATCTTGTCAAGTGAAAAGCAGGTTTTCTTGGACCTTCTTATGTTTGATCAGTGTGCCAGCACCCCAGAGATGATGAGATCCTTGTGGCTGATCAGTCTGCCAGTGTCCCATTATGGGGACTTCACTGGACAGTTCACTGTATCAGAGGGCACTTCAACTGACTTGCTCAGAGACACACGTCAGCAGCACATCAGAAACGAATCCTTTCTCACAATTTAGGAAGAGAACCCCCCTTCCTGGACCTCCCCACTCCTAGTTGAGTATGTTATTCACTGCCAGGAAGTGCTAGCACTCTTAAAGGATGGAATAACACACTTTATTAATAAATACATTGACAATACAAAATTGTGCTATCTTGAGATAATCATTTCATGCACACAGAGTAAGGTTCTTAAGAAATAGGCATCTCTACGGAGGAAAATATAGATTCAACCTGTTGGCTGATTCCTGAAGTTATCATGAGTCTTCCCTAATTTCTCCCCATCCTTACCTCACTTTTATACTATTTCTTTCCATTGGGGTGGGGCTTGAGTGACTCTAGTCATACATACCTTTGTTACTGACTGGTGTAAAATTCTCTGGTGTCACTCTTAAAGATATGGTCAATAAAATACAGAATGCAAGCTCAGTGAGGGATCGTTGTACCTTGGAGGCAGGTAACTTTGGCTTTCGCTCCAGGGATTCAGGCCTGCATTGATATTTCAATGAGATTGCAATGAACCAAGTTAATCCAAGGACAGTGATTTTGCCAAATTGCTGGTTTAACAAGATATGTCCCATGTCCCTTGGCTGACAGCTGCCATGCGATTTATCCACTACATGGTACCATCAGGTTCCCATACATGGAAAGATTGCAACAGAGCATGGCCACAGTGTCTCAATTCCCCTCCGAACCTCATTTCATTTTTCTTAGCATGAACTTAAGGTTGCAGGCCATGTATGAGGGGGAATCATTGTTGAAGAGATTTTCCGCATGTCAACCGCATTCCATCCAGGAAGTTGCATTTTACTATAACTTCTGTGCTCATAAATTTTTTTAGAATGTGAATTTAACTTCCCAGTTTTCTCTAATTTTACCCTCAATCATCTTCCCACAGATCTCATTGCATTTCTACAAGTCTATAAATCATATCAGAAAAATCTGTATTAAATATGTCTCTAGCAGGTAGCTTTGCAAGGAATGAGATCTGATGAAAAAAACCTCTTATGTCACCTTGAGGTCTTGGAGTAAATTGGTCATGGCCTGATTTGGAATAAGTCTGCAGTGTCATGTGTATTTCCACTCCACTGGGAAACCAGCTTGAGACAAGCAAGACGACAATGACTAAAGCAGTTTGTAGAGGTGATAATTAATTGATTGTATCTCTTAAGAAAGTGGAAAGAGCTGTTATAAAGTTGTAATTATTCCAGATACAGGCAAAATCTCTAAGTGGTTAAACAAAGTTTGGGAATACTGCTTTGAGATTGCATGCCAAAATATTTTCTCTCTGTCTATAATGATAAAGATGAAGATCTAGATCTAGACTGAGATAGATATAGTTAGGATAAACTGAGCTGGTACATCTTGTTCAATTTGTGTTCAGACACATCCACATCTTCATCCTCACTTAAAGTCTGTAAAGCAACTACAGAAAAATCTGCCAACATGTGGCTTGTGGTCCTTTGACTTTGCTTTGTTGCATACTGTTCCACATCCTATGGAATAAGCTACATTTGCAGAAAATCAGTTAAATTTCTCTTCAAGATTTTGCTCATTTTTTCTTGTTGTTATACAACCCTAGCTTTGTCCATTTTTATGATTTAGTTATGCATCAAGGTCATAACAGTAAATTTATATCATGGTAAGCTTCATTTCCTGCTTCCATGTTGTCAAGTAAAAGAAGGTCATCACAGAAGGAAATGAAATGTGGGTGAAAGCAGAATCTCATTATTCATTACAGTGTTACAAAGATGTTATTTTTCATTATTATTTTCTCTATGCATCACTTTTAAATGCAAGCCGTTCTGCTTGATAGCTACAGCAAAGAGATTCAATATGGCAGCTTGAAAAAGAAACCTCTGTGTCATACACCCTCATAAAAAACCTTTTTATTTTTCACTGGTTTTCTTTGATGTAAAGCAAAATTATTTAGACTGAAAGTGCCAATTACTTTTTGCATGGAAAATGAAGCTCAGAAGATGCAGAGTAGGTCCTGTCAAGAAAGTTCAGGTTTTAAAATTATTCCAGACAAGTTTTCAGAGGTATGAAAATCTCTCTTCTGTAAAATTGTTAGTTTATGTGTTATATCGTGACTGCAAAATGTTGAAGCTTTTTATATGTTGCTCCCTGCCTACATGGAGGGACATTTAGAAGGACATTACACAGTTTTTCTGAAATCATTGTTTATCCTTGGATGAATCTGATTTGAGGAAATTGTCTGAGAGCAAAATCTAGCCATTCCTGACCTTCCATGGAAGTGTGTCTTTGTTCTAAAATCAAATCCTAATTAAATAAGACTTGTTACAAAAGCAGAGCTTGTAGAACCTACAAATGAGGAGGTGGGGGATAAGAAATCCTTTTAAGTAGCCCATGAAAAGGCCAATTCAAGGCAGATTATAAAAAAAGTCATGGGTTCTCATTTTCTTGTCTGCTTATACAGGTTTTGCATCATTGTTATTGCACCTTACCAACGCTAGACAAAACCTGGTGTAAATAATTAAGAACCATGTTTAAATTGCTTCAAGATGCTGCGCAAAGTGATGTACCTATAATTATCTATCACAAGATGAAGGAGGGAGAGTTAATTTTAAGGGTTTAGCTGTGAGAGCATCTCTCTACATGTGGACACATAAACGTCTGCCTACACACTTTGAACTGCGAACAGAAAAAGAAACAGCTTCAGGAAAGAGTACCTGGGGTGAGGACTGGTGGATGTTGCCAGGGGGATCCTGTAACCAGCTGTGACACTACCCTGTAACAGCTTTGTTCTGGAGACATCAGGTCAGCCCAGGCTGCAACAAAGGGAAAGGTGCTGATGCCAACAGGCCAGGGAGGGAGGGAACCTGCCTTTTGCTCCTGTCCTGAGTGAGAACTCTGCGTGCTGGCACCAGGGAGCACAGAGGCACCCTGTGGGCTGTGCCCCATGCCAGAAGTAGAAAGGGACACAGCTGTAGCTAGATTTCTTTAGAAATAGTTTAGGATAAGTGTGATTAGGGAGAGAAAGGTGAATGCAGCAGGCTGATTTGCAGTATTTATGAAGCACTCATAATGGCATCAGAGAGTGAAGGCAGCTGCAGATTCTGCGTCCTCAGGGAGTGTGACAAAGTTGCTCCTTGGAGTGCCATTTTCCATGGATCATTATGGTAGGCTAGACTAAAAAGAAATACCAAGAAGCCATGGCTAATACCAGAGTCCTGTTATGATGAGAAAGAAAAGTAGACCAAGACTTTTATCCAAGGTGGAGACTAACAAAGAAAAAATTGTGGAAAAGGACAGAAATCTTTGAATAGTTCTTGAACATTTTATTAACTTAAGAGGAAAAAAAAAAAAAAACAAAAAACAAACAAAGACATTAATTCTTGTAGTAGGAGATAGTATCAGTCCTTTAGGGATGCTGGACTAAGTGTATGTAGCTTCTCCCTTTTGTTTGCAGATAAATGTCAATCAATGCAAAGAGCTGAAAAATCAAGTATTGCTGATGCAGGACTGATTAAACTTCATGACTGAGATCATTGCAGTCAACAGAAAAAAAAAAAAAAGCGATTCTACAGAGGAATTGCTATTTTTTTCCCCCAGATAACCCAGAGGTCATTCTTTTTATCTCTCCTGTGTTTTGAATGGTGAAGGTGTGATGCTTGCACAAGGGGCTGAACAAGCAGAGTCTTCTCATGTCCCTCTTTCCATTTTAATATTTCTCATTTTCCAGAAGGGACACAAATGTGCTGTGCAAGCAAACTGAAAATTCAAAAGTGTTTGTATTTGACTCTTGAAAAAAAACCTTTAAAAAATGCTAACAAATACCATGAGACTGGGAAATGGGAGGAGAGTGAGGAAGTGGAGAAACACCTTATATTGAAACTTTTTATTAAGAAAGGTGTAACAACAATTTCCCTGTAGACAAGATGCTTCAATCATCGAACTCACCAAACTCTTTTTGACAACTGTGTTTTATCAGCTTTGGAAACAATGCCTCAGGAATACCCGGTACAGATAATATTATCAGAATTAGATAAACCCTCCAAAATACCTTTTGCATTATTAAAAGACTTGCAACAAAACAGTAAGACTGGGGCTACAAGCAAGGATTTAGGCAGCAGGGCTTGCCTACTCCTTCTCCAACCTTGTCTCATCCATTCCTGCAGTCTGAGCTGCTGCAGCCAGTGCAACTCAGGCTTATTAATCTTCAGCTGGCATCCCACTCTAAGGACCAGAAGTATAGGTAGTCTTTTTTCCTTTCTATGTTAAAGCTACTGACAGAAAGATGTTCCTGCACCTCTCTGTTTCTGCCTGCTGTCATATAAAAATGTCATAAAGGAAACAGACACTTTTACCTTCTGCCTCATAATTGGGGAAAAAGAGGATATTCCCTCTGCTGTTTTTCTGTCTTAAAAAAACATTTCCTCTGTCTCTCTACATGTAAAAATTGGACTTTTTATCCACTACTGTATGTAGAAATGTAATATTTCTGTTTGCAATTCCAATTTCACAGTTGAGCAGGATCTGCAGAGACAGAGAATTCTAATAAAATTGCAGAAACATTTAATGCAATGACTGGCAGATGGGGAAAGGGCTTGTGGCAGCTCCATTTTTCTGATAATGTTAGCAAAACATGGCATGTGCTTTTCTAATACATGGACAACGATTCCATTTACAGTTTGAATCTAATGACTGAAACTTATCAGGTGACTTTTTTGAGAACATGTTTATCACCTGAATGATCTAATAATACAGAAGTAGCTATTTTTCTTCCCTCAAATTAATGTTCCAGATTTGAAGTTTAAAGAAGTTACATGAGGTAATTTCAGAAATTGTCTAAGTGCAACAATGCAATTTCAGTAAATTACTTGTGCATACTTGATTCAGCAATTAGAAGACAGCAGCCTATAGTGATCCACACTAGGAAGTTGTTTAAATACAGATAGGTTCAGTGCACTGATGAGGTAGGGGGATAATACTAATAGAAAAGATGGAGAATCTCTGCAAAGTCAACTACATGAGGTAATGTATAAAGTCTTCAAAATTTGTTCCAAACTGTTTTTCAGTAGGAAACTAGTTTGAAAGTCTAAACATCTGCATAAAATCTGCCTAGCTGATGTCTCTTATCAACCTAGTATCACAAGTCCCGGATCAAATATTCCATGTTCTTCCAATGCTTAAACATGGATGTCTCAAATGTCACCTGTCTGATGTGTCAGGTGCGCATTTACCATGTCTTCACATTTGCTGGACTTGGAAATATATATATATATCATATCTAATTCTGTTACCCAAAAAAATTACATCTTTTAAGATTATGATTATTAGGTAGGGAAAATTATCAAATTGTTAGAGGACCTGGAGAAGGCACTGAAAGTCAGGCTACACTGGATCAGGCAAATGCAGACCTCGGAGAGAACATACTCATGTTGGGTTTTGTTTGTTTTCCTTTGTGTTTTTTTCCTTTGTCTCCTCCAGCTGAATCAAAGCTAATTTTTAATGCATGTTTAGAAAACAAGTGAAAATTACTTCAGCTTACTTTAACTGACCCCAATGAGTCTCAGTTATTTAAGGTCACAAGGGAGTTATCACATGGTTTGCCATGTGATTTATTCCTATAAATTATCGTGAGGTCTCCAAATGACTGAAAATGTGAAGATAGTCCTTGAGGCACAGTTTAATTGGTGGTGCTGAAAGTCTGTGTTACAATCCCTCTCATTTATAATTTCATCCTTTCTTCCTCTCATTCTCAAATTATACCACTGCAGCTGTGGTGAGGCTGGCTAAAGTTTAGGAGCATTATCCTCTATCCCTAATTAGTGGTCTTTTAATAATAGCACAAAGGAGTTAAGGGAAATTTGCCTCA
Organism: Lanius collurio; assembly: GCA_020086605.1. NCBI lineage: Eukaryota > Metazoa > Chordata > Aves > Passeriformes > Laniidae > Lanius > Lanius collurio. The sequence goes on along the minus strand of JACBWW010000004.1, from coordinate 36,552,949 downwards.
CCTTTATTCAGTCTGGCCCCATCCTAGCCTCACATATCAGACTTCTGTTTCTGGTGCTTCCAAGTCTTAAATAAAAAACATTTCAAACTATATCTATTCCTGTTACCAAGGAAATGCCTTATTGAAAATAGGTCCTGAAACACCACAGACCACTAATGTAATCAAAATAAAAGCAGGAGTCATCATCAGTGATTCACAGGCCCTCATCATCGCTTTTCTAGACAGGACTTTTTCACCACACCCCTAGTCCCTTGACTTGCCAGCAGGGCCATGCTGCATCACAGAGCAGTGAGACATATCTTCTGATCCCATCCTTAATCCTCCCAGCTTTTTTCTTTCCCAGTGTGATGCTGTCAGGCAACTCTTCATTTCTCTTCTGTAATCATTGTTCTGTTCCCTTTCCTTGTTTGTCTCCCCTTATTATGAATCAGTCCTGCTGTCCTCTTAGCCACCACAGTGCAGCAGCCAGGCCTGACTCCTGTGACATTTTGGTTCCTCACTGAGCACAGATCAAATTGATGCACTCTTTGTCTTTCCTGGCCTCCCCATGTTATCCAGAAAAGTAGCTATCTAAAGATTGCACCTTCTTATTCAACAAATCTGCTCCCTGTGGAGGAAATTTAGGGGTGTGTTGCAGCAATCTGTGCCAGTAGCTGAGGAGGTCAGCTAGCAGTGCTGGTATAAACTGCCAGCAAAATAGGCTTGAATGCTCTGAGGCAAAAAGCCAATCCTGACTGATGTGAAAACTGTGTAAGTCTATAACACCCCTCCCTGGGATTCCTTTGTACAGTGTGACAATCGGGAATTAGCGTGGCCTGGGAGTTTTTGCATGCCAAACAGGCTTAAATTTTAGAAGTTGCACCCCAGGCTGCCTAGAGTCAGAAGGGCATGGTGTCCCCTCCTTCAGGGTCTGCACTGAGCACAAGCACAACAGGGATCTCCTGCTGGGCTGTTCAGTCCTGTCACTGTACTCATCTGTGCACATTTTTCCAGTCCTATTGATCACATGATGACAAGGGAGGAAAGTCAGAGAGATTTATGCTGGTGGATTTTATGTGAATGTGGGGAATATGTGCCCACTAGCAGCCAGAAAAAAGCCAGGAAATCTTTTGGCTTGGGAATGGAATGATTCTGAGAGAAAGCAGTCTTGGAGGGATGTGGTACCAGTGGTGCTGCCTCTAGAGTCCCTTTCCAGATTAGAAAAAAACCGATATTTTAAACTGACAAAGCCTGCCTTTAAACTGTCATCCAAAGCTTGTAGGTCTGAAAAATTGTTTAGAGTAGACTGTGAACTGATATTGCAGATTTTCACTGTACGCTGTAAAACAATGAGCTAAATACCAGCAGTACAGCAACTCTGTGGGTAAATGTTGCAGCTCACACATAGCGTAGGATATAGGATCCTATTTCTTTCTGAAAGACAGAGGTTTTATAGTGTCCTTCAGTAAAAAAAAAAGGAACTAGGATGTATCTATGCTAAATGTGAAGAGCTTTTTTATTGAGGAAAAATTTGCAAATTTCTTTATCTTTCAAACTGATGAAAATAGGTTACAGTGTGTGATATAAAATTATATAGGGTTACTATGCATGGGAAAGATTGCATAATACATTACGTAGTCTTTAAAACATTGCAATCGATTTTATAGGGCTTCCATACAGAAAAAGTCCAATAAAAACAAAAATAAATTAAAATACTTTCTGCTGCAAGCATTTATTTTCACTTTCTTTGCATGCTGTTTTTCTTTTTGTTTGGGCTTTTGGGTTATTTTTTTCATTGTGGGTGTCTTGGGGATTTTTGTTGTTTTTGTTTTTTGGGGTTTTTTTTTTACTTTCATAGCATTAACAAGACCAGAAATTTCACTGGATTTTGTTTTCATGAAATTTTCATTGTTCTCAGGTGGGCAGTTCAGATATCTCTCAGCTCTTCTTAAAATGAACTGAGCTAAACTTTTTGAGTTCACCCTATTATTGTGCATGAAGTGATACAACTATCTCCTAGTTCCAAAGATATTTTGAGCCATGGACTGCCCTATTAGTGATTTCCCCATCCTTTCCAAGATAAGTCTGAAGTAAGAATACTCTTTCTTGATTTGTATTCTTCTTAGGAGTTTACCTTCTTCCTAGACAATCTGTGCTTATCAGCCTTGCATAAAGGTCTTGATAATCAAGGCTTCTGACCATACACATTTAAACGTAGCACTTCTGTAGCATTTACCCTGAGTCAGTGTATATAGATGAGTTTTCTCCATCTCAGAAATATTTTATGGGTTTTCTAAAAGGGAGGAGGAATATGATTTTGAAATGTATTGTTTTCATCTTATGCAAAGTTCACCCTGACAGTCGGCTGGTAAGGATCAAAGCTTCATATGGCATGTTGAAAGGTCAAAGCGTGTATTAAATTGTGCACTGAAAAATCAAAGCTTTGTAATTTACAGGCAATAGCTCAGAAATTCATACTTGAGGAGCAGGGTCAAAAGAAAGCTCTTATCCCTCTTAATTCACTTGGCAGCATAGTTCCTTTCTGTGTCATAGCAGTGCCTCCTGCTGCTACTGCTATTCAGGTCTGTTGATGTTTCTCCTAAAGATTTCAGGGCATGTAAGGTTCTGTGCTCTCAGTCTGCCTCCTGCTATGACACATCTGTTTCAGGACTTGAGAAAAATGTACTTTTAGAAATATTTTACTGTAATTTTTTCTGTATCTCAATACCCTCTTGGGGAACTGGATAAAATATTGTCCATAACATGAATCTTATAAGGATTTGTGTTTGCAAATAAACTGCTGCATTTTAAGAGATATCTCTGTGAAAGATCTCAATTGTATACTTACTTTATCCATGTATACAATAAGTAAATCATAAACAATAGAAGTTCTAAGTTTAAAAATTTGTCTCAGTAATACTGATTTGCTTCAAAAATATCTTCCAGCTCGATTGTAAAACTTTGAGAGGATATTGGGTTATTGCAGCCTGTTGACGCAGAAGAGTTACATTGCTTTGGTTACAACCTAGGCATGGGTATGGATTTAGTTAAATTGCTCCCTACCCTGTATGAATAGATTTGGTTTATAACTAATTTACATGGATTTGTCTCTGTTCATTTATTGAATTAACTGGATCTGTAAAGGATTTGTATTATTTTTAACTACATCAATTAAAAAAATAACCTGAATTAAACTTGGCCAGCATGCTTTTGTAGACAAGGCCTAGGAATAAGAAAATTATATTTTCTTTTATCCTTCTTAGGCCTTTGGTCTTAGCTCTCTTTCACATACTCTTCTGTCCACAAAGGATGACTTCAAAAAGTTTGTGAAGCCACAGCATAAGAGCTCAGAATCAATCTATTACCTAGATGATCTCTCCTCTACTATTGTTTCTAGTGCTAAGGGTAGTGCTTATTAATGCAAAGCTTTATTGATGACCTGGTTAGGGACACTCTGAGGGAGTGGACATGCACTGTCTTCCTTGGTCACCCTCAGAAATGCAGAAGTGCTTCATCATGAGGCTGTTACCTTGCATCCCTGCTCTATCCCCAGTTACTCAGTGCATATTTTTGTGTCATTGGAGTTCCATTTCTGTCCTGTCGCAGTATGGAGATATCAGGGTACTCCTGGCAGAGTGCAGACTACTGGAGACAAACCAGAGGAAAACTGTAAAAACAGGAGTGGAAAACTGAAAGAGAGCAGACTTACATTAGACATAAGGGAAAAATTCTCCTCTATGAGAGTGCTGAGGCACTGGCACAGGTTGCCCAGAGAAACTGTGAATGTCGCATACCCTGGAAGTGTTAAAGGCCAGGTTGGATGTGGCTTTGAGAAACCTGGTTTATTGGAAGGTGTCCATTCCCATAGCAGGAGGTTTGAAAGAAGATAATCTTTAAGGTTCCTTCCAACCCAAAACATTCTATGAATATATATATAAAAACATACCTATGAGCAAAGACTGAATAAGCTGGAGTCCTTTAGCCTGAGGAGAAAACTGAAAATTACCTACTAATAGTCTTCAGAGATAGAAATATCTGTTCTCTAAAAGAAAGGAAGACCTCATTCCCTTTCTTTCTTGATGGAAGCAGTGATGTCACAGACCTACACTACAGCAAGAAACATTCTGGTTAGATGATCATAAAAACTTCCCAATCCTAAAAAAAGGCAAGTACCTAAATAGATAGCTCAGGAACACTGCAGCTTCTCCTTCACCAGAAGTCTAAGAGTATTACCCCATGTCAGGAGCATAGAAAATGATGCAACAAGGTATTCTCTAAGCCAATTTTTCTGTAATTGCTGTATGCTCAAAGCATTTCTTCTTCCCTATTTATGCTTCCAATATGCTGGGAAAATAGTTTACTTCCTTTCAAAATCACCAACCACTACTTGACTCCTGCAGCATTAACAGAAGCAATATTTATTTATTCTTGACTAGGAAAATAAGAAATAAATGAGAAAGAAAGACAACCCCCTGCTTGTGAATACAAATAGTCATTATCTGACAAGCATTGTGCTTGGCTTTAAATGGACAGTAGTATTATCTGAAACTGAAGTTACTTTAGCTAGGATGAAAGGCTGCAGAGTGCCTGCTGACTTCACAAATCAGGTTCTCATCATGTCTCTTGAAAATCTGTTCTTAACACATCTCAGTTCAGTCAATCAAAGCCAGTCCAGTGAAATTATGAACTCAAGCACAAGTCCAAACCAGTTTTGTAGTCAAAGAATCATTAATCTGGAAAGTGGTGTGCAGTACAGAGCACTTCCACGTGTTGCCACTGTGGAAGAGAGTCTGCCACCACTCTCCTGCAGCAGGACATAACCACCCATGTCCTGTGCCTTGCAGCCTGGGGCAGGTCTGCACTCAACTCTGCCTCAGCTATATTGGAGTGACTGTGGATTTGAATAATAAAGGAAATAAACTGGAAAAGTCTTTCTTTCAAGGGGTTTTAAGTAATCTTGGATCTCTAGGTTGGTATGTTACTTTTTATTACATACTTCCTGGAAGGCATCTGATATTAACCTGTTACCTGACTTTATCCATGCCATCATTCCTCCAGAAGAAAAAACTGGGCATCAGTCTCTCTAAAGTAGAGGAGAGAAGGAATTTCAGATACAGAATTAATAACACATGAAACAATAGCTGTCTAATTTCTGTAATACAAATTCCCCTACCGAAATATCTCAACTTATCAGGGGGACAAACACAGAAAATAAAACTCTTTGTATATTTTAAAAATCCATAAATCTAGAGTACAAAGGAGCTATCAAGGTGAGCTAGTCAGAGACTATCAGGTCTGACAGCAATTCCTGCACGTCTTTATAGCAGCCTCCTAATCTCTCTCAGTTGTTTGTGGCAGCTGTGCAGAGGTAGTGTATCATCATGGCCAATTCTTATCCCACTACTGAAGTGAGGCGCTCTCAAGCTCACACAGAAAACTGAAACCAACATGGTATTTCAGGCCCAGGCTGCTCATCAGAAAGCAGAAATGTCCCCCCCAAATCTTTATTTTTTACCAGACAGGTATTCCACAGGGGTGAAATATAAGCAGGCAGTTTGATCTATCCAGTCCAACAGCAGAGTATCTGATGATTCATCTGTTGTGCCAGGCAGTGCTCAGTCCCCGCTTGGGTGGGTGCAGGGCAGGGCAGTGGCCATATCAGGGTTAGGGTCAGGGTCTTCTCCTCATCTGGTTGCTGCCTCACCACGTGGCTTTGAGCTTGGCCTTTGGTTCCTTTTTTGAGTCCTCTGTAAATGGGAGCCAAAAGGTATTTGTGAGCAGAAAGCACTGGTGGCCTGATGAACGGGCAAAGACAGCAAAGCCACCAGCCTGCATCTTACTCACAGCTTGTTGCACCATTGCAGCCAGCTTCATTGAAGACACAGAAGCCTGCAGCTTTGCACAGCACTGCATTCCAGCACAGTTACTGTCACTGCATGTGCAAGGTGTTTGATAAGTGTAGTACAATTAGGGAGTGTGGAAAATGGAATGCTCACTCAGAGGGGTAGTAATAAAAAGCTTTTATTAATTTATAACCTGAAGAAACTAATCTGTAAGTTAATGTGACAAAATTAATTTTTTTGTGGCTAGAAGCTGAGGAGACCCTTTTTCTCACCTCTTTTCCTCTTCTCCAGATACAAGAGAGCAGGAAGGGGTAGAGCAATCAGTTACGCCCTGCTGGTGTCCATATTGTCTCTCTAACAGTGAGACCTGCAGCACTCAGCACACATAAACCAGAACACAAATGCAAATCCTCCTGATCTGTGTTCATATGCTGTGGCCAAACCACACTGCTTTTTAGTTCTTAAGAAATAAATCCCTGACTTTTACATTGCTTGGAATAGTGGCATTTTTCTCTGTATTTTGCGGCACCAAAAAAACTTTTCAGAATACAATGGCAAACCATCCTGTCAACAGTGTGGCAAAGTGCACTTCGTATTCAAGCTCTTGTATAGTCATGCTACAAAATTTCAAAGTGTTTCACTGGATAAAACAGGAAAAACTCTTAGTGGTTTTAGGCACAGCAGTATCATTTTAAATTTAATGTCCTGCATGTTCTTCCTCACAATGTTCATTGAAATTAATATACCTTTTTTGAGTATTAAATGAATTCTGAAACAAATTATTGTCAGCCAAGGGTTTCAGCATTGTCAACAACCAGCTTAGCTGAGAAGACAACCAGGAAAATCACTTTAAGCTGTGGAGGGCCCACAGGAGTGGAGAGCTTTGACTGAGTTAGGCAGAAGGGAGCTGTGAATGCAAAGTCTGATCAATGTATTATACTGTTAAGTTTATGTGGTTGCCATATTTGCCCTACTCCTGTAGGGGGAATGTGTTTTGAATGAAAAACTTGTAGTCACCTGCACTATTTTGGTGTTACAGCAGAGAAGCCAAGCACAACATGGATGCTCAGATTTGAAAACCCCCCCTAATCCCTCCTCAACTAGACTTGAAACCTACTGAAGTGAAAGGCAATCCTGCATGCTGCTGTATGTACCCTTCCCACCTATAATTATGCAATGCTTTATGCCACTGAGGTTGTCCCAACACCATATCATTTCCAGATAAACCTCATTAGCAAACACATTGCAAGTTTCTTTCAGAACAAATAGAAGGAAGCATAGCCCCAAAAGCTGTGTAATAATACCAAGAATGTTTTCCAGTAACAGACAGAAATAATGAAGCAGAGGATGGAAGGGATTTCTGTATGCAGCAGTCATTTCAATTTCAGGGTGCATTCTTCTCAGTGATCTCTGCTTAAGCAAGCTCAGGAGCCAAATCATTTCGCTCAGAGGTGAAGTTAACAACGATTCCTCAAGATATAGTTCCAGACTACAGTGCCTGCCAATTAACTATTATAAATTGAGAAAAGGAAGTAAGAATCTATTTTGTCTAATGAATGAAATGAGGGGCTGAAGCAACCATTTTTATTGCTGTACTTATATGAATAATAACAACATAAGGCAGTCAAAGTGAAGACAATTATCTCTTCATTTTCAATCACCAACTGTACAATGTCCCTGGGTTTTAACATCCAACTCAATCCTATTTCACTATTGCAAACATGAAATAGGTACCAATTGATTTTTAAAATAAATGTGCTACAATTCAACAATAGCTGCAGGGCAGTGAATCAAAACCACTCACATGCTCACATGCTTGTGACTCTGTCTCTATAGTGGCTGAATCCCTACAAAGAGGATATCAGTTCTAATAATACAGAGCTGATCCAGGTTTTGTGTAGAGACCTCTGTCTGTGCATCTTAAACTCATCCTCATCATATCTGAATTCATATGTTGGACAAATACCACAGTTTAGCAGCAGGACAGGACAGGTTGTCTGTTTTGATGAACCAATAGATGAGATCTGTGAAAAAGCATGATAATATTAAAGCTGCACATCAGAGCAGGAAGATCCTCAAGTCTTCCTAAAGGAGCCAAATGACTTTTTGGACAGAAGAAAACCCTCCAAACTTACATTTTACCACTAATAAGGCAAAAAACTCTGTTTCTCATGCCAGAAAAGGCTTTCAGAGCAATAAGAGTGGACCTTAAATTACAGGCTTTTCCCTGCATCTTGGCACAGCATGTCCATGGGCAATTTCTTCTCAACAGCCCTCTGTTACTTCCTTTAAAATAATGATCTGGAGCTGTTCTGTGAAATTGTTCAACCTTTCAGAAATGTGATGGTACAGACAGCTGCTTCTCCCATGTCCTGTGTGAACCTGCCCCTCTCTGCCTCTCCTCATCTCAACAAGCACTGCAGGACCAAGTCTCCCACAATTTTACTGGAACTGGCCTTAAGTCATTTGTATGCAACATGAAATAAATTGAATGGGAAGACTTCATAGCTGCACTTTCTTTTCCTTTTCCTAAGGAACCAGAAAGAATAGTGTTTCTTTCAATGGACAAAATTCACCAAAGTTATTTCCCTTGTGACAGGACTCAATTTAGCCCAAAATATACTTTCTTCTTGCTTTGCATTCAGTCAGATATATTATGACTTGACACTTGCATATAGAAATGAATGATACCTGCTTGACTTTTTTGTAAATTGATATACTCCATACAAGTATAAAGAAAAGAAACCTTGCATTTATTTCTGTGCTGCATGTGGCTCTTTAGCTCCACTGTCTGGTAGTGATTTAAAATTTTATATAGACAAGTGAAATCATTTATTTTCTAGTCTAAGTAAGATGTCACTGTTATGCTTCACAAGACAAGGGTATTTAAGGTGCCTGGGTGGTGTAGCTGGCTGTCAGTTAGGGTAGATGAAAAACACATATTGATGTTAAATGTTTGTTTGCTCTTGAATTAAGCATGTCTAGCATTTTACTTGTTATATTAACTGGAAATTAATTCAAGTTATAGAACTCAGGTATAATTACTTCCAGGGCTTTGCATATTATGAATCAAAATCCTGGATTGTTCCATTTAAGGAGAGGAACATTCAGAAATTAAGAGATGCCCTTTAAATAATTCCTTGGCTTGCCTTTCCTTTTCTGTTCTTCAGAGAATTATTATGAGCTCAGAAATAAACAGTTTCCGGGAAATAAATTCTATTCCTTTTTCCATCCTCCTACTGTTAAACTTCTTTTCATGACAGTTTGATACTTCTTCAGTGCTTGCTCCAAGCAAGTGCCAATCTGTATTCTGGGAGGTGGGGAGAGACAGCAGAAAAAAGAAAGATTTTAACTTTCTTCTTTAGATCTGGTACTCAAGATATCATGGTGAGGACCCCAGTACACACAGTTAGTCAGGTGGGCAGAAAGCAACTGACTGAGTAAGCAGACAGCCAAGTGTCCTGAGAAATCCATTTTCTTTCAAACCAGAACTGCTGGCTTTGAAAGAAGTACTTGGCAGCTCCACAGTCTTACAGTAGAAAAGATGAAGTACATTCAAAGCCAAAGCCTGCCCTACTGACTTTCTTCTAACAGAGGACCTGATGAAAAGGCGTAGTCTGAGTTTGGTTCACATGCACCCAGTATAACAGCTTCAACCCAAAGACATGGGAAAAGCATTACCTGCCTTCTTGGAGAACTTGCCAACGGTGTCTTCTGCATTTCTGCCAAGACCTCAGTTGATTTAAAATCTGGGGAATGTAGAGTAACATTTTTTGAATACTTTCTAAAAAAGAAAATAAAAAACAAATATACAAGGCATGTGATTTTATCCCTTGTAACTCTGTCCACTCCCTACTCCCATACCATATTAACTGTCACCTTACTCATGAGCTTTTGTTACACCAGATCTAAGTGCATTAGAATGCCTCAGCTGAATGATAAACATGTCTTACTATATCTGTTTATTTGCTATAGTTTAATAGAAAGAGAAATGTTATGTTTTGAGGAAACTAGAGACACTAAATTCAATGTGACAGAGTCCACCACTGGATTAAAATAATTAAAAGAAAGGCCTCTTGTGTTTTCACATAGTGCCTGGATTTAGGGGTAGTAAGATAAATAAAAGGATTTTTTTTTTTTTAATTGTTGGCTAAAAGATTAAACAGGAACATTTTTCAAAACCAGTCTTCTCTAGATGGACTTACATGGGGATGATATTTATTTTATTTCTTAACAGAGTATTCTTAGAAAAGTAGCCACCTATTTATGAATAAGAATTTCAGTCTGACATGTTGTACCTATAGGTGCGATTATTCATGCACAATTTCATTATATTTTCACAAAATAATTCTATTATTCAAAGCTTAACTGCAGGTTTGTGCTAATCTGTAGAATAGCTCCTTGCCCTTCAGATTTGCCAATTACTTTTAATTATTGGGTTTGGTGTGGAGTGTGGGATCCTCTGTGCAGGATGCCCAGTGTGTCATTACTGCATTTATTAAATGTCTTGGTCTCCAGTTCTCAGACCCTGCTGCCATCAACCACCATTCTCTCCTTTAAAGCCCACAGCCACCTACTCATAAGACACAGGTTTGATTTTTCAGATGAAGACTTCAGATGCAGCCCACAGATTCTTCTCTTTCATGTTGCCACATTCCAATGCTTCTCCCAGATCTGGGGCACCTCTGACATTTCAGGCTCTCTGTGTGCCCATGCTCTGGACTCACCTGGAAATGCTGCCGTGCCCCCAGCACTGGGCTGTGTTTTCATCCACGACCTGCTGAGCAAGGTGTGCACAAAGTAACTGTTGCTCCTGTCTCTCCTGCTTCTCTTCCAGACTTCCCTCCTTACCTTTCAGCTCTAAAGACCAAAGAGAAGGACTATGCAAACACACCCTGACAAGTGTTCATGCATTTGCTTCTGTGACAGCTCAGGAGGTACTCACCTTACCCTACATTTTTTCCAAACAAAAGCACAAACAAGCTAGGAAACCTGAAGACATTTATTTATGCCCATAAAAGTGTTTACAGGTCATTTTTTAGGCTACCTTCTTATCTCTACCTGAAGTTAGGACTTCAAGAGTTAAAACTGAGAATGGGTTTCAACCTTGTAGTCTGTTCTGTTAGTAGGTCATTTTAAAATGTCAGCACTCATACTGCTAACTTATTAAATCTGATCTTAAACAATCTAGTGCTTCTCAGTTTTAAAATGGGCCTTTCAGTTCACCTACAAAATATGCATTTTTTTTCCTGACAGATGAATAATAAGCATACAGGAAAAATAGCTTTTATAACTGACTGGTTGAACTTGAAAGTGCATGTTTTGTATGCATAAAAATGTACACAGGCCAACGATGTCAAAGCCTTAAAAGGAAAGACCATTATGGCTCCTGCTAAATGCAGCTATGTTGCTAAATTGCCTGTGATCCTAGAGAGCAAATCTTGCAAGAATAATCTATGTTTTCTTACTCAGGGGTAAAAGTCAGGTTCCCTTGAACACAGTCATCCTACAGCACTCCCATTTCCATTACCTGACATGCAGTTTTTCAAATATTAAAGCACTTTTTCAAACTTTTTGTTGCCTCACAAAGCACTACTTGAATGTGTGTAAAATACAAGAAAAATTGAAGACAAAGTAAAAGGATATGCAAACTAGGAAATATTCTAGCTATGTGTGCCATGTCAAACAGCATGAGACACACAGAAATTAAGACATTATCTAAGCAAGTTTTAACACATTCCTACTAGATTGTTCTGAGAGTTGTTAGGCTGAACTATTATGTGGAAGATGTGATCTGTTACCTGATTGCAAGCTGAGCTTTCCTTTTAAGTATCTTTATAAGGCAACTTCATTTGAAATGGGGTAAGGAGTACTTCCAGCCCTGTATGAACAAATTATACCTATGGAGGATCACAGATATAAAATCATATCAAAGGAATTTTGCTGTCAGATGGTTGCCTGCTGGTTGCCTAATTTCTGCTTTTCAGCAAGAACTGTTGGGGCAAATGTCCACCACTCCAAAGCTGTTTTCTCAGTCGTTCAGTAGGAAAGACACTGAATATTTTATGAGTACAAGAATTAAATCCTCTTTCATCCTGTAGACTATCAAGGCTAATGTTAAGCCAATACCATGCAACACCAAGTCTACCTTTTGGCACCCAGCCATAATCTTGATCCTGTCATTTAATAATCAGTTTAGGCCTTCTTCTAAGTATGAAGATATCTATTCCCTTGATTTACAAACCAGGATATTAAGAACATAGCTCCATGGTATACTAGCATTGGTTGCAAAATGACTCAAGTGTTTAAAACAGTCTTTTGCTGGCTGACTTTTTTTTAATTCAGAACATTTTAGTGATCAGATTTATGGAGCACCCCAAAATAACAGTTTTACTATTAGAATGAGGGATGGAAAGGCAAGACATTGCTGCCACAGGGCAGGAATGACTGGGTAAAGGTAGAAAAACCCAGAAACAACTTCCTCGTGGTAGGAAACATCTTTTTTGGACTTGATTAAAAAGTCATATTTACTGAATTTCTTGTTCTGAAAGTTGTTATTCAAAATCAGTCAAAACCAAATGCTATTGCAAGTTTATTTGACGGACTGGAAAGTAGATGGATTTCACTGACAGGTGCATGATGAATGAACTTGAGAAAAGAAAATTTAAATAACGAAGTCCAATATATTGCTTACTTCTTAGAAGTTAGATGTTTGTAGTCATTTATATTCAAGATTCTCAGACAGCAAATATCCTTAACTATTTAAATGAATTTTTCTCTATTTTAAGCTTTCAAACAAGTTGTGTACTAAAAAGTGACCTAAACATTAGATTTGGATAAGAATTTTTACAATATCCGAGGACTCACTTGCACAGAAAATAATCCTACTTAGTTAAACAAAAGGCTGCTTTAATTTTTTTTATCTGTATTTATGAGATTTTCTAAGTCACGAAGTTTTAAACAAAGCTAGAATCTGTTATTTCAGATTTCTAACTCACAATATAAATGCAATTTACATCACAATCAGAGGAATGAATTCATCACAAACAGTGTCTTTATGGAAAATGTTGAGGAAGGACACTGCAGATAAAGGAAGAAAATCTCATTATGCCACTTTGAGAATGTGTGATTGCAGTAGTTCTTGACATCTACCAGCTATAGATCTTATGGAAAGCCACACAGGGAGTAAACACAGAATGTCTCATCAGAAACAAATTGATACTTAAAACTCTTGCAAGAAGCACTCAGAGCATGTGTCCTGAAGATGCTCTTCGAGAAGTCGTAGAAAGGAGCCCATGACATTCTAAAGGCAGGGACCAGACAGGGGACAAGTTTTCATGTCATCATCTGTTTTCCTGTCAGTCCCAGAGCCACCAGAGGTAGACTCTCAGCCTCCTGTGTCCAGTGTAGCTGTTCTGCCAAGCATGTTCCTCTTTTCCTCTCTTCTTCACACAGAGAGGAAGAGCCAAACTAATAGAGGAGAGATTATGCAGTCCCAGAACAATGGGAGAGGTTTTGTGCCCTGACATTCATATACTGTTCCTGGGACCAAAACCATGACCTGAGAGACCAGAAGAGACTTCTGTCCTATGCATGTTACCGATGAGCCCACTGTGCCTCATTGGGTCACCTCACAGGGACAGAAGGTGACCAGAGCACAAGTTGCACGAGCTGTGCCTGACTTTCCTCTCCAAAGTAATTCTCCCATTCAAGAGAAGGAGACAACATTTCAGGCACAAAATTTGGTAAGGTAAAAGAGCAAACCACAGAGACCAGGAGCCCTCCCAGTCTAACAGGAGAATGCAAGATATTGAAAATCCCAGTTTTGAAGTATCAGGTCAGAAGGATCATGGTTAGGAGCACTGGAGAAGCCCAGAATGATGTTTCATTTGATGTCAGAATCATTTTGAGTTTTATTTTCAATTTTCTTCTTCTTTACAGACTTGTTGAGTTGCTTGCTTTTATAGCATACCAAAATGACTGCTAGAAAGATTTGTATTCAATGAATAGATAAAACTCTAGACTAAGGAAAGATCTGTGCTCCTACCTGGGTTGTCTATAAATCCTTCAGCTCTTAAAAAAGGTGTGAGCTTACATATCCAACATTTTCCTCAGTATATCTGCTTGTGTCCCAAAACAAAGGAGATAACAACCTGGTCTATTCTTCCTGTTTTCTCTTCACACTGTAGCAATTCACCCCCAAATGCTGAGTGGTTCAGGATGTCTGTATGTTAGAGTATGCTTGGGAGAATTTTACTCAAGTATCTGCAGATTTCCAGACCACAAACATATTCATCAACTGTTGTGGAATATATGATAGTCATTATATTATACACGATAATGTTAAAAATAGAAACATTTGGCCATTGTCTATCCAGCTGTACAGAGGACAACCCATCCAGTTTATATATAACAAAAAACAATTTCAGCTCTGGTTAATTATCTGAGATTTTCCTCCACTGAGGACTCTCCTGCACAATTTATTCGAAACAGTCCAAAAATAAAAAAAAAATTTAAATGCCATAGAAAGCTACCAAAACAACAGTGCTAAGGCATTTATAAGCATCAAGTAAAAACCAAAATGGGCCATTATAGTATTGAATACCTGGAATTAAAAAATTTCTCAGGCTTCTGCCAAAAATGATTAGCTCCTAAATAAATATTTTTGGGGTGTATTTAAAGACATCATTGGCAATTCACATCTGATTTACTTTCTAATTAAACAGTGCTTACAAAAGTAGTAATAATGAAATGCATGTAAATTCATCTGCTACTAATATCCAGAGTGATACAGTTTCTTCATATTTTCTACTTATATCCAGAACATTTATGAAATCCTGAGCCTCCAACAGCATTTATCACATTATATTCAGTTGGGTGGGGATGGGTTAAAGGAGACAGGACTTTGTATGTGTGAAATAATAATGCTGATTTAAAGGGACCTCATGAAACTATTTTAGTAAATTTGATTCATTGTTTAGAATAGACGAAGTTTGAGACTAAAGGAAGCTCTATTAGAAAGCTTTGCCTGGAGAGCCATGCAGTAAATTTCTATTATAGAAAATATCTCTTTAAATGTCATATACACCTGCCAGAAACCCACCCTTAAAACACTTCTCCAGGCCTTATCCTGCTGAAACTGCACACAGCATGCAGGATAAAAATACAGTGTTTTAGGAACAGAGCCTCAGAAAGCTGAAACATATGACCTTGCTGGGATTTGAATGTGCTTTGTAGCAGTTTTATCATCCCCAGGGTCTTTGCACACCAGTTGGTAAAAGTTCAATAGAACTTGGTTATTATTTATACTAATCACATAGCATAAGTGTTAATCATTAAAAGAGTTGATATTTTAAGCTCAAGTCTCTCTTCCAATTTGCAGCCCATATATGAAACAAATACATTGAACTGAGAGAACAAGGCAGACACTTTAAAAGTGTTTGGATTCACTGTTTGAGTAAAATCTATGATTCCTTTTTTATAGGATCTGCAGACTACTTGTATAGGAATTACTAACTACTTGCATAGCTTTTTTATGCTCACAAACCTATTTTTAGAAAGAAAGGGTCATGGATATACACATGAATACATTTATATCACATTTATGCATCTGGCTTGAAAACACTGTGTGGGTTTGTGGAAAAAAACAGCCAGCATCTGTGACTGACACTTTTCAGTAGTCAAGGGACTAAACTGAGTTCAAATAAACCACTGAATTTGTTTCAAGACATAGGTAAGCAGAAATTCTGTTCAGAGCTGAAATTATATTGAAAACAACTAGAATTCTGGTTGGATTCATCTCTGATTGTATCCTTTCATATTCATAAAGCTTTGGAGGTAATCTAGGGAGCAAAGTCAAAACACTTATTTCAGCCTGCTGTGAGACAGGGACCTTGTTCATCCAGTCAGGTGAACAGCAGCTAAACCATTTGAGACAAGTCAGGCTCAGAATTGAAAATTCATTGGAAAGCCATATTATTTCATTATTTTCCTTTATATTCCTTTATGATATTAGCTGGATATTTTCAGGCACAAATATATTCCCCAAACCAGGTCAAGGACACTGCTGAGAGAACCTAGGATTTGGCAAATTCTGTTTGACCAGCTCTGCAGATTCGAACAAATCAAAGTGTGTTCATGAATAATCTGCAAATACAGAAGGAGGCTAAATTTGTCAAACAAATTCTTAACTCTACAATGCTTGCCCAAAGCTACTCCCTTGTTCCAAATGCCCGTTAGTCTCAGCTGATGTTCTTTACATACTCGCTATAGGAAAAAATCCATACTGGGAATAATTGAGGTGCCATGAAGTTCAGAATAAAGCCTACTCCAAGGTTCTATGCATGTATACATGGATCTGACTCTGGTAAAATGCTGTTGCTTCTATAGTCTATTGCCTTAATTTATACAACAGGAACAGTTTAACTTGAACAAAGGAAAGTCGCTCTGAAACAAAGAGGTCTCAGACCTTGTGGCTCAGCAAGCATAGGACTATTCCCTTATGTCTGACCCTCAGACCCGAAGACCAATCAGCCAAGCCAAGCAGACCCTCTCAATATCACAATATGTGCTGCATTGTCCCACATGTGTGCAAGCGTGCAGTGAAAGTCACCCATGTTTCAGCTGGCTTCTCCAGGTACTGTCGTATGATGGAAAGCAAGTATCCATCAGCATATACCCATCTGTCAGCTGAGGGGAGACACAGACCACAAGCATCCTTTAAGTTCATCCCTAAAGTGACAGAAACAAAATATATGACACTCAGTATTTTTGTTTATTTTTTTTATTTTGCGTGTGCTTGACAGGCAGTAGGAAAACTAATATTTTTATTATTTACAACTATGGAGCTCTTCAATTCAACAGAACTGCAATTTTAAGTTGGAAATGTATTGCTCCAACTTTAGCAATGGGTATATAATCTATCTCTTGGGGTTTTTTTACTGTTTCTTCTCATTTAGATAGGATATGTCTCTAATTTGGGGTAGTTTCCTCGCTTTCTGTGATGCCTGGATAATGTCTTTAGTTTGAGTATTAGACTGATCTAGTTAATTGATCATAGCATACTCTCAAGGCCTCACTAAAGCTTTCATGGACTTCTTACATAGTACTTAGCATAACTGTTCAACTGGCAGAAAGAAAGTCTTATCTTCTCTCCCCAGAGGTAGCTAATCTAGCCTCTAAATCTAGTAAAACTTGCAGCAGCTATTGAAAAACTACACAAAATTTCATAAGATCCACAAGCAAAATTTTCCCTGCGAGTTTTCAGTTACTGATTAAGCCTTGTTTTCTATTTCTTTTTCTTTTTCATCAACAAATTGTGACTGATGAAAGCTTTTCACTGCAAATCAAAAGCATTCATCCTGTTTTCTGTAAAAATTGGGGTAGTGACAAATCCACAAGTGCTTTGCCTGAATCTGTTCTTTGGAAGAACTACAGCTTGGCCCAATGTATGTGCTTGAACACCATAATATATTTTACCCACTGCATGACACTAAAAACAATTACAGAAAGAAGTTTAGCCTAGTGATTAAGCAGAAGACCAGACCCCTGCTTTCTCTGGTTTGGCCCTGCCACTGAGGTTTCAAAGGTAATTTACAATTTTGGAGGCATTCATTGTTTAAAATGTAAAAGGTTCCTGTGTTTGGAAAGCAGAATATAAAATGCACAAGAAGTTAAAGATCAAATTTTAAGGCTGCTCTAAAGCTCCTTCAAAGCACTGCCACTGATTTCAGCTGATTTTCTTTGGGTCAGTTTCTCAGGCCGTTACTTTTGTGCCTATCAGTTGGTAGCAGAAGACAGATGAAACGAATGCTTTGGACAGGCAGCACAGTTAAGTGGAGTTACAGGTCAGAAAATTTATGTTCTGACCCTGCATCTGCCACCGATGTGAGCCCTGACAAATCACTACATCCCTCTCCCTCTCAGTGGTAAAATGAGATGATACTTACCCACCTTTTAAGGCACTGAACTTTGTGCTCCACCAGCAGAAATTGTTCTGTGACTAGGAGGCTCAATTATTTGAAATGCTTTGAGATGTAAGATGGTCTGAAAGTATGATGTGTTATCATTAATAATAATAATAATAAAACTGCAAAAAAAATTTGCAGTAAATTAACACAGAACCACAGATCAGTTCCAATCTTGTGGGTTTTAATCGGAGCATTTCTCCCAAGGGCTACAGTTCTCCCTTCATTTATTTCAACCAACAGTTAAGTTCAGATTGCTTTTTAAATATTTAATAACTGCTTGGGACATTTTATTTTATAGTGATTCCACATCATACATCCCTGGGCTTCTTAATTCAGCACCAGATTTTAGAACAAACAAAGCAGGTTAATCCCTCTGTGTGTAGATCAGACAACTAACCCTCCCTTGGAATTTCCTGAAGGTCAAGTGAAACGTCCAAAGGAAATTTTTTTCATTTTTCACACCCTTCTTTCCACCCACCATCAAATCAAGCAAAGCTTCTCTTAATCATTATCAGAGAGACAAAAAGTTATAGTGCAGAGCAATGGACCGGAATTTCACACTCCATTTGCACAATAACTCTGAGGGCTGCTAATGTGCTGTTTGCTTTTTAGCAGGCATCTCTGCAGTCATCACTGAAATGCATTTTGGCGCTGCTCCCAGGGCAACTTAACTATTTATGACAGCTTGTCTTGAAGTGACTACATGAACATTAGGATGTCCATGGCAATCTGCAAATTGACCCATCCACATGGCATTTGAGATCAGATGGAAAGAGCTTGAATAATGTAATGAAAGTTAGGGTAGATGTCATTTTTAATTTATCTTTTTTACTTTCTCTCCAATTTTCCATCCCATCTTTTGGCCAGGATATGTCAAATTATTAAATCCTCCCATATTAACAGATGCTAATGATCTCTCTCTCACTTGGACTTTTTTATTACATGTTCAGTCAGACAATAAAGGGGAAATATAAACTCTCTCCCTATGTAAACCATTTTCCTCCAGAGAGTGAACCTGTTCCACCAGACCCAGCTGTTTGCTTATTGTCCAAGTTGAGTGATGCATGAGTAATTTAAAAGGCAGACATTCTTCCCGACTGCTTTCATTTTCATGCTGTTCCAAAGTTCAGAGGTGAATTTTATTCTTCAGCCTTTATTTCAGCTTTTTATTCTCTCCTAGAAGCAAAGCTGCCTAATAAAACAGCATTTTCAGACACACCTAATAACCGGGAAGAAAAAAAACCCATTCAACTGAGATCCAACTTCAGCCCCCAGCAGGAGTGAGGAGTTATGTCAGGGAGGTTCCCCAGGATGAGAAAGGTCATGGCTCCTAACTCTGCTGCTGATTTGTTCACAGAGCAGCTGGAGTTAAGCTACCTCACCTCATTAGACCATACTTTGTCTCTTAAAGATTGATGTGTATCAGGAGCTGTGAGAGAGGCAATTTGCTACACTAAGTTATAACAGAGGAAGACAGAGAAAAAGAGTGAGTTACTTCCCATCTTTGCACCTTTGTTTCCCTTAACCTAGTTTGACTATAAATATTTTCTGTAGATATTAGCTTTAAAAACATGGCTGTGTAGTGCACATTACAATTTACCCCATGACCCATCTCCTGAGGTGATAATTATCTTCTTCTCTCTCCCCCACAGCGTTAACAATATTCTCACATCTCTCTTTACTAGGACCTTTCCTTCCATGGTTACCACTCACCTTTTCCCTCCAATTCTCAATCTGATTAGCATAATTAAATTATATTAGAATCACTGATCCCAACTTGCACTGTGAAGTTTGCTGCTTTTGTTCTAATGAGCAAAAGGGTTTGTGTATTGCAAACTTGTCCAGTTTTCTTGTTATCAGGAGATTCTACCAAAATACAGTCTCTTTCTAACAAAAGTCTTTTTTATAATCATAAACCACAAACCCACATGTTTGGGTCTGTATATATATGTTTCTTAAAAGAGTCCATAAACCACCGAACAAAATGTGGTCTCAGCTTCTGTAAGACCTTCATGTCCAACAGTGCTGCAAAAATGTTGATAACCTGAGAAATACAGAGGCCTCCAGGAACAAAGGGAATTTTATTAGGTCACTTTAAAAAAATCCACTGTATATTTCAAGGTGTGACCAGTCTCCTAGTTTGGGTGTATGTCTGTGAAAGCAGAGTAGAAGATCTATACTCTGAGAAGGTGCCTGTCTAGACAAGTTGCCTTAACTTGTTCCACTATTGCTGTCATTGTTGCAACTGCACCATTGCTAACACCACCTGCAACACGAACGGGCTTCATGTAATTGAGAAGTGTTTGGTTTAGGGAGTGCTGTAGTTAAAATTCTGACTGTAAGTCTGATCTAGTTTTTCCCTTGTTCTTGAGACAAGAAGGCTTGCACCAGTAATCTCAGGGGCTGGGAGAAATCAAGGAAAGGGGTTACAGTGTGGTCAAGGACAAACACTGCTGCAGAGTGGCGTGGCAGTTGGTTGTGCACAACTAAAAGAAAAACAGCCAGAAAGCCAACTTTATGGTAACAAAAATGACAAAAAAAAATGCATTGGTTTTGCTCTTCAGAGAGAAATGATTGAATTTTATTTGCTGTGGAAATCTTAATTTATTCCTGATTGTATGTGCACCATAGAAGGCTAAGCAATAGACAGCTCCTCAGGCCTGAAGAAAGATGGCACAAATTCATGGATAAAAACCTCAGCTGAAGTTGGCTGAGGTGACAGGAGCCTTGGGAGGGCAGGGCCCCTTGCTGCCACCCTCTGCTGGGTAGGATCAGCTTTCACCAGCACTTTACAGCTTTGTGCAACAATTCTCTTATGCAACTGTTAAAATCAATAGTCCTGTTTTTTGAACAGTAAAATATCATTCTCTTCAGCTTTGTATTAAAATGGGCCGTAAACTACAACCATTAATTAGACACAGATTTCTTGCATAAAGTGTCTTTTTGTAAAGTTTCACTGTATTCAATATCCTAGAAAAAGACACTTCTGAAATGCAGTATTGGTCTAGAAAAGATCATCTTGGAAAGGTTTTGTTGGGATTTTATAAATTTTATAAATTTTGCTTCAGTTCTATTTGGTTTTGCTTTCTTGTTTGTTTAAAGACAGATGGACAAAGAACAAAAAATAGAGTTAAGAAAAGGAAATTGTTGTTGCTTTAATCTCAGACTCTTGACAAGAGGCAACGTTTCCGGTGATTTAGTATGGTGGATGGAATTGTATCTTCTGAGAGAGGCCATAGATTATAAAACCTCCCTTCCTTGTGGCTGCAGACATTAGTCAGCCCCAGCTTACTCAAGACAGCAGCAGGGATTCATTCCACAACTGTAATAATTCACAAAATAAAATGTTTGTTGGTTTTGGGTTTTTTTTCCCAAAGTCCTAATCTAGCGTCAGTAGCCTCAGCAATAAAACTCTAATTGCCTAAGGAGTGGTGTATGAAGCAACAGCTACAAAGAATTCATCCCATTCCTGTCTTTTTGGACTGACAAATATGAGATCTATTGTGTCTGAGCAGCTTTCTTGAACTTAGCAGCAATGTGAATTGCACTGGCTAGTCAATTTGCTTTGGTTGCTTTCAGTCTGTTTTAGAGGGAGGTATGGCCTGACAGATTTCATTTGGGTTAGTTTTGGGTTTTTTACTATTGAGTCCTTGCTGCTCCAGAGAAATCACTCCAGCAAACCAGCTGGGAGCTATCATCTCACTGCCTAGTCTTTTATATAATTTCCAAAGTTACAGACAGATAAGGGTAGAAAAAATAAGGAATATTGTTTCTTACCTCTGAATAGAGTTTCAGTTGAAAAGTTTACATCTCCATCACATGAAGAATCACTTTCACTGGAGAGTTTGGAGCATGCCAGCTGGTACATCATTAAGACAAGTCTTAGATCATCTCTTGGAAGACGAGACAAACTGGCCTGTGATCACCCCCTCTGTGACACTCATGGTTTTAAATACCTCAAGTCATCTCTTTTCCAGGCTCAAAGAATCCCCAGACTCACGGTCACTCATCATGTGAAAACAAATTCTGACCATTTACTGAATCTGTTTAACTCTACTATATCCTTTTAAAGATGATTAGAATAGGGCTGCTGTTGTGCTACCACACAACTGTGGCATGGATTTCTAGAATGGTATAATGATGCTCCCTATTTCATTCACTCACTTGGCCCTAATGACTAGATTGTATTTAAAACTGTTGCTCAGCACTGCCATAATTTTCCCAAAATTTCTTATTCAGAGTGAAACATCTCAATCTTGTGTGATCACAATAAGTTTAAATCCCATTGTTTTGTATAAATCAGTATCAGCCATATAAATAGTTAATTTTACATTATGAAAAGAGCTATATAAATTACAAACTTTGTCATCTCTCTGAAGCATACCCAGAGCTTCAGCTCAAATATGCTCCAGCATGCTTTCATGTTTTGATCTATTATTTGAAGGTCATTCTTATGGGATGGAAAGTATATGTATTTATAAATAAATAATAAAAAAATACTTTAAAAATTCTTTTTGCAAGCTCATGTAGTGTTCATGGAGAATTAAGGGCTGACAGTTCTGGGTGAAGATGAAGACTACTTACGGAATGAAAGTAGAGCAAACCTTCCTTACACAGTCTGCCCTCAATTAGAGCTGGGTGAATATTTCAAAAGAAAGTGGTTTAGGTTCCGGTCTTATCTTCTTGTCTATAGAAAAAGGACCTGATACTTGTAAAGAACCTTCATGATATCTCTGGGACACCAAGCTGACTCAAAGGTCTGCTTGTTGATTGGGCAAACATTTGCCAAGCCCAAAATAATATTATCTCATCTTTTCTGTATGCAGATTTTCATTAGATTGTTGTGGTTATCAACAAGCTCAAAATCCTGTAATTGTCCATGTGAAATTAGAAAAATAAAATCCTTCTGAAGCCAACTCCATTCCATCTTCACATATTATCAAAGCTGGAAGTAGCCAGCTGTAATGCTGATTTTCCACCTATCAATTTTTGCAAGTTCACCTCTACACATGCATAGTGTTTTGTCTATCTTTCCTGCATCCCTCTTTGCATTTCCCAAAATATACACTATGCATCAGGCTTCCCTCACATTGGGGTTGGAAGAAAAACACACCCTGATCCTATGATTCTATTTGAGTGGGAATAATTCCCATGGCCAGCTGATGGTAGTCTCCATCCACTGCTCCGAATGCACAAGGGAAGCCAAGAGTGTCCCAGCATTGAGTGGCTGCAGCTAAGCCTTTTTTTTCTCCCTTGGACCTTTTGAGGTCCAAAGTGACTTCTGAGAAGAGTGGACTGCTTGCTTCTGCATTTTGTTTTTAACTTCTTCTTAATCCTGAAGGCAGCACTGAAAGTAATAAATTTCTCCCATTTTTTTAACAAGTACAGGTAAAAAACACTTCATTGTGTAGAAGTGCACTTACTGTGCACAATTTCACAGTCTGAATTTTTTTATAAAAGATAAATACATTTTCTGCTTTTCAAAACTGACAATGTCAAGCTGTGCATGATGACAAGCATGAAGGCTATATATATATAGCTGGAACTGAATATAAAAACAGCCATGAAAAATATGTGAGTATAAATGTTAAACAAAGCCTTGCAATCCCCAATTTCACAGTACAATTTTGTCAACACACATTTCATCCTTCCTCAATTCATGTAAAAACCTCCTTGCATTTTATAATCTAAAATCCAAGAGGTGATGACATCTCACTGAAAAAAAGCTGACAAAAAAAACCAAAACA
>JACBWW010000004.1:36369348-36529330 GCA_020086605.1 Lanius collurio | reverse complement strand
AAACAAAACAAAAAAAAAAAAAAAACAACAAGCAAAACTAAATTTGCACCAAAATGTAAATATGCTACTTAATTTAAACTGTTAGAAACCATATTCTTTCAGCTGCTGAAAAGCCTTTGCAGATAAAGACTCGGGGGAGGTGAAGAGGGATTAAACGCTGAAAGAAACTAAGATGCCAAAAGAAATGTACTGCTTCTGTGGGGATCAGGGACTCTTTTCTCAGCAATGTGTTCATAAATTTTATCCTGAGTGTATATCGTGAGCAGAAAGTCAAGGATTTAATATTGCTGGCAGTTATCCAGCAGCATGTTAGGAAGGTTTTATATTATCTCCCGACATACCACTCGGCTGGTGCGCCTCAAATTGACCTGCACAGAGACTTGCTACATCCATTCCAGCTCCCTCCTGCCCAGACCTATTGGCTCAGAAAGGGCTTATACAACACCTTGCTACTCCAGCCCAAAAGGTCACCGGTGACTGCCATCCCCACTATAATTCTCACTTTCTTCTGAAACTCCCTGCAGCCTCTTTTGCTAAAGCTCTGCTCCTTCATGCCAAACCCCAGTAACTTTTTGACCTTTCATCCCTGTTGCTTTCACAGCAGCCAGTCCTGTTCCTCATTTGTCAAAGGAAGAACTTTGAAAACCACTCACCCAGGCTGAATTTGAATGAGCAGCCAGCTCTACATCCCATTTAGAGTCACTTGAGCCACTCAGCCTGTAAGAACTATTAATCTCATCTGTCTGGAATTCCCATGAATTCTCCAGACAAGAAGTTGCTTGTTAAGGTTATGCATATTATAGTATGCATATCTCATAGCACCAAAATGCTGAATTGATGAAGGCCATATAAGTAATCTGCAGATATAGAGGGAATGCTAGCTCATAGGAGTATGAAAACTGAATACTATTATATATTTCATCAAAGCTGAGCTTGGAAGTTGCTTTGTTGCTTTAAGAATGTATTCTGAATATTTCCTTAACCACAGGAATATCATTCATGTCATAGTGCCTGATTCAGTCACTTAAGGACTGACAAATATATTACCTTGAAGTCAGTTCCAATGACTTCAGGGGAGGCATAGATCATGTTTTGGGTTTCTGAGCCACAGCGAATTCTGCTGTCTGCTCAGTCAAACATAAGATAGTGCCTAAAAAGAATAGAAATTTCCACTTTAAATAATTTGCAGCGAGTAACATGGTTCTCCTTGCGCTGAGGGTTAACTTTGTTACATTGGGACTGCAGTGGACTTCACTCATTTAGGTGTGGAGATTTGGCACTCTATGTGCTTCCATCAGCCCTGGTTTCTAGGTCACCGAGATTAAGGTGAAGCTGAGTTACATAAGGAATTGTCTAATCAAGATGACTGGGCTGGAGCAACTCAAAGGCATCAAAGCCAGCTCCCAGCCTTAGGACATTGTTTCCAGCCACAAGGTTTCTGTGTTAGTTATGTTTAGCAAAGTTGAACAGAGTGAGTCACAGCAGAATTTAAAGTATTTGAAGTGAAAGTCCTACTGAGTAATGTTTTGTTAAAAGAAATGCTCAAGCATTTTATTTGAGAACTGAAGGTAGCACCTTCTGATTTTGAGAAAAGAAGAAAGAACAAAAAAAAGGAGAAAAACACTTGTCACAAGACTGGAATGATTTTCAAAAAGAAAATACATCAGTAATTTTTTTTATTATTTTGAGAAAAGCAATTAGCTATTTAGCTGGAAGGGCCAAACTCAAGTGTCACTGAGAGGAGAATGGGAAAATCTTCTATCTTAGGAAGAAGCAATCTAGTTTTTAACAAAGACTGAACACTAAAACTTTAGCTGAAGGCAGCAGAATCTAGCTTATAGACACTAATGGATTTTTTCACCTGGATTTCCATTTTCCAGCCCTCAACTCTTCATTCAGGCTCTTTCAAAATAATTTCTTAGTTATATGAAGTACTGGTTCCTGGAACATGAATTTTATTATTCATCCTCAGGAGGCAGCTCAGCTAATTCTGGCTGAATCAAAGAGTGGAAACAGATTCTGCATGAATTAAACAGGTACCCAATGTTTCTTCTAATTATATGTTAATCATCTGGTGTTAGCATTCTATATGCATGTATATACAGCAGTGAATACAATGCGCATGTGCCTGTAACCACAGGAGAGCAATGCCCTTTAACGGACACTCTCGGAAAAAAACAAGGCTTTTGTCACCTTTCTTATTAGTTGGAAGTTCTCTACCTACCATTTATATTTAAGCAGTTGTTTCAAAGCTAGGTTTATACCACCAGTGTCTACATAGGGCCTAGGTTATGTTTACAAACTTAGTACAATATACAATGACTATTTTGTTTGCCATGGCAAACCCCCTACTGGAGGATGCCCATGGGAACACAAAGGAAAGCTGAAAAAGCTTAATAGAAAAGGAAGCAAAGGAGAACATTGAAAACACCAAATAAAGCTGAAAAGACTCAACTGAATTACCTGCTGTGAAATTTTGGCAAGGTACAATTATCCACCCACAAACTGAGTGTACTATCTGTAATGAGAACCCTTGTAGACTTTGCTAAGGTGCAACAACTTTTCTACCACACTACTGATTCTGTGTCAGAAGGAAAATGCCACCTACAGATTTCTAACATCCATTCAGCTGTAAAGGTTCTTTCTGGGTCTCCTCAGTCAAATATTGCCTGCCTCAGCCTGGTTATCTAACAAGATCTTATGAACGTATGCTGCAAGACAGTACTGCTTAAAAAAAAATGTTCTTGATACTGTTACGATGCTTCCACAATTGTGAGTATTCCCAAAAGAGAAGCTGTCTTTACAGTAACTATCGTAAAAAAACCTGACACATGTTAAGGTTTTCATATCCTATTTATTCCACAGTTTCTTTCAATCTCTTTAAAATTCCCTGCTTGCCTGCTTGCAATCTATTTTGCAGTCAGCTCCATGAAAGCACTCTCACTTCACATTCTGCCTTTCTCCTTAAGGCTGCTGGTAACCCTACTGTGAAGGAGGTGAGTATTAACCTATGTATACATCTGGCTGTGATATGGTTCTCCACAAACACTACCTTTATACACAAGAATTCTCATTTATGTAGAGCAAACACATTAAGATCAAAGATGCATTCTAATTTCTCCTCATACACCATGCTAATTCAATGAAACATCTTCTTTTAGCTACCTCTTATTCTGGAAAAAGAAAAGTAATACTGAATTTTATGAAGTCTTATGATATATGTCAAGCGTAGGCTGGGAACAAACCTTTGGTAAACTCTGTCTTAGGACTTACAGAGCACTGTTCCATATCACTTAAAATAGCAGCACCAATGAATCATATAGTTCCTTACAAAATTATGTAATTCTTCATTCCAGTGACACTGTATATTACATTTAAGGAGACACCTGGCAGGATAAACTACTTGTTATCTGCAAACAAGGCTTCTCACCTTCTTGGGTCTCGAACAAATAATCTTGGATTTCTTGGTTATTTCAAGATCAATCTACATAGCAGAATATTATTCCATCAATAGGAATTGACCAGTGCATAATCCCAAAATTGCATTTATGTGAATTTTAAAAAGCTGCATTGTGTATGTGTCTCTGCACATGCACATGGGTGGATGGATAATTATGTGATGGTTTAAAACTCGCTCCCTGGTGTGCCTGATCATGAAATTCAGAATTTTTCTTTCCAGTGCAAACTAAATCTAAGATTACTGAATCTGTTAGAATTGAGGAAATCAAAGGCTAAGATGACACAGGCAGAGGCTTGGAAACTATGTCTGCTTTTCTAGATCTCTACTGCACTGAAAAATCAAACTCATGAAAATGGAATTTCGTGGGATGATTTTCCATTCCTTTAATGTTTGAAAAATACTCTCCTAGAAAGGAACAACCCTTTGTACACAGTGCAGGCATTGCTATGTGGATTAGAGGGAGAAGAAAAGGAAAGAAAGAGAAAACCAGTATAAAGAAGAGAAACTGAGTTTCCCTGAGAAGGTAAACATCACCTGTGAGCACCTCTGTGCACCACTGATAGGATAATTACTTATTCCCAGTGTGACTGCTTTAGAGCTTTCCATGAACATGGCATGGGGTGGTAAAGAGTAGCCATCCCTAGACAAGATCATGCAGGCTTTTCCTTTTTATGAGCAATTCATTATATACACTTCCTGTCAGTTTTAAACTTCTGTACCCTGTTTCAAACTGAATGAACAATGCTTTAAAATGTGTGTGAAAAGCTAAAGTATCTTTATTTAATGAAGGATACTCTGAATATCTGTAAAAATTGTGGATAACTTCCATGTCTTCCATAAAGCATTAAACTGTCAGAAAAACAATTATTCAACTTAGCGGCTCAAGCACCATGAAAAGCAGGATTTGGATCTGAGTTCTTATTCTAGTTCATCCCAGTAATTTTATTCACTTAAGCCTATTACAATGGGTCAAGAAACCTCTTGGAAGAAAGGGTTTTTGAAATGTCTGGCACTTACTTCTTCTGCTTGGACACTCTGGGGGTCCAGAAACAGATGTAGAATTTGAGCAGGAAAAAAGGAAGCATGAGAATTTTTAGAATGCTTTCAACATTCATGATTTATCAAAAGTCATGCTTGAGATTGAGTTGTATATGAAAGTTCAAGATAGTTCAACTTTGAGCATAAAAAAGATGGAAAAGAAAGTTCAGGTTGATGCAGTAATTCGTTGGTATCTCATTAAAAAAGTTCAAAATAGGTATCTTATTAGGGCCTAATCAGAGTATTCCCAGACAAGACCTCTGAAATAAAACATTCAAAGCACCTAAGGACTTTCTGAAAAAGGTATCTCTTGGAATCTCAATTTCATATTCCCTCTAAATACAACTATAATCTAGGTGCTGCTTCAATTCAGAGCAAAATTAATTCTCTGAAATTTTCTCCCCTACCACATGTACAGAAAATATGCTAATTCCTTCACCAAAAAGTAGTATCACTAACTAAAGCCCCACATAGAGATCATTCTCCAAACATGGAAACATCTTCAGTGGCAGCTTTGTAAAGTCCAGAAGATTGTAAGGTATTCAGTGGTTTAAAGTTCAGAAGAATTTGTTTTTCTGAAGTTGTTCCATTGGGCTTTTGATAACAGATCATCAGCAGAGAGGCAGCTGTTCAAATGGCTCGATCTGAGGTGCATGTCTTAACCGCCCATGCCCATGCCCTTTGGTGTCTAGTCAAAACTTTTCTAAAGTGTCGAGTTCCTCCAAAATGAGCATTTTTTTGTTTTTTAAGCACTATCTGAGGACAATCATCTAAGAAATTATATACTCCTGTTTGCTCATTTTACATTGATCCAATTGGATCAACAAGTAAATAAATTGCTTTTCTGTTCTCACCACTACTGCCCCACCTTTCCCCCCTCCCTCACAATTCAGCAAGCAAACCAAGAAGTCAGTTTTGTGCACAGCCCCATGGGAAGTTGCTCACGCCAGGCCCAGTGCTTGTGTTTCACTGTCTTACTTGTCCTCAAAGTTCCTCCTTTCAGCTACCAGATTATGGCTTCATACACCTGTCGGGTACTACTGAAATGGCTTAAAACCAGCAGCTACTAAAGCAAGTTGGATTATTAATTGAATTGTCTCCCTGATTTTTTTCCATTTGGAAAGGTAAAAGGTACAGTCTCTTTCTTATAATTGTGTGCCAGTGTATATGCAATGAGCTTTTAGCCAGATTCCATGGTCTGTCTTTCTGTATGTGCAACTGTTTGTCTTGCATTCCATGTTTATGGGCGGCTGTAAATGATTTTTATGGACTATTGAACAATATCAGTATCCATAGACCTCACTCTCCAAAACTGGGAGTGAATAACAGGTATCTATTCACCAACTATTATACATCCTACTGCATTGGGAGGCCACCAGCTGCAGCAACCCTTGTCAGACCAGGCATTGGCATTCCAGCTCTTTCTGGGGCTCGTTTGCTTTAGCCGGCAGTGATAACAGGACCCGATGATTTGTGAAGGTGCCTGATCGGTCCAGCCTTGGCCACCTGCTTCTAGACTGCACTTTCCCAGGGGCCTGCAGCACAGTGCTCTTAGCCCAACACTACACAGTGCTCACCAGCCCGAACCAATCTGTGGCTCCTCCAAGTCTCTGAGTAGTCCCTGACTGTTCTCCAACCCTCTTTTCAGGAGCAGAAGCCCGTAGAGGCACCTAGAAGCCATGAATCCTTCCTGACAAATATGTATCCAGCAAGCCCCTGATAAATTATGCCTCTTCATAGTCACACTGGTCTTCTGAAGGGATAATTAGTGATACTGGATTTTCTTGGGTCCTATGTGGGTTCTGCCAAGACTTCAGGAAGACAGTTTAAGTTCATTTCCGTTTCACATAAAATAATGGTGTCAACAATCTCAATCTCATATTTAATTCACCAAACCTCTTTTGTAGAAATAGAAAAAACATAAGAGAAAAATTTTTGTGTCAAATTCTTTGTATTTCACAAAGGTCTGTTTTATTTGCTTGATTTTATTCTCGGAACAGATGCATATAGACATGGCAATGAGTCTTCTGACCAGTTAATTCACAAAGCCTGCTTCTGGCACTGCATGCACTTAAAACTCCACACCATGCAAGTTGCTTCTTCCCCTCAAGGAACTGGGAACACACATTGTTTGGAAAGCAAAAGAAGGCAAGTACAGTGCACTGAAGCATAATGAACAAAACCTCATTAGTCACATCTGTCTTCAGGACAACTCCCAATAGTAGGAGGAGGTTACACTCAGTATCAACATTCTTCATCTGAGTACTGGAGTAAAATCAACAGGACCATCTTTCCCCTAAGCAAATTCCGATGTCTTAGACAAAACAACTTCTTGTACATGTTCCCCTCTATCCCTGCCTGGCACCCCTATCCTGCAGACAAGGACAGATTTAATTTTCCATTCTCCATTCACAGCAAATAAAGAATACAATGTTCACTCTGCATCATTTTCATCTTTCATCTTAATTATCACTGCGGAGACTACAGAAATCATTATCTTTATTATGATGAATGTCCAATTAGCATTTCCCATATAAATTTCAGATCATGAAGGAGGCTGTAATGGATAATGCAAATTCCTAATGGTCTTTTTTTTTCCTAGCTGAAAAATTGAGGTGCTTAACAAAATGAAATTTAATCTGAGCCATTTTGAAACAAGTCAAGAACTTTAATTACTTGACAGGGAGGAGGAAAAGAAGAGACTGAAACTAAATCTTAAAAATGGGCATATTTTAAAAGACCTTGCTTTTCCAGCCCATTGCTCAAGCTTTCTCCTCCAGATAACTAAACACTTGTCTGGTTGTGCTCAATAAGTTTTAAACTATTGTGAAAGCTGATAGAAGCAATTTCTTTTATTAGTTCTACCATTAACTAAATCAAAAAAATTATTCGAAGTAAACATCCTGTTGTCTCTAATACAGTGTTTTAATTGTTTCCCATCCATCACATGTAGAGTGAAATTGGCAATAACTACATCACTGCCATTGCAAGGCAGTAAGAGACACAATGCCTCCCTGGTGCTGGTTGATGCACAGAGGTGTGGGTAGAGATATGACAGTTGAATTCACTTGGGATGGGTTTGGGTTGGGGAAAATTAATTCAGCTGGCCATTTTAGAAGCATCTCAACTATTATTTGCATATAGGAGCAAACAAATCATGGGGTCCATATAGTGTAGCTTGTCATCTCATATTATGAATGGTAGCTATTCCCCTGAGACAGAAAAAACAGACCTTTGCTGATGCTCTTCTATCTAAGCTAGCATATAATTGTAGTGACACAACGGAAAACTATACCTGGTCAAAAAATTAAGTAGGGATCAACAGTCTAGTCCCTTTTGCCTTTTTATCTCCTCTTTCCTTCTTTTCTTCCAGAAAAATTGTACCCCTTCTTCTAGCCCATGTGACCTGCTAGTAGCTCTTCCCACTTTTAAAGAGCCTTACTCCATGGAATGAGTGAGCACACACACACACACACACACACACACACACACACACACACACACACACACATTCTCTCTCTCCTTTTCTCTTCCACTCACATTTTCCTACCCTTCACCAGTAGGTTCCTATATACAGGTTCAATATCTTGTTGATGAGATAGGCCAGTGGAGGTGCTGCATTGGCTTCATGAATTGCAGTGAAAGAATTTGGCAGCCTTGAGATGGTCTCCTTCAGAAAATGCTACCATTTCAGTCAGCATCCAGGGTGAAATTGCCCCTAGGATGTAATAACTTACAGCATAAACTTTCTATTTTATAGCAAGATATTCTGCTAATTACCACAAAAATTGTCTCTTTAGGAATATATTCTTTTCAGAGAAGAAGCTGTTCAATTATTCGTAGTGTGATTTTCTTCAGTCTGTTCAATCTTTGTCCTACTCAGGACAAGAAACAGAGCTCTAAGAATTTTTACTTGGCTTTGATACTGGTACAAGCTGTTTGTCCCACATGGTCTTGTTGCACATAACAAATTTTTATATATGTCTATCATTTATAATTCTTTTTAGGCCTTCTTGGTTCCATTAAATGAAGGAGCATAACTCATGTTTTCATTACCATATTATAGTATGATACAGATCTAAGTTTAATTCTAGCATATGTGGTAGATCCATGATATTGAATTAGAAGAACTTGATAAGCCCTGGTTATTGTAATTTCATTTTGTGTGTTTATTATTCATATAAATAGGTCATTAATTTCTGAAACCTCCTTTAAACTTCATCTCAATCATGTCTAATGTCATCAATAATTACTATTTATCTTAAAAAGCACTTCTTCACATCTATTTGCATAATAATTTTTACTAGTTTTCATTTGTTTTTCTCCCTGAGAAAGAATCAGGGAGCATTATCTGACTGACTCTGATTTCATCGTTTTACATTACCTTGTTTCTTTTGTTTTCTGCAGCTGTTGAATAGACATCATGTCTCCTGTTTTTGTGTTTCTAATATTTCTTTTATGCTCTTTTCTTGACCCTTTTTATATGCATTTGGGTGTTGAGAAGCAGAGTCCATCTTTTAGGTGATTATGAATTTCTTTACTCTAGCATCATGTCTCCCCAGCAATGTAATTACACAGCACAACTGCACCCTTCCTTCACTTATGTATTCTTTACAGGAGGGAGATCTATGTCGTGGATGCACAGTGGCATGTTTACAAACGTCTCAACTGACTTAAGAGTCACTTACACCAAACTCATACATATGATATGCTTAACTGAGCTTTACAGAAAATAATTGTCATTAACCATAGGGAATGCAGGTTAAAATAATGACCTTCTGTGTATCATTTTCACTTCTTTTTAGACTAGTTTCTAATAAAACTATACAACTTTGTTCTATGGGTTTTGTTTTTTTTTTTGCGCACTATTCTATTCCAATATAGTTGAGAGATAAGTAAAATTATCCAAGATTTAGATTTTGCTAAGTTTCATGACAATAATTAGTGTGGCACCTTATTACTGCCATTTTAGCAAATAAAACTAGTCTCCAGTGAACACCATGGAAAGATGGTATAAATGACTTGAACAGAAAAAAATCTTGTCTGAGTAGTGAATCCCCTGGTGCCTACTTAAGAGCTCCTTCCAGCTGAAACATTATTCACATATTTCACTTTTCATTTTTTTTCAGATTCATTACATTTTCACTTCACTCCATGTCTATATAGATTGTCCAGTGTTAAATATAGGTTATAATAATACTTTGTCTTTAGCAATTGAAATAAATTATTTTTCTGAATAAAGTCTCTCTCCATGGTAAAGTTTTATTATCATTGGCCAGAAAAACATGAATAGATGGGTATAACAGAAAGGACATGAGATCTACAAACAAGGAAAAATATATAACATTAATTTAGGGTCTGCTTATTAAATAATGAAGGAAGATGGCTTTATAGCTCTATAATTCTAAATTATGGTCTCTTAAATGCCCATCAGAATATATGAGAAGTTGGGACAGTTTTACTATCCTGGCAGATAAATAACCATACAGTCAGATGTTCCTGATGGAAAGTGCAGGAGCAAATTGATGGATGGACATCTGCAGCACAGCAGTTGATTTTTTCAAGTTAAACTCATTAAGAAACCTTAATAGTGAATGGCAAGTTCCTTCAAACAGAACAGCAAATAGGTGAACAGGAGTCTGCTTAAGAAGCTGTCAAGACACTGATTAGGAATGAAAGCTATATCTAATCTATTTTCTGGTAAATCTGCTTGTTGAGCAAACAAATTTAGCTAATTCACATAGAAAAAAAAAATATGTTCCAATGGAGCCAGGTGTTACATGGAATATTCTCAGCCTAAGCACCCTGGGCACACCTGTGTGTAAGACAGTTTCAAAATGCTTGGAGTCTATAAGCAAAAAAATCTTACAGACTGTGCATCTTAATGTTTAGCGTTGAGGGAAAGAGCTAAGAATCTTTGGACTTGTTTACACCTTGTCCCCTCTCTTTAACATTTTTTTTGTTCAAGCTTGTCCCACTGTGAAAAACAGCTTTAATGATGACAACCTGCCTGTATTTTGATGACAAATTACAAGACTTGACTTGTCAGATCCTGTTTTTATGCAGCTGAAGCTAAAGGAAATTTATTACTGACTTTCATGGATACAGGAACAGAACATTAAGGATTTTAAAGTCCTTTCATCCAAAATACTTATATATACATAAGTCAGTATAAAGCAGACCACAGTGAAAGCTATTTTGCAAAGAATGTGGGTTCCGTACCATACTCAGTCTCCAGATGCTTGAAGAAATCTTTTCAATGACTTTATAAGCCATTTTTTCTTATAAGTTGTGTTTTAGTAATAGAAAATAGTTGGCCTACTAACAAATATTTTGCTGCTTTTATCCCATCAGAATAATAATATTAAAAATAACAAAATGTCTTTGTATCAGTAACTCTTAGCACCTTCCTTGAGCAGCTGTCTGCTATTCACATAGGCATATTTGCATGAGGCAAGAAAAATTTTATAGTGGAGACAGGGAAGATAGTAAAGACCTGAAAAACTTATAGCAGAGAAAATGTAATAAGGCTTGTTCTTAACTCTCAGACAATTTTGAAATAAGATGGCTCTGATGCAATTTTCTTCACCCAAGAAAATTTTCTACCCAAAGACGAAGTAGTTTACTTATGTTCTGGAGTACAAAGTTTGGTGGATAGCTTTTAACTTTTTTGTTTGATTGAATGCACCCATAGATATTCCCCCATCCATATTTTAATTTTAGATAATTTTTATCCCATTGACAAACACTTTACTGCTTTCTTCCCATCAGAATAATGAAGTCAAATAGCATATCTCTCTCATGGAATGTCATTAGAATTTAAACATTTTACAAAATATGTATTTATAGGAGTGCAACATGATGACTGTTTGACAATATTTACCAATAACTTATCATAGAAACACATCTAACTGGTGCCTGCTGTGTCAGTGTAGGAGGGCATGCTCATTAGCAGATGGTGATAAGATCATCTTCCAGTAGTTTGTTATTAGGATATGGTGTTTGATGAAAAATACAGTTTGTAGAAAGAATTTTTGTTCTGTGGAAAGCAGTATGAGCTCTTTAATGAATGCAAGCAGCCAGGGTTTTCATTGTATTTTCCCTCTGAAAGCTCATACTACACAGAGACTACTCACTCTTTGCTTCCCCACATAAATCACACCTTTCTGAGGCACAGGATTTGCTCAGTTTTCTGAAATTCCTGCCAGATGTCATTTTACTTTGTCACTGAAGAACATAAACAAGATGGTGAAAACCAGGTGGACCTCTTCCTTTTTTTTTCTCTTTCTGATTAAAAAAAGCATTACAGAAATACCCCTGTTTCACAAAACTCTATCAGTGAAAACCTATTCCGTTTAATATTAAAAAATGCTCATTTTGTACAGTAGCTCCTAATAATGCTATCTGTTAAAAAAAAATCAGTTGCCTGTAAGTTAGTCATCATGAGGCAGGTGGTGGAATATTTAGCAGAATATTTTTCTTTCTAGAAAATGCTACTTTGTAAACCTGCAATTTTCTACAACAAATATCAAATTTTCAGACATAAAACCTATGTAAAACATTTTGTGCCTGTCAGCCTGAATATGAATATCCTCATGTTCATATTTTTTAGTAAAAGAATGACTTGGGAAAGATTCTACTTTAACAGTCCAAGGCTAGACCTATCACATTCATCAAAAGCATAAATGTTTCAAACAGAGTTCTCTAGTTGTCCCTTGTAAACTTGTGCAGGATGCAGAAAAATGGTTATAATTTATATGAGAAACATGAAAAGATACAGTGGCATTCTAAATATTAGGTAAACATTAAAAAAAGACAGACACATCATGCAATGGGTGAGCAATTGGCTCATGGGCTGGTGCAAAGGGTTATAATAAATGGCTTTATATCAGGCTGGTGACCACTTACCAGTGGGATTCTTCAGGGCGCCACTCTAGGGCCAGTTTCCCTCAACTTCCTCATAGGAAGTTTAACAAAGACAAATGCCAGATTCTGCACCTGTGTTGGGACAACCCTGGATGTAGGGACAGACTGGGGAACAGGATGCTGAGGAATGACTAAGGTCACTTGGCTTGTTCAGCTTGGAGAAGAGGAGACTGAGGGGAGACATTGCAGTCTACAGCTTCCTCACAAGGAGAAGCTGTGGCAGGTACCAACTTCTTCACTCTCATGACCAGGGGCAGGACTCAAGGACGGGGCATGAAACTGAGTCAGGGGAGGCTTAGGTTGGACATCAGGAAAAAGTTTGTCACCCAGAGGGTGTTTGGGCACTGGAACAGGCTCCCCAAGGGAAGTGGTCACAGCACCAAGCCTGACAGAGTTCAAGAAGCATTTGGACAATGCTCTCAGGCACATGGTGTGACTCTTGGGACTGTCCTGTGCAGGCACAGGTGTTGGATTTTGATGATCCTTGTGGGTCTTTCCAACTCAAGATATTCTGTTGTTAGTTGCAGCTTAAATTAGCCATTTATTAATAACTGTAATTTGTTCTCATAATAACTTCATACCCAGTTGTTATAGATTATGTATCATCCCTGGTATTACACTCCCGTCAGAAACAGGAAGCTCAAAATATCATGCAAGATGAAATACATTATATGCCCTATCATTGCATTAAAATCAGTAAGAGGCTAAAACCTGGTATTTCAGTACTAAACAAACACTACAGAGAAGTCATCAACATGATTAATGGGCTGACAGCTTTTACTTCAGAATGAAATACCATCCTGCCAAAATTCACAACCAGCTATCCATTGATTCTGCCTTTGGATTGGGAGCTCTTCTCAGTGAATTCAGGAATGCGTCTGATCCTTTGCCCAGTAAGAATTTTGCCCACAGACCTGAAGAGCCCACACGAAAACCTTCTTATAACATAACTCATTATCATGGGTGAGTTAATCAACTGTTAAGTTCTTGGCGGATTATGTCGGTTTTAAGACCGACCAGAGCTGTAAAATTACTTCCTAGGAAAAAAAAAAAAAATTACAATAATAATTACAAAAATGATAACAATATCCACTGCAGTTTAAATTTGTAGAAATCTGGATATTTTACAGCCCTTCATATAGTTTTAATATGGAGAAATCAAAGTGCTTTATAGCAAAAAATAATATTTTGAATACTGTTATTTTCTGTTCTCTAACAGCCCTGCAATGCACCAGCTGAAATAGACTTTTTGGTTAAAGACAACAAAATTAAATTCAGGTTGCAATATTTAATCCATAAATAATATAAATAAATAATGCCACTGCAGTGCAATAGGGAGACATCAGAAAACATACAACATGGGTAACTTAAAACTCAGTCAACCAAGCAGAATTTTCACTCAGAATATGATTGCTAAGTGAGTCTGGTTAAGCATCACATAGTTTTATTCTTTTCTTATATTCAATCTGTTTTGCTCAGTTGATTTTCTGCTGAAGACTAGAACAAGCAATGTGAAATCATAGCAAGAAAGAATGGCTTTGTGATTTTGCCAAATCCAGGACTTTCAAGGCAGATCAAAGGGATGTTTAATTTCATTTCAAGGTCAAAGTAGTACAAACTATGGAAAACAAATTGCACATCTTCTTACAACTCAGAGCTCTGTGAGAAAACTCTTATTTTGCTGATCTACATCAGCTGTGTTTCCTGGCTTACAAATATCTCCAAAAAGCACTAAAATTTCATTAGACTTCATCTAGACTTAGACAGACTTAGATAGAATCTTCTTCCTCTTTTTCTTCTGTCTTCTTTTCTATCTTCATGAACCACCCTGTAAAGAAACCAATTCAACCATAATCCTAATCAATACAGAAATAATGAATTCTTAGATATGTATGTTCCTTACAAACCTCTGATCATAAATGGAAACTGGAACTCCTGCCCCAGGAAACCTTATGATACCTTTAAGTAAATCATGATTATGTACTTTAAAATCTGGTATGGATTGTAGATTTTAGCCATTCACAATAATGTGAGCACTTCACAAGGATTCTAAGAAAATTTGAAAACTTTCCACCCTAGATGGTATCCAGAAACATACAGCCTTTGCAGAAAACATATTGTGACCTGTAAAGAAAAATTTGCACTGCATATTGTTAGCATGGAATTCTCAATATTTTTTCCTTAGAGAAGAAATGAGAAAGACAGGTTTGTCTTTGTCTCATTATTATCAGCTTCAGTGCTGGTAAATCACAGAGCTTCAGTGTGTATTACCATGGAAACCTACAACTAGTACTATACAACTTATCTTTGTTAACATATTACACTGTTTGCAAGGTCCTTGTTCTGTTCAGGGAGTTTAAGGGATAAAAGAGAAATATTTCCAGATCAGTCTCAACATGAAATCATATTCTGACCTGTTTCTAAGTCAGTCAGATTCTAGTTTTCTGGACACCCACCCAAAATATATTTTTTGGTTTTGAGTCATATCCATTACTAAGGCCTTAATTTAACCCTTACATTTTATCTGCACATCTTTCAACGTGTTTCAAGAGGGAAATAAGTTATTGAATGTGGATTCGGTCTAATTTGATGTCATTTGCTTCATCCAAATATATTCTTGACTTCATCATCACCTTTAATTACTGTCCACTGGCATAAAGTTTCGCAGCCCTAGAGGGATCAGATGGAATGCATGTGATACTCTACACTCTCATTTCTATGAAATAATATGCACATAGTAGTGCTACACAAATAGAAAACCTGCTGCATCCACAAATTTGCCATGCTTCACTCTGCTAAAACTTTATTGATGACAATATGGAAACTCAATTAATACTGGAAGTTGCACTGCCTAACGTCACCCAAGTTGCATCCAATTATTTTTTCTTAACACCTTTTGTTTAATCCTAGGCTAACCTAAGAGAGCGAGGCCGGTGTCCTCCCCCTTCCAACAGCCCCAACAGCCTGGTTGGAGGGCAGGGATCTGTTGGAGAGTCACAGCATAGAGGCCACTGGCATGACAACAGCCATAACCCTTTCACCTTTCCCAAAACAGTTCTGTTGCTCTGATGCAAACTAATGAACTTTGAAATTTGACTGCTTAATAGATTTTGCTTTATAGCAGCTTCATTCAAATTAATCATCTTTATCTTTAATTTGGTTTTATGTTGGGATTTTCCATTAATTTTTCCTGGGCTCTGGGTTCCTGGTCTCACAAACAGAAAATGCCATCATGATTTAAAAAGGCACCATAGGGAGCATCTGCCCTACACTTTGTTGCTGTGGAATATGGTGGAATAATATACAAAAGAAGATCCCAAAATGGAAACAGAGCCCTCTCCCAACCTTACTTTCTTTCAGAGCTTGACTTGATTCATTAATATAATTCTGTTCATAAATCTTTTCAAGTCATTAACTCCCAGCTATTGAAGGGAGAGAAAATCCAATACTGCCATCACGTGTGCCTAGGAGACAGTTAGCAGAGTACCTTTAACACTGAGCTGTCAAAAAAATATCCAAAAGGGGTTAAAGTCACCTTTTCCAATAAGCAGAAGCTTCTGCATAGTGAAAAAAAAAAAAAAAAAAAAAAGTTCAATTGTAGGGAAATAGCAGAACTTTAGCTTTTATCCTGGTTATAGTAAGGGTAGAGTTAATTCCTTCTCAGTAGCTGTTACAGTGCCATGTTTTGGATTCAGAGTGAGAATGGGGTTGATAACACACTGATGATTTAGTTTTTGCTAGGTTGTGTTTTTCCTCAGTCATAGATCCTTTTTCCTTGTCTCATGCTCTGCCAGTGAGGAGGTCTGTAAAGGCAACTGTGAGGGAGCACAGATGGGACAGGAGGCCCAAACTGACCAAATGGATATTCCACACCACAGAATGTAATGCCCAGTGTATTAACTGGTGAGGATTACCTGGAAGAGTAGCTGATCTGCTTAGAGAAACTAAAAACAACTTTTTAGACACACTAAAAAAAACATGTAATACCAGCTAAAAACCTGGTTCTATGGGACGTGCAGTGCTTCAAAGGAACAAGAGCATAACTGTAGATTACGTGTCTGACATATGGGTTAGGTCTGAGCTATCTGCAGTGTGGAGAATTTTTCTTTTGCATTGTTATAAAGCTCTCCCTGGTTTCTTCCCTACTGGGTTGCTATTGGTTCAGCTTTATGCTACTCATTCCTTTCCAATTTATTGATCTCAGCAACAGCAAGTCTCTTCTCAGGCCCTTTGACTGAAAGCTGATCCCTGTTAATAGAACCTCATAGAAAATGAAAAAGCACTCCTATGTGCACTTAAAATCTGTGCATTTATTCTGAGATTTTTGATACTTTGGGTAGATTTCTCTGTCTACTTAGAGCTCTAAAATGTCACAAAATAACTCTTTTTTTGTGGTAATTGATTGCTGCATGTCATAAGTTGTGCAATATAACTATTAGCAATTTTGGTCCTGGGATTGTTCCCAACATATTTTATTCCCATATTCTATTTCTGGATCCTCAGGTTTTGAGAAGTTACTTATCTACCTCAAAAATGTTAAACATTATTTATTTCCAACATAAAATGATTCTAGGAAATTGCTTTCTGCTGGATCCTTGACTTGTGACTTAATATAACACTCTATGTCTTTCTTCTGTGATTTATATTTGTGCACACAATTTATGTTAAAATACATACCTGTTAGATACATCCCAACACATTCACGAAGGTGTAGTACAACAGCAAAAGTGAGGTTGCTTACTCTTGATGGTTCTAAAAATGAACAGAAAATTTAAGCCACACTCCTTAGATTTTAGTACTTTCTCACTCCAATTGATGTTATACGTGTAGGGCTATGAAAAACAAAGCATCAGATGGACAGGCACCTGCCACTGAACCTCTTAGTGCAGTCGTCCAAGCAGATGTGTCCATCCACCTGTGACAGACTGCTGCTGAGCTGCCTGCAGGCTGTGTCACTCCACTTTTGCACCTGGGTCAATCTGTCACACCTCCATCCCTCACATCAGGACTCTGGTCACCCCCTTCCAAATGGTGGAAGAGGAAGAAGACAGAGTGTTGTAACAGTGGCTCAGAGGAACTTGCAGGCAGGCTTAAGTGCCCAGGAGACATACCTGTGAGTGTTCAGGCCAAAAATCTATGTGCCAAAATGACACAGACTCTAATTTCCTGAGGTGATAACATTGGCTGCAATTGCACTTCCAAGAACTGCTGCTCATTCTCCTCCTTAGCTCTGCATCCCATTGAGCCACTAAGTCACCCTGACACACCTGCTGAGGTACCTGCACTATATCAGGTCAGTAAAACTAGTTGTAAAATATAATCCTCTGGGACAGCATCATAAGGTTCCTTATGATGGAGCTCCTGGAAGGCTCCCAAAAGCCTTCACATAATGATTCTAGTAAAGGCACCGTTGTTCAGGGCCCTGTACCTGGAAGGCATGATCAGGAAGAAGTAATCAAGCAGCAAGACCTCCTTCTAAAATTTCTAAGTCAGGTTAAAGAGGGTAATTTAGCTATGAAATTGGTCCAGGATGATAGCCCCCTGGTTGCCTCACCTTGGGTTTCTGTAAAGAACAAGCTTAGTGCAATCGAAAGGACTTCTTTGCAGCAACACTGAGCCTTAGAATGGAGGGAAAGAGGAGGAGGTTACAATTTTTTCTAATTATATTCAAGCTAAATGTTCAAATGGTATTATTTTATTCATCTCATAACAAAAAGGAAATCTTACATAAATGATTTGAATAACTATGACATAGGGAACAATGGCTGATGTATTATGTACATAATGCACGTCAGACTTGGGCAACTGCTTAATTCTACTTTCTTTTCTCACCCCTATAGTCTTCTTTTTGATTTTTGCAGCAACATTTGTATTTTTTACCAATTTTGCAATATTTTCTGATGATGTAACATGTAGTTAATAAAGTGATAGTCAGAAGCTCTTGAGTTATCTGCCCAAGGCATTTAGCAATAATTTGCTTGTTCTGTAATCTAATTACCATTTTACCTTCAGGGTACAATAAAACAGAAGTGCCAATTCAGTAGTGTTAAAGAAAGACTAATTATACTGAGGACACATCCTCTTCTGAGCTTAGTCACTTGTGACCTATTGTGAAGCTACCAGAGAAGAGCCAGGCACTCTCCTGTGCTGAATTATTCATGGGCTTATCTGCTTCAAGCGGCTGATGGAAGCATTGTTCATATGGTTCCACTCATCATCTGGCTACACTCAGCTCAGCACAATTTAAGATGTATTCAAGTCATGAACATTCAGATAGGGAAACATAGATTCAAGTTCTGTGCGATGTTCATCTGATTTTCAAAAAAGTCAATCCATTTCTGTATAAATGAGACACAATGTGTAAGAAAACAGTCAGATGGAAAATCTCATGAGCAAATGTGTCAATGGGTTATCATCATAGGCTGCACTAAGATGAAATTACCTGTTCAGCTAGAAAGGGAGCTCAAAATCTCTCCTAACTGCATCGCCTATAGATGTGTAAAAGTCCCTTTATTTCATG
This sequence comes from Lanius collurio, assembly GCA_020086605.1. Classification (NCBI taxonomy): domain Eukaryota; kingdom Metazoa; phylum Chordata; class Aves; order Passeriformes; family Laniidae; genus Lanius; species Lanius collurio. The sequence continues at coordinate 36,510,386 of JACBWW010000004.1, read as the reverse complement.
AGCTATTTATTGTCATCTTTGCAGGAATCCAAGGACTGTAAAACCGAAAAAATATCTTCTGAAATTGGATTTCTCTATTAAAAAAACCCTAAAATGTACATTACCAGAATTCAAGCAGAAAGCCTCTTAGTCATATCAGCAGCAAAACAGGATTCCTTCACATACTATCACCTCCAGTGAATAGCAGGTCTTACTTGAGACACCAGAAGGAAAATCAGTCTCTGTGTACATTCAGTTCTTGACTCAAAAGATGAACCACATAAGTATGGTACAATTTTGCTTTACATTAAGACATGCGAGTGCCCATAAAAATAATTTCAGATGGCACCAAACAGTCATAGTATAATAACACACATAAATGCTATTAGTCTTGGATGAAGCTAAAAGTAATAATGAGGAGGAACGCTCTGTTTTATTGCACTGTGTTTAAGCTACCCAGACTCAATTATGCAACTTTATTCCCTGTGAAAATTGAAGCATAAGAAAGAAATCTTTATTCCCCTATATATCATAAATCATTGTGCAGGGCTTTCTGTATTAAACCAACTAAGGTATTTAAGGCCTTTACCATGCAGAGAGATTTAAAACTAGCAAGTTGTTTCGCATTTTTTATACACACTTTAATTTGAACAGGATGGAGAATACTGCATTCTAAAGCTGTTAATATATTGCATACAAGCAGTTTACTGATGCTGCCATCTCGGGCATCACGCTCTTTAGCTAATCAGTTTTTACCAGAGGCAGCCTGAAATGAGAGCCAGGCAGGAGGAATGGTCTGTTCCTCTCAATCCCCACATGCTGCCTAGAACTGTTATAATGAAGGAGCCATAATTTTCACAGATGCACAATCTATTTTCTAAAATATGAAGTCTGAAGAGAGCTCCAAATCAAATTGAAAACCAGCAAAGTTCACACTACTAGAACTGTCTTTTAGCTCAGACAAACAGAACAGGAAATATGGAGGCAGAGAAGGAGGACCTAGCCCTAGTGGCTGCATATGTCTGTACAGATATATATAATATTTATATCATAGTACTTGATTTACAACACATTGAGCTGATATGTTCTAAAACAATCCTTATGTTTAAAAATTAGCTAAATTCTTTAGCAGATGCAATCTTGCAAATGCAACTGTCTGACTGTCACCCTATTTCCCAAATATAAGCATTTGTAATTATTATGGTTTGAGAAAAAAAAAAAAAAAAACAAAGCTCAAAAAGTAAGGGGTTGATGCTAGGTGTTGATGTGGCCAAATATTCACCAATCCAGCAAGTCAATACCTACCAGTTGTGCTCTCTCTGACAGAGACTTGCTCTTCACTGTGAAAACAGTAAAACTCTTTCTCATTGATCTGTTTGTTTAGTTTTGAATTTGTCCTATTAAAAGATTCTCTGTAAGCCTCATAATGAAACAAGACACTCACTAAGAGAAACAGTAAGGGTTGCTCTATGGAATTTCAGGTCAATGGAAAGAGTGGTATTGCCTAAAAGAGCTGCTTTCAAATGGTGAGAGAGGAGAGCAGGTGCTTCTTATGCACACAACTCTCATGAGCAAAGGCAAAGGTGTTTTATAGGGAGACCAATAAAGGAGCTTCCTGTTGTAGTGCGGGGAATCCTTACAACAATATATAAGACAGTGATGGACTTGGAAGGAAAGATGAAGTGATATTTTGTAGATGTTCAGAGATGATTTTATTTCTCCAGCCGCATGGCTGGAGTTCCCAAGCAGACTCCTCCTGGGACCCTGCTTTCCTCCCAGCCCCCAGGCACCCAAACCCCCAACCAGGAACAGGTATGGGGCACACACGACATGGGGACAGGGACAGACCCGTACATTGCAGGGTCCCTCTCCCCAGGATTTCAGGGGAGAGGCACCTCCACAGCTTCCAGCAGAGAATAAAGCAAGCGATGGAGACCTCTCTGCTCATCTGGTTTTGTCCACCTTGAATGACTCATGCCATTCCATTCAGATACTGTCACGTCAGGGTAACAAGTCAGTGTTAAGTCTTTGTAACTTTATGGCACACTATTAAAATAAACTTCTCAAACCTGAATACTTCTGCATTATATCACATTCAATTCTAGGGCTCTGCCACAATCACAAAAGTAGGACTAGGGAATAATGGGGGTCAAAATAGAAATCCAGAGATACATTGTTCCTGGCTCAGTGAGGGAATAAATATCCCCTTCTTTTGAAGCATCCATGTTGGACTATTCCTGGCACAGGTTTATCTGAGACTATAGGTTATACAAAGGTTGCTCTTCTTTTTGTAAAGAGTAACACAGAAGGTGCTCACATGCTGCATGATGCTGTCTCAGCTCTGTAGTCCTCACTTAAATCAGGACTCCATGTGTAGGAAGAAAACATGATGGACAGAAGACCAAGTGAAGGTAAAGTCTGTCCTAGTTCAACCTCTTTTAGTGCAAAGTGTCTTGAATATCTAGTTAGCACCAATATTTGCCCCTATTAGGAAAACCATAAGAAGATTCTTCAGGAAAATATCTATATACAAGGATAATAATAAATTCAGATCAAGTGTTCTTGTGTATGAGAACAGACCCATGAGATCTACCTTGCTATCCAAAGGATACTATGATTAGAAATCTTCTATAGTCTTATTTGAACTGTATATAAATTTACATTCCTTCCATATTTTCTCCTAGGTGAATGCTCTGATGCTGGAAGCTTATCTATCCGTTTCTGTAAATACAGAACTAACTTTATGACCAGAAAATGCCATGCCCTGCACATTTAGTGCAAAGGTAATGGAAGGCACACTAATGCTTCCACTGCCCACACAGATATTTGATTACCACTGCCAAAACTCTTCTGTTGTTTTTCAACCAGTCCCCACACGCTTACAATTGTGATGTTCCTCCTTCCAGCACTGAACCTCTCTTTAGCTGTCGTGGGTACACTCAGCATGGTATTGGTACCTAGGCTGGCTCTTTTTGTCACTGTGTTGCAGTGCTTTACAGCTGGCCACTTCAGTATATTTGGACAAATAGTCTATCATGTCCCTACATTCCAGATATTTCAGGACCTGCTCTATTCCCTTGTATATTCATTCTAAAGGTTGCATTGGCATTTGAGAATAGGTTGCTATATGGTCTCTGTGTCCAGACAATGGATCTTCATTGAGTACACTGAAGGGGCTTCCCAGACTTTCTGTGTGAGTTTCCCTGCCTGGAAACAAGAGCCCATGGGTGAGCTGGAGAGGTGCAGTGCACGCTAGGGACCAGATCAGGCCATGCCACAGAGAGCATCTCAGTGTAGGTAACATCTCCCTGTACCATCAAGGCACATATTCAGCTCCCTGTATGCCTCAGTCCCTCTTGGTACATGTACCTTCTGTGAGACCCTTACAGAGCACCTCTCCCTGATTTTTCTGTCTCTTTTCTGTCACAGTCCTCTCACGGCATGTTCAGTCCAGCAAATGCAAACCTAAGTGAGTTGTGAGGACAAGTGGGTTGCTCGGATCGTCTTTTCAGATTCACTTCTGTGAATAATTGAACAGATGTATTTCATTTGCTTTGTTAGAAGACTATATTTTTTCCAAATATAGAAATTTTTCATGAATGAAAATTTTTGAAAAGCTGCAGATGCTATAAAAGTTTATTGTTCTAGACAATTCATAGAAAGTAGAAACCACATAAATGACTCAGCTGACCAGTCAGGCAAAGGAAATTGTGAGCTCTCTGTGGTGATTACTCTAAGGAAAGGTTGTTATGAGCAACCTAAGCAGTTCACCAACTGAATTATGTCCATCAGGAGAACTCCTCCTCAAAAAAAAAGCAGCTGGAACATAAAAGCCTCAAAAGCCAATCAGTGAGGAAAGAATATCTGGCTATTTGCAATTAAAAAAAAACAAAAAACTAGCATCTCAGATCTTCATTTCCTTCCTAGGCAGGCTAATCTTCCCTGACTGGAACATTCTGCCAGCCAAAGCCTGTTAAAAACATAGCTAATGGACTTCATTCCTTGAGTTTTGACTTGCTGATTTGAGCTGCATTTAAGTAGAAGGCATTTGTAAAATACATGCAAATAAACAAGGATTACTATAATTATTATTTCTACTATTGTTGTTGATGTTTCTGTTGTAATCACCATCATTATCACTATCATCATTATTAGCAGCAATATCATTGCTATTAAAAAAAACTGTTATTCATTTCTACCTCCATAGCTTTTAAGAGCTACAGACTCATAAATATTAGGACTATACTGTACCAGCTTTATCCAGTCAAGCAAAATGTACAGTGATATCCTCCTTAGTTTCTAGCCCTATTTACACCTGTGTCCAGTTCTGCAGGAGAGGGATGTAGGTGGATGTCTGACTTTCACACATGGTTCCCTGAAGAAACAATAATTTTGTATGTGGCCTAAAAATCAAAGGGACGGTAAATATTAGTGCATGGATCAAGAATGATTTTTTCATGAAAATCTAACTGTAAATACTTCACAGTGATGAACAGACCAGTATTTTAAAGTGTCTGCTCTGACAACCCTTAATAAATTACAAAATGGCTGAACTACCCAGAGCTGCCACTACCAGCCTGTGCACTTGCAGCAGAAAATGTTTTATTGCCAGACAAATGCTTGTGTGGTTGTATTGATGCAAGAGACCACAGCACCTTGTGAGAAGTAAATCACCCATGTCTATACCAGTCCCTTCTCCATCTCCCCTGAAAAGAAGTCTTATCAGGTCACCAGGTGCTGTGTCAGCCCCTGCCAAACTATCAAGTGTTTGTGATTACCCAGCACCAAAGTTAAGCAGAGCAAGTCATATGAGAAAGCTGTGATGATGAAGCATCTTCCAAGAGGTCCTTCATCTTATGCCATCAGCTGTAGCCTAGGCTCAAGGCTGTCCCTGTGGTCTGAAGTTTCACTGTGAAACAAGGGCTGTCACTCACATACCTCCTGGTAGATTATATTTTCACTGCCCATGATTGCTCATCAAACAGACACTGTTGAACTTACAAAGCTCTCAGTGAAACCTCCTACAATTTCTTTGTGATTGCAGTGACGTTTCCTGTTGTAAATGCCACATTCTTAAAATGTGAGCTTTGTTGTCCCTGTTTCCCAAAATTGCCTTAGCCATTCTGCCCAATTTTACGCTAAAGGACATGAGCAAATGAAGCAATTGGCACATGACAGGTTGTGATACAGACCTATGGTTAGTAATATACTGAAAGGCAAAGAACTTCAAAGTACTGCACATTTACTTCAGACTTAAGCATACATGTGGATAGTTTCTGGAGAAAAGCTGACGAACTCCTGTAAACTGTGAATTTGTGTCATAGAAATATAGACAGAGTAGTTCAGGTTGGAAGGGATGTCTGGAGCTCTCTAGTCCAACCAACTGTTCAGAGGAGGGCTGGGTATGGGTTGGATCAGACTGCTCAGTCACATCTTGAAAACTTCAAGAATTTTTCTCATTTTATAAATTGGTATGAAATTCTGCCACTGTTGTGAGGCTGCATAATGACAGCATGTGGCAAAGATCTATAGTCAAAGAATTATAGTATCAATCAACAGAGGTAGAATATTATTCTTCTCATCCTGAATCATGTCACAAGGTGGGACAATAAATATAGTAAGCACAGCCAGAAACACACAGCATATTCTTGTTATCCAGAGCAGGAAAATTAAAGGAATTGGGAAAACCATGGTTGTCATGAATGAGAGGTTTAGGTCACTTAGAGAATCACCATCAAAGATATTAGCAAAAGCATGTTTAATACAAATTTGAGAAAGTGTGACTTAAAGTCTGATGGCAAGGTTCACTCTATTGCTACAACATGGATGAAATATAAAAAGAGAAAAAAGATTAGAGTCAATTTTGAATTATTTACTCAGAGACTGAAGTTCCTAAAGGGTAAGGATGTAAATGGAAGGGTAAGGGTAGGGGTAGGGGTAAGAGTAAGGGTCTTGGTGGGTAAGGGTAAGGGTAAGGGTGAGGGTGAGGGTAAGGGTAAGGGTAAAGGAGACACTCCCATTGAGACATGAGGTTCAGAACTGACCCCCTTTCTAAACTTGTATTGGAGATTAGGTGTGGCTAGGTCCAATCCTAGTCTCAGACTTGGACAATGGCATATATTTAAAGGATTTAGCAGAACTTTATCATTTACTAATTTAACATTTACAAAACTCTTCAATAGGATTTACTATAGTTAAACAGGGAATTAAATATAGTTCAAGAAAGCAACATACACAGTACGTGATATACAGGGCGTTTAAACTGACACATAGACGTATAGATGCACATATGTAAATGTACAAAGACATACCTGTTAAAAGTTTCCCTCAAGTTCAGAGTAGTATTCATGTTGAATGCCTTTGAATTTCTCAATAGTCAAGGGTTGAGCCTGAAGGAGTGCAGTATCAGCCTACTCCCCATCGTCAGCTTTTGGGTAGTTCTGAGTATTGCAAAATTGGGAGTTTGCAAGCTCTAAGAGGCATCCCACTCAGAAAAAGATGCTAGAACAGCCTGCCGTGGTCCAGGAGAACTCAAAGGGCCTAACTTAGGGCCACTGTTTATAGGATCACAAGATGATTTGCTTTAGTCACCTGTCAACCTCCATCCTGGCCATAATTCAAGATGGCAATTACTGTAGATTTTTTAAAAGTCCAATAACAATGGTATCATTCCTCTTGTGCTATGATTCAGCAAGTAATGTTCTGAGGCTCTCTAGGGGTGACTGGGTATCTCTCGTCCCCCTCACTATTCAGGCAACCAAAGTTCCTGGTATGGACAGTGCTTTCCCCACCTCAGTCACACAAGATTTTCTGGTAAGCTTAAGGAAAACTTCACAAACCATCACTTCACGGCCCTGTGATGTCCCCAAGTCTCATTTGCCTCTAATATATCATCATCCTGACACTTTACTACTTCATGTCTTAAGCCATGTTAAATGCTTATTGTGTTCATAGCCTTAAAGGACCATGGAAATGCATTACTACCAATACACTTTGGGGCAAAGACAGATTTCATTACAAAATGAAAACAGAGCCATAACATCAAGAAAAACCTGAAAGAAAGCACAGAGGGAAACAGACACATCTTCTACCTTAATATCGTGGCAGGTCTTCATTTGCAAGTCACATAATTTAATAGGTGTGTATTTGACTCCACCTTATGGGATATGCACTAGCAACAAAATAATTTCTTTATTACATTATAAGAATTTATATTTCTGTCCACAGTGCTTCAATAATATAAATAACCAGCTCAGAGATTTTGTGACCAGGATACATAACACCCTCCTCTTTCATCTTTAAAATAACTTTAAGGCTCTTCCCTGCAGGTCTCAATAAAGTACAAAAGACTCATATGGCTCTTCCTTAATTTCTTTAGCATTTCTCAGTGGATATTTATTTATGGGAGGCAGCTGTCACATTTGAAACATGCTAGACATTTCCTCCACAAGAGAGAAATAGCCAATGTGTACAGAAAAAGCTTCCTTTCTCTTTCATCTGTGTTCAGACCATTAGGCAAGTAGTCAGCCTGATATGCATCTTATTTGAGAACTGGGCAGCTGTGGGGGTTCAGTTTGCAACTACTGATAAGGTTCTGAGGTGAAATCACCTACTTTACTCAAGAAAGTCTACCTTTGAGAAGGCATTTAATTTCATTCTTTTCAGTGGTTCTGCGGGACATTTTCATTTTCAGCTTTAGTTATTATGATGCCTTTCATCCCAAAAGACCTTCAAAGACACACCTAGCTGCAAAAATATCTTCATCTTGATATGAGGTTCTGCAGCTATTAAAGGATGTGTAAAAATTACATGACTGCTCAAGGCAGGGAGTGGTATTCTGTAATAATTACTACCAGAATTTCATCGGGCAGTTAAATTTTTCTTCAAAAGTTTAGATATTCTCTTTCTGGTGTCTTCAAAAGGAGCTTTCACCCATTGTCTGATTAGCAGAATAACCTATCAAACTCCTTCTGACTTTAACAGGTTTGGTATAGGTCCTAGAAGGACAGTAAACATGGATGTGAGTCTTCTTACTAGTATATACTTCTTTAACCCAGTTAAACAGCTGATTGGTCAAAAATAAATCGTGTTCAGTATTTATGAAACTATACAGGCTTCTCTTGTGGGAGATGCCAGGTTCTGTGAGGATGTCAATTCAGGGAGCCCAATGACTCTCCAGCCAGGTGGATCAGACAGCACAGAGTGCCCAAAGGATAGCTACTAGACACCTTTTAGCTGCATCACTGTGTCTCATATCTTATTTTATGTCTGGCTGATATCCATGTGATCAAATTTATATTACTACTTGTGATGTAGCATATTCTCCTGGTAATGCAGTAACCAAGTGTTTTACCCATGTAATATCTTCTGATTGCATGTACATATGTATTTTATGTATTTGCTAAAATCATATGTGTAAGATTTCGAAATATCACAGCCAGTCCTCCTGTACATATTTATTTGGCTAAACAACTGGATACCAGCACACTGAGATATCAAAATCAAATAGAAAGGATTTAAAGGTGTTCCTAAAATTTATTCCACTTATTTCATTTTTTTAGATTTTAATTTTTATAATGAGAACGTTTTCCATAATTATTCAAGCTCTATTATGAATATTCATTATACACAAATTAAATTGGCCATCATTTCCATTAGGTTTCTACCTTTCTAGCATTGATATGTAGCATTTTGTTGATTCTGGAGACTGAAACCATTTGTTTCTGTTTATTCTTGATAATCATGCAGGACTTATAGGTTTGTGAGGAAGCTAGAACATAGATCATTAAAAATACTGCTTTACTCAAAAAGTTGAGTTTTTCTGGTTAGTAGCATGCAGGCAAGAAGCAACCTTGCAGATTTAGGACTTAGTTTTAAAGCAGACCATTTTTTGTATTTGTCAGATGAACAGTTTAATTTAGAAATATAGAAAAGCAATAAATATAGATCTCCAAGACATTTTACGACATTTTTTCAGAAATATATGTTGAAAGAGAATATTTTCCAAGCATCTGATGTGTCATAATATTTCTCATTTTACTGACATAAACAAATGGCAAATATTTTATGCTTAGAAAAGTGTTAGACCTGAGCATCCCGAGCAAATTTTTCTTCATTCAATTAAAGCAGATTTCCTACACTCAAAATGTCATTCATAGGTTCTGAGTTGCAATTCCCAAAACAGTAAGAAAAACAGAGTCAGAAATATCAAATGCTACACTCTGAACCCACAGGTCATCGGTTTTCACTCAAGGGACTCAAAAGTCTAATTTTTCTCTTCTGTTAGGAAGTATGAGGAAAAGAAACAAGTGTGCAACAGGGGACAGAAGTCTTTGCAATACAGTCCCCAAAACATGGGTAATTGTGTTAGGAACATAATTATTCTCTTAAAGGTTATAGTAATTACATCTCTAATTTTGTTTGAATGCAGATTAATTCACTATGCTAAGATCCATGAGAAGAGAGAGAGATCCCTGGAGTTCATCAAGAACTGTTGGAAGAATTTTAATTGCAAAAAGGTTAGGCAGAAACATTTCTTCCTACAGAATAAGTAAAATAATGAAAAGTTACTAGAAATTTCCATGATCGTGTAGAAGGATAACAATTGAGTGTCCCATGAGAGTCACTTTGGTGAGTATAAGTGCAAAAAAGATACAAGTTTTTCTAAACAGATTTTACTGGATGCATGGAAAGCAAAAAATACCAGTCTCAAACAGCCTAATAAACAAGATAGACATACTGAAAAAGAAGAAAGAATATTGTCCTGAGCAACACAGCCCAAAAGCACACGCTTGAAAAGTTAAAATGATAATCCATGTTATGCAGTCCCATCTTTAAACTGACTATAATTCATAATTACCAGTTGTATCAGTATTTATGTGAATCAGAATAAGTGTTTCATCACAGATACACCTGTCTCTAGGAATGAAGTCTGCAACGTTTGGCTATGAAAAGTAAAAAGAATTTTTTTTTAAATAGTATTTTTTCCAGTGACAGAGTTAACCCCCGGTGTACTTTTCAAGTATTTTTAGAGATAGAAAATACTGCAAGGAGAGAAAACTAGCCAGCAAGTCTTTCATTTCTTAAATTAAATTAATGTTTTACTTTCTGAAATGAGACACCAGACACTTTGACAGTACATTTTTAAAGACCTGTTGATTTGTTTAGTTAGTTGCTTTTTCCTTGTGCTTTTTTTCTAGTTGTCCTGCTAGAACAGTGGCCACACAAATCTATTCTTGTTCTGGAGAAGGGAAGAATGACAGGTAGGTCTTTTTTACTATATGAAGAAAAAGGTTTCCCTCTGTAGTGGCAAGTACCTTCCTTCTCCCTTTTAAAAAAGAGTTGACCAGGATAAAATCTTCCCCTGCACAAGATTGTATAAAAAGAAATCGTTATTTCTTAAGAATTTCAAGTAGCTCTGCAGATATCCAACAAACAAAAAAAAAATGCTTAATCTGTTAATATCCATATTCCAATTGGATACCTAATTTGCAACACTGGAGTTACACAAAACATGTATAAATAAAACAGCAATTAACCTTTAGTTCTCAGCATTTTCTCTTCTACCCAACCTTGGTCAGTTACCATAGTGATTATATCTACATGATCTGCAGATGTGACTCAAAACCAACTAAAGTCTTCATCTCAGCCACATCTCAGTATGGCACCAGGATAATTAAAAATCTGTTAAAAGAGAAATGAAAGTGCATCTCAAACACTAAGGAAAAAAAAAATCCAGTTCAAAGGAAAATTACTGGTGGGGGAAAGGACTTTGAAACACCAGCAAAAAAAGGTGTCCTTTCATCAAGACAAGATGTCCTGGCCAGGCCTCAGAGTCTCTTCTTGAGGTCAGTGCACTGTGAACTTTCAGTGCCTCATGTGGTTCAGAGCTCAGCACAGAGCAGGGTCTGGGCTATTCACCAGCTGAACTCAAATTGTTTGCTTCCTCAGAGCTGAACCACACACCAAGGCCATATACTTATTCCATGCAGCAATTATTTTCAGCTGCCTATGTGTAGAGCTCTCTGTAATGGCCCAGGGAGTACACTCAAACCTTAAATTAACTCTTCTAGTCAATGTCTTATGAAGAAAACATTAAAATTGGCAGGAATTAGCATCTTGTCCTGCTGAGATTTTCTCAAAGACTTTCCTGCAGTTTCCATAAAAGCCAGAAAAATAGCAAAACCTTTGTATAAGTGTTCTGTAAGGAATTAAAGAGAAAAAAGGCTTCAGGCTTTGATTAGCCTCATAATTTTAGATAGGACTGCATTTTGGTTACCCTTCCTAAAATATCTATATAAGCATTGATATGGTACACTTAGAGAGTGCGCCAGTGAATTGGTATAATGCCTTCAAATGGAGTAGCTTTTTGCACAATTTCTTTAAGGCATCATCTGAGAGGCTTTGTTAAAAGTTCTTTCTACAATATATTCAAAAAGAAATTTGGCTGCACAGTGTTCACCATTATGGCATGGATATTTCACTGAGATAAGTAACATGGGCTTCAGAAAGAGAGAAAAGTGCACAGAGTGCTTGAAAAACGCACATAGTCTTTTCCTCTGCATCAGAAAGGAAATGAAAAGTAGTGTCTGTGTCCCACAGGCTGGATCATGTAGTGCATTACCACAGTTTTATTGGAATCATCATCATAAACTTCATGTAGCATCACTCTTGTTAATGCATCACAAAAAGCTTTACAGACTGAAGAACCTCTAGAGGATTAAACAAATCGTGCTAACAGTAACAGAAGAAAGTCAATTAAATATAGAGAGATCCATATAGAAAAGCTGTATGAGTGCATAATGGTACTCTATGTACATAGTGTCTTTTAGCTGACAATTGCATCTTTCAGTGGCCTGGGACTCTGAGGTAGGGACACCTTATTTCTTTCTTTCATCTCAAAATAACTCAGTCAGAACTATAATCCACATTACCTGTTACAGCCAGTGCTTCAAACCAAAGTACTGCATTACCTTGAAGCTAAAGCAGAAGAGATGAGAAAAAAAAGACCTGAAGAGATAAAAGCATAGAGAAAGCGGGGGATTTTTACCTGAAATGTGAGCAAAGTTATTGATTAGGTAGAAGTACAAAGCAGAATCTTGGAGAAAAAGCCTGATGTATTTTGCTTTCTTGGGGAGAAGATGAGTTGAGAGTGCACTATAATCCCAGAACTCCAGAAATGTTAATTGTCTGAGGGAGAAGGAATCAGTGGGGTACCCCTGCAACAACATGGAACTTGGGTGGTTTGCTATGAACAAGTAGCTGCAGCCATCCAGAAAGCAGTATGGAAAGGACTGGCTACATGGACCCTAAGGCATCCTTCCTGGCTCTTATTTCTGAGATTCTGGTGATACAAATTATTATGAATTACTGTTTGTACAGTAGTCTGGCCATGTAAATGACTGTTTCTTTGTAAGTCACATGCATTATTAATGGTATCATCCTCATGAAACCAAACATCTTTATTCTACTGGGCAAAGCATGTAGAAGTTAACAACCAAAACAGAGCAGCATTTGTGTAACAGAACAATGTCATTCTTCTCTTTGAAATGAGGCCAGGTAGTAATCCCAGATGAAGCTGAAGTACATGACATGGGAGGGTGAATATCACTCACACTACCAGGCTATGGCTGTATGCAAGAGAGACTGAAAGTGCCATTACCTCCACTTGTGCATGAAATCCTATTCAGAATGTTTCGGTGATACGGATAGGAAGGGTAAACCTGCCACCTGGGATTGCTTAATGTACATTGTAATTAGCAGCACCAATTAACTAATTGTTAACCTGACAGGAGACAGTGCAGAAGCAGCCAACCTGCCTGCCTGTATTGTCCCAAATGCTGTTTTAAAGCCAGGAGTCTTGCAAAATATTAGGACTTTTATTTGTAACTGGAAAATGATGGCTAGATGCATTTTTCCTGGTACACCTATCTCAAGCAGAGTATTACCATTGCCTTAAACAATTTTCAACAGAGTAATCTGAAATTAGGAGTTTGGCAGCATTGACAACACCTCTGATCAAAGGTAAATTTTTTTCTTCCTATGCCCCACTTTCCCCCAGGGGAAAAATTTTAAAAAATAAATAAATAAATAAATAAATGATCCAAAAAAACCTAACCAAAAAAATAAATAAACAAACAAAAAAACACCATGACAACCTGAAGGAAATTGAGATCCTGGGGGTCAAAGTGTTAGATGAAGAGGAAATTTTAGAAAGATCAGACCAGGCAGAGGTCCAGTATCCTATAAGTGACTATGGCCTTTAAGAGCAACAGAATGAAAGGTAGTTCCAGACCATGAAAACAGCTGATATGAAATTACAATCCTGCCCTAGGTGCACAGAAGGAAATGTTGATCCACAGGTCACCATAGGAAAGCCTGCATTTTCTGATCCTACCATCAATAGACTAATTGTAGGATGGCACTGCGACCCTGCTGCTGTCCCATCATTGAACCCAACCTGCTGCCAGGGAACTACTGTAGAATTTCCTGGGTCATCTGATCTATAATGCTTCTTAGACCAAGGTCCAAACTTTATAAATGCATTGTAAATGTAAATGCTTGTCAGCATTCTTGAAACAGATGGTTTTACTTTAACTACAGCTAACCACAAGCAAATTTCACAGTAGCTACTGCCATAATATGTAGTAATCTGGATCTTTGCCATGAAGGAATTAAAGGAACCAGCACTTTATGAGAAAATCATTTGGGCTTCCACCTTACTTCCTCCAGATATATAGCAAAACTCAGATCTATTTCTGAATTAATAAATCGTAAAATACTGGTTGAAACAAGGAAACACAGCAATGTTAGCCAGAATTAAATGCTTTCTCATTTCTCTGCAGTCTCTAAGTATTTCTTCTTTAAATTTTACTCAGACACACACTGGTGGATCCATTAGCAGAACTCTGTTTCTTCACAACTTGGCTGTCTAGTGCACAGCCACCCACTGTTCTACTCATCTCTCCACAGCTGCTTCCCATGCTCCAGGCACCACATCCCTCCCAGAGAGCTGCCAGCTTTAGCAGACAGGATGTCTGGACCCAAATGTGTTGTGTTTCTTTATAAGCCAATAGACCTTCAGCATTTCTGTGAGGTATTCCAGTGGGTTTGGAGTCCCTGTATTCATGTGACACAAAAAATGTAACTTCTCTCCAAAGACCCTTAGAAGCAGAGGAGGAAGATGTACAACATTAAGAAAGAAAGAAAATTTAAAATTCAGTCAATATAATGTTAACTACAGCCTCTCACTCAGCTTATTTAGATTATTTCTGACTTGCTAACACTATGGAATGGAATGGTCTAACATTAAGTTTAGATTTGGCAGATATTCAGTGGTACAAAGGACAAAAAAATCACCATCCCAGAATGTTCAATATATTCTGATATTCCAAATCTAGTTCAAATTATATGGCAGGGATATTTGTAGTCTGCAGAATTCAGTGTAGCATACAAAACCTCAGCTGGCTTAAAAAAACTACCTTAGGTACCAAAAATATCTTAGCTATGGCAGCAGAGGTGTCCATTTCACTTTACCCAGGAAAATCTTTGCTGCATTAGGATCGCTCTTTCTGATGCAGCATTTATAGAAAAAACCTTGACATTTGTAGTCCCAGGAATTAGGTCTGAGGAGATCTAGAACAAAACATTGAAGAGTCCTGACTAGGTAAGATTTTGCATCTAAACTGATGGACCCACAGGACTACTGGTGGGAAAACCCACTCTTATCCTCTACACCAACACCTACAGCCCAGCTCCCAATGTGTGGGGCCTTTGCAAAGTCAGGCAATAATGAGACATGGCCTATGCCATGGCCCCTCTTGATCACCTTACCTTTCAATTCCTGAGACACCTCCTTCATCTGTGTAAACCATTTCAGGTTCTTTGTACCACACCACAATCTGACCATGTTGCAGTCTTCTCTGAGGTTTGACTTCTGGTTCATTAAGCAGCTGACACTCCTGTTCTTACTTTCAACAAGCCTCAGTCTGAACATATATGATATTTTCACTGAATAATGACACCAAGCTGAATAATGACAACAATTACTGTGGTGTCACTTACATTGGAGATTTCTTCTTCTGAAAGGCTATAGCCCATCTCCTTCAGCTGGGACTTTTTAAACACTCTGGCAGGCTACTTCCTCTGACTGCTTCAATCTCCACTGTGCCTGAACTGATAAAGTGAGCATCTGAGTCTTCAATGATATCAAGAAAAGCTAGCAACTTCAACTGGCATCAAATTTTCTTGAAGTACTATGAATAGATGCCTTTTTTTTTACTTGTTCTTAAGGGTAAGATGACATCAATGAGTTTTACAGAGGTTGGAATTCTCTTATCTACCCTTTAATATCTCTATATGTCCTATATTACAAATTACTATTAGGGAATGCATATCGCCATGTTATCTGATTTTTACCCCACAATAACAATAAAACAAAAACCCACACCACCTAACTATGTGCCAAGAGCACATCACCTTTTCTATTTTACCATGTAAGCCTGAGATTCTTTCATTGCCTAAAGTACTATTTACAGCTTATCTAGCTTCAAATGTGCTTTAAAATACAAATCTACAACTTTGCAATAATGACACTTTCGCATCTTCTGATCACTTTTGGGAATTCAAAACTGAAAAGCATATTTGAATGGCACCTCTGGGTCATGTGCCCATGCAGTGGAATTCTTAGGTGAGGCTTTGGGATGTTGAAAAACACAACAAACACAGAAGAGCTGCTCCATTTTGTAAGATGTTGTAGGAGGACAAGAAAGTTGGAAATGGCATAACACAGTTATTCAAGGATAAACTGTTATATAAGAAAGAGGCTTTAAGAAAGAAAAGTAGAAAAATATAATACAAAAGGCTAAGAAGGGATAGAAATATTTCAAAGTCTTTCTTTGCATTCTGAGCATCTCAGATCAACAGATCGCAAGGTATCATGGACAATGGAGATTTTTATTCTTCGTTCCTACTCAGAAAAGCCAAGCAGATATATTTTACTTGTCCAGGATTGCACTGCTATTGACAAAGGCAGAAAAGTGCTCTAGAAAAGAATCCATGGCATGATGAGGGAGGTAGGGGAAGATTTTCCTGACTACAGATATGGTGGTGTACTTGGTCTCTCTCCATTTTTTCCAAGACTTCTGTTTCCTGAAAGTATCAGCTGCTTGCTGGGAAGAAGCAAAAATTAAACTTGAAATGACTGAGATGTGTTTCAGAGAACTTTTTTGGGGATTCATACGATTAAAGTCAGATTCTTCTGAAAGTATTTCAAGATAAACTTCCATTCATGGCTTGAATGCAAAGCAAAAAGAGTTTGCATTTTTAAGTGGAAAAATGAATGGCATCCTTTGTAACTAACCTCCTCATTAAGTTTTCCTCCTTCTTCCTTTGGGCTTCCCAATTCACTGGTTTACACTAAGCTTACAATGCAGCACAGTTGAAGAGTCTGTATTTTCATCATCTTCCATTGGAACTCTCAAGGTCAATCTACTAATCAGTTCATTTTTCTCAGAGATCCACAAGGGTTGATTACCCCAAGGGCATCACTAATTAACATTCAAGTTTGAAATAGAAGACTGTTAAGTTTGATGCTAATTAAAGCTGGAGAGTTTCATCCCCAGAAGCCCACAGTGAATCAGTTTCAGTGTTAGAATATGTTTTGCACCACCTATTTTTTTCACTTTTACTATTTCAGAAATTCCTTCTGGAATCAAATGTGTCAGACCTCTCTTCTGTCCAGTTTAATGGTCTGAGACATATTTGTTAAGCTTTAAAAACCTCTGTTGTTATTTCAGTGGTCATCAGACACCTTACACATCTTCATGCAATCTGGAGGGACATTTGTGAACATCCAGCAATTTCCACACTTTAAATCATTCACTAAACATAAAGTCTGCTTCATCTTGGAACCCTGCCCTTCACAGGAGATTTTAGTGGGCATGAAGGTGTTTGGAGGATGAGAAAACTTTTCTTTGACCTCATCCAAGCAAAATTGGTTATGACGTCCCTGATACATATACAAAGTTCACTGAAGACTTCTTCCAAATCATGTAAAATCAGTGGGAATAATACCACCTGTTTAAAGAGACTTCAGCTCACATTTTACAAATACATGAGAAATTGAAGTTTTATGTGTTGCTAATGCATATTCATATTTTTAGATATCTTTACCTCATGGATTTCCTGCCATTTCTCATTCACCCCCAGATACATAGAATAATTAGTCTGGATACACTTCAGGAACTACCAATAGCCTATTAACTTGTCATTTCCAGATTTATACACAAGGCACTGCATCACCCTCAGTGTCACTGAGGTTTGATGTCCTGCTATTTTCTTTCTTTGATAGGGCCAGGGTCTCTGAGGGACAAAGGATTGGAAGTAATGTGCTGCACCCATTAAAATTAATTGCATGCAAACATTAGAAGCCAGACATCCATTTCAATCATGAAATATGGATAAGGATTTGCTGAAAGCCATTTATATTAAATTACTTTTATGATAATATTTAACTTTTTGGTATTAAATATTTAGTGCCCTTCTGCTTCCCCAATATGACGCACCTTAAAGCTCCCATATTTTTGACAGAACAGCAGAAAGTTGAACAGGCTGACAATTACCTTTAATGCTCATCTTTGAGCCAGAGATGGACAAATAAGTCAGAGCTATGAGCACCTGCATGATGCAGCAGTGGACTAGGTGCCAACCAGTTGCGGCCAAATGCAGAACATAAAACTTCAGAGACAGATCCAGTCTCACTTTTATGTTACAGCCAAGAAGAAGCCAAGATAAACTTGGTGCCACAACCACAGAACCATTGATCTCAACTGGATCTCTTACCATAGCAGAGTCAGGACTGCCCCCTGCCCTGCCCCTTACAGAAAAAAAAAACCTTTCCCTCCTTGCTTTTTTCTTTTGTGTTCCATAGTAATTCAGAGGGGGAAAAAACCCAAAACATCAAAAGCAATTGTGCATCTTGATTCTGCTTCTCTTTCTGATTTGGGTAAACTTGGTATTGACTTCAGCTTCCTGGGTAGGTAACATGGGAACTCTCTGTGTACCAGCTGCTTCTGCTCCTGATGATCAAAACCAATAGCTCAGATTATGTTTCACTAACAGCAAAAGAGATGCTTCAGCTGCTCATAAGGGAATGACTAGAGTGGGATCAGCAGTAATGGCCTTGAAACACTGGCCTCTGAACAGCCTGGAGCAACAATATGACATGCAGAGAAACACCCAGCTGCTGGTTGTGATCAAAATCTCAAGTGAAAGACCATGCAAATAAAACCCATCTTATCACTGGCAGTATCAAAGATTATAGAAGGCACATTTACTACTCTTCACAGAGCTACTCAGTCCTGGGGATGAAGAGAAATTAACCACAGGAATATTAACTTTCAAGGGAAGTTGATGGTACTTGCTCTCTTGCTAAAGAAGTGTATTTGACTTGGTAGCTAAAAGTTGGCCAGAGCTGTTTAATCATGTCTGTGGCAAATATTCAATGTAATCCATAAGCATCTATGTGTAATTCACCTTTAATTTCACTTAAATGCAAAAATACTGTACATGGTTGAAGTTAGTTCCTCTCCCATTCACTCACACTGAAATAGGCTGTCAGGTTTCTTCCTCTTCTCTCCAAAGATAAAGAGAAGCTGTATATAGCTGTAAAGAGCATTGCTGTACCTTTTTGGAAGTACCCATCATGTTTCTTCTTTTGCTCAAGTGTTTCAAGGAGAGTTTAGACTCACATAAAAATCAGTTCTTGTCAGAGATAATCAGAGGAGCAGCTCTGTTTCTTTCCTCTTCATTCAGCCAAACTTGTGGATGAAAAACAGGTGCTTGAAGTTGAATTCAAGCAAGCCAACTGGCAGAGTGCACTGCCCATGGAGTTGGCAGTTCCAGTGCAGGCACCCAAGGCTACTGATGTAAAATCCTATTTGGTCAATGCTGTGCATAAAATGGGTTCCTCAGTTTTCAATGGCAAGCTCTCGCAGCACTTCGTAGGAAAATCCAGCTACTGAAGAAAGCTACAGCACATTAGTTCAGCTACAGGGGTTATGGCAAATGCACCTACCAGTCTTCAGCTCTGTACATGAGCTTCCCAGAGGATGTGAAATTAAGTTCTTAGTCTCGGTCTCTATCCTCAACATGTTCAATGGCTTGAGGCCAAAATCAGCTAGAAGCTAGGCACCCAGAAAATGAGAAACACACACATGCTGTGTTAAAAAAAAAAAAAAGCCTTAAATGACCTGCCAACTTCTTAATAGAAATCTCCTACAAAGATTTTTTTCACAATGGATAAAGAAATGGAGAAGCAAGCATAACATCTATGTCTGTAATATGTCAGGCAGCTGCCAACTCACAAGAATTTCCTTTTCTTCCTGACACTCCTTGTCTTATTGGCTGCACATTGTTTAACATCTCCAACACCTAACAAAGGCATCTCACATGAAATGATTTCATGCCCTGTGTAAGCCTAACTCAGTCCACAAGTGGGGACTCATGCTGTGCCCTGAATGAGGCTCCATACGAACAGGTACCAACCACCCCTGCATCATCCAAGTGCACACTGCAAGGCATAAAAGGACAGCTAAGATTTCAAGGGCAAGTTTGGTAACATCTGCATTTCTTGCTCAGGCTAAGACCCATTATCCAAGCTGTCCAACTTATATTGCCTAGATGGTGCAATGACCTAGAGTGAAAAGGTGAGCAAACACAACATAGCGTCCAAATCCACTAGTTTAGACCTGAGTGCCACCTAGGCCCTTGAGCTGGTATAAAAAACATAACCTTTCTTAATACAACATTTACTGGCTTTAAGTTAGGGGAATTCACAATCTTAATGTTATGCCTGTTTTGTGTGAAGCTTTTCTCAAAAGATGCTACCCAAGAATGTGAGCTGAAAAGCAAGTTCTCACTGATTTCTGTAGAGGCAAGGCCAGATCTCCCGTGAGAATGATGATCCTTCAAGCATGTCAATCTGCTCCTTAGGATCTTTGACCCAATCCATAAAATCATTACTCTCGTGTCCTGCTTGAAGAGGTGCCTCTTCAAGCACAAGATAATGTAAAAACCCTGTTTGATTGAAATGTTTAAAATTTAGCTTGGAGGGTACAAACTCTGAGTGCTGCTGCTGGGCAGGATCAGAGCTTCCTGTTCCTCCTGTCCTCCATTCCCTATGTTTTCCTTTGTACCAGCTCTGTGGTGTGTCAGTGTGTTCATAGAGCAGCAAGCAGAAAATGGCCTGGGGTCCTAGGAGTCTACAAATTATTACCACAGAAATAGCAGTTAATAATTATGTCTCTGTATGCACTGGGACAACTGAGTCCAGGGGATTTATTCATAGAGGAAAAAAATAGTACATTGTGTGGTCACGTAAAGTGTTTTGTCTTGTGCTGACAGCGCATTAAAAATAATGAAAGGTTGTTTGTTCAAAATTGGAATTTATTATGAGCATCTTCTTTCCATCCAGTAGTGTGGTCCTTGATGTTGAGCTGCCTTTCAACCTGATGCAGGTAAGAGACAGCAATCCTCATGCCCTAGGCCTCATCCTCAGACCCCTCATGTTATGGCCAGCTCTTCTGACCAGGCCCTAGCAGCTTCTTATCTCTTCTACTGCATACTATTTCCTCACCGGATGAGTGCAAGGGTGCTGTAATTCCCCAGCCCTAGGCTGCTAGCATCCAAGGTCAGGCTGAGAGCAAATGTATGCTCAGCACTTACAAAAGCACAACCTGTGCTTGTGAGGCAGCAAGTAATTTTGGCTGTGAGTGACACATCTTGGCAGAAGGAATGCCAGTCATGCTGGTGACATTTTGCCTGCCACTATCTACAGATGCTCACTTGTTACGAGTACAGGTTGCGCTTGTCTCGCGCTTTGTAGCAATCAGGCCTTTTCCCCAGATTTAGGTGAAATGGTCTGAAAAGGGACAAAGGTTCAAGGTGTAGGAGCAGCAGTTTAAGAAGTGGTTTTGATGCCTACCCAAACAGCCATTAGAGGCAATAGAAGTGCTTATCCAGAGCTGGCAGAGTATTTCAAGTGCTTTGAGTGCACAAAACTGTGATGGAAGTGACAATCAGATGATGCCCAATCATCTTTTCTCATTGGAAAGGGCCTAAATGCACAGTCATTTTCAAGAAGATAAAACTGGTCTAAGGGAAAAAGGTTTTGTTTGAGGGCTTGAGTGGTGTCGTGAACAAGTCAAAACATATGTTAAAGCAATTGTTCATAGCCAGTGCTTGTATTAGAAATTTCCAGGGGAAAATGAAGCATATCAGGTAGGCGGAAAGCATTAATAGCATAGACTTTAAACTTCCATTGAGAAAACAAAGCTGACTTCTAAAGAGTTTCACACCTGACAGAATTTCATCCTTTCATGAAAACTAACCCCTAAATCATTTTGGTTACCTCACTCTTCAGAAATGGATAAGAAAGAAATTTAATCCTCAAAAAAAACTTATGCTTTCTAATCAGCCTACAAAAAATTCAGACCCTAATGATTTTAATACTATCACTTTAGTGTTTCTAAAACACCTCATAATTTGACTTGGTTATCCTGAAAAGTTATTTCTTCAGATAGCCTCATCAAACAAGGACTTCTAAAACCATTTCTGTTCTTCTGTTGACTCTGGCAAGGTATTCCTGAAACTGCTGCCATCTCCACTGAGTTTGTCCAGTAGTCAATGAGGAGCCCTGTCCAGTGAACAGCAAAGGAATAGACGCCCCCACACATCCTTTATCTATGTTGCTTTAGGCACAGCTGTGGATAGAGCACACAGCAGAGATAGGCATGTTCTCATTTGATTTAATACAGCTTTCTCTGGGCAGTAAAAAGGCCTTTGGCAGAACCTCATCCTGCCAGGCCAGTCCTCTTTTCCATTCCTTCACATCTCATACAGCTGTGGTGCTCACTCTAGTGTTGCTCTAATGCCAAAAATGTTTGTTCATATCAGAGAGATTTTAGGGATACAAGCGTGTGTGTGTTTGTGTAGTGATTTTGAAATGTCTTCTCCACTGTCAGTTGAAAGAGACCGAGAATAAAAAATCCAGAATGTCTGCCACAACTGGTGAATTAGTCAACTTTAAGGAAAAACTTAACTGCCAGAAATTCTCTCCTTTAACACCCCGCAGACCTCTCTATCCCATCCTATGTCACAAAAATATGCTTAATGGATCACACTGAAACATTGCAGAGTAGTAGGTGCTCATTTTACAGTTTTCATAAATTTAGAGCCAGATCCAATGGACTATGGGTCTGCTAATGTCAGACATGAATTGTTGCAAAAGCATATGATTCATCTGGGCTATTCTGTGATCATTGTTCTCCCAGAACTCAGGCCAAGAATTTAAGTTAAATGGTCAACCATGTCAGTAGTGAAATAAGAGTTGGTCAAAATCAGTAGAGATTGAACTGAGCTCAATAAAATATATTTTATGGCTTCAAGCAGGAGCCCAGTTTAGGAAAAAATTCTGTATTTATTCAGCAAAAGGACTTGTATTTGTATTATTGCTAGTAGATTTTGAAAAAAATCAACATCACAGACCTGCCCACGTCTCTGGTTGTCCACTGCTGAACTGGGTTCTTAGTCATATAAGTCAAGGTGAATTATTAATGACCTTGATCCAAGGAAGCAGTCAATCACATTCCTAACTTTGGTTTTATAACTAGTCCCATTGGAATCTATCGCACAGATCCAATACTTACAGGTACACATAGGTCTAAGTACTTTCCTGCCTAAATCTTTCAAATGGGGAGCTAATATTTATAAACAGGATGAATAAAAGTATAAAGTGATCCAGACCAGGCAAAAGTGGAGACCAGTAAGTGCAACTGAAATATGTGTCTAATTATTGGAGAAAATGCAGAGGCAAAGGGATGCAACTCAAAACTCTAGATACAGACATTACATGATGTACATGAACTGCAATACTGAGTAACAATGTAGCCAAAGGACAGATTTCCCCAAAAGCTCGGACACAATATTGCCACTGCGAAAATTAATTTAATTAGATTAATAAAAGTATGAAAGTCCCCTTGCAAACATGACTACTCACATATACACAAATGCAATTATTTTTTGTTTAACGGACAGGGGAAATATGTGTGTGAAATTAGCAAGGAGAAGAACTACTGCAAAGCAAACAAATAACATGGGAAAGGGCTAACTGCACAGTCAATGCAGCAAAGATCCTGTGTTCTGTCTATGACTCAAGGAATGAAATACAAAAGTTAAGAGCTCACACCATGAGCTCCCAGCAGTGTGACTGTTTATGTGCAACAAAAGGACTAAATAAATACAAAGAAATGGGGAGAAAAAAGTTCCATCAGCAATTTTTAACCATATGTTTTTTAAAGAAATAACCTCTCATGGAGCTTTAGCTCCACTTACTGGCTGTAAATTAAAGTCCTCATATATACTCGAAGGACAGCTCCCAAATAATTTTTACTGCCTTCAGTCTGGTCTCCCTTTTTATCCATCTGAGCTCCCCTGACTGACCTTGGTGTGGCTTAATTCTGAGACACAGCATTCAGAAGAAGTCAGTGAACTCTGCATGGCCACACCAGCATTCACCACATTTCTTGTGCTCTGAACTCCCCAGGCTGCCCAGCTGCTACTGGGTTAGTCCACGCCTGGCAAGGTTAAAAAGGGATACCAGGATCTGGAACATGGCAGACTGAATGCAATTGTGATTCTCAAAGCAGAGAAATCATCTACAAGTCTTTGTACAGTTGCAAGATGTAAGTATTTATCTGCATGAGGCAGTGGCCCTGCCACCTCACTACCAATGTCTTTTTAAACCTAAAGAGTTCCTCCCTCATATCACAGAGCCATGGAGGCTGCTATGCTTACTGCTGTGCTTATCTGGCTTGGCTCCTCTTCAGCATCACAACTGGATTTGCAGATTGAGTTACCTTAATCCTCCTCAGTCTTATCATGGAGTGCCTGTGGAGCATGTCAGCACATACACTTAGGAAGAACAAGAAATGCCACATATAAGATGAACTACAGTGTCTAAATGTGGGCATGGAAACAGCTGGAATTCACTGAGTTACCCATGCACTACGGCAAATGGCAAATTGTGGACTCTGTAGGAATAGATACAACAGTACCTATAGGTAGCTGATCAGAGAAGAGCAGGGCAGCCTGAACTTACACCAGCAATATTCCAGGGATCTCAGCAGTTACCCATTCAGGCATGGAGAAGCACACATGATCCAAAGAATTACAGAGGACCTCACTAGCAGAAGGAAGAAAAATTCCTTCCAAACTAGGGAGAACAGGACATGCTGTGAGTGGTCAATTTAAGGGCATTGCATTACCCTAATTAAGTCTGAACAGCAAATGGCAAAAATTCCTTTACAAAGACAGAAAGCAAACAAAGGTGGACTGAGAAAGCCATGAGACAACTGCCTGCCAAAGAAACTACACATTCATGCTACCTATAATATCAGACCATCATCAAGAAGGGAAACAATGTTCTCAGCCAATCCCCTGTTGTTCAGTACTGTAGATTCTGGACGTGTAAATAGCTTTATAGATGCCAATTTTCACAAACATTTCTGACCATCAGCAGGGTGAAACAGACTGGGGATTTCCCTATGTATTTCCTAGCCATGCCCCAATTCTTCTGGGAGGAATCTCAGGAGTGTGAATTAACCACCTGCTGTTGTTCTTGCTCACAGTCTTGTACTTCACCCAAGCATCTGATGCCTGTCGCAACGTGACAGATTGTGGTGGTACACGCAGGCAGTGGGTAAGGCAGAAGCACAGGTGGTAGAACACACTGTTTCTGTGATCACTCTGTGTCTGCAGGGAGTCGAGGCTACCCCTTGACCTGCTCATTTGAGGCATAAAATATTGCAGCACAACTATACTAGCAAAGCAGTCATCTTTAGGTCAGGGTTAACTGAACCCATCCTGACCTTACTTCAGCTTATTTTTCTAGCGTAGAAAAGCCCAAAGGCATAATGCAAAGTAACACACATTAAGAGGGACTACCTTAGAAAGGTTACCTCTTCATTTAATCATACATTTCATTTATTGCTCAATTAACATACCTCATGCATTTTCATCCCTCTATTACAGCTGCAGTATCTTTAGACCTGGAGCTGTACTGCTCTCTTTGTGGCATTTACTTTTATGTACTCAGATAGGTAAATCATTTTCTTTAGTACAGGCTGTCAGCATCTATCCTTCCAAAGGAGATGATAATTTATGTGGTATTTTATGTATGTCAGGTATGTATCACAGCAAAAATACCCTTTTTTATCTCCTTAGCTCCCTATCTGCACTAGGGTTGGAGATATGCCAGGCTGTGTGCAGGTTCAGGACCCAAGACGACAGCACAGACCCCCATCTCTAAAGTCTCCTGCTCACCAGGATCTTTGGTCTCTATACACCAGGTAGCACCTAACTTGTCTGTCATCTCCATGAGTAAGAAATGCAACACAACAGTTTAGAAATTCACAAGGAATGATCAGGAACTTTCTAAGCAGACTGTGTCTCTAATAGATGAAATTATCTCTGAACACAGGGTGAAAGATTTCATTCATTCCTACAACAGCTTTTCATCATCACTATATTGCACCCTACATCAGAGCACACACATGCAAAGCTAATTTAGACTTCTGAAAAATTGAGTACCAATATAAGGTGCTGTTGTACACCAGCCCATTTTTAACTCTAGTTATCTGTAAATATCTCTTTGTTTAAGAAAGTTTAACTAACACAATATTTAGACATCTAAGATGTCTATAAATCACAAGCACATAAAATAATCCCATAGCATGGATGCCAGATGGCCCATGTTATGAACTGACTGAAACTTTGGATCAAATTTGCAAACATAGTGTTTTCACGGACTTCTCCTCCCCAGCATTATATTAGGTGATATTCATTAAAACTGGTGATGCAGTTGAAGTAAAGGGAATAATGCAGAGGTAGTTCAAAAGGAGGATTCAAATATTTCAGAAGCTGGCAGAAAGCACGAATGGACCGTCCTCATATCCTGCCTGACAATGCACTTGCAGCAGTCTTGTCCCAGCCATGCTGCAGCACCAGGAGTGCTGTCAACTAAATGTGGAAGCTCTTTTCCTTCTCACTTCTTAGTCATACTTAGGAGTTACTGCGGAGCCCTCCCTCCTCCAGGCTGAGATCTGACAGCCAGAGTAGGGCTATTGAATGAATCTCACTTTTCTCTCTGCTTAAGTCTCAGGGAGTTCTTCTGCCATGACAATGGGACTTTGAGTAGGACCTAAAGCTTGCAGTGGCTCCCTGCAAAAGAATAAATTTCACTCTTTGGTACTGTGTATTTTTAAAGTGACTGATTTTGCCATTCATCCAAGAAACCTGTTAAGGAAATATTAACATTGGAAATATTCATGTTGGTATAAATGAGATGTGAATGGAAATGTGGGTATATAAAAGCACCAGAAAAAGAATGTCAGAGCAAGTGTCAAAGGACTGGTGAGCATTAACTGCCTCAGAACACCAAATCTGTGATTTATGAAAATGACCATAGAAAGTAAAAAAAAACTTAAACATAAGGTGAAGGTAGAGAACAGTGCTGGAGTCATAAAATACTCAGAAAAGGAAAAAGTATAATTAATGAGTTTTATCTAAAACACATATGGGGACAAGAAAAATATAAGGCAACAGGTACAAACACCGGGAATTCTAAATAGAGGAATGTGTATTTCTCATATTCCTTATTTTTAACTACAATAAGCTACCACTGCAGATAGATTCCAGAATGAGTCTGCATATATTTCTTCCCTTTCTCACAATAAGTAATTTTCTTCATCCCTGTATTATCTGACCTCATTATAGCTTACTGGCTATCTTTCTTTCTGGGGTGCCAAATGGTGTAAGTAATATTTCCAGAGATCCTTCTGTGCACACCCTTTTCAAAAACTGGACCTTCTGATCCACTTGCATAGTTGCTGTTTGTTGTGTGAGTCTTATGACAAGTACATAAGTAGTTTGCAGCATATAGGGTAGATTTTGTTTTCCGGTTGTAGCAGGATGCTCTCCCCTGGAATGTGGTCAAACAACTCAGACAATACCCTCTCTACAAGGCTATCAGTGGTCAACTGAGAGGGAGTGTCTTGCTGGGTTTGATGTTGAATTATGCTAAAACCAATCTGATGCATCAACTCACAATTAACATCCTGATAGTGGAACAAAGATTTGGCAGATAAACTGCCAGGCTGACCTGGAGATACGAGTGGTAATCATATTACTTACATCATAAAAACCCAGTCCACTTTTATATGGTAAGTTCTTTTAACATGTTTGTTCTTGTACTGTGTGTATGAAGTTTTCTGCCTTGAAGTGGGGACACCCCTTCAAGGATACTCCTAGAAGCTGAGTGAAAGAGATCTGCACACAAGCATTGGTGTAGTGAGGTATATCAACCTCTGCTTGGTAATTGTGCCTTTTTGCTAGCTTTAACATGATTGCTTTGATATAGTGCTTTATACTATACTGTACAATACTAATACTTTTAGCTTTTACACTATGTAGCAATTAATTCAGAATAATATTTTTGTCTAATCGTTTGTCATAATAAATAATTCATTTTATATAAATATATCTGATTTGCCATCTTTAATCCTGCAGGAAAAGGTTACTTAATCCATTGACAGTCTGGGGCTAAGACTTGGTTCACTTGGTTCACCCATCCCCAGGCACCTCTCTGAGAAGGAGTTTATAATCCAGGGGTACTCTCTGCACCTCGTGGCTCAGCAATATGGCTCTAATAAACTTTGTCTGAAGCTCCCAAGATCATCCACCACACAGGTCTTATGTTTCTTTTCTAAAACAGTGTCAAAAGAAGAGTCAGTAGGTCCTCAAAGATGCTTAAAGAATATTGGATGGCCTCTGGAGTGATGGGCATTCCTTCACTAGGAATATTTCAACACTAGAGACAGATCTAGGCCCACTACAGCTCTTTGCAGCATTTGCTGGAATAACAGTAGCAGGAGACCTTGTCTCCTCTTCTGTGAAGGTTTATGGATGCCATCCCCAGCCCTGCCACAACTTATTGTGAGGTTTTATGTGAGCTGCTGACACAATTGTAACATGGAGTAGACACCTGTCCTGAGAATTGACTCATAACCAGAGTGAACTGCCTGCAGTAACATTGCCAGGATAAAATGGGTAATGTACAACTTCTACCTGAGGCAAGTTTGGAATAACCACTGTTGGTCCAAGAAGACTGAATGTTCTTTGGCAGAACACATGGCCCAAACTCAAGTTACAGCTGAGTGAAAGACAAAGAACTACACACAATAGGTGGGTGATGCTGAGTAACTGGCAGGGACAGTTTGTTATCATGCCTCTCATGACACTAATAGCAACAAACAGGTCATTCTCACTTCTGCCTCATCTTGTTGGAAATGACACAAAGTCTAAATTTTTTTTATATAACTTTAGTCAGGGGTTTTGTTCGCCTTTTCCAAGGGGCAAAGGAATTAAGTTTCTTTACAAAGGACTGTTTTACCACTTGAGGCCTTATGAGTTTAACATCTCAGCAGACTGGGAGTAGCACAGGAGATACACAAAAGATAACAACCATTAAGGAACATCAACTCCAAACATCACCCCGCATGGTCAGAGACACCTGGTCTGGAAAAAGATAGGAAAGAGAACAAAGAATTAGAACCTAACTAACACCAAAGGGGTCAATAAACATCAGGAAACTAAGTATTAAGAACTGTGTAACTTGGGACCCATGAACATTGAACCAATGAATTTCTCTGGGTTTTGACTCTATAAGTACATGAAAAATCTAGTAAAGAGCATGTGTGATGGAATGACTTTCTCTGCACAACCCAGGTGATGTGTGGATAAAATTATTTCTATTGCACATCCTGGCCAGAACAACACCCTGGCAAGAATGAAGTAGTGTCTTAATTCTCTAACACTAAAAAATGTTGTTGGAGAGTTTTTGTTTTTCCCGCAGTTCTGGTGACAATCTTGGCAACAGACAAAGCTGCCATCTGCCAAGAATGTGGAGGCAGGAGAAGCACTCTGTCCCCTACTTTGTGTGGCAAGTGGCTGAGTTACAGGAGGCCCTGAGAAAGCTGCGTAGCATCAGGGAGGCTAAGAAGGAACTGGATAGCTGGTTCCAAGCACAGTCTGCAGTGGACTCACAGCCCACCTCCAAAAACTCCTTCACCAGCACACACAGAACGGATGGGAGCCAGTAATGTTGAAGAATGGAAGCTTACAACAGCAAGGATCTGCAGAAGGAAAATGCTTCCTCTGAAGCTCAAGATGCCTTTGCAGGATCATTTGATGGCTCTGCAAGCTGCCAAGGCAAGACCTATCACATGACAGAAGACTCTGGAGCTGAGTAAGGTGGCACAATCTCCTCCCCATGTAACAACCAGCACAACTAAGGCAACAGGTGGAAGAAGTAGGCAACAGTCCTGAGAGCTATGTACACATCCACTTCCTGACCTGACACACTCTCTAGAGAGGTGTGATGCAGATTCTCCTGTCAGGGCTGTCACTGAGAAACAACTGAGCCTTGTACAGACCAGACTATTACCCACTGTTTTTGCTTCTTGGGGGTGCCAGTGATACAGCCAGGAGAAGTCTGAGGTGTATCAAGGATTACACAGCTCTGAGAATGGTGGTAAAGAAGTCTGGATCAGAGGCAGGTTTTTCATCAATCCTCCCAAACAAAGGAAAGGAGCTTGAAAGGGTCAGTCAGGTCTGGAGATTCAACAAAGGGTTACAGGACTGATGCAACCACCTACTGAGATGTTTACCAACTGAGACCATGGGAATTGCTCTGGAAAACCTGGTCTACTGAGGGGGCAGGTGGGGTCCACCTGTCATAGAAAGGGAAGAATATCTTCAGTGATAGGTTTGCCAAGATTGTGAAGACGACTTTTAAAGAGTTGATTGAGAGAGAAATCTCAATTAATCCCCCTCCAACCAGTTTGATGTCAGGACCAGCAAGAGATGCACTGAGTCTGGAGAGGGTATACAGGTCAGTGGGAGACCACCTGAAGAGCAGCACTTGGCCATTTCACTATCTCTGTGTACTGCATTTTATCAAGTTTCAACAGCATGGCATTTTCTCCTTTTGGTTCTGCCCAAGACTAAGTCAGTACAGAGACAGGATGTTCCTGGAGAGAAGCAGATGAGGACAGGCCTGTTCCTCACTAACACTGGTACACTCTTCACAACATCATTTCCTGTGTTTTGCCTTGCACTGTTAAAGTTCCTGCAGGCAAGGGAGAGAGGATTGCTTGTAACATAAGCATAGCATGCGAGTTGTGACTTCTGTCTACCTCTAGTCCAGGTCTTTGAGTCATAGAGTATATGTTGATTCCCAAGGCAAGAAGATATTCCTGAATGGCTTCAACAGTCACATTTCTAAAAGATAAATCTTCTCTTTCCCCCATCAGCTCACAAAACCATTCTCTCTTTAGATTATTGTAAATTACTCTTATTATTTTTCAAATCAAGTCAGCAGATTTACTGGCACCGTAAACTGGAAGACTGACAGAGAGACCCGCACAGAGTACTCATTTCATATGTCCTGCCACACCTGGGCTAGACTGACTGCATCTTCCCAGTAGTAAGAGCTATTTTCCTTGCTTTTATCAGACCTCTACCAATACAAGGTTATACAGAGTTATACATTGGAGCAGGTCTCATGAGGAAAGCCCATATTGAGTACCATGGTATGCTTTCTACAGGATTATCCAGCCAATGCTGTTTCCCCATTTCTGCAGATTTTTGGTGACCATAACAGAATAGTAAATCAAACAGAACTACTTTCATTTCTTATGCATTGGGAACATGGTCATTGTGCAGCCTAAGCTCCCTGGTTTTTGCACACTGGAAGACAGCTCCTTCAACTTTATTCTGAGAAATGCAACAGAAGGGAGAACACCAGATGAATTGCCAAATGGAGAGGAATTAAACTATGCCAAGTGCTAACTGGAGTTTACTCACAGACACATACGCCCATATCACAAACTGTCTTGCTGCAATATTTTTCTACTAGAACTAAAAGTGCTGCAAGGTGCATTATTGTGCATCTCTTCATGGATCACAAGGTTCCTGAGTATTCCAATGTGCCCTGCTCTTTCTAAAACACTTTGATACATCCCAGCCTGTCTCCTCTCTGTCAGCAGTGCAAGTGTTAATGCATCAAATACAAGACAGCTTAATAAAATAGTATCCACACCAACTCAGGTTTATTTCTTGGGAGGCAGATAACCTCCTTATTGTTTTAACTAAACTCCTCTGAGGTCTCTTAAAGTTCTGGTTTTTTTACACCACACCCCAGCATCAGCTGTTCACATGCAGTGGGCACCCATGTCCTGCAAATGAAGAGCATTTGTAAGGTCTGTAAGTGTAATAGAAATAGTTGGGCTTTCAAAGCTGGCCTTGTTCTAATACATAGTCCACCTTGTAATTGATTGCCAGCTTGATTTACAAAGGCAGTTGTGATGGGCTTGGACATTTCAGTCCAAAATGCTCTCTGAAATAAATGAGGACAAAAGTCAATCCAGTGAGGCAGCTCAATTTGTTAATATCATCAAAGAACAAAGAATGGTTTAGGCAACACAGAAAGCCAAAATAAAATGCACTCAAGACAGAAGCAGCCCGGACAAAGGCAGTCCATAAAACAAATTACAACTCCTGTAGAAATTATAGAAGCAGATGGAGGAATGGAGGTCAGCAAGAGGAAATTTAAAAAATCATTCTATTCACAAGAAAAGCAAGGAATGAGCAAGAATATTTAAGTTCTGAAGATTTTGACCCACTAGATGCTTTATATAATTTGTGTAAAAAAGCTTCATAAGAATCTCAGTTATATGTTTTGGGCCTGAATAGGTGGCATTATGAATCTTCCAGTCAGTTTGCTTCAGAAACATCATGCTTGATCATTAAATTTTTGTAAAATCCTGAAACTCTGGTTAAACATTAGGAAGGCAGGTAAAGGGTAAGGGAAGAAGATGCTGATAGAAACTTCCATGTTCTTTGGTTGCTCTCTAGAGCTCCTTGGTTGCTCTCTGGAACCACAGACTTTAGCTCCACTCCCCAGGCTCTGAACACCTTGGATGTTGCAGATATTGCCTCTCCATTTTTGAAGTGAATAGAGACACTCCAGACAAAGCAAGGTTAACCAGAACAGAGAGGACTGAGGGAAAATCTATTATTCACCTGTGGCAAGAGCTTGTCAGCAGGTGGACCAATGTTAACACCTTGCTTTCCAACCACAATTTTGAAAAGTTTTACTCCTATGTTTAGGCTAAATTTCTTTGTTTAGACTAACACACTTGAGATTTTCACTGAAATAGAATCAGAAATGTATTGTTTAGGTATAATAAACATCAATGAAAAGTAAAACAAAGCTCACTTCAAAATGTATCACATATTTTACACAGAAACCTATATATTAAGATAGAGCAGTTTTTGAAAGAGATACAAAGAATTAAAATATGAGTTATGATCTTGATTCTTCACATAGACCTAACTGACTGATTTGGATAAATTATTATTTTGCCACCATGATCCTTCCATCTCTTACTTCATATTTCTCTGGTTTGCTGTTAGGAAACAATTTGTTAGTCAGACAATTAGCCAGATGAGCAAGCAGCTGCCTGGTAATAATATTTTATGCATGCCAGTATTGAACTTGACATTGCAAACCACAAGTGCTGTGGTCTGTCCTTAGGTGTATCAATCCTGCTGATCAGGCAGATTAACCCCTTTGTAATTGAAGCACGCACAGACAGGCTTTTGGTTCAAAACCAAAAGCTTCTCCCAAGTGAACTACAGAATAAATCTCCAGTTATTAGCAATGTAAGTTACCTCTGTCCTCTTGCTGCAGAAGAACAAGGACTTTTGAATGCTTGGTTGCACCATATACCTATGCCCAACATCCAGTCCGAAGTCCAACTCCTAGTGCTCCAATTCCAATTTCTTCCCTTATATAGCTAAGGCACTCTGCTTCACTCCTTGAGAAGGTTTAATTATTTCTGGATTTCAAACCATTTTTTTTTCTGTTGGGAAAATATATCCTTAGTGTTTTCAGTGACAATATTTACAAAAACTTTCTCTTTTTTTAGCTAAAAAGGAGTATATTTTTTAAACAATATAATTCTGTTCCAATTTCTGTTGTAAAATATTTTACCTTGGAAAATCTGAGGAAAACATAAACCAATTTCTAAGTGAAAATATGTATTTCAAATAAACCAACGTGCAAAAAACAGATGGTGCTTTTCATCAACCTTAATTCTCCTTCTTTCATCGACTTCACTCCTGTTTTCCTCATTTTCAGAGCTTAGCAAAAGCTTGTTCAAACACATCACCATTCTCCTTCCAGTACTTCATATCTTCTTAAGCTCATCATTGGAAACTCTCTTACCTTTCCATTCACGTGCATCTCCTGAACTCAGCTTGATACCACTTTCCTGTTTCCATACTACTGCTAGAGTGGCTTTCAATCCTAAATAAAGCAGTGTTCTATCTTTAAGTCTCTATTACAGTTTCTTCACATCCATCAGCTGTGCTCCCTGTTACACAAAATCAGGTCCATTAGCCAGACATTTTCTTATGTATCCCTTGACTTGATCCATTGAATTTTGTCTCTGGACTGGAAAAGAACCTATGGGAGCTCATTAAAATTGCGCTTTTTTTCCCTTCTCCCAGAAGAGAATGTAGGACAATGATATTAATTAAAATAAAGATACATCCCACAAGCTCAATAACATTCCCTACAAGTAATGTGCTCACAAAATTCCATCCGTTCACATTCCCCAGAATGTGCATTTATATTTTGGCTGTCTGTAGCCCTCGTGGGATTGTTGGTTTAGGACTCTGTCTGGAGAAGGAAAGGAAGTGCTGCAGCTGCGTAATGCCCCTGACATAAATAATTTAGCACATTTTCATATGTGGATGGCTTTATTAAAGTCATTTAATTAGGGCCAGAAATGTTGAAGTTCAAAATCTCCAGAGAGTTTAAAAATAAACCCAAAATGAATATGGATTTGACAAAAACAGTTGTCAGGGTACTGTTAGAGAAAAGGACAATGCCAAAGAGATTTAAATATGGGATTTTGGTATGATAGAGAACCAATGGAAATAAAGTATGAAAGAAAAAAATAGGAAAGAAGATATGGCTGAAATGGAAGATTCACAAAATATTCTAAGTCTTTGAAAACAACCTGAAATGAGAATACGCTAAACATGATGTCACTGGTGTGTTGTGATCAAAGAATGGACTTAAACTAGATTAAAACATAAAGAAGTAAATGCTTCCTCCAAAGTAGCTGTTCATTAAAATTACAAAGAAAAAAAAAAGATAAAGGATAAAACATTGAATAGCCATAGTTCCCTGAAAGATGAGATGCAGAAAGACAAAGTCTCTCCGGGAAACCTTTCTTTCTAGATTTTTGAAGAGTCACTGCTTTTCAGCACAGAACTCTGCTCCACAGGAATCTTCACTCCTCAGGACTGTCAAGCCCACAGTCTGGGTAGAAAGTGCAGCTGCTTGGAAAGTAAGCTTCACTCTGGTAGCAAAAGAAGAAGTGGCAATTGCTTCTACTTTGTCCGTGCTCTGTTCAAAGATGCAAAGACAGTGTCTTAGACTGAGAAAATCTCCTGTGAAACAGTGAAGTATTTCAAAGGATGGCAACAGAATACAATGGAAGAAGGAAGAGATGACTAAAGCCAGCTTTCCTGAGAGTGCTGGAAGGCTTTGAAATAAACTTGGAAAAGATATTCAACAAGTTCACTAATATTTGTATGCTGAGATCTGTATAGACAAAATCATCCTTTGAGTTCTACATCTTCTTTGGATCCATCTGTTTTTTGACTACTACTTTTAAATTCTACTTGGAGTCTGGGATTTTACATGCTGAAAGAAAGATGAAAAGAGACATACAAACTAATGCATACTCTCAGTAGAAGGTTCTTGTGAACATAAAGGAGAGAGGACTGAAGGCTAGAGATTTACTCAGTTTTCAGGAACAAACCCAAAATTATGTCACTGGCATCAGAATTCCTATTCAGTTTTTGCTGCTGTAACTGAGAGCAGGATCCAACTTTATTTAGTACTGGCCAAAATTCCTTCATTATAAATGTGTGTGCCTATTTTGTATGGTCTAGTAACTTCAGAGAGAGACTACCTGCACTATGGGATTCCTGTTCTTGGGATGGAAAGCTAAAAATAATCTGAGGCTTCTGAAACATCAACATTTATATGTTATCCCTCTACAGGAGTCATTGCTCTCCAGCTAAGGTCAGACTTCTTTTCACAAATAAATACAAGACAGTATCTTGTTTTCCTACCTTCTGCTCAATCTTCCCTCTGTTAATCTGCGTAACGTGCAGTAGAAAATCCAAAAGGAGAGGGCAATGCTAAAAACATACAAAGGAAAGTTCTGCTGTGGGGGCTTTGAGAATGAGCACCAGGAAACTGAGCAAGTAATAAATGCTACAAGGTTCTGTCTCTAGCCTTGGAAGGAACACAGCCAAAATGGCTTTGGATACCTCACTCCAGAGCCTGATTGTCTCTTAAAAACCTGTGAGAATTTGCAGTTGCACAGCAGCCCATTGTCCCATAGCACAGCCCTTACCTGGCCAGTGTGTGTGTGCTGTTCTGCCATCCCATCACCTGCCAGGGGAGCATTCCTGTAACATCTGGGAGCCGCACACCCTGAGCGTCCTCGGGGGGAATTTGTTGAAGAGAGCAGGGGGAAGACACTTGTATCTACCACTCAAAAACAATATACCATATGTGAGCTTGATTTCAGACCTATCACATATTTTTTTTTTCCTAGCTGTTGAAAACATTATTATTTCTCTTACAAAAGAGAGTGGAGTTTATTTAGCTCTTGTGAAAATCCATTGACTCATGTTAGAGATAAATTTACCCCTCAGGACTCTAAAGAAAGCAGTCAGAGCATTCTGGCATGCAAAGAATCCCTCCTCCTAAAATCCATCCTAGGGTAGAATGTATTCTCACCCACACAATGAGCAAACTCTACTGGCTGGTACTTAGTTGGAAGCAGAACAATATCTCTGCAGCTTCTCCCTTTCACTTTGCTTTTTTCCAATCACCATCCCACCTGACTGTATGGGAGCTGCCTGTAAAGTGCTGCTCAGCCCTTACCAGACATGGAATAGAGGAAGACAATCTCCTGGTATTTCCCTCCATGCTTCAACCAGGTCTCTTGCCTGAACAGCACCAGACTCAAGCTTACCACCAGATTGTAAAACTGTAAAAGTTCTCTCAGCTGACAGAATCTGTGGAAACATAACATCAATCTTAATGGCTTCTTATTGGCAGTATCTGGGATCATCCCTGCTTGCCCGCAAGCATTTATTGAGGTCAGTAAAACCACTCTGACATTTATGTGTTGTTTGCAAAAGGAAAGGAGTGGCTAAAGACTTACACTGGAAGTTGAGTCTTCATTTTATCAGGAGCTATTTGAAGAGTCAAACTAGATTTAGTGAGACAGTTCAGGAGGGATCAATGGAGCTTTATTTCATATAGTCCCAACTTGAGAGTCAGGATTCCTTCTCCTGAAATTGTTTTCAAGCTGTTTCTCAACAAAATACATGTGGAGTTTATGCAACTTGCCAGCATTTTCTCTCCTTAAAACCCTTTCTTTGACACCTCAAAATTTCAGCTTTTGAGGATGTAATATTTGACTTTTACATAGTGACCTCTTTGATTCATCAGGATGCACAGGGAAGCCTGATAGTCACACAAAAGCCCAAAGCATATATGAAGTAAGCTCAAAAGCCAGGATTTTCTTTGACACATCAATAAAAACTATAAAATTTCCAGGAAGAAGTTCCCATCTGTATTTACCTCCCACGCAGCCCAGGCAATGGCTGCCTTTATCAAGTCATCAATACCAAGAATAGTACTCTGTCATTTTGGACCATCACTGCAGAGTAGCACAACAAGGTCAGCAAAGAGCATCTGGTTCCATCACAGCAGCAGCAGCTCAGTCAGGCTGTTCTGCAGCTCACTGAGGCCAGAGCACCTTGCAGAATAAGCCCGCTCCAGACATTTTCTGTTTGTCCTTTTGAACACCTCACTGCATTGGTGAGGTTTAGTAGCTTTTCTTTGCCCAAAACAAGGAAAAGAAGACAAACCAGGTTGTCGCAGGTAAATAACATTTTCTTCATCCTTCCTCCACAAAGTCTCAGAGTGCAGAAACTGAGATCTAAGAGCTCTCCTCTGGGTCAAGTTCTCTGAAAATAACAGCTGGGTTTTCATCAAGGAGGTGTAAAAATACTTTAACTAATATGAGCTTAAAATATTAACTCATTGCTGAGACCAGACTGTGATTCTCCTGATTCAGCAGTACTCACTCAATGTGTCTGAAAATGCTTATAAATTTAATCTCTAAGAGCCTGTGTGGGTGACAGATGGAGATAGACAAAGTGGTGATGGCAGGGGTGGAGGCCTGAGTATTTCCTTTCCCTTTTTGTTTCTTAGTCAGATAAATGGCATCTAAATAACACTCTCCATCTCTCCAAGTTAAGGGCAGTTACAGGATGTTACAATGGTATGCAATGTAACTCAAGACTACGCTGGTATTTTTCACTTGGAATGAGTCAAGAAAATATAATTGGAAGTCTTGGTGGCTGCATGGTGCCTATTTCTTATTTCTCTGATTGTACCTGAGAGTTAATTGTGAAATTATGCACTTAAAAAATATGTATATATGTTATAGTAAAGCAAAACAATTTACCTGACTATAGAGCTTTTGAAGAAATAGTACTTGCCTGTAGGAGTATTTCAAGCAGTCCTTTTATCTAGCTATGATTCTTGACCACATTTTCCAATAAATTTATTTTGTACTGGTAAAACATACCAGAACAAGAATCTTGCAATCCAAAGTCCTCTGAACAAAGAATAACTGTACCACACGAAGCAGCAACACAGTCTCTCTTGTCTTTCATTGATATTGCCAGCCTCTTTCTCTTAGAGTTGAAGAAGCAAAGCAACCTACATCTTTTTTTGGGCCATATATATCTTCATCCAGATCTTTTGCTGTGAAACTACAAATGCCAAGTTTGCTCCTAGGTTACCACTCTTTAAAGCACTGGTTTTAATCAATGGTCTAGCTTTGCTGGTCTGTTGTCTATATCCTTTTAATTCTCTGTGTAAAAAACACTTGCTGTAAGGGCCCAAAATATCTCCATATGCTTTTTCCTATTCTTCTTGGTTGTTAGATTTTTCCAGTTTTTTCCTCTGTATCTACACATTTATTATCATTCACCCTGTCATTTTCTACATTTCATTCCCCATGAACACATCCATCATACAGTTATGGCAATTGTGTCTCTTCATATCCAGCAGCTGCATCTCACCCCAGTAGTGTCTGCATTTTTCAATCTGTGTCTGTGAAAATTCAGTAGTAATGGACTATAGTAAAAATTCTGTGGCTGCCCATAGTGGTTCTCATTTTCTGTCCTTCAACTGGTTTTCTGCTCCTGAAGAAATTCTTTTCTTTGTCAACTTGGAAGCTAAAACTTTGCTGGTTTTTACAGTGTTTTTTTTCTTAGCTCAGAAATGGCCTGTTGTTATTGTCCAGACAGGAGCCCCAGGTGGGATCTAGGCCTGAGACATCAGCTGTTTAAACAAGTGGAATGGCTGTCATTAATCTGTGCTTCTGGAGCTCATAACAGGGGAATGGAGCAAGCAGGGAATTGGTTCTCAATAAAAGAAGCGTCCCTGAGCCTTGCACAGTTTCATGTCCAGCCACTAATCTATATATATTGTTCTCATAGATCACAGTAGCAGCAGGTGATAAATTGCTTGGACTACAGGCTTGTGTAGAGTGGACATGTGAGGATTTCCCATGCACACTACAGACAAATCAATCTTCTAGAATAAGACTTGAAAGAAGGATCAAGAAAGGGTAAGAAATTATACCAAGGATGTTTGGGAACAGATCCTTTGTGAGGAATGTTTAAGATGGGAAGAAAGCCTGGTTCCTGTCAAAAGGGTTTTCTTGTACTTCAAAAATCAATACAAACATTAGAGATGTTAGAGATATGTCTTTACAAAAATATTGGTAGCTGAGAGCTAACTGTAGTGTCACCTGCCTGCATACCAGGCTTTAACTTGCCTTCCAGTACGTAGAAGGAGCCTACAAAAAAGCCAAAGAGGCACTTTTTACAAGGTCATGTAGTGATAGGGCAAGGGAGGATGGCTTTAAACTAAAAGAGGGCAGGTTTAGATCGGTTGTAAGGAAGAAATTCTTTACAGTGAGGTTGTTAGAGACATTGGAACATGTTGCCCAGAGCAGCTGTAAATGCCCCACCACTCAAAGGGCAGGCTGGATAGGGCCCTGAGCCACCTGATCTAGTGGAAGGTGTCCCTTACAATGTCCAGGAGGTTGAAACTAGGCAATCTTAAAGGTCCCTTCCAATTCAAACTTTTCCGAGGTTCTATTTTTCTAATGTCTCATTCTCAGTGTCTACACCAAAAATCTGCAGTTTCAGAATTAGGTTTCTTATTAAAGACTTTAGCTACAAGAAAAACAGTTTTTCTTCAGAAAGAGAGTAAAACATCAACAACATTTAAGTGCTGTGGTGTTCAAACCCTGCGTTAAGGCTGCTATTTAATGGTGTATCAGAATCTTCCCTTTTCACTGCTGGACAGCAGGGCAGGCTAGTTCTGGCATGCACTTGACTGTGCATCTCTGAAGGAATGCTTTATTGGGCCCAACAGCTGCCTTTTCTGTTCAGAACTGAGGGTACCTGAAAGTGGGCCACAATGGAGAACAGAAAGGTTTTAATGGCTTGGACTTTGCTCAGTAGGTAATAGAGCCCAGTGTTTTCAGATGCTGTGCTGGTTAGAGCAAGAGGCATTTCAATTCCCAGAAGGAAGAAAACACTTCTGGTCGTATTACCAAGACAAATAGTGCAGTGAAATGAGTTTTGAGAGACAAGAATTGGTCCCAAAAGATGAACTGAGTAAATTTTCAGTACGATTC
Organism: Lanius collurio; assembly: GCA_020086605.1. Classification (NCBI taxonomy): domain Eukaryota; kingdom Metazoa; phylum Chordata; class Aves; order Passeriformes; family Laniidae; genus Lanius; species Lanius collurio. The sequence goes on along the minus strand of JACBWW010000004.1, from coordinate 36,470,403 downwards.
AATTCATATGCTCCTTTGGTACTTTTTATTTTTTCCTCATAAGCAGGTGGTAGGCAATGCAGAATGTGGCAAGCTCTTTTATATGATTGATGGTTTAAACTTTTCAATTAAAAGCATGCTTGCAGGTTTGAGGAGATCTTTGGGATGAAGGAGAAAGGAGAGCTCTGTGTGAAGAAGAAAGCCTTATTTTCTCCTCCTGTTAGCATCTCCATTCCTGTTTAAATTCATTCATTATTCGACCAAGGGGACAAGGCACCACAGCACACTGTTGTTGGGTGGAGGTGTGACACCCAGCTCCTCTCCAGAACAGTGTCCATAGCACTCTGCCAAGGACATGGAAATGGAGCCTGAGCTGGAAGTTTTGCCGTTGTTGATTGAGTCTGGGTGCCATCATCACATGAGGACTGAACACACTGTTGTTCTTGGTGTTTTCTGTCACTCATCTTGTCATTCTCTAAGGGCCTGGCTAGGGAAGAATAAACTCAGGGAAGCTGGCTGTCACACTACAGGTCTGAGCATTTTTAAAAAGTGGGGGAAAAAATAGTTCTGCTCTGGAATATTATCATCCAGTTCCCTTTTCCTCTTTGGGAGCGCTGGGAATGCTACCACTGGTGTACATCCTCTTTCAAGGTGAGGAATGCCCTGTTTTGGTTTGGCAGACTGGGGGTTAGGGGTCACAATCCCTGCACTGTGTCCCTGCTGACTACCAGGGCTGTGCATGGGCTGAGTAGATGCTGATGGGCTGCTTCTGTGTGCTCCCACACACTGGCTTATCTTACAGACTTTCTAACAAAAACTGAGACCAGACACCTTGGATTGCTCTGCTGCCTGGCTCCTGACAGATGTTTTGAAAAAGACATTTCACCTTTTCTTGCTGAATTAAAATAATTCATTGAGGATGACATGCAATGAATATTCAGATTCCCCATGATTCTTGAGATAATTAAACTTTCTTATCCGCATAAATGGTAGTCTGTATCATGTCCTTAGCACATGGGGGTTTTGTGGGATTTAGTATCTTTGATATTTAGATATTTATTTTGCCATCTAAGAAATAGGATTTTAATTGACTCATCTTATGAAAGAACTTTTATTATGATTATTTTATTAAATTATTTTATTTATGATTGCTGAGAGTGGTCAGAAGCAACTTTTTTCTTTTCTTTTTCACTAATTTATAGCAAATTACATGAAGGAGCACCCCATCAAATGGCTGATGCCTTCACTGCCTAAACAATCATGGGATGAAAAATGCCTGTTGTTTGCTAGCAGAGAGAAAAGCAGACTTTTGCAGCCGTGTTGCCATTAGCTGTATTTTGAGCTGAGAGTTCACTGACAGTTATTTGTAAGGTACTGAAACAACATTGTAAATTGGCTTCGCTCCAGCTCTGCTTTGGAAGGAGTGCATGAACAGTGTGTATCATTCAAACCCACCACGTTTCAGAGATGTGCTTCTGTTGTAAATTTCGGATACAGAGCCATGTTAGCACAACTGCAAAGCTCCCAGACTAGAGGTGTTACTTCAGTTAGTTGTCATGTTCTGTTAATCTTAGGGATGTTACTACAAAACAACCTCTCACTATCTAAATCTGAGTAGTCCTCTGGAGGTGCATCTCTTTCTTTCCCTCAATTGCAGACATCTTTATACCTTGATCCCCAGTGGAAGTACTTGACTTAAACATCCCAGGCTAGATGGAATAAAGCCAGTCTGTGCATCCACACTCAAAGCCATAGAAACTGATGTAATCCTGATGTCAGAAATATAAAGACTGTGAGATTTTAGCAAGATTGCTATAGCAGCTGTGAGATTTTTAGCAAGATTGCTATAGCAGCCAGCATACATCATGCTGGCTCCACAATTTGTGATGCTGAAAATATTCCCATCTGAAGAAACTGTGTAGCCAGGTAGAGGTGATGTGGCCTGCCTATTTTAAATGTAAATATCTATAAAGAGCAAATCGAGTGAGAAGTCCTTTGCATGGGCTTCTGTAGTATTTGGAGCAGGAAGGTGTTTCAATCAACAGAGGCTATCAGGGAGTATAAGACACATTGTTCTACCATGTCCACCAACTCCCATCCACTTGCAGCTTGACATATTCTTCTCAGAAAGGTCTCTTTTGACCATAGACTGTGCTGTGGGACAATAAGCCTGGCCTTTCCCCCTTCTAATGTCTGCACTGACTTAGGTCTGAAAGGCATATGCCCAAGCCTTACCTGAGTTTCCCTCTATGGCAGCAAAGATAAAACCTAAGCCGTGCAGCAAGGATGTAGCATTAAATTATTTTGACAGAGCTAAGATTACTTGCCCAGAGAGTCAGTCAGAAGAAAGCAAGAAAACAGCTTAAGAAATACACTGTTAAGGCAGCCAAGACTGGATTCCAGAGTTGAGTCTTTTGAGGTGAAAAGTCAGTAGACTTAGAGCATTTTAGAAGAGGCAGACCCGGTAGCAGCTGCAATACTATGCCTTGCATCCTGCAAGACTCGGAAAGCCCTGTCATTTGAATGTCTATGGCTGTTGAAGATAAGCCGGACATGAGCAATGGTAATTAGCATCTGCCTATCTCTTGTGTGCAGTCACTGGTTCCCAGTGCCATGGTACAAGCACCCAAAAACATTGCTGTTTAAGAATGACTAAATCAACTTTTATCTGAGTTTCCATATGTTTCTTATAAATATTCATGTATTTATTTTCACAGTACCCTTACTGCTCCTTCAAAGCAGGGATTTCAGCACCTGAATGACGTGAACTGCCAGCACAAAGGGGACAGGCTCTGACCCTCTGAAGGTATAGGCTAATGCCCCAAAAACTCACTGTACGTGAAGGTCTACATAAACTCACTAATGTGCATTATGGAGAAGGAAGCTTTCATGATCTTTACTTCTTGTAATATTTTTTAGCCAGAAGACCATCCTTTCTGTGTATTGTCCTAGAGTAAACTATGAGACTGTACCTTACTTTGTTTAAATGAAAACAAGTCCTAAAGGAGCGTGATAAAGCAGCAAGTGAAAAGGTTTTACCTATGTAAGGTTCGAACCCTACCTGCATAAATTTACTAAATCTTTTTTAAAAAGAGGAATGTGGGACAGATATTTGGAATTTCATTCAAATAACCTCACTAAGGAGACAATCTTCATGGCAGCCTGTGAAATTATTAGCCGCTTAGAAAACTCATCATAACTTCAAGCACAGCATCTTAGCCATGGCTTTGACTGTTCACTTGTAAAATCTATGTTAAGCCTTCAGTGCCTTCAAAATCCATAGTTTCTTTGTCCTTTTCTAGATGGATGAGGGTGTGAAACTAAGGGGCTATGAATATTCTTCACCTGTTCCTAAAGTTAGAATTCCAGTTCATAGCATTGCCACTAGAATAATTACCTATTAGATTTGTCATTAATTCTAGTTATTTTTAATGCATTAGCATAGAGGCTGTAAGAACCAAGGGAACAGAAACATTGGAAGCTACTTCTCACACATCAGTGAAATAATAAAACACTATGAACTCAAAGTGGAACATGATCTTAAAAGAACAAAATTGCATTTGGAAAATTTATTTATGTATCAAAACTAATTATTGCAAGTTCCACCTCAGTAGTACTTGAGGATTTCATTACAAGATCTAATTGGACTTATATGTGCTGTAGAATTTTTTTATCTTTTAATTGGTAGCAGAGATCAAAGTAAAGAGAATGAAAGACAAACTTGGTATTTGTTTCATAAACTCATCTTCTGACTTATTTGCATTTACATGGTTTCTTGGAGCTGCTCATAGCAGAGACTTGTATTAACATGCCAAAAGAGAATCTGCTCCTGTTTTTTCAGTTCAGTGCTTCAGAAATTCGTCAAAGTCATTCAACCAGTCAGATCTTAATTACAAAAGGATGCTACTTTAAGTCAGTCCTGTATATCCAGCCTTTGCTTATGCCTCTCTAGAACAGGTTTGGGAAAATAGACAAGTAGGAGCTGTTGTGCCATTTTACTGCACTTTCCACTCTGTAGCTGCAAGCCTACTTGTGAGTCAAGCCAAGGGTGAGTGATTCCTTGTAATAGCTCATCTGAATTAAATCTGTGGGGCTGTAGCCCTTTTAAACTTCACCCAACCTGGTAACATAAGCATTTTAGGTTGATTCTGTCTTCAGTGCAGCCAAACTGAAATAGCTCCTTCAGAGACCATGGATGTAAGAATGAGAATGACTGACTTCTGTCTGCACTGCCCGGTGCTGGTTTGTGCATTGACTCCCTCTAATGCCAACCTGGCTGGCACCAAATCCAGAAGCAGTATAGCTGTGCTGTCTTAATGGCATAAGTTAAAAACGAAACATACACAAAAATTGAGAGTCACTTTTCACAGTACCATCCAGCAGCTAGTGGAGCTGAACCACTGTGAATGATGGTAAGCAAAATATCTCTTGAACCAATGGGGAGACACTTCTGTAGTCAGTGATGAAGAAGGGACCTCAACACACTTGCGAGGTAGGCTGATGCAAACCTCATGAAGTTCAATAAAGCAAAATGCAAGGAACTACATTCGGGTAGCAGCATCCCAGAAACACCTACAGGTTGGGTGGAGAAGTGCTTGAGAGTAGCCCTGCAGAGGATTAGGGGGCAATAGCTGATGAAAAACCCACCATGAGCCAGCACTCACAGCCCAGAAAGCCAACGGAATCTTGGACTGCATCCAAAGGAGCGTGACCAGCAGGTCAAAGGAGGGGGTTCTCCCCCCCTACTCTGCTGTTGTGAGACTCCACTTAGAATGCTGCATCTAGTTCTAGTGTCCCCAACATAAGAAGGACATGGAACTGTTGAAGCAATTCCAGAGGAGGCCACGAAGTTGATAAGAGCACCTCCCCAAAGAAAACAGGCTAAGAAAGTTTGGGCCATTCTGCCTAAAAAAGAGAAGGTTGTGTGGAGACCTCATAGCAACCGTCCAGTATCTGAAGGAGGCTTACAGGGAAACTGAGGAGAGACTCTTCATCAGAAAGTGTAATCCTAGGACAAGGAGCAATGGGTACAAATTGAAAGAGAGGAAATTAGGTTAGATGTTAGGAAGAAAGTTTTTACTGTGAGGGTGGTAAGATAGTGGAACATGTTGCCCAGGGAGGTTGTGGATGCCCCAACCCTGGCAGTGTTCAAAGCCAGGTTGGATAAGGCCTTGAGCAATCTGGTCTAGTGGGAGGTGTCCCTGCCCATGGCAGCAGGGGTGGAAGTAGTTGATCATTAAGGTCCCTTCCAACCATTAACATTCTAAGTGGATTCTTCCAGTCCAGTGAAAAAATGGGTCTATTAAATGTTAAGTGTTTAGGCCAGTAAGTTAGGAGGCAGAATGGGCAACAGCTGCCAAATAGACTGTAAAGTTCATTTTATACTTACCTTTCACACGTTCTTGACATTTTTTCAAGAATACAACATGATTTGTTGTATTTTGCCAAAGACTAGCTCTGTACTTTATTTTGTTACACTTTTCTTTTACATGCAGATTCAGTATTTATGAGAGATGTATTGCCTGTCAAAGTTTCCATTGGAAGGTATTTAATCTTCCCAATTTTTTATGTGTTTGAGCTGTGTGTGTTACAACTGTAGAGGTCTATTCCAGTCCGGGCCACTCAGCCTGGGAGAATATTTTTATGTGTCAGAAGGGTACCCTCTCCCAGCCTCTTCACTTGAAACTGTGAAAGTTACCAGCTTTCTAGTTGTCCAGCAAGAAAAAGGCAGGTTTTTTCTAAATTTGAAAATACAAAAAACTGGCAAAATTGCATTCACACCACAGACAGAAGGGAAGAGGGTAGAGGAAAACTGTTTTCAAAGACTCTTGACCTCCTTGCTGTACCTCGCTCTGTCATTTTTCAGTGCTTCACTTTGCCAGGTAGAAAAAGGAAACCACAACCTTTACACATAGATTTCCAAAGGGAAGAAGGCCAAACCATCATTGTTCAGTTACTTTGGGAACCTTCAGAGAAAGTGACTCAGCAAAGGCAAAATGTGATGCTAACCCAAATGACACCATCGTTTACTCTCTGTGATGGTCCTGGAATGCCTGCTTCACTAAAAAAACATCCTCTTTCCCATGGTATTTGGACATAAAATGAGTATTAAGGAGGATTTTTTTTTTCAGAAAGCTGGTTTATTTCTTTTTCTTGATCTAATTCTAACTCTCATCCTCTCCTCGAGATGGCCCAAGGGCTTCAGTAGTAGATCCTTCCCTTTCTTTTCCAGATATTAATTAAAGAGCTCAATCCTCAATGCATTTATTATAATAAAAGAGCCATGCAGTGCAAAGCAATCTAATTTTCCCTGCCTCACAGAGGCCAACAAAATGCCCACTTTGGGGCCTTAATAAAATGAAAGAGCTGCATAGTTATTTAGAGCCAAACTGAAGATTCACGTGTTTGAGTGGGTCATTGGTGCTTTATTATACGCTCGTCATTACAAAAAAAAATGCTTATTCTGTAATGCATTCCAGGGTGACAGAAAGCAGGCAGAGGCTCTTATATGAGAAGCCAACATCTCACAGGAAGTATGTGCAGTCCTGCCTCTGAATTATTAGCTTCTCACAGCTAAACAGCTGCAGAACTGGATGTGGCACATGATACAGATGGGCTGCAGAGCAGCACGTTTTTTCCTGAATCTACCAGTAGCACTGTACCAGGTCATATAAAAGGACAGATGGGAAAGGCTCCAGCTTCTCTCTGGTGGCTAGTGTGCCCTAGTGACAATGCTGGGAAGGAAATTTTGCTCTCACCTGGTATTTTTGCTATCTGAGATACGATCATCTTCACTCAGCATTAGAGTTCACATGAAGAAACTTGTCTGAAATGTCTACACTCCTGCAGTGTGTACATTACAGGATACTAGGAAATCCAGCCACAATTTACAAAACCATAGGAAATCAGACTTCATTAGTTCATTTGGTCTCAGAACTACATGTTTATATATGATGGTAATTCTCCTGTAAAGAAGCCTTTCACTGCATGAAAGTTCTCCTGCATTCATAATCCTCTGCCTGGAACATGCTAATCCTCTGCATGTCTATACTTTGAAGTGTTAAATCATTGAAAAAATACAGTTCACGGACCAACAGTCCAAAAATGGCTTTGGAGTTTTGGTATATCAAAATATACATAAGGGGCTGATCTACCCCTGCCTAGGTAATCATTTTACATCTGTGTAAAATGAACTTCAAGCCTTTCCACTGTGATTCAGTTGAGTTCTGACATCCTTTATGGGTTAGTGCAAATGACAGCATAAGCGGCAATACAACAGAAAATCAAGCACTGCAATTTGGATATGCCAGCTCAAAATGGATAAAGCAATAATAAAAAAGATTAGCATTGTGGCTTTCATGCCAGCAGTCCTAATATCATTTACATACTCTACAGGAAAATAGGGACATAGGATTGGCAGAGACTGCCTGGGTCATTGAGTCCGGTCCTCTGCTATCACGGGAAACAATATCATCTAATCCCTTTCATAAATCCTGTGACTTGCCAATAAAACACAGGAAACACATGGGAGAACACTGCAGCTGTTCGGAAGAGCCCAGAAAAACCCATAGCCTGTTTAAAAATAAAAATGCAATGAAGTTATACAGGCTTCTAATAAGGATGAACCAAAAAGTTTGCATTACTTCTAATTTACTCCAATATTTTCTGGTGTGCAGGTAGGAAAGGGTTACATGTGAATATCTCATGCAAGAGATTCACATACCCATTTCACATATAAAGAGGTACTTTGAGATCTGAGTTTTGATTTGAGCACCAGCATCATCCAAAAGTGCCCATAGATCTTGAATAATCAAGACCAATTCAAAGTTTCTCTTTATCACTCGATGTATATTCAATATGACATTTGATTAGGTTGCCTGTTGACTCCAGGAACAGCTAAACAAATCCAGAAGAGAGAACAGCCCAGCCTAATTCCTCTTTTGCATGGCATGTAAAAGTCATTCATTTATGACATGAAGAGTTCTTTGAAAACAATCAGTATTTCTAAGAAACTGGTCTCTCTTCCATTTGTGACTCAGACATTTAATTCTGTCTTGCTCCCTGGTAAGTGTAGTATAAATAATCAATTGCTAGTTCAGTTGGCTGCCCAAAGGGACAAATTCAATGGCAAGAAAAAGGGAGTAGGAGTAGTTGGAATGCTTCACTGGGACCAATAAAACTAATGAGGAAACAGTTCATATTGTAAACTAAAGAGTGCATGTCCAGAAGTTTAACCTTTTGCTCTTTCCTTGACAATGGCTGCTATTTCTGTCTGTATCTTGATAGGGGAATCATAGGTCTCGCTTTCAGAGCTCTTTATGCTGCAGACTGTATTATTAGCCAACCTATAAGCAGTAAATAATCAAGACATTTGAGCTGATGCCAGAAGAAAAGGTCCAGACTGCCTCTTAAGCTAGAGAAACAGGCTGTTCCCTGCTTGTCCCATACAGAAGACAGTTCTCAGTGCTGCATCAAGCAAAGCAAGAAGGAATACATAGCTGCAGAGGATTTTCTTATCAAGTTTGTTCAGTTTGGACTGAAAAATGGATAGTTTGGTAAACACAAGGTCAGAGCTGACGATGTGTTTCAGTGGTCCCCTGTTGTGACAAATTCAGAATGGAAAGAGGAGCTGGTAAGGGACAAAGTTTAGCCAGTCCACAAACTGCCACAAACTCTGCTGACCCTCACATATTTTCACTAGTCACTGTTCACACCACTTTAAAAAATACAAAGTGACGCCAAGCCTGTGCCTTTTCCAAACTTTTGTAAGATTACATGACGTCTGCAACATTGTTCTAGAGTGAACTTGTTTTTTACTTTTACTATATATTACACTCAGCTTTCCATAGTATGTGTAAGATCATATTACAACTGCAGATTTCCATCATGAAAGGATACCATTATAGTAGATAACCCTTTGTTTGGGATTCTCTAAATGATGCAGAGAAAAAAGAGGCACTGAATCAAGGTGTTGATGCTCATTCAGATTATATTACAGATGAGATGTTGGGGTAGAGGGAAATGGCTGGTTTATATAGTTGAGGGACCATTTTGTCAGAGAATAACAAGAGGGTATACATAGTAAACACCTCTGACTTTGGAGCCTGGGAAAGGAGATGAGAGAAACGAAGAAGGAATATGAGAATGCTGTGGTTTAACCACAGACAGCAGCCAAGCCTCACACACCTGCTCACTCACTGCCCACCATGGGATGGGGGAGAGAACTGGAAGGATAAAAGTGAGAAAACACATGGGTTGAGATAAAGACAGTTTAAAAAGTAAAGCAAGAGCCATGCATGCAAGCAGATCAAAGCAAGGAATTCATTAACTGCATCCTATGGGCAGGCAGGTGTTCAACCATCCGCCGAGAGCAGGGCCCCATCGCACCTAATGGTTACTTTGGTAAGAAAACATCACTTTTAACATCCCTCTCCTTCCTTCATCTTCTTCCTCCAGGTTTATAAGATGAGCATGTTGCCATAAGGTGTGGAATGTCCCTTTGGTCTGTTGGGGTCAGGTGCACTAACTGTGTCCCTGCCCAGCTCCTTGTGCACCCCCAGCTTCCCTACCGGTGGGGTGGGGTGAGGAGCAAAAAAGGCCTCGATCACTGCTCAGCAGAGTACTGTTGATAATTCCCTGTTATCAGCACTCTTCACAACACAAACCCAAAACACAACCACATGCTAGCTTTAGTTTTAAAATGTTAAAAGTACTTTCTTAGAAACTTTTTATTATAAGGTTCTTTTGTTTTCACTTCTACTATTAAAAATCAAGACATTCCCTTGTCTTCATTAAAGTGTACTCATCACATACCCCCAAAAAAGTCCATTAATTCTCTAACAAACATTATATGCACATTCCTTGTCACATGCTTCGGTGCATATTTTAATTAGTTATTTCTCTTTGAAAAAGCAGAGAAACTCACCTATGTACAGTGTTCATAACAGTGGGACAAAATCCCACTTTCACCACAGCAGGTGCAACTAGTGAAATGAGTGTCCCAGAACTTCCATGTCCTGACAGAAAAACCCTGAAAATACCAGATGCTGCTGGCCTTCATTTTGACAATGGAATTTTTAGATTCCTCTTTCCAGTAGGTGCTGTGCTGATTCTCCTGACCATTACAAATACCATGTCTCAGTCCCTGCTGCCAGAACAGAAGATGAAGAAATAAGTGCTATGGACCTGAGGCAGCACTGCTCATCCCAGGATGTGTTCTGAGCTGAGCAGGGACTGAGAAGCTGGTCAGGTGATGAGCTGAGTGGCCCTTTTCCAAGGAGTTCCTGTGGTCCCAGGAATACACAGCCAGATGTGAAAGAGCATCTGTAGCATAGGGCCTTGAAATGCAAGAGAGAGGGGAGGCAACCTACACAGCCCATACAAATGAACACCTGTGTTCATGGAATGGAGGTCCACTCCATTCACTGGTCAAAATAACATGGCATAGCCATACCAAGATGTGGCAAGGCTGATATTTCCTGAGATCAAAGGCAAGAAAAGGATAATTCCTAACAAGAGGAAAAACAAGAAACAAAAGAGAGTGAGAAGAGAACATGAGACAAGGCAAGGGGATCATCTAAAGAAGGTCCACGCCAAAGTAATGTACGCAAACCAAAGCAGGAAGGAAAGGACCAGGTACACTCATCCTTATGCACAAAACAAGGAAAAACAGTTAATGCTGCCACATGTTGGAGAGCAGGGAAAATAAATTAATAAAGGGCAAAAGAAATAGTAGCTAATTATGGTGTACATCATGCCTCTCTTCTGGTAGTTAGCAACTGCTGCAGCAAGTAGCTTTCTGCTCTTCCACTGTTAGGAGAGAGAGATACTGACAAAATGAGCTCAGGGAGTGAAAGGTCCCCAGTGCCTTTCCTGCAGACTAGCACTCTCTATCCGTGTAAAAACACTTCCCACATCAGTGCTACCAAAGACACATTGAGTTGCCCTTGAGGGAATGAGATGTCACCCTGGTCTCTGGCCATTCAGTCATCCACTTCCCTGTTCAGTGCTCTCATATATGAACTGATGAATAATAATAGGTAGGGACTGAGGAAATTGCTTGTTTCTTCCCCAACTTTGAGCCTGTGCAGCAACACTCTGCTGTCCACATATGCAGAAACAGTCTGCTGGTGGTTGCTTCAAGCCTACCTCCTGCTGGGCAGAGTTCATTTCTATCTGAAGTACCAGAGCAGAGAAACTATGGAAATGTCAACAAATTACAGCAAGGTATTCTCAAGGGAAAAAAAACATGGTAGCCAGCAAGGGTTTTCAATGCATGTTAATAAATCCAGTTTACCTCACATGGCAGCTCTCTCCCACCTCACTCCCATTCCCACTGAATAGATACTAATTGAAAATTATGTTTCAAATGTGAAGTCTTTTTCTAATATTGTCTTGTTTAAAAGCATTTAGGGATCTTATTGTTTGTTGTGTTTCAAAGTGATTTGCACTAACTCCTCAGGGAAGCCAATGAAGGGCACAACCAACATTTTGCTGGCAGACAGTAAGGGTTTCTGCTCAGCACAGAATATTGTGTTCCAAGAAACACAGATTCTTGAGGTAGAGGACACATTTGAAGAGCTCCAGTGCAAAACATCTAGGAAATTGTTGTAATATCTCTTCGTCTTCAGCATTTTTGCAGTCCTTTAGCAATCATGGTATGCACAGAGCTCCACTGAAAATTTAAATAATTTTTAAAGGTTTTGCATGGGAAAGGTTGAATTGACTATGCAATATAGTTAGACATGCTCAAAAATATGGTTTCCAGGCTTCAAGACTCATGTAAGCATCACACTGCATACTCTAAAATCTCTTAACTGAATTCTACACACTCCATCTCATTTATGACAAATGAGTATACAAAGTATAAAACATTTTGTATTTACCCAACAAAATATGTAATCATGCACTCAGGAATGCACTACACACATGCCTGTATATTTGACACACACATGATGCCAGACATTGTGCATATGCACGTATTTGTGAATTATGCTATATAAGAGTGTCTTTGCAGATCATACAAAGCACAGGAAAAGCCTGCACCTTACAACACACACCTGCAGGACCTGCACACAGCCAGACATGCCAATAAATTTCAGATTACTTATATCTGTGGAAATTAACAAAACCTGTATTTACAACATCTTCCAATTTGTATGCATGCAATACATGCTCGTACATTTATTTTCTTAATGAAGTATGGTATTGAGGAGAAAAAAAAACATTAAGGAGTACAGTGAAGTCTTCAGAAGAGAATTTGTTAAACAGCAAGCCCAGTTCCTATTATTATGACTTTTCAGATTGGTGTGAGACCTGGTCTGCATGCAAAATCTTAGTTGGCAAAGCTAGGTTAAGAACATAAAAAACAACCCTATTAATTTACATCCCCATGGCAACAAAAGTGTCAGAGCTACGCCAGAAAAAAATCTCTTTGGCAGTCTAATTTCTCTAGTTCAAGAAATGGGAGAATGGAAAAGAACATCTCGCTTCTTTTTCAAACTAATTGAAGATTCAACTTGCCATCAAATTTTTTCCAGCGTAACAAAGGCCTGCATCTACTTCGGATGATTTTTCATATTAGAGTGGCTCAATGTGCTGGAGGAAAAATATTTCATCCTAATCTAGTCAAGTTCCAAGTCATAAGGAATCAGCTGCTTAGAGATCCTATTTCAGCTATGACTTGGAGCATAATAAGTGCTGCGGTTTGTGTGGTTTCCATAGCCATGTTTACAGTCTGCTACAGCCCACAGTGTGTCATCCAGGTGACACAGGCCTTACACTATTAAGTGCTATTTGAGCATCCATGCCAAGTATTCCAGGTATTTCACCCACAGTGGCGGGATCTTTCTGAAGTATAACATTGCCAGAACCAACCAAAAACAAATCTCAGTCCTCAAAATTCTTCTGTGTCTTTTGTCACTGTCTAGCTCCTTCTGAGTAGCCACTGTCATTTTCATACTCTTATCAGCCGGCACAGATGAAAACAGTGCTCCATGCCATTGCAAATGCCACTGCAAATACACAGAAGCTGTGGAAAAGTTTTCACAGCTTGCTGCCATGAGGCTTTAGCGCTTCCAATCTGTCACTATGCTGCAGAGCAGCTCTCACGTGTTTTCAGAAGCAGTGGCAACAGCTGTCTCACCAGAAGCAGCCTCAGGAGCGGGGGAAGGTACAGGATGTCAGGCTGCTCAGTGTGGGAGCTGGGTCAGCATCCATGGCTGAATTTATCAAGCAAGAGACAAGTGATGTGGAATTTCGTGGAGTCACAGAATGGGTTGGAAGGGGACCTTGAAGATCATCCAGTTCCAACCCCCCTGCCATGGGCAGGGACACCTTTAAATAGACCAGAGCCCCATCCAACCTGGCCCTGAACACCTCCAGGGATGGAGAATCAACATCCCTGAGCAACCAGTTCCAGTGCCTCACCACCCTCACAGTTAAGAATTTTCTCCTAATATCTAATCTAAACCTATTCTCTTTTCATGCACCCTTGTGCTGTCACTACACACTCTCGTAAACTCTTGCCCCAATCTTTCCTGGAAGTTCCCTTCAAATACTCCAAGGCTGCAATTAGGTCACCCCAAAGCCTTCTCTTTTCACAGCTCTCAGTCTTCCCTCACAGGAGACATGCTTGAAACCTCTGACCAACATGGTGACCCTTCTCTGGACTCACTCCAACAGGTCAATGTACTTCCCATGTTGAGGACCCCAGGTGAGGTCTCACCAGAGCAGAAGGGCAGAACCCCTCCCTCACCCTCCTGGCCACACTGCTTTGGATGCAGCCCAGGACACGTTTGGCTTTCTGGGCTGCGAGAGCACATTGCCAGGTCACACCCATCTTCTTATCTCCCAGCACCCCCAAGTTCTTTGCAGCAGGGCTGCTCTCAATCTGTTCATCCCCCAGCCTGTGTTGATATTGTGGACTGCCCCACTCTGGGTGCAGCATCTTGCACTTGGACTTATTAAACCTCATGATATTCCCAGGAGCCCACGTCTCAAGTTCATCCAACTGCCTCTGGGTGGCATCCTGCCCCTCATGTGTGTCAACTGCACCACTCGGCTTGATGTCATCTGCTGATGACATCTTCTGTGTCATTAATGAAGATACTACATAACACTCATCCTAATACAGACCCCTGAGGGACACCACTCATCACTGATGCCCATTGGGACCCTGAGCCATTGACTACTACCCTCTGGATGCGATCATCCAACCAATTCTTAATCCAACAATCCACCCATCAATTACATCACTCTCCAGTTTGAAGAGAAGGATGTTGTGGGGGACTATGAACTGGCAGCATGAAAATGCAAAAGTTTGGAGGCAAAATTTAGAGATGAAACCTGCCCTGAGTGAGCCTGGAGAAGCAGCAGACTCACGTTGAAATGTCCCAGGATGTAAGAATCATGGCATGGCAAGTCAGTGATGACCATCACAGCAGAGAGGCACAATGCATCCAAACTTCAGCCTGTAGAAAATTAACTTCCCAGTCATTTTATGTCTTTTCAATGAAGGATGGAGTACCCATTATCTACCCAGAATTGTATACATGTGGAACTTTTCAACAGAAGTAGAATAAACTCAGTATAAACCAGTCACCTGTCCCTCTTCAATAGATGCTCTTTGAGCTAAACAATTCATGGATGCTATGTCTGCTTTTAAGTCTTCTTGCCAAGTATCGTATTTCACAGTCCCATTTTCTTACCCTTCAAGATGTTTTGTCTCTAATATTGCTGTATGAATGTTCCACACAAACAAGACAATCAAAGATTTTAAAGAGGGCTGGATTTTCAGTCTTTACCCAGCCTTGGCTGTGAGGAAAGACACGCAGCATTTTGGGCTCCAAATGAGAGCGCCGATTGACGGCAGTTAATGCACACTGCACACACTTTGTCGGGGCTGTGGGATCTTCTGAACTGTAGAACAGAGGAGCATTACTAATTCTTTCACAAACCATTTAAAAGGATTAAAAGGAAATTTAAATTTCCTACTCACTGTGGAAGGGTAAGCAGTGAGGGGAGTACAAGCAGACTGCTCTTCAGCGTACAAAGGCAGCAACCTGGGAAAAAAAAGGATAGGGGAAAGAAAAACCCAGGTCTATTTCTCTAATCCCTTTTTTCGGCTGTATTTGGAGATGTGAGTCGGAACAGAGCGGGTGTCCCCAGGGCTGGGCGCCGTCCTGCTGCCGGGAGCGGCTCCCGCCGGGACGCGCAGCGGCTCCTCCGCGGGGGCCGAGCGCCGCCTGCTGGCCAGCCCTGGGAGCGCGTCCGCGCAGCACGAGCGGGGATGGCTCCCACGGGAAAAATTTCTCGCCTTCACAGGGAGAAATTTTGCAAGAGAGCCCGATTACGCTAGCAGAAATCTGTGGAAAATCTCTACTTGTCTGAAGACACCAATTAGGTGCTTGTAGCCACGCAGGATACTTCCAGTGTGTGCCAATAAAAGGCTTTACATCTGTGAACATAATTATGCACTCATTGTACTTGTCCCTGATACCTGGACACCATTTTCTGAAAAACCCTTCACAAATTTTTGAGATGGATGCGGGATAATTGCTATACCCTTTTACATGAAAAAACTCTGTGGTGACTCAAACCCAATTCTAAAAAGTGAGATTAGAAGAATTCGGGATCAATTGCTCATCCAGCATAAGCCAACAAACGGACTCTATTTCAGTCACTTTATTATCCACAGAAACTTTCCTGGTTTGGTTCATGGGATTAGACCACTGTTCCCGTGTGACATTTTCATTCAGCATGTCTTATCCTTATGTCATAACAGAAGTTTTTTCTGCCCTGCCTATGGCTTTTTCTGAAACCTGTCCTACACCAAAGACCGTGGCACTCGTGGGATAGGAATAGTGATTTTTTTTCCTCTAAGGCAAATAGAAAATTTCATTGATTTCACAAGTGAATTAATGTTCCTCTGGAGAACCTACAATGATTCCAGAATACTTGATTTATGGACAGTGCACAGGAATGGGAGTCAAATGTACAATGATACCACTTCATTATCAAATGAGTGTGCAACCTAGCACAGGGTTATCTCCACATGCTTGGGTTTGTGGGGACTGAGAAGAAAAAACAGAGAAAAATCCTGACTGATGGCCAGATTAACTATGAGACATGAACAGCAGGGTCTGAAAAAGCTGTGTGTCATTCTCAAATGTGCATTTCAAGCTTCTGAGTTCCTAAAGATGCATTTTCAAAAATATCACAACTTTAACAAAGAGATCCATTACTAACTTTGAAAATTAATTTTAAACAATTTCTTCAAAACCTGTAACACCATCAGTTCTTCATTTATGTTCCTTCCATATAAAAGCTAAAGACTAACAGTGATTAATTTTTAAACAGGTTCATTATAAGAAATATTATATACATGTCATAAATAGGTGAAAACTAAAGACTAGAAAATGGAAATTCTTGTAAGGAGAGAAAAAAATCAAATTAATGATGTAAAGAAACAAGGAAGTAATTGAGGAAATAAAAATACCAGGATCAAAGGATGGAAACAGAACAAACCTCAGACAAAAAAAATTTTTAATGTGGCTCTGAATATCCCTTTTCATACCTTCTCTGTTAGAAAGACAATGAGAACAGCTGAATGCATCACTGCTAAAGAAATTTAAAAGTATAATTCCAAGGCCTATAATAGATGTTATGATACAATATATAAAAACGTGATTAAAATAGTTAGTTGCACCAAAATATATAAAGCTATGATAGCATTTTGAATCTGCTTACCATCCCACCCTACCAATTAATCTCCCTGCCAAGCAGCCAAAGTCCAGCATTTGAGTTCATCTCCCGTCACTCTCTGGTGTCTGAAGCCCCACTTCTGCTCTGCTATGGAATGCAGAGCTGGTCTTTCCCAGAAGGTACATAGCCCTTCCCACAACCATTTTCATTCATGCTTACCTCTTTTTTCTCCACAACTGTCATACATACAACAAGGTATAAATACTACATATTTATCCATGCTTGCTATGGAATATAATCACAGTATGATAGTGGTTGAGGAAAAAAAAAGCAAGAAGAGAAGATAACGAGGCAGCTCCATCTATGTAAACATTTCAGCAGGGGAGAGTAAAAAGCAGTTAAATGAGATGTACATCTTTCCTTCTTTCTGGCCAAGTTGTAAAAGCTTGCCAAGGTAGTGCTGATAAAGATGATTATAGTGAGTTTTAAAATCTGCATTCAGATGCAATGCTGCCTGGAAGCTGCTGGAGGACAAGAGATTGACATCTCTTAATGTCCACCAGGCTACCCAAGGAAGCTCTCCCTTCCTAGAAAAATGAGAGGTTTTTGGAAGCATGCTGCTCTTTTGCCACATTAAATTTTTTTTTTTCTCCGATGTTACATTTTGTTCCCACCACTAAAATGACCCAGCATATTCTGTTAAGATTACTTTGGGTAAATGTGATGTTCACAAGCACACCAAGGGCCAGGATGTGGTTAGCGCTCTCTTAGATGTGATGGAAGCCACAAGCTTCTGCACCCTCAAACACTGTCAGAGTGTGCTGGAATGGCATGAATCCATCAGTGCACAGGTAAAGGCACCAGGCCTCAGTTCAAGGAAGGGGAGAAAGGTGGCTGATGCTGTCACTGCTGCCACTGGCTGAAACACTGAATAGAGGAAAAACAGAAGAAGGTAAATGACTGATGCTGCTGTACATCCCTGCTGAGTGCGGTCTGCCAGCATGGACTCTGGAGACAGGCTGGAGCTTCAAATGCCTCCAACAGCATCTTCATCCTGCTGGCAAGGGTGCTTAAGAAAGTTCCAGCACTTTATTTAGCTCAGCCTCAGATTCTCATATGGGGAATACGCTATCATTTTAAGTGCCTTTGAAATTTGCAAGATGCTAAAGCATATTGAGATATGATGAGAAGACTCTGCTACAGCCTTATAACTTTTACCACAGTTTATATTTGGTGATTAGAGCCTAATGAAGACACGTTGCCTTCATTGACAAGAGTTGCATACACTCCAGGTTCTGGAATTAAGCAGCATCTTCCTCTGCAGGAAAAGATGAAAGTCACGAAATCCCAGAAAAGCAGTCTCTGTCTCATACCAGACGCTCAGCGTGCAACAGGCACTTCCTGAGCACTTTCCATAGTAGTTGTATAGGACAGACGAAAAGGGATACAGAAATGAGGCGCTGGTGGAAGGCAGCAATCGGGGGAAGGAGGAGGAGGAGTGTGAAGACAGGCCGAGGGGGAGTAAAAAAAAAAAAGGAAAAAAGAAAGACTGCAAGAGGCGAAGGCCATGGCACATCCGTGAGCAGACAACAGCATCCCGCAGCGCGGCCCCAGCTCGGGTGCGTGGCGGGGCGGACCCCCAGCGCGCGGCGCCCGCAGCCCCAGCGCACGGTGCCGGCTCTGCCCCAGCGCACGGTGCCGGCTCTGCCCCAGCGCACGGTGCCGGCCGCTGCCGCTGCAGCTGCCGCGGTCGGGGCGCGGCGCGTTGGGCGCTCCGAGGTCTCGCCACCGCCCGCCGCCAGGGGGCGCTGCGCAAACGGCGGCGTGCGGCCGCTCTGGCACTGCCGCCTCGCTGGTGCTGACGACGCGGCCCAAGCGCGAGCGGCGGCCGGAGCGGCGGTGGCGTTGGCGTCGTCGTCGTTGTCAGTGGCGGGCTCGGTGTCTCGGCGGCTCTGCCCCTTCTCCGCCGCGCCATGCCCACCGTGGAGGAGCTCTACCGCAACTATGGCATCCTGGCGGACGCCACGGAGACGGCGGGCCAGGTGCGGCGTGGCTGCGGCCTGCAAGGCTTCGCTAGGCCTCGGGTTTGCGTAGCGCCGCCGCGGGGAGTTCCGGGCCGATACGGGGTGGGCCGGGGTGCCGTCAGAGCGGCTGCTCGCCTCGCCGCACAGCCGGCGAGCCCCCGGGGCCTAGCTCGGGGTGGGTTCCCTCAGGCCCGCGGCGGCGCGGGGCGGTTGGAGATAAACATCGCGCCTGCGGATCTGCAAGGAGGGCAGCAGTTCCCGTCGCTTTTGCAGCATCCGCGTCGTGGCGGCAGCTCTCCTTTTAAATGTGGCGTCGCCGTTATTAACTGGTTCTTAGCTAGAGTCCGGCTGCTTTTTGCATGGGGGCGGAGAATTTCGCCTGGCGAGTTCAGGCCTGGAAGTCTTTGACACCGGTGGCCATCCGGATCTGATCGAGCGCTCTTGCAGATCCGGGGCCTCTGGCAGGCTGTCTTGCTCAAAAGCTTGCTGAGGGAAGGTGAAGTCTGTTACGGTTTTAAAGCTGCCTGTAGCTCTTTGGCTCTTTCTTCCTTGAGGCAAGAACGTAAGGTCGACCCTCACTGAAGATTTTTTCCGTAAAATCTTAGTAAGAGCTGCCATTTGTGTATATCATTACTGAATTATGCAAGAAAAGAGGATGACTTAGTATATTACCAATAGAAAATATGGTTAGTTACAACTAGTTTTGGTATTGCATTAGGCCCCCATTTTCCCAAATGGCCCCCTGAAAAAGCAGAAGATACTTTTTTTTTTCCTGTCAAAATTTCAATAAGTAGGAAAGTAGCTTTGCCGTACCTGTATCTAACCATGGATTTTAAACTAAACGGGAATGCTGCTGTACGAGGTCACTTAGAAGGTTTTTTAAAAGAACAAATAATGTGGTGGGTGGTTGGGGACAGGAGGGTGCTGAAGTTTTTTTTCATTTTAGTTCAAGTCCGTTCACTTGGCTCGTGTAGTTATGCCCAAGTGAAACAAAGCATCCTTGCAGACAGTCCAACAAAAACATGTCAGAACAAAAAACAAAGTGCAAATAAAATGTGAGGAACTGCGTGGAGAGGTGCAGAGTAAAACATGCTGTTACCTTGCCACTTTAGAAATGCATTCATGGTTCATCTCATTTTGATTCTTGTGAGTAGCTTTTGTGAGGAAGGAATGGCCACCTTAGGTGGAACAGACTCTAGCATGGTTAAGAAGTGCAGCCTGTGACTGTAGATGTGTGAGAAAACCTCCTAGGATAAGTATAGAATAGTGATACCTAAAATTCTCTCCCAGCTTTGCCCCTCTCCAGCTTTTGGGTTCCCAGAGCCAGAGGAAGTGTCTCTGTAATGGGTGTAGCTTGCAAGGTTGTTCTTCAGTGAACTTTTCTGATAGTTTGTTGAAGTGAATGTGCTTCTCCCACAGAGATTCGATGGTAAAACGTTTCATTATTTTGTTAACCTTTGTGAAGGAGTTACCTCTTGGAATTTGTCATTTCATAATCTTGCTTGATGTCTCTAATTTTTGCATTCTGAGAAGCTGTGAGTAATTGTTCCTTGTTCCATCAGTGCTTTATTATCTCTTACCAACCTTATGAACGTGATCTCTTACTGCAAAAAGTCGTGGTCACCCCATCTCAAATAAAGAAACATTGAACTTGGGCATGGGGATTACCAGAAGTATGACATCAAGAGAAGTAGTTTAAAAGACTGGAATTACTGAGCTTGTAAAAGAGTGTTTCAGTTGAGAAAGGGGCTCAGGTATGAGGGGTCCATGAATGGAATGAAGTTGAGAGGTTGAAAAAAACTGTAAGGAAGCAGGCTGAAAATAAAGAGGAATACAAACATTTCTTCATAACGCATTGTGAAACTTGTCACGGGGCACTACAGAGTATGAATTGACTCAAGAACTAACCTAGAGAGGTTAATGGATGACTGGTCAATTAATAGTTATTAAAAACAAAGGTTTGGACACTGTGTCCAGCTTAGGACATTCCTTTGTTACAGATGGGAAGGAAATGCTCTCAACAGAAGGATCACACTGCTTCTGTAGTTGCCTGTGGTTTTTCTAGAGCATTCCATGCTGCCAGGTACAAGTAAAACAAACTGCTGCCTGAATTGTATTTTGCCTACATGGTAGAAGTAGTTAGCATGCAGGAACACAAATGCAAAGAATGCAGACTACTCTGTTCCACTGCTGCATTAATGCTTTTTCACGTGTATTAAGTTTTATGTTATATGTTCTACAAAAGAACTTGTTCTTAATGTGCAGGCTGAGAACCTGTGTCTGTAATGATGTGTATTTTCATTGCAAGTTGGTGCTGGCTCATTCCTGCCTTTGCTGCTGAGTGCACTGCGTTGGCCCAGCTGCAGAGTAAACTGGGTGGTGATGTGATTCAGCTAAAAGGCGACTGATTCTTTCCTTAGTTATTTTTCATCTAGATCTGTATCCCATTCCAGTTCTGATTCTGGCAACACAGAGCCATCAACAAGCTGTAGAGAGTGCTTTAGGAGCATGGGCACTAAATATTTAAGTGTAGGCATTTATGAGGGCATTAATGCAGTACTGCTTTGTAAATTGGTATCTTCTCACTATGGGAGAACTTTCATGTGGAGTAGGGGTGATGATATATGTGACTCTGGGAAATTTAATGTAAATAAAGCAAAGAAAATGTCCTGTGCTGTCACCATTGCTGTTTCAAGCATTCTTTTTCACAACCGTAGGAAAAGTAATATTAGAATGATCTTAGAATTCTGATTTCCACTAGTATCCTAATAATGCTGACTTCTATTTCACAAACACAAAGCTGACTGCAACAAACACTTCAATTATTCTAAAGTTTCAGTCCTGCAGGCACAAAACCAGAAGCACCCATGTGATTCTAGTTGGAGCAGCTAGATAATATTTTACTATTGCTGAAGTAGTTATTTCTACATTTCAACGAAGGTTTCTGGGATTTTTTTTTAATCTACTTTCCCTTAATAGTTCTTCTGAGCACTGTGTTTCATCTCAGATTAAGTTAACTACCTGAATAGATACCAGAGATTTCGGGTTAAGTGAACTACCTGAACAGATGCCAGAGATACTTTAGCACAGATTATGTTAACAAAGGACAAAAGTTGGTGATCCCCTGCAGTGGCACAGTTACTGGGAAATGTAGTCTTTACTTCAAAGGCATGAATGCATAAGCATACAAAAGGCAGAAACTCCTTGAAAAGCTGTCTGAGTTCAGTGACAGTGATTAATTCATTGCATTAATATAATCACAGTGTTTAAGAGCTGTTATCCTTAGGGCCAGCAGTTGGAGTGGTGCACACTTGAACGGACAGGAGCCAGAATAACCGTAAAAGCCAGGCAACAGAGGCAAATATTACCAAATTGGCATGGTTATATCAATCAAAGAGAAAAATTTATTCCTTTTTAAGAAGCTTGTACAATATAGTTTACTTAAATAATTGAAGAGAACAGGAGAAAAAAGTTGTTCCTTGTCTTGAGAATAACCCAGGATTTTTCTATTTATGTATTCTTTTTTCAGCATAAAGATGCTTACCAGGTGATCTTGGATGGTGTGAAAGGAGGTGCCAAGGAGAAGAGGCTTGCAGCCCAGTTTATTCCTAAGTTCTTCAAGCATTTTCCTGAGCTAGCTGACTCAGCTATCAATGCCCAGTTGGACCTTTGCGAGGATGAAGATGTTTCTGTAAGAATAAGGACTTTGTAGCAAGTTGATACTTTGAATTTATATTTTGTTATTGTTTTCTCTTTTTTATTAATGGACTGTTTCATTTGGTAGGGGAGGGTTGGTCTTTGGAAAGCATAAATTTAATTGTATTCTTGTATTTAATTCATTGTGTGATAGTTTGAGAAGATGCATCAGTTTTCGTTTATCTTTTTTTGCTCCCACCATTGATGAAAGGAATAGCTCTGGAGAAGGAAACTTACTGTTTATTTAAATAGCATTTACATGTTTTCCTATCAAAAAGCACTCTGTGGTAATTGATTCTGATAAATCCTGCTGGGAGACAAAATCTTGTTTGCACCTGAGAACCACGGGGATGTGATTCTGACTTACTCTTGAAGAAGTCTTGAGATGCTTCATGCTGCTTCTGTGGTGTTGGTAGAAGCTGTACCTGTGAAGCATCTTTGTTTATGAGGTCTTAAGGGATTAGGATAGATCATTCAAGGATTCTTTTCAGTGCTGGGAACAAGCCCTAGAGTTTATTCCTGCCATGTGCACAACTGTAGAGCTATCCTTCCTGTTAGCAAATAAAACTCCTTAATAACACACATACCAGCCTTCATTTTGTTGGTCGTATGAATGGTTTTATGAACAGAGGTGCTGTTTGAATTTTATTTTTCTCCAGTACTGCCTAGATCTAAGAAAAATATATTATTTTCTTCATAAATATGTCAAAATAGGGGGATTTGGGGTACTTAGTGGAATTTTAAAATTTTTTTAATCTCTACATTATTGACAATTTTGACAGATCCGGCGACAAGCAATCAAGGAGTTGCCTCAGTTTGCCACTGGAGATAATCTTCCTCGGGTAGCAGACATACTGACCCAGCTTCTACAGTCAGGTAGAGACACATCCTGGCTCATCCCCTCGTGGCACACCTAAATATATATACAATTTTTGTTCTGTAAAACGTTTTCCATTGATTCATAATTTATCCCAGTGCTGTTCATGTCCTTTTTCTGTTCTTTTTCTCCTGGTTTATATTTGCTGAATAGTTAAGCTGCTGCTTCTGCTGAAAGGTCACTAATTATTTTAATATAAACTGAAAATATTTCTCTTAAATAAAACAGGTTTTTTTAATTCAAGTTCTCTGAAAGCATCTTTAGAAAAAGGCAAGGGGGGAGCTTTCCAGTTATGGACTGCAGCAAATTGATTTCTGAAAAAGAGTTACTGAATTTCTGATCCAAGTTCCAGAACCTGAAAAGGCCTGGGGACATTTTGTTCCATACAGTGCATTTTTGGTAGAAAATAAATATTTTGGGGCATAAATTCAGAATTTAATATACATTTAATGTCAGTAAGTTACAGAGTGCTAAATATTAGGTGTTCAGACTTCTGTTAAAACTGCATGGTTAAGTCTCTGGGATTCTCAGAAGATAGGTTTTGGTTTGGGTTTTTTGAGACATGCATTTAGTTCAAGAGGGAAGTAGTTCCTGCCACCTAGAATTATTTTAGATTAATTAAAAGTTTAAAAATAAATAACTGTTTTACATTCATTTAGTAAAGGTCAGCTTGTTTATTAAAATAACTAATATATTGATTAATAACTTCAGTTCAAGTTTCAAGGTTTAAGTTTTGGCAAGGAGACTAAAGTGACAAACAGCTTTTATTTTTTTGCTTCCAACTTCCATAATATGGCTTTGAACTTCCTCAATCTATTAGTTTTTTTTAAATACAGGTTATGTTGTTTCTAGCTAAATGCTGAGGACAGAATACTTCTTGTGCAGTATTAGGAATCTTTGTTTTTCTTCTCTTACCTTTGCATTTTGAGGGTATGTATATTAATTTTTTTTTCTCTCTCCAGATGATTCTGCAGAATTCAATTTGGTTAACAATGCCTTGCTCAGTATATTTAAGATGGATGCTAAAGGTAAAGGATGCGTTTTTCTGTACATGGCTTTTATTAATACTTCCCAGTCTGTAGTCGGATGAGTAAAGGACCCGATTTTGTGTCTTCTTAGTACAGTGCAAAAGTGAGACCCACACTAATTGTGTGATTTTGCAAACAATACTGAACTTAGTAATTGTGGATCTGAATTATACAAACTAATAAAAGAGTGTGAATTTTTATGTCAAGTACATGAAAGTTGTATTTATTCTTAAAATTCTTAGAAGTTAGTGTAGCAGTTATTTTAAAATTTGTCATGGAATCTTAAAAGAGAAAACTTCTTCCTTCTGCATAAAAGGTCCAGGTTGTAACTTCTAAAATAATTTGCGTTACCCAATTTATTCTCCATTCAGGGACTTTGGGAGGTTTATTCAGTCAAATTCTTCAGGGAGAGGATATTGTGAGAGAGAGAGCCATTAAGTTCCTTTCTACAAAACTGAAAACCTTACCTGAGGAAGTGATGACAAAGGAGGTGGAAGAGTTCATATTGACTGAATCAAAGAAGGTGAGTGTCTGATTTCAGTTCAAATTCAAGTATTGTTAAACCATCCCTTGTCGTTGGTGTTGCTTTGGAGGGCTGTTAGAGCGTCGTGCAAACACAGTCTTGTACTAAGTTCTTCTGATACGCTCCAAAGTTTGCAGCATTTTTTGTGGTATTGTTAAAAACATGGCTCTTCTAATTTTGTAAGAATTACGTGAATTAGAATTGGACCCAATTGTTCACATTGGAAAGGATCTTTGAGAGATGGTTCAGCTCAGTGAATCATACTCAGCTAAATTCTGATCAGACGTCTTGGTGCTTTTTCCAGTTAAGTTTTGAAAACCTTTAAGGAGGGCAAGTTCCTGTATACTCTGAGCAACCAGCTTCAATGTTTAATTGTCCTTAACAGAATTTTTTTTCCCTCTATCCAGTTGAAACCTCCCATTTTAGTTTTGTGTCATTGTTTGATTCTGGCCATGTCCACCTCATCAAAGAACCTGGCTGCTATGCTTGGTGACTTGTTCTTAAGTGTTGGGAGGTTAGTGTTATTTTCCCACACGCACATACAGCTCTCTTCCTTTGGGCTGGAAAAGCCTGACTGCTTCAGGTACTCCTCACAGGTCACGTGCTGTAGACACAGATCACCTTGTTGACTTGGCTTCCTAAAGCTTATCAGAGAGCCCAACAATAGTGCAATATTCCAGATTTGGTCAGATGAGAGTACAGCCAAGGACAGTCATCTGTCCCTTTGCTTCCCATAGTTTGTGTTCTTGTCACAGCCCAGAACACTGTTCACACAGGGAATGCTGCTGTCACGTGTATTTAGCCTGCTGTCCTCAGAACCCTCAGTCTTCTCAGCAGAGCAATTCCCCAGCCAGTCAGTCCTCTACATGTGCTGATGCAGGGAAGTCGGTTCATCCCAGGTGCTTTTGTGTTTGTCTTTGTGGGATTTTATGAGATTTCCATGCATTCCCTAAGCTGGGAAGGTTGCAAAAAGTTTTAAAACAACTAATAATGAGTAGATATTTGTTTAACATTTATTCTGCCTGAAGCATCTGATTTTTGTTAGAAGTTTGTTCTTAAATTTAGAGTTAAAAAAAACTGTTTCCCTTGTACAACTTGATGACAGTTGCTTTAATTTGTAGGTACATTCAATTATACTGAATGTTTTCATGTGTTCCTTCAAACTTGTGTTTTTAAATAACTAAATTCTAAATTTAAGTGCTAAATATTTGCATATTTTACCTTTTCAAATCCAGCAAGTTTGACTTGGAAGTTTGCAAACTACCACCACAGAAATATGTTTTCTCTTTTTCTGTTAAGGTTCTGGAAGATGTGACAGGCGAGGAATTTGTTCTGTTCATGAAAATATTGTCTGGATTAAAAAGCTTACAGACAGTCAGTGGGAGGCAGCAACTGGTGGAGCTGGTAGCCGAACAGGCTGACCTGGAACAAACATTCAATCCATCAGATACGGACTGTGTGGACAGACTTCTGCAGTGCACTCGGCAGGCAGTGCCATTGTTCTCAGTACGTATTTGTTTGCTTTGCTTGAGGAGTATTCAGGAAAGTTAATGGCTGGGGATTGACTTTGGTGTTCCCAGTGATTATGTTTGAACAACCACAAATCAGTACTTCTCCACCTTTAATCTCTAATGTATCCAGATGTTAGGAAAAAATTTAAAGATAACTTGTGGTTTTCTCTTTCCAAATTGAAGATGTTACTGTGTATTATGAAAAGATTCTCACATTATCTTGTATGAATTTGATTATTTCAAGTCTAATGCCAGGCAATTGCAGCATTTAAAGGCCTATTCTTGGGTTGCAAACAATCTTTGCAGCTGCTGTTGCAGACAGCCTCTGAATTTAGGCTACTTGCAAAGGAGTCTGTCTTAGGAGTAAGAGGGAAGTTTAATAAAGCTCTAAGGTACAGCTGTGAGGCAGGCATTTATAAGGGTGGTGGGGTGATTGGAGAAAGACATTTAGCTCTTTCAGACTCAAGAGTAGCATGAATAATGTGTGACGGTTTGTTCGTGGCTTTTTTTCAGAAAAATGTTCATTCCACAAAATTTGTTACTTATTTCTGTGAGCATGTTCTGCCAAACCTCAGCTCTTTGACTACTCTAGTGGAGGGTCTTGATATCCAGTTAGAGGTAAGCCAAAGCTAAAATATCTTTCAAATAGTGAAAAATAACTATCCTAGATAAACACAGCTATTTGAAAAGTTGTAAGCTCTTTCTTTAAATAGTTTTCATTTCTTGGCTTGTAGGAAAAGTAGCTTCACTAAAAGAAATGTTTCCTCTATTGAGGCACGACTGAGCGTTGCCTTTTAAACCATTTGTTGTTTGTCCCAAGCTTTTGAAGTTAGGTAGAATAAGTAGATCAGTGTAATCATTTTTATACTACTCTCAGGTTTTTTTAAGCACTTAGTATTTACTGAAATGATGGTTGCATAGTTTGTGCTAATTTAGCCTCCTAAGGGAGTGGCTTAATATCTGTAATTTTGTTTACATTAATCAGTGCTGCAGTTTCAGTTACATCTCTGTGGCTCTCACTTGAAGGTGAGCAGTGCTGCAGATGTGGGAGATCAAATTTTGTTTACTTGTTTACTAATGCTTGTTGGGATTAGACACACAAACCTGTGTTTCTCTTTACATACAGGAAAAACAAATTAGGCATGTTCTTCCTTGTATTCTTTCCTGATGTTTGGGAAGTGTTTGGTTGTAATAGTTGTCCTCTACTGTGCCAGCCATAGTGATGTGATAATTGATTTTAGCTTGAATGTTAAGCTTGCGTACTTCCAGTTAACACACAAAAACATGGCTGTCCTTACATGTAGGTTTTGAAGCTTCTTGCTGAAATGAGTTCATTTTGTGGTGATATGGAAAAGCTTGAATCAAATTTGAAGAAGCTGTTTGATAAATTACTGGTAAGACTAATTCAATTTTTATTCATGTAAAGCATTAAGAAATGAAGTTTTCATCGAAACTAGTTATTTTTATATATCCATCTCTTTATCCTTTATCTAAAGTGGCTATTTCAGAGATAGTCCTGCCCACTGATAGAAGGTTGAACATAATTTTGCAATTTAAAGCCTTGTAGATAGAGAGCTGTTACCTGAGTAATGTTTTTAATCCAGTAAACTCATGTGTGTTTCTTCTTTTTAAATTTCATAATCATGAGAGACTCGCATTGGTCTCATTAAAGGCTGTACCTGCACTGACAGTTCTAAGCCAGTTCAGCACTATTTCAGAAGGATTCATGCAGTATACTGTTACTTCCTGTGGTGGTACTGCCACCATAGTATTTTATCTGAGTCAGGGCTCAAGTCACAAAAGTGTAGGCAAACCACCTGCACCAGGACATTGTTCAGCAGTTCATCACGTTAGGATAGCCATGAGGGATACTTCTCAAATTGTAAGCACAGATAAACCATTCAGTTCAAACACTGCAAAAGAGCAGTCAATCAACACAAATGTGTCTCACACATTTGTTTTCCTTTCTGTTCTTCAGGAGTATATGCCCCTTCCTCCAGAGGAAGCAGAAAATGGGGAAAATGCTGGCAATGAAGAACCCAAGTTGCAATTCAGTTATGTGGAGTGTTTACTCTATAGCTTCCATCAGCTGGGTCGCAAACTTCCAGACTTCCTCACAGCCAAGCTGAATGCAGAGAAATTGAAAGACTTTAAAATCAGGTAATGATTTAGAGGCAAGTGTTAATGTTCTGTTAGAAAGTGTTAGTGGAGTTCTCCAGGGCTCAGTACTGGGGCCTGTGCTGTTTAACATCTTTATCAATGATTTGAATGAGGAGATTTGGCTGCATCCCCGAGAAGTTTGTGAGCAACAC
Source organism: Lanius collurio (assembly GCA_020086605.1). Taxonomy (NCBI): domain Eukaryota; kingdom Metazoa; phylum Chordata; class Aves; order Passeriformes; family Laniidae; genus Lanius; species Lanius collurio. The sequence goes on along the minus strand of JACBWW010000004.1, from coordinate 36,441,749 downwards.
CAAGTTATGTGGGAGTGTTGATCAGCTGAAGGGTGGGAAGGCTCTGCAGAGGGCTTTGGACAGGCTGAATCGATGGGCTGAGGACAACTGCATGAAATTTAATAAGGTGGAGTGCTGGGTCCTGCAAGTGGGTCACAACAACCCCATGGAGCACTGCAGCCTTGGAGTGGCTTGAGAGCTTATCAGCAGAAACAGGCTTGGGGGTGCTGGTTGACAGCCAGCTGGGTATGAGCCAGCAGTGTGCCCAGGTGGCCAAGAAGGCCAATGGCATCCAGGCCTGTATCAAGAATAATGTGGCCAGCAGGACCAGGACAGTGATTGTCCCCCTGTATTCAGCACTGATGAGGCCTCACCTCGAGTGCTGTATCCAGTTTTGGGACCTTCACTTCAGAAAGCGCTGAGGTGCTGGAGTGTGTCTAGAGAAGGGCAATGGAGCTGGGGAAGGGGTCTGGACACAAGTGTGATGAGGAGGGGCTGAGGGAGTAGGGGGCATTTAGTCTGGAGAAAAGGAGGCTGAGGGGGGACCTCATTACCCTCTACAGCTGCCTGACTGGAGGTTGTAGTGAGGTGGGGGTCAGTCTCTTCTCCCATGTCTCAAGTAAAAGGACAAGGAAATTACCTTAAGTTGCACCAGGAAAGGGTCAGATTAGGTACTAGAAAAAAAACAGTTTACTGAAAGAGTGGTTGGGCACTGGAATAAGTTGCACAGGGAGGTAGTGGAATCACTGTCTCAGGAAGTATTCACCAGGCATCTCGATGTGGCACTTGGGGGGGGGAGATGGTTTAGGTGTGACAGTTGGGCTAGATGATCCTGAAGGTCTCTTCTAACCTTTATGACTCTCTGACTCTATGAAAGTGTGAATTATTGTCTGGATGCTAAAGAAGTACAAATCAGATTGATGGAAGGCTTATTCTTCCTAAAGGGGAAGAAACAAGATGACACCTTTCCTTTGCTTATGCTTTAATTTCTACAGGGCTATGTAAATGTTACTAAGGGATTGCTTTTAAATGTTTTAGGCTACAGTATTTTGCTCGAGGGTTGCAGGTGTATATTCGACAGCTTCGTCTGGCACTTCAAGGGAAAACAGGAGAAGCTTTGAAAACAGAGGAGGTAAGAATTGTTTGGGAATCCTGATTTTTCTGTTGAGCTTACTGAAAGAACCATTGACACATATTAATAGGCTGCAGTCAGTTTTAAGTATGCAAATAGATTAAGGGAATAATACTACTAACATTATTGCAAGTGCCTTACATTACCTTATGCTACGGTTTGCAAGTGAAGATGAGCTTCTAGTTTCGACTGTTAGCTGCTATCTGCAGCCACATGTATTTGGTTTAATTGTGCTTTATTCTTTGTTTTGAAGGGGAAATTGTCACAACAAATCTTGAGCAACAAAAATACCCAGTGGGGAACTACACTGGAACATTAGAAGCAGATAGTTAGTGTGAAACTACAAGAACCGTAAAAGCAGCTGTGATGAAAACTCAGAAGTGTACACACCTTTCACTATCTCTGTTACTATAACAATTCACTAGGAAGAATGTTATGACTTCATGAAATGAGGTTGGCATAAAGCTGCTAGATGTTCAGTGGTGTCTATTTTTTTTTTTGCAGAACAAGATTAAAGTGGTTGCATTGAAAATAACCAATAACATTAATGTTTTAATCAAGGTAAGTCTGCATATTATGAAGGAGTAAATTCCCACAGCAGAGTAACCTCTGCCAAAGAAAGAATAGATTTGAACCAAGTTGTGTTGTGTTAGTTGGTGGCAGCCAGCTCAGAGTTGGTGCTGCCTTACTGTTTCTGAAGAAAGGTGGATCTTGCTGATCCTGCAAGCAGCTCAGCTTTTGCTGCTACTGCTCTTGAGATAGGATGTGGACACCCTTCCTTGCAGCACCAGTTGCCCCCAGAAAAAGACCACGTTGCTTCTTTAGGGGTCTCTGGATTTCCTTGTCATTTCCCTTTCCTACAGTGTCAGTGAGGTGTAAGGAATAGTTCAGAGAAGTGCAAGGAGATGTAAAGGAGGGAGGAGGCAAAGCAAGCTTCTATACAGAACCTGTTTCTCCAAAAAGTGTAGAAGAGATGGGCTGCAAGAAAGAGACTTTCATCTGGAACCCCTGAAACCATTCTGATTTCACCCAGCCCCCTTAGTCTCTCTTTGTTCAGTCTTACTTTCACTTACCTCAATAAACCAAAAACTTGGCCCTCCATATTGAGAAGCCTATCTTGTACCATCATAGGGGGATCAGATGTCTTCCTGCAGGAGCCACTGTAGTTCATTGTAAGATGCTTGATGTTTACAGGGAAGGAGAGAAAGCCTGTGCTTTCTCTGTAGGTGCCCCATTCCCTGAAACATTCAAGGTTGGATTGGATGGGGGTCTGAGGAACCTGATCTAGTGGAAGATGTCCCTGCTTATTGCAGGGTTGTTGAACTAGATGGTATTTAAACATCTCTTCCAAACCAAACTAGTCTATGATTCTGTATTTGGTCAGTGTAAGACTATTCTGCTAATATAAATTTTACTTGAATTTCCTAGTAAAGGCAGCTGGATAAGGCAATAAGCTACTGCCTTCCCTCTCTGCCACGAGACTAAAGGATTTAAAATTACTGGAAAGTAGTGATTATTCTGGAGTCTCCATAAGCAGCTAAAATTTTGAAGAGAAATCAACAGGAATTTAACTGTAGAATAAACTGCCCGTTTTGCCTCCATAGGATCTCTTCCACATTCCTCCTTCTTACAAAAGTACAGTTACACTGTCCTGGAAACCAGTACAGAAGGCAGATGCAAGGTAAGAGTTCTTCTTGAAAAGAAAACAGTGGGGTTTGTTTTGTAAACGGTAAAAACTAGCCTCCCAAGCTGTGTCTGTACAATACAGACAGCATGTGAGCTAAAAGTTCCATGTGAAAAATAACACCCATCCTGCAGCTGTAGAGAGATAATCTTAGTCTTGCTTTAGGGGTATTAAAGACTGAATCAACTGGAGACTTGCTTACTTCTCTTTTGAGGTATTATTATTCAGGGCATCATCACTGGCTGCTGCTGGCTTCCAGTGGTTAATCTTTGTGGCTGAACTATTATTACTGTACTTGTCACCACAGGGGTGTAATGGTATGTTTTTGTTTTCTTCTGTCAGTCAAAAAAGAGCAAGTGAAGATACAACCTCAAGTTCACCCCCAAAGAAAGCTTCAGCAGGACCAAAAAGGGATGCCAGGCAAATATATAATCCTCCCAGTGGAAAATACAGCAGTAACCTGGGTAGTTTTTCTTACGGTAAGTTAGGCAGCTTGGAAAAACTTTGTCTAGTGACAGTTGTGTCTTGGGGTGGGACAAATAAATACCACATTCTTGGAAAATCAAATTGTACTGTTACGAATTTTTTCTTGTGATGGTCTCTTCCTAGCTGTTAATCTATTGATTGCAGTGTTTAAGTGTTACCAGCCTATGGCTTATGTTATTTGCAAGTTAGTTTTAGTAGTGTTTTAATACCTAGAGTTAGTAATTGAACTGTTGTGTTCTCTGTTATGACACACAGTGCACCAGTTTCCCATTGGACAGGCCAGTTGCAGCAAGTGGCAGAGCTGGGTCACCTCCTGTCATACGACTGGACCTGTGCTGCATTCCTATTACAGCCACTGCTGATGTTGCAGACCTGATCCAGAAGTTCTGGGAAATGCCAGGTTCACTGTGCATGTCCTCATGCTCCCAGTCACACTGAATCTACTCTGCAAGTCATATTTTTGGGTGAAGCACAGGAGCAGTTGCAGACTGGATGAGTAGCAATGGCAGCAGCCCATTGGTCCTACCTCTGGCAAATAGAGTCTGCTATGACAAATTGTCACCCACACCCACAGGTTGAAAAACTAATAGGAAGCATTAGCAGATATATAAAGCAAAGAGAAAACGTTATCTGCAAATTTCTTATTCTAGACTTCAGGTGTCCCTGTGTCATTTAAGATAAGCTTGTAATCCTGCAGGTCTAAAGATTGGGAAGCTTTCAGACACATCTGTTCTATTGCTTGCTACTGACCAGATTTGTTCTTAAGAAAGAGAAAGGAAAAACTTTCTACAGTATACAAATAGTTTGCGTGGTATCCATCTCTAGCTAAGATTTGTAATTGAATAGAGTGAAGATACCAGCCCCAGAAAAAAGAGTAAAATGCTGGTGATAACTTAAGGATAGAAAAGGACAAATAGAATGACAAAGTTGTGGTTTTCCATCAGTTTATAAAATCACTAGTAGCAAGTCAGACTAACACCTTAAGATTAATATTGTGTTATTGAACAGAAGGAAGAGGAAGGCAGCCAGTTTTCAATTCTGTGGTGATGGATTGCCCAAATATAGTCCTAAATTACAGTTATGTATCACAGTATTAGTGTGAGGAAAGACTGCACTTAATTTAGACAGGCTCATTCTCCTGACCTCCTTTTACAATCAGTGGGGTCCATTTTCCATCAGAACATAACTCAGCAATCTCATGGTCCATAAGCAGGCATAGTCTCAGAGACTGAAGTTACCTTCAATACCTTTAGATCCTGCTATTCAGTTTGGATCTGTATACAGCATAAAACCTGCCTGAAAAGCTGCTACTCTTTTTTCAGAGCAAAGAGGTGGTTTCCGGGGTGGACGAGGAAGAGGCTGGGGAGGACGTGGCAATCGTAGCCGAGGAAGAATCTACTGAGAAGACTGCTAAATCTTCCATGCCCCCTGAAGGGGTAAAGTGAAAGTGCTACTCAGCAAGTTTGCTTGGAGCATTGTTTTCTTCAAGGACTGCCTTCCACTGAGACTGACTTAAATGTTCTTTATACCTTTGTATGTATGATCTACTTTTCTAACGGACTGCAACTTGTCCATAGTGAAACTACAGCTGTATTTTTGGATGCTTACAGTCAGCAGTTTTGGGTTCTTACTTATGAAGTGTCTTCAGGATTCAAAATTGGAAAAGAGCATAGATGTTTCATCAAAAGCTGCATCTTGACAGTTTGTATATTAACCTAAAAGTCAGCTACTGCATAACTGAAACTATATAATTGAGTTTATGAATTAAGTAATGGACAGGAAAGGCATGACAACAGAGATATGTGTTAGATAAGCTTAGCAGCTGAAGTAATCCTTTCCTTATCTGTAACCATATTTTGCAATATGTGGAGAAGAGTACCATTGTTAAATTTGCTTTGATTTCCGTTCTTTAATTGAATGAAATACATGCTGGTTTTTTTAAAGTTTGCAACATGGCTGGAAGTCTGTTTTGCTTGTAGCATGAAACAATCTTCTTCCTTAGAGATGTGGAGAACGTGACGTTTCTTGGTTTGCACATCTTACTCTTCTCTGTGCATTGTAATACAAAAGTGATGTTTTGAAAATTAATTTTTAATGTTTAATATGAATATGTGCATATAGTTATGCTGTGAAATCTCAGTGAATGAATAGCATAAAAAACCAAAACAATAAATGATTAATTATTTCAGGAATGGGTAAAGACTGATGCAGTGATTAAGCTTCATAAGCTGGAGCTCGACCATAGGAGTTTCTGGCTCTTTTCTGTTTTTTGCAGATTTCTGGATTAGTTGGCACTTGAGGGTGGGTTGGTTGGTTGGTTTTCCTTGTTTTGTGATTTTTTTTGTGTGTGTGTTTTGGTTCTTTTTTTTTAACCAATAGTTGCATTTAAAATATATATAAATAAAATTGTATTTTGGGTAACACTGAAAAATTCCAGCTATGTAGTTCGATTCAGGTGGCAAAGTTAACAAATCCATGCTATTTTTTTCCATAGCAGCTTGAGGTTTTTATTTACAGGTGTGCACCCAGAAAATAAAATGTAAGAGCACAATTTTTTTTTTTATTCTCACCACTCAAAATTTTAACTTCTCAGGTCATTCAACATTGTAAAAGAATTAGCATATAATAAAAAGAAGTCAAGACAGGAAGAGAATTTTAATTAAGTGTTCCAGAGCATGTTGATGTAAAATACCTTGGGCTTTAGAAGAGTGAATAATATTTCTTATCCTTCTCTTTTTTTGTCCAGCAATATCCACAGAAGGTGATGTCTCCCCATCCTAGTTCCATTTGTATTTGCTTGTGAATCTGACTCAGGTGTTTTCATTAACACTTGGATATTTATCACTACAATCAGAAGGCCAGAATACCAAAATTATGTCAAAGTTAGAAACATTGTTGATGATGCTAAATTCAAAAGTCTATTTTTGCTTAACTCTGGAACAGTAGGTAGGAAACTTTGGACATTCCAGGGCATGTGAGCTGACTTTGTATTTCTCATTACATGCCAGCTATTTAACTCTGATTTGGCATTACAACCATGAAACTTGGCTAAAAGCTTTGAAGGAGAAATTTGTAAGGTCAAATTGTCACCCTGAAAATAGGCACTAGATATGTAATAAGCTTCTATTGTGAAGAAAAAAAAGGAAAAAGACATTTTGCACTTGCGGCTGTAATTGGTATTTTGAGGGGATTCAATAATGTAATCCCAAAGCCTAAACATAGTTTGTATTTAGACTAGTAGCTAGGTACTAGCAGCTTATTTTCTCACTAAATTTTGAGCGAGTTTTCTTTGTGTGACTCCTGTATTTCAGAGGTGATGTGCAAAGTTCTTGTGGCCTCAGAAGTAGTTAGATTATTTTCCCCCAGTTTCCTAACTAATTTTAACACAGTGAGTTCTTGTGGAAACACCTGTTTACCATCTTGTTGAATTGTAAATGTTCCCTTACAGCTTTGGAATAAATTCATTTTGTAATTTTGTTTGGCTCATTGTTTCACAGTTACTCTGCAGCATTGTGTCGCCTTAGTAAAAGAGGTTCTGTGGTACCTTTTTGTTGTAGTTGACTTACTCCTTAGATTGCTGTAGAAAGTTGTTTGCCACTAATGGATCATAATAAGACTGCATGAACTATTTCAAGTAATTTAACTTTCAAATGCAGAATTTTGAGGGGGAATTTAAATACTCAGCAAAAGCTGCATGCTTTACATCTTATGACAAGGAGTCAGTCATTGTCTTATTCAGCCTACTAGATGTTGACAGTGTGATTCAGTTTGTTAGTACCTTAGGAGAGGAAAGCTCATGTCTTTACAGTTTGATGGGTGAAGGTGTGGGTGTTAACATATTTGAAATGGGTCTTAATGTCTCAGTATACTAACTCTGGGCAGCAGGTTGGTTGCAGAGCCCAGACAGTTTGGCTCCTGAAACGGACAAGTGGGTCTGCACAAGCCTGAACTTCTGAGCTTTGGAGTAAAATAGTAGATTCAAGGAGAGGGAATATGTGGTGGGCGGTTCGGGAAGGCTGTGCCTTCCCTGTACCTGAGCCAGCGGGGAAAGGAAGAGGGCAACATCCGGCCGGGAGTTTGGGATAAAAGGAGGCTGCGCCCTCCCAAACCGAGAGAGAGAAAAGCCCGCGGGCGTGCGACCCAGCGGACTCTCCCTTTATTCGAATAAAGTTGTAGGGCTCCTCTGTCTCTGTTGTGGACATAAACCTCTGGTGTTGGTGGATTTTCCTAACACTTACGTTAGAGGAAGAGCTACTTGGAAGGACAGCCTGTTTTTTTGTGGAATCTGTAATATGGCTGATTTGAGAACTGGCAGTAGTAAGGAACTATCATAATTGTGCGGATATTTTCTCTAGGCTGATAGAAACCAAATCCCTTGAACCACTGACATCATTTGTACGCTTGTTGTTGTTTCTATTTAATGAGTTTGAGTTGCGGGCGAATGTTGCTGTTTAATAGGCTCTGGGAAGTTTGGTGTTCCCAAGAAGCAGGACTGCAGAAAGATCGAACAGAACAAAATTTAAACGTGGAAGTTTTTAGATTTCTCTCGGGACTGGGGAAACAGGCTCTCGCTGCTAGGTTAGTATTTGCCGTTAACTAGAACAGGAAAGGGTAAGTTCAGGTTTTGCTGTGTAACTGAAAAGCATTAGAAGGGAAAAGGCGCGATGTGTCCTTCAGAGCTCTCCTCGCCCAGCTCCTGGGAGGGCTGGCATTAACTGTATGCATGGCTGCAGGTACGGCTGGGTTTGCGCTGGGTGCAAAGTCAGTCTCTCGAGCTGTCGCGGCAAATGCTCTAGTATGCCCTAGACAAAAACTACGTCTTTTAAATCGAAGTTTTCACCGTGTCGCCACAGGGCGCTTGGTGACATTTAACGCCGGTCTTGTGCTCGGGGCAGCGGCTCCGCCGTTACCGGCGGCCGCCACAGGTGCAGGAAGGCGCCGTTGGCCGGATGCGGCTCCCCGCGCGGTGCTGTAACGGTGCTCCAGGGCCGCAGCCCTGCCGCTGTGCTGCCCCTCGGCCCGGGGCTGCTCCGGGACCCAGGGCGCTCCAGCCGGGGGCTCCCGGCACCGCCTCAGGCACCGACCCAGAGCCAGGCCCGCCCCCGCCCCGCCCCCCGGCGCGGCCGCACCGGCCCGAGCGCGCGGCGCCGCCCGCTCCCAAAATGGCGGTAGCGGCCGTTCCGCTTCCGGGGGGTGCGAGCAGGCCGGGATTGGGGAAGATGGCGGCGGCTGGAGCGTCCGGGCGGGGCGGGCTGGGGCGGGCATGGGTCTTCTCCGGCTGGGCCCTGGGCCTGTGCTCGCTACTGGCCTCCGGGACGCGGCCCGCCGCTGCTACCACCCACTGGGTGGTCACCGAGGATGGGAAGATCCAGCAGCAGGTGAGCGGCCCGGGGGACGCGGGGCGCTGCCCACCCGGCTGCGGAGGCACGAAGAGCCCCTGTCCGCGCCGCCGCTCACCCGTAGCCCCGGTGTGCCCCGAGCTGTGCGGCACGGGGCTCCTCGGCCCGGTGCGAAGCCCTGCCTGTTCCCGCAGCCGCTGCAGCAGCCGGGCGGCGGTGCCGGCTGCTCCCGCGGCCCCGGCACGGGGGGTTCCCGCGGCGAGCTGGCGTCGCTCGTGAGACGTGGCTTGAATCCGCCGGAGCCCCGGGGCTAGGCAACGAGGAGGGGCGGTCGGTGGGCCAGGGCCAGCCGAGAATGGATTTCGGCTGGAGCCGTTTTTGGAGCAGCGGCGGTTCCCTGCCTGGGGCCGCCCCCGGGGAGCCTCCGGCACGAGGCCGGGTCCCGTTTTGGTGGCGAAAGCAGCGGTACCGCGACCCCGGCCCGCCGCTGTGACCCCCGCGGCGCCGGCTAGGGCAGCCCCGGGCTCCTCGCCGGGGGGGACGAGATGTCAGTGAGTTTGCGATTTTTCACATCCAGCCGCACCCGAGCCGGCCGCTTTTCCTTCCTGCTGGAAGTAGGAAAGAGTAACGGTGGCGTGTGTGCTCGGTGCCGGAGCACACGCACGTCCTGTGCGGCAGTAATCTCGTGGGTTTAGTCAAAATGTCTCATTTTGGTAGTAGACTGTGCCTCACGTTCACTGAGCCGCTTGAAAGGGTCGATCTGTATTTCGTGTTAAGGCTTTTTCTTAGTTGATTGCCGTCCTCTTTGTTGTAAAGGGAGCAGCACTAGAAATTCGCTTTTGTGTCAGATCTGATCGTTTCCCTCTGGAGTGGAAGAGTTGGTCGCTCTAACAATGTGGCCTTCCCTCTGTACACAAGAGTGAAGATATGAATGTCCATCATCACCTGCCATTTGTGAGGATTTTTAGTCGGGTTTTCCTGTCAAAATGCATTGAGGTCCTCAGACAGGTGGAACAGACTTTTGTCTGCAGGAAACTCCTGCTATCTTTATGGTTCTCGGGCACTTTGGCTGTCTGGGTGGATCCAGGCACTCTAACGCCATCATTAATAATAAATTAATGAATGACAGCACTTCCAGTGCTGTCTCATCTCCTTTCTCTGCTTACCGTAATAGGGAAGTGGTGCAAGTATATGATAATGGTCTGGAAGCATATGTGTGTGTATACTGATTGTATATTATAAAATTTGGGTCAGGTGTTGATTTTGATTATTGCATGGAAAGCAGCTGTGACTTGGAAAAAATCCAATTAGATAAAATGACTTGAAAATCTTATTAGCTAAATTCTTTACTGATTTTAAGGAATGGCCTTTCATGATGTCAGCTAACTGATGGTACAGGTGGAAGCTTCCACTGTAGCATTGCTATGCAGTAGGCTTTTCTATTACAGTTCCAAATGCTTGTAAGCAGGGGCATTCCCATGTTCCCTCCGTCAAGTTCTCAAAGCCTGTAGGTGAGGTGATACAACAGTATCTGTGGAATAGCTTCTCTTATTTGCATGGTCTAAATTAATTCACCCATTTCCAGCAAAGGAATTCCACTTATAAATATGTTATTACTTGGAACATGAGGAGCCAGATTCTTCAGTACCTGGAACATAGTACTGTGAACTGTCCAGTGAGTTTTTTGTAATTCGATGCCATTTGGTATCCGTTACTGTCATCTCCCTGGCTCTCATGAAAATGATACTTAAATTTGTGGTTATTGCCATTGCCAACTCTTCATAGCACCTCTGAATTTCATTTTTTCCACTTACTTGTGTTTTGGGGAATCAGGGGACAAGTTCTTTTGTGAACTGCAATGTTGTTTTAAGTGCCAGAATGTAGTAGTGGTTCAGTAGTTAACAGTAACAGACAATCTCCACCTGTCCAGCAACAGGCAGGAATTGCTGTCCCACTGTACACTGTACTGGTACTGTGTGAGTACTGTGTGCAGTTTTGGATGCCTCAGGACAAGGGCATGGAACTGTTAGACTGTGTGCCCTCCCAGAGGAGAGCAGCTAAGAGGATAGAAGCTCTCAAGGGCAAGACTTTCGAGAAGCAGCTCATTCAGCTTAGTTCTGAAGCGACCTCATCCAAGCCTACAACTTCCTCAAGTGAAGCAGTAGAAGGGCAGGTGCTGATCCCCTCTCTCTGGTGACTAGTGAGGAAATGGAATGAAGCTGTGCCAGGGAAAGTTCCGACTGGACATCAGGAAAAGGATCTTCACAGAGAGGGTGGTCAGTCGCTGGAACAGGCTCCCCAGTGAAGTGATCACAGCACCAAATGTGTCAGAGTTCAAGCAGCATCTGGGCAGCACTTGGAAGATTCATAAGTGATTTATCAGTTCATTTGTAGGACCACAATATTCCAAAATATTTAAGCTGTCCTTCTCTTAATACCAACAACTTATTACCAGGACAAAAGCCTCAAACTTCCTTGCAGAGTATCCCTTTGCTTTAATTTTTCAGAATATTTTTCATTAAGTTCTTACATATCATGAGAACTCATGGGTCCATTCCAACTTGAGATATTCTGTGATTCATTGGCAATGGGAACCTCTGCATATTATGTGCTCCAGGGCCCTCACCATGTCACATGGCCCTCAAAGTGAGGACAGAAAGCTGAAGCAGGGGCCTTCACATGGGTCCCTAATGAAGGGGCACGATCACACCCCTTTCCAGGTTGGCTCCAGCCTTGCTGGTGCAGCCCAGGGTGCAGCTGGCTGCCTCAGCTGCAAGGGCACACTGCTGCCTCCCCACCAGCTTTCTCCCCACCAGAGCCCAAACACTGTTTCTGGAAGTTGTTTTTCATTCAGCCCCCGCCTTTCCTGCTGCATGGGGCTGTTTCATCCTATGGGCTTGTGGTTGCTGTTGTTGGCTTGATGAGATAGGTCCCCATCAGCCCAATTCTCCATCACCTTGCCTTGCTGCAGCCCTGCAATGGCCACCCCACCCCATGTTTGCAGAGGACACCAAGTTTGTGGTTCCTTTTTATCGCTGCCAGTAGTAAAGAGCCATGTTAGTAACAACTGGTATTTATGCCTGAGGGACGTTGCTGGTGGTCAGCCATTGCTGGACCTTGCACTGCTTGTTGCAGTGCTTCCTGCACAGCAGTCTCTGACTGGAAGTGGCTGCTGGGGGCAAAGAGTGGTGATATTAATTAGCATTTATATTATTTAATTTTGGAAATATTAGCATTCTTAAACTCTGAAACACATCTTCAAATATTACCAGCTTTTTAGAGAGGTACGGGCTTGGTCTTCATGTGGACTTCCTCAGTTTATCTGAATGAAGCCTGTGTAATTAAGATGTAGGCAAAACTTAATTGACAGTAAGACCCAGACATTCCCACTGCTAAATGAGCCACTGTCTGTGGATATGCAGATGAGCACTGGTGACAGCTGACTTCCGTGTAGCTTTGAGTTTTGCTATTGTGAGCTTTGTTTTCCTTGTTAGCAAAGTATACTGTGGATGAGGAGCTGACAGCAGGAGTCACAGGTCCTGACCTAAATAAAAAGTATAGTTGCTGGAGTGTGTTTGAGAGAAGAAAGGTGAGATTAGTGTACATTATTGACCTAAAATATCTCTTAGCTGTTTCTCCTTACAGTGCAGCAAGGGTGTAAGCATTTAATTTAAGACTACATTCAAGTGAGATTGACTTTTCTGTGACATAAGACCATGGTATATCCTGGCTCAGACTTGAGTTCCTAGTGGTACAACAACCTGGCAGCAGTGGCAAAATTAACACAGACTGAACAATTTTCCGTATATCAGCAAGATCTCATCTGGTAAACAGGAGTACTTGCCAAGTAGGCACTGTTGTTGAAGTTTCTAATGAGCATTTCTAAATGACAAAACAAATTAGTAGCAGTGCATATAATACTTCAAAGTCTCAACCATCAAAAAAAAAAGCCATCAAGCTGTACTGCTGCTCTAGTAGCTGGTTTTCAGATCAAAGACTTCATTCTCTGGATCAGTTCATATTCTTCTTTTAGTCTCAGTCTGCCTTTAAATGTGTGCTCTTGCAAAGCCAGGGACTGAGTAATTGTCTCTCTTTAATGAGATTATATCTGCTCAGTGCACATGTTTATAAGCCTTTTCATTTCACAACTCACAGTATAAAGTTCAGGCTAATACATAACTGATTTTAGACAGTGCTTGTCTGCCAGTAGGGAAGTTAGTCACGCTACAGAAATGCTGGTGTACTTCTAGAGAAGAGAGAAACTTGGCGTAAAGAGAGGATAGACAATTGTCAGATTAAGTGCAGTGCAGAATACAGTCTCAGTAGTCATTCATGGTTTTAATGGTGGGGACCAACTGCTACCATGGCTCAGAGACCTGATGTACCAGAGCTGAGGTAGGGTCTTTCTAGAGATCCCTTGATGGAGGTGATTAAAGCTGAGCAAGCTGGTGAGGACTCAAAAGGAATTTTGCCTTTATGTGAACTGCTATAAACACTGAAAAAGTTAAGTTGGAGTAATTAAACCTAAAGAAGCACAGAAACTTTCCAGGCAGATGGTCCAAAGTAGGATTGGGAAAGTGTTGTCAGGAGCAAAGACCGTCTGGCAAGGAGTCTGAGTCTGCAAAAAGTTGTTTTAGTTTTAATGTGTTGTCGTGTGTTTTGAAGTTCATGAGAGATGATCTGGAGAGGAGAGTGAAAGAGCAATGCTGGCTAGCTTGTTTGGGACTAAGACAACCAGCTGCTCAGTGAATGTGACATCTGAATTTCCTGCAGTGCTGTGGTGTGCTTAATTCTAGCTTAGTGCAGTAGAGAGGGGAGACAGTACCTGCCAGTTGTTCATTTGGTTGCAGGTTTGACTGCGAGTGCACCTCAAGCAGCAGCAAGGCAAGTCGATTCAAGGATGGCTTTAGAGTTAGTTAATGCATCACTCTGTCATCTGAGTGCACGTGTATGGTGACAGGTTGAGATGAGAGCAGTGGTCCATACGCTCAAGAATACAGGAAAAGCAGCCATCCAAACCCAAGGAAAGCTGAGATTCTAGTGCAGCCAAATAAAAAGCTATTTGCTGCTTACAAAAGCATCTTCTGTGATACATTAAGCAGTCACTCAGTCCTATCTTGAAAATGGCAGGTGGATATTTACATTGCTCTTACTTTAAAGGTTAGTTTGCTTAGCAACTCCTTCTTGACTGAATTTTTTATCCTTCCAAGTCTATTGTGTGCTAAACAAAACAAAAAACACCAAGGAAACAAAAAAACACACACAAAAGAAATTGTTCATTTTTACTGAAGTGTGTTAGGTGGTAGCATGCCTTCCCTGAAACAGTTGTCAATGCCTCTTTATGAGGGTGGGCAAAGACACCTGGATTGGTTGGTTTGAGTGTTCTGTAGTTCATTAGATGTTATCTAACCCTAGGGTGATGAGCTGAAGCAGGATGGTTCTGAGGCAGAGGTCAGCTTTTCCTCAAGGAAAGGAGAACTTGTTCTGGTTTAGAACTTCTCTCTTGATCACCAGAGGACCATAGGTGTTCATGTGGTATAAAAGATAGTAGTTTAAAAGAAAATCTCTAAATTTTCTGCCTTACATAAGTGTATAAGAAATTTTTGAACCTGAACGTTTTATATAGTGAATGCTGAGTTGCTTTAACATCCTTGTCCTGGGTGGGAATTTAGAACTGCACTTCACCAGCACTGCCTACTCCCAGGGGAGCACAGCCTATGTATTTCGGTGTCACGGTGAACATCATGACTAGATCGGAATTTATAAAAATAGGCCTTGTGGTAGCCTGTATGGGGCATCAGAAATGCAAATGTTCCATTCAGTGGAGCGGTGGTGGAGAAGTAACTTCCACTGTTCTCAACTCAGCAGTCAGAGATTTGCATCTGAGATGAAGGTGCCAAGAGGAAGATGCAAAGGGCTACTGAGATGCAGCTGTGGGTGGCCATGTCCTCACACCTGCCACAGTCCAGCAGGTAATCTTGTGCCAGATTTTGACTGCTGACAAAAAAGCTTTAGTGCAAAGGTGTCTGGATTTAGCTGAGCATGGTAATACATGCCAAGGTGGTTCAGAATGCGAGTCCAGAATGCTCTGACCATGTGTAGGCATGTCCTGCTCGTTCCTCAGTTCCTGGTGTTTTCATACAGCCTTTGTCTTCTGGACACAGTGTGTTCCCATGTTCCATTTCTCTTAGGATCCTCATACTTTGACTTCCTGGCCTCTCATCCTGTTTCTGTCACCTTTAAAATAAGGGTTGGACAACCTGAAAAGATACAAATCAACTGTTCAAAACTGGTTATTCTGTGGTGAAAGCTATGCTTGGTGCCTGGAATGCCTTCCCTGTATCGTGAGCTTCACAGCTGAAGGGTAGCCTTGGAAGTGGCCCAAGCACACACATTTGCATGAAGACCCCACCAAAGGCCAAAAGAGCAAAGCCAGCAAGACTCTGAAATGCACTGTTACTTCATGCCTGCTTTAAAAATACACCACTGGATAAAGTAATTTCCCTCAAAGTTTAACAGGAAAAAAAATGGGGTTTTTGTTGTTCATTTGCTGAAGAAATTACTGCTCAAGGTTAATTTTTTTTAGGTATCTTGTAAGTCTAATTATTAGTCTTCCTATCTGTATTTTCAGTATTAGAACACTTGAAATTTTTAGGATTTGGCAGTGAGCAGACATCAAGAACCAGTCTGCCTTTACGAAAAAAGTACTTGTTCATTACAAATGTATATCCAAATGATCTCTCCATCTCTTGTTTTGATTCAACTGAATGTATGGCTACTGAGGAATATAAACCTTTCCTAGAATATACAAGTTGGAAATTTATACCCTTAAGTATGACCAGCAACACATTGGACACATGGCGTTCCAAGTCAAGTCTTGTTTTCCTTTGATGTATTTAGATCTGTTATCTACGGTATTCATAGCTCATGTGATCTCTGTTGAGCATACCTATTCAATAATACTGCAACTTCGTTCGGTTTTATTTCTGAAGTGCTACAAGTGTTTAAAATTTGTGTTTTCACTGTAGCACAGCTAGTATTAATAATAGCAAAATATCTAGTGCTGTTTGCTAACAGGTTCTGCAGCAGTAAGCTTTTAAATGGCTCAACACTTAAAAAAAACTCATTTCAACATCATTTTTCTGCATGAATTTTTTCAGTGACATTGCTTGGAACAAGTATCTTCTGACACTGCCTACTCATCATTTGGATGAGTCAAAGAATTTATTTTCCAGTTTTGTAGCTTGTATTGCACTGAAACCTGTACAGATTTTTTTGCAGCTTCTTCAGAAATGCCATGTAGTGTCATGTTGGAGTGTAAAGTATCTCAAAACAGCAAGAATATACAAAAGAGAAGCACCAGTTTTCAGATCCTTGACTTCCCCTCAAGACTGCAAGAAGTTCCAGCCTGTTGTAGGGGGAATTGCCTTTATTTTGTACAAGCTACAGCAAAATAAGCCTTTATTTTGTACAGTGATAGAACATCCGCTGCCTATAAAACAAATATGGAGAGCCCATTTTTCTGTATGCCATCATTTGATACAGTGTGTTTTCCAGCTTCTTTCTCTAATAATCTGCCTTCTGCATGTAATATAATGCTTTTAGGATGTGCAGGGGCACTAGTAGCTGTTTTGATTTTGATGTGTCTGTGCCTCAGCTAACAGGGGAGTTTCCACAGTACTTTAAAAAAAGCCTTATTTAAAAATAGTTGACCAAGATATTCATCAACCCTCATTTAAAAAATTTACTTCTTGGTGCAATGTAACTGGATTGTTGGGAAGAATATACTGGAAGATTTGGCAAAACTTCCAGGTCTAATTGCTGAGAAACTTTGATATATGCAGGTAACATAGGAGACTCTAAAACTTCAGGGTTTGATTCAACTTGATGTCTTTTTTGGTTACACAAATTCTCTGTGTTTCTTGCTGAATCAGGTTCTTGGTGTACTTTGTGACAGTGAATAAATTTGAACTGTGCTTTATAAAGAAACTTTCACCTTTGGGCAAAGTTGAACAGAGAACACTTATTTTAAAAGTGTTTTACTGGCAGGCTTTCTGCAGTGTAACTACAGTAGCTGTCAAAGGTTCAAAGTAAGCTTTTCAGCACTACTTTTTTTTCCCCTGTTTACTATGTTGGAATTGAAGTCAAATTCTTGCATTTCAAGCACTTCATCTTGAATGTCCCAGTTTCAGCACTTTGGAGGAAGAGTAAATGAATGTGGTGCTTTGCCATCAGCCAAACACTTTGAGTTTAAAAATGAGTAAGTTGGACAAAGCATCTGTTCTGGTGCAGGTCTCTACTCTCCACACCATGAGGCTGTGTTTGCTGTGTAGGTTGACGTCTGTTCTGTTTCATCCCAGAGGAGCCTTGTGGAGAGTTGCTTACATTTTGAAAAAGATTATCTAAGTCACAATATCTATGTATTTTTCAGTCATCTGACTCCCAAAACAGTTGATGAGGCACAACAGACTTTGCATGAAGGGGTGAAGGCAGCAAGTGTTTGTAAGAGCACAAGTGTGACATGAGACTGAGTGAAACCAGTATCCTCTGAAATCTGCCTGGAGTCTTGTTGTGGGAAGGAAGGTGCATAATCTAGAACAGTCTCTGTTCTGTGGTGAATATTCTGTCAAATATCTTTCATTTGGACTATTGTATTTCTGACTAAGGAATTATTTGACAGGTGAGTGAAGCTCTCAGGGCTTTTCCAAATCTTTGAATTTTAATAAGCAGCAGGTCACAAGAACGTTCTGGTATGTTTTGTGTTTTTATTCAGGGTATAATTTTCCTCGTTTGGGGACGTGGCTGCACAGGAAAGCCAGAAGATGCTAGGTGGAACTTGACCACGAGCAGCACGAGGGAAGTGTGAGCATCCATGCAGCAAGCCCTGCAGGCTTCAAGTGTGTCTTCCTGATTTCAGTGCATCCTGCTTCCCACTTACCTTTACCACTGCTGCTGCACATATCTGTGTGGTGCAGGTTATGCAGATGCAAACCTTTGTTTGCAGCTTAGTCGCTGTATTTTTCATGAGGTGTCAGTACTGCCCTCAGTGGCAAAGACAGTACTGGTGCTCTTCACAACTGAGTACGTCAGCCTTGTCTTTTTCCAGCTGTAGAAATGGCTGGCACTGTGAAGAAAACGTGTTTGATCTAGGGAGGGATGTTGTAAAAAGGTGGATAATGAACTGTAAGTCTTGACAGTATTGCTGACTGGATCTGAGATGAATAAGTTTCAGTTCGAAAGCCATCTGTCCGTCACTACAGAGAAGGGGATAATGAAGAGCTTACCAGGTGCCCACCAAAGCTGCTTTATCACTCCTCAGCTGCACAGAGGAGAGAAAATATGAAAGAAAGCTCAAGAGTTTGGATAAGGACATGGAGAGATCCCTCACCAGTTACCACCACAGGCAGAACAGACTTGACTTGAAGAAATTGGTTAATTTATTACAAATCGAATCAGAGTGGGGTAATGAGAAATACAAGCAATTCTTTAAAATACCTTCCCCCAACCCATCCTTCTCTTCCCAGACTTAACTTTATATTCCTGATTCCCCTCAGGTAGTACAGGAGGATGGGGAATGGGGGCTGTGGTCAATTCATCACACAGTGGTTTTACCACAGCTTCCTCCAAGGAAGAACTCCTTCCCTTGCTCCAGAGTCATGTCCCTTCTACAGGAGACAATCCTCCAAAAACTTCTCCAGTGTGGTTCTTTCCCATGGGCTGTTACAAACTGCTCCAGCTTGGAGTCCCTCCCACAAGATGCCATCCTTCAGGAACAGACTGCTCCAGTGTGGATCCCCTGGAGAGCCACAGGTCCTGCCAAAAATCCTGTTCCAGTGTGGACTTTCCCAGGTTCACAACCTCCTTTGGGTATCCACCTGCTCTGGTGTGAGGTTCTCCCTAGGCTGCACATGGATTTCTGCTCCCTGATGGGCTGCAGGGCACAGCCTGCCTTACCGTGGCCTTCACAACAGGCTGCAGGGACATCTCTGCTCTGACACTTAGTGCTGCTTCTCCACTCCTTCTCCACTGGCCTTGGTATCTACAGAGCTGTTTCTCTTGCATATTCTCACTTCTCTCTTTTCTGGCTGCAATAACTTCTTTTCCCTTCTTGAGTGTGTTGTTACAGCAGCACTACCACAGTCCCTGATGAGCTCAGCCTTGACCAGCAGTGGGTCCATCTTGGATCTGACTGGAACCACCCCTCTTGGACACAGGGGAAGCTTCTGGCAGCTTGTCACAGAAGTAACCCCTTGCCATGCAAACCCAATACAACTACTAAAGTTCTGTGTAAGGAACTTTGTTTACACACTGGTGAGGTTAACTTTCCACTAGGCTGAAGGATTCTGCTATTATTAAAAAGTACTTATTTGTTGGTGACAAATTGAGTCAGTTATGGAAGTGAAAATCTGAAGACTAAAGAAAACTATCATGATGGATTGACATAACTTTATGAATTAATTCAGTGATACTGCTGTTTGATTGTTGTTGCCACTTGGTTTCTGTTGCCAGGTAATAGTTGATGGGACCGTGGTACTTAGTGCTTTGCCTTTCTGTCAACCTATGCACAATGGTTTGGTAACAAACCACTCCAAATTCTCAAATACTAAATTCAGACCTAACTCTCATGAGACTGTCTTACCAAAAGTTAAAAACAGAAGCCGACTCTTGAGTATCCTGTTGTTAGTGAATGAATGACAAGCCAAGATCCTTCATCTTTCAGAAGAGGGTTTTCTAATTGTTGATGCCTGGAAAACTTTCTGAAATAAATCACTGCCCAGATGCTGTTTGTCACTGAAAGTGGAACTGATGGTTGACTTTGCCCTCAGTGACTGTGTAGTATCATGCAAGCAGCCTTTAGATGTCAGGTCAACTGTGCTATTTTAGAAGGGGTAATGAAGTGCTTAAACACAGTGAAACTTTCCCTTATTTACTTTTCAAATTCATCTCTCATTCATTTACACATACCATAGTAGTTTCTCTAGCAAATGAGCCATAAACAACTGCTACATTCAGTGCATAACTCTTGCTTTGTGTGCAACCAGTTCAAAGTGAGGGGCCCATAGGAGGAAATAGGAAATACGACTATAAGTAAAGTGTTGTAGACTTTAATACTCCTACTAACAAAATCATTACCTTTTTTTTTTAATGGTATTTTTTTGTGCTTCTCTGCATCATGGTGGACACTTGGTCATCCTTTATTTGCAACAGTTGAATCCATGTTCTCCCAGTTCATAGTGTAAAAATGGACTCATGTCAGTAGCACCCATTATTTTCTATTCATCTGTCAATAAAAGAGAATTAATTTGCTAAGGGAGAAAATAAGTTATATATAACTGTTTGAACTGTATAGGTAGCCACCCATCAAGATGTCTCCACAGTAAAAGAAGCACTGCAGCTTTTGCTTTGGAAAGGAATTCTTAGCCAAATTTAGCCAAAACTATGCCTAGAGTTTAGTGAAAGGAACAAGTGTTTATATCTCAGAGGACAAGGTCCTTACTCAATCAAAGATCTTACAACAAATGTAGACTTAACAGACAGTAGTCCAAAGAAGGTAGATTTGAGCTTGTTATCTGACTCACAGCCAAGAGAATATGGCCCAAGGCTTAATCTGTTGACAGGACACATTAGGATGAGCAGAAAATAACACTGGATATGCAGTTCTCTTCAGTGAGACAGTGTCACAAAAATGTGTCCAAGCTGTTTGGAAAGGTGACAAAAATGGAAGAGCTGGAGCTTGGGAGATTCCTTTGCACGTGTAAATATAGCAAACTTTTCTGTTAAATTGTAATATCACCAAGGTTGCACAGATGTCATGGGGTGGACAAGCCCATTTAGAGGTATCAGTGCTAATGTACAGATAAGTGCTCACATCTGCATGCAGCAGCTAGTTCTCTATCCTGAAAGCTTGAATGGAAACAGCAGATCCAGGAAAAACATCTTGATGTAGATCATCTAACAGTCTTGTTAAAAATGTGAGATCTTGCTGTCCTTGTCACCTTGTCTTTTCATCCAGTCATCACCTACTCCTCTCTGTTTCTTTGTTTCTCTTCTCATGCTCATTGAATCCTTCATGAACTAATTTAGTTTACTAGTTCAGATAAAACAATGAGGGAATTATATTCTGTCCAGCTCCTGAGTTTGGGTTAGTTTCCAGGAGGTCCTGGTGGTCACCACACCTAGTGTGCAGCCAGTATACTGCTATCACACTGACATAGGGGAGGTAACAGGGCTGCAAGGCTGCAAGCCTCTAAGTGAACCTTTGCATCAGCTCAGCTGCTGCTACACCACCTTCTCAACTGTAGGGACTTTCCCTTGCCCAGTGAGACAGCAGAATTTGGCCTGAGGACAAGGCTGGGGTTTCAGCCACAGGGTGAAGTGCCATAGGTTACTGAGCCCAGCTGGGGCCTGGTGTGTAAATGCTCTATCTGTGACTTGCCCCTAATGTCCCTCTTCATGGAGCTGTGAGCTCTGCATAGCTATGGAAGCTGTAGCTTGGTCATCCATAACAGAGTTTTCAGTCTTCACCTGCTTCCCTCTTGATTTTGTTCCTTTACTTATTTATCCTGAAGGCAGTAGATCTTAATGGTAGGACAGTGTTAAATTAGTTGCAGAGAGGAGTTGAAGCTGAACTACTTTGTGCATTTTGAGGGATGTGGTGGAGGAGTATTAAAGTTATAAAACAAGGTAAGATTTTGTGATTGCACTTTAAGGTAGCTAGTATTTTAGCACTAGGTACTCTTAGTAATATTTCTTGTGGAAATTTACTTGCCTCTTATTGTGTGCCTGATTAAATTAAAATAGGTTTAAAATTAAAGCATGGTTTGAATTGGATTCCGAAATGACAATGCTGTTTGAAGTATGGAGTTTCATAATGGACATACTATGAATGTTGACTGGACAGAAAACCTCTGAGCAGACAAACTGTAATTGAATGAACATAACTGCCTTCCTTTTAAGATCACTGTAATTAGGGGAGTGTCTTACATGATGGACTATTAAAATGTCTTGCAGGTGGATTCACCAATGAACTTGAGAAACCCACATGATTTGGTAATACTAATGAGACAAGAAACAACAGTTAACTACCTCAAAGAACTGGAGGTAAAGCATAACATTTAAGTTCTAACTAATTTCTGAAAGTACGGGGTTTTTTTCCATAGACTTTATACTGTTACTTCTAGGTGGGGAAAAGGATTTATTATTGGTAAAGTTCTCCTTCAATGAAGAGATGAAAAATTTTACAGATGTCAAGATTTTTTTGCCTCAAGCGTGCCTAACTGGTCTCCAGTTGTATCATTCCCTGTTGTTAGCCATAAATCCTAACATTTTTAAATAAGGTCGCTGGATTCTGTTGTACTGTGTTTCAGAAGTACACAGGGCAAATCACTTCTGTTTTTCTTCAAGCCCATTTATTATTAAGAAGGAGTCTGAGACCAACCTTTTTAAAAGGGCTTCAATGAACTTTGAGCTGTTAAACTGTAGTTTAAATATAATAGGGGTTAGGTAAGCAAACAGCTCACAGCCCTTCTGGCCATGCAGTCCTTTCTTGTGCCAGCTTTGGTTTTATAAGATTGGGATAACTAACTAAGTGGAAAGCTAGATGAGCACCAGAGGTAGCTTTAAGTGAATGTGAGGAAGAAAAATAAGCTGTACTGCCCCTTGTGTGACTGTGTTCAGCCAGTCTTTCTCAGCAGGGTATACTCTTTTGTGGCAATGGACATTTTAGCTGTGGATAGAATAATACTTGCAAGCTTTTTGGGGCATGGGTTGTGGGTGTGGATGTCCAAGTCGTGGTATAGAAATGACTTTCAGCAGAAGTTAGCTATTCTAAGTTCTTGTACAAGTTGCTGCTAGTGGATATGTCTGTATTGTTTCATAGTAGCGTGTAATCAAATGCATATGGCTTTAATTAAAAATGCAGGTGTTCTTATTTCACATGTACTCATGTACAGTACTTTTCACATGTACTAAAGTTCAGTTGTGCTTAGCACACTGAATGGTTAAGATGATGATGATTTGTTTGCAATGTCTCTTTATTATTTCCACAAGGTCTTACAGTGGAAAAAAAGGGGCCAAATGTGAAAAATATGGTGTACTTTTAGCAACCATTTCGTCTTTTCCTAAATGGCCTGCCATGGATCTGGAATATTACTATCCCACTTCTTAGGCACAACAGGAGAAATAAGGGCTCATTATCGCTAATTAAATATTTATATGCTGTCCAAATCCACGAATGTCCTACAGATGTTATAAAAAATAGGAAAATATTCCCAAAATTTTATGAGAATTTTTTAGAATGTTTTAAAATTAGCTTTGTTTTAAGGAAGAAGCTGGACTATTGAATCCTAGCAATTATAGTTTGCTTTCATTGGTATATATTCTTCTGTTTCCTTTTTTTTCCTACAGAAACAGTTAGTTGCTCAAAAGATTCATATAGAGGAAAATGAGGACAGAGACACAGGGCTGGAACAAAGGCATAATAAAGAAGATCCAGACTGCATTAAAGCAAAGGTGCCCCTGGGGGACCTAGATCTGTATGATGGCACATACATCACCTTAGAGAGCAAAGATATCCGGTAAAGAGATGTTTTGTATTCTAAGATTTTTACTGAATTAAAAAAAAAAATCAGTGTCTCTAAATACAAGTAAAAGATTACTAGCACTGACTTTCATTAGATGACAGTTGTTTTATTTTGTGTTACTGAGGAATTAAATTGAAACAACATCTGCCACTAGCTGCGAATGGGAACAACACACGTGCTGTTTCCTCTGAACTGTCTATGCTAGCCCTGACCTGAAACTTTTCCTTTCTGTTCCCAGTTCTATCACTGTTACTCTGTACTGATATGACCAGACATGTGAATTAAAACGAAATATATCATGTAGAAGGGAATTGAATTTGCTTGAGTGTGCTTTCAGTGTTTTGAGCTAGGTATTTATTTTAGTGGAAACTATCTCGACTTAAATTTGAACAAAATTCCATTGATGACCAATCTGTTGAACTTTCTGGTCATATTTTGTCCCCTGTGTTTAGAAACTGAAGGATGAGCAGACAGTGTACTTGACATTCAGCTTCATTGGTAATTCATCTTCAGGAATGACTTGTTTTGTTTTAGTAATTTTATTTTTTTATCATAATCATATGAGTACTTGAAGTGGGAAAAGATCAATTTTATCCTCATATACCTTCATTTGGGCTTCTCATCACCCGTATTTAGATTGGTTTGTTTGTTTCAGTTGAAGAGTCTGCATGCATTGGCATTTGCCTGGCAGAGATAGATCATTAATCATAGCAGTGATACGCTAGGTTGATGCTGATGCCTTTTGGAGGCTATCCAAATGTTGATTTTTTTTTGCTAAAGCAGACAAATTTATTTACTTTGTTCTATAGTCATGACATCCTGATACAACTCAAATCTGGGAAGACAGCAAAAATGGTCTAATGTGCCCAAACAGGATTTCTGTAGTGATTAAATCAGAGTACTCTCTGTATCAGCTACCATACGGTCTCTTACAAACTTCAGTAGTATTTAAATCTGTAGTGTACTGTTGAGCTTTTGATGGGATACCCTTCCTTTTTGGACGAGGGTGAAAGAGCAGAGAAGGCTGCTGTCCTGCTAAGTTCTTTATTTCATAGTCTCATAGCTTTCTGAAGGCAGAGTTCAAAGGGGTTACATGATAAGGCCAAGCAGTAACAGCAGCAGCAGAAGGCAAACAGCAAGTAGTGAACAGCTGCTTCTTCTTCCCTAAACTTACAGAAGCGTGGATTATATTTGTTAATTGACCAAGGAAATTAACACGCGATTCTAGTTTTCCTTTTCTTAACCTATCCTGGTCTAATTCTAACAGTTGTAAATCTTACACAAGTGTTACATAGGTATTACACAGATTTGCATATGTAGTTTCTATCAGCTCTTATTGCTTATGTGAACACTCTGTCTAAAAAATGTGAACAGTACAGTTCCATCTATGTTTTGTCTAAAGTAAAGAAATTCTGTGAAAAGGTAACACTGCTGCAGTAAGAACTGTGTTTGAGATTTCTTTGCTGCAGCTTTTCAATATTTAAAGCACTTAGCATACATTTCTACTGAAAGTTAAGAATCTGTATTTTTATTTCACTTTGGTGTGACTTCCCAAAGCTTACTCAAAGGTTTTAATTCAACCCCTGTGCTTTGGCTTTCCTCTGGGCCTGGATCCAGAGGAGCTTTCACTCCAGCAGTCTACTATGTTATGTTATTATGTCCTCAGCCCTGAAGACTATATAGACACAAAGTCCCCAGTGCCTCCAGACCTGCAGCAGCCAGACTGTACAAAAGTTCTAGATCTTCCATACAGTATTCATGCTTTTCAGCACTTACGGGTAAGTGAGCAAATGCAAGTAAGTCTTTTTTCCGTATTAGGAAGAGAAATAAAAATCTCCTACTGGCAGTTCTCACTTAGGTTGAAAGGCACTGTAATCGTTCAAGACTGTTTCACACTATTTTAAAACTACAGTTGGGCCCTGATTAAAGTACCTGCTTATACCTGTTCCATCAGGTGTACAGTTTCTCTTTTGTTATTTTTTTGCCTTATTTTAGAGGACATTTTTAGGAAAATTGAGTATTTTGTTTTCATTACATGTTTCATTAGCAAATTGGTAGCTTTCATTGGAACTACTGCTAGCTTGTGATTGTTTCAGTTGAAATTTGGAGAGTGCTGAACAGGGTTGTTAAAATGTATGGAGATTCAGGATCAGAAAATCATTTGCAGGTCTGTTGGTAGCTCCTAACATACCTGACTGTCTTGTTTGGTGTCTGAATGCCAAGCCCTAACCCAGAGGAGGAGGTGATTGTTCCCTACTACTACAAAGTTCAGCTGCTTTAGAAAAGTTACAGAAGAGTGGTAGCAAAATTGGTTTTGTCAACAGCATTATATGAGCAAATTTTCTAATGTAGATGCAGCTTAAGTGCTTGTATCTTGATATTTATTTTATTGCAAGTCTTTTCATCAACAAATAAGGATTTTCTTACAGTTAAACACTAAGTGGAGTTTTTTTTAGCTCAGTTCCTGGGTCTTGATGTGTCTTTGAAAGAAGTATGTTTGTGCTTGGGGAAGGAAGAAAGAGAAGGGGTGTAGGGATGCTTCCATTGTGTGCATGTAACCTGACAACCACGACTTAAGTGCTTCCGTGGTCATTCGTGAAATCAGTAGCTGCCAGATACACAGTGCTACCAGAAGTGAGTATTTCCCCTGTAGAACTCACAAGAAGAGGCTGCTTTTGGCTGCTCCTAATGTTTTCCTCTGTGTAATAATATATATTATTATCTGTCAGAGGTGAAATTGTTCTATCAATTCCCAGAGATCTTGAAAGGAAGATGAGATTGTAATATAACCAAGCCATACATTTTCCTGGGAGTCATGCTTTTGTTTATATTTCTCTGCTCTTAAGTGTCAGCAAATACCTGTATTCAATTTTTATTTTAGGGTGTTCAAGAAAGGGTTAATCTTTCTGCACCCCTGTTACCTAAAGAAGATCCAATCTTCACATACTTATCACGGAGGCTGGGAAGAAGTATAGAGGAAATAGGTCACCGTATTTATGATGGGCTCATGAAGGTATGAAACTGTAATCTTGCTGGATGCACAAAAAAGAATGCTGGAAAGGTCTCACAAGATTAGATACACCTCATACAAGCAATCAGATCCAGTTTTGCACATGTATTTTTGGTTTACAGTTCAGTTTCAAAAGGCAAACTAAGACTGTATTCTGCTAGGCAAGTAGAGGTAGGAGAAGGCATCAGCAAAGCCAGTAAATAGATACTTATTTTCATCTTTAAGGACTTACGTAGTTACATTGTCTGGCTAGCCACATTCACTGTTTTGTCAATGTAATAAGAGTTTTTAAACAAAAAATACAGGTACTTTAAGAGCAAAGAAGAAACAACAGTATTGAAGAGTGTGTGTTTTTGTTAAATGTCTTCCTGCAAAATCTAGGAGCCCTCGTTGGACTCCAGCTGAGGTGCTGATGTTTAAACTACTGTTACCTCTCATTTCATCCCACTTTGTATTTTTGCCTGCCTGAAACGCAGAAATTCTGTTTCTTTAGTACGTTCCTATGCTATTTCAATGTTCCTAACCATTGACAACTGTTGCCAAATGACAGCTTTCTGGTAGAAGAGGGCAGCTTAACGGAGCTGAGTACCAACTTTGGTGCTCAGCTTTTCATCCTATAGTAATTAAAGCCCTGATTAACCTTTTAGTTCATGTGTTAGTAGTTAGTACAGTTCATGTGTTTCTCTTTACTGCAGAACTCTTCTTCCTGGGTACTCTATAACATGGCTTCTTTTTACTGGCGAATAAAGAATGAGCCATACCAAGTAGTAGAATGTGCCATGCGTGCCCTTCATTTTTCTTCAAGGTAAGAATTGCTCATAAGGATTTCTTCTCAGATTGCTTTTCTAGTTACCCTAATTAGTAAACAGGTTTTGGATTTTAAGATGGTATCTTAAGGAGTAATCCATGTTACTTGTTCTTGGTCTCTATGTGCTATACTAGGCATGTAAATAGTTGAGACATTTTTCTAGCAAGTGATACATTTTAATGTGCGACTGACAAATTAATGTATCCTTGTGCATGATTCTTACACAGTCCTTTAATGTTAATTTTTTTCTTCCATTTTATTTTCTTTTATTCTTTTAGGCAAAATAAAGACATTGCACTGGTAAATTTGGCAAATATTTTGCACCGGGCTCACTTCTCTGCAGATGCAGCTATTGTGGTTCATGCAGCTCTGGATTACAGTGACTTCTTTACCAGCTATTACACTTTAGGAAATATATACGCAGTAAATACAATCTTTATTTTCCAAGACTTGAAGAAAATTAAATATTACTTAATCTTTTTGGGTTGGCTTGTAATGTGTGTCTTATGCTCCACATGTGTCTCACTTGTAATGCTTAAGATTCTGTCAAGATACTTTTATTCAAAAATTTGTCCTTTAGCAAAGGAAACAAAAATAAATTCCAGGAAAATTCTTCTGCAGCCTTTCTTTAATAGGTATAGTGGCTTGAGTGTCAGAAATGACAGGCTGCTTGTTACCATAAGTTAAAATTTAGGGTAATGATTTCTTTAAAAACTGAGTATTTTTTAATAAATATTACTGCCCAATGGCTAATTCTCTCTCTTGCTCATTCTTCAGATGCTTGGAGAGTACAACCACTCAGTCCTTTGTTATGATCATGCTCTACAGGCCAAACCAGGGTTTGAGCAAGCTGTAAAAAGGAAGCATGCTGTCCTATGCCAGCAAAAACTTGAGCAAAAGTTGGAAGCCCAGCATAGGTAACTAAAGTATTCCAGTGGCAATGCATACAGTCAAACTTCTGTAGTTCTGTTGGAGCAATTATTTATATTTCAAGAGGAATTGCTTTTAAATTTCTGTAGTTCTTTGATTATGCAATAGAATTAAGCATAAGAATACTTTAAGAAACACAGATTTGAAAATGTGCATCAGTGTAGGAAAAGGTGATATTCTAGAAAGCATTCAAAGTAAATATTTTCTGTTTAATTTTTAAGATCACTTCAGCGAACATTAAATGAATTAAAGGAATATCAGAAGCAGCATGACCATTACCTTAGGCAACAAGATGTTTTAGACAAGTACAAGCTCATCCAGGAGGAACAAATCTTGAGGAACATCATTCACGAGACACAGATGGCAAAAGAAGCTCAATTAGGTACAGATTTTAGTGTCCATGCTCATTAAAGCAATGAAATATTGCACATATTTAGATAAGTGTCAGCATATAACTTCTTCATATATTGAGATGGCCCTGAGTGGCTCTTGTGTTTTGCTTATTAAAACAAGAGATTGCAGTATGTTCTTGAACGGGGAATTTTTTTTGAGTCTTTTGCCATTTCCTCTGGGCTGATGAAGTGAATAAGAAGGGTTGACCAAACTGGGGGCAGAGAAGGTTGACTCTGTGCTGTCTTTGTCTCTTCAGAAACCACACTTCTCTAGTATAAAAAAATATTTTGTGCTTTGCAGGGAACCATCAGATTTGCAGACTGGGCAACCAGCAGCATAGCTTGCACTGTCAGTGGGATCAGCCTGTTCGTTACCACCGCGGAGACATTTTTGAAAATGTGGAATATGTTCAGGTTTGTCTGTGAATTGATAGCACTGCTTTAAGTTTCCTCCTACTTGCTTTATTAGCAAAATAGTTTCAGTTTTTTTAAGGGTTGACAAAAGGGCTACATTTTGGATGTGGTAATTAGAGTGAGAAAATTCTTAGTCTCTTTGTTTTCCAGTATGTAAAGTATTTTAATGTTAGTTCCTTTTGCTATTAATACAAGCGGAGACTGACTATGAACTGTAGAAATACAGGGGGTTTATGCTAAAAGGCTTTGTTTTACTTAGAAAAGAGAATGACTTGAATTCAAAAACTTCGTTTTAGTCCAAAGCTTTAGTTTCCTATGACTGCACCAAGAAAATTTGATACAAGAGTTCTAAGAAGTTTTGGAAGCAAGGAGTATACTAATACTGAAAATCCAGAATGAGAGCCACCTAAGCAACACCTCTGCTGTGTTAGAACTGCAGATAAGGATTATGATTTCAATTCTTTTGCAGTGTTGAGTATGTTCTGAAGTTTCCCCTTAACTAGTTTAAGAAATAGGAATATTTATTTTTAATTTTGCCGTTGTCTTCTTGATTGCTGTTCCTATTAGAGTAATTATGAATTCAGATTATTGAGATAATTCTGAAAGCCATGAGTCTTAGCAATTCTGACTTGATCTCGAGCTGTGCAATCTATATAAGTAGATTTTCTTTGTCATCTATTAGAAATGTTTGCTTGGTACCTTTTAGCTGGTTTTTTTTTGATTTGCACTTGTATTTTCACTGTTGACTTATTTACAACATGAATATTACTCTTGCATAGTCTGAGTGGATTGAGAGGCTTCAATTCGGGGGGGGGGGGGTTTCTGCTGCCCATATTTCAGCTCATCAATGAGGCTTAACATAAGAGAGGAGTGGGGGGAAATAACATGGAGAAATTCAACAAGGGATGTACCCATCTCGTTTATTAAATTTTTTCTTTCTGTTGTTTCTAGTTTGGTGAAGACTCTTCCACTTCTAGTATGACATCCATGAATTTGGATCTTCATACAAACCAAAGCATTCACAGCCAGTCCTTGCAGTCTTCCCCTGTGGCTCATTCTGTCGTGTCAGTGTGGAGTGTGGAATCCAGCAGAGTGAGTGAAGAGGATGAGCTTTGTGCTTTCAAAGAGGAGGGGTGAAAGTGAATCCTCTCCTTGTTTGTGTGAAACTTCTTAGCATTTGGGCTGCAGTTGTGATGTGTGACAGCACTGGAGAACGTAGCATTCTCAATTTCTTCAACATACAGGCATCTCTCTAGTTTCTCTGTATGGTTTCCCATCCTTTGAAACTACTGCAGCACAGAGGGAGTTGTTCTGTAAACATCTGCTGGAAGTAAAGTAGTACAGCTGAGTAAAGATAGAAATTTAAACTGCTGATGTTTAAAAAAAAGATGGGAAAATAATAGTTTTAAAGGTCTCTGGTTTTTTTTCTTCAGACTAGCCCTTTAGTATCCTTTTAATTACCTTGTTCATTAGAATATTTAAAACGTTGAGAAAATAATAAAAAATAATTCCTTTCCCCCTTAGGAGAAACAGCATATTCTTTGGCCTCAGCGATCAGAATGCATGAAATCTTTCCCCAAAATTCCTGACCCAGAAGAACTGCCAACTTATTTCTTGCCTCCAGAAAACAGGGGACTCAGGCAAGTATTGATTTTTAAAAGCTGTATTTGTAAATCTTCACACCAATGCCCTAATGAGTATTTTCTTTCTGGAGAGGATGGATGCAGTTAGTAATCAACAGCAGAGAAGTGTTCAAGCCTCTTTCTTTGGCTTTTCCACAGAAGGAAGGCATTTTCCTTGATTGTTGTCTTTGCTATAACTGTAACAGTCAGATCCAATTTCATGGTGATTCTTCCCTGACTGTTAGCACAAGGTGAACCCATAAAATGCACACAGAATGAGGTTTTAAGCACTAGTCTGAATGTCTTGTGGAGTATATTAACAAAAAAAAAATACCTTGAGAGAGAGAATGAGGTGAGCATCTATTTAATAACTATAGTTAACTATTGTGCATTACATACATCCTCTTAGCTTTAGTTATGATGACAGAAAATGATGAAGACCAGAAAACACTAAAAAAGGATTAGGAATGGAAAACTCCAGCTCGTTCCTTTGGGACAGAGGTGGAAAATCAGCTTAGTCATGGAAGAGTCAGTAACATTTGTTATTACATAGGATAAAATAAATGTGTCTGTACTGCAGTAGCTAACTTACATAGATCAATGCAATGTTATAATACCCTTGTCACTTAAACTATAATAGTGGTAGTAAAAAAGCTGTTTTCTTTTGCCTACTTAGTATAACAGTAGTACTGAGCCTGTGTTAAAGGTTCCCATCCACAAACATCCTGCAGCTTCCTTTTGAAAAAAAACAGCATTTAGCTTACAGTGTTCTTTATATATAATTTGACTACCTCTTGAGGTTTTTGAAATCAAGTTTTAGTATAGAAAACATCAGGTTTTTCTTGTCACATATCTGTTTAGTCCTAAACTTCATAGAATCCTTACTAGCATAATATGAGAAACTTTTGTTTGTTATCTCTACTGCACTGTTCATTCTTGTTACTCTGTGCTTCAAAATGGAAAATAAAGACCTTATAAATTACTTTTCAAGGATGGGGTGATCTTTGAGTTCTTCATGTTTGCAGTCTGCAGTATGAGGCTTTGCAGATTCTTGTCTTTATACATGATGTCATGCAGCACATGCTGTTAATTTGTCTTGATTCTCCTTGTTGCTAGAATCCAGCCAATACTGAATATCCCAAGAGATATTGTTGAGCATGGAGAAGCACAGGCACCAGATTGTTCTTCCATTACTGATGCTCGTAACAATGAATCTCTAAACATACTGGTCAAGGAACTAGACACTAATCTAGATTTGAAATTCAGTATGCCGGACGATCAAGCAAGACAAGTAAGAGATGTTTTCTTGTTGTTTCTCTTCTGGTTTAAAATCCTCCTCTTTATTGCCTTAAAATGTTACTCAGATCATGAAAGATTCTGATATTTAAAGGCAATCAGTACATCCAAAGAACATGGGCAAGTTCTTTTTAATAGCAATGATGAAGGGGTTAACTTGTCGGACTTCTTTTAGATGCTGACCAAAAGCACACAAAATGGGAAATTTAATTGTCTCTTTGAAATCACATCTTTCTTTTAAATCTAACAGTCACCTGATATGATTCATCTTCTTGGGGGTTTCCAAGAACTACTGCTTTCTGCCAAGCTGGTAACTTAAGGCTGCTATGAGTCCTTCATACTGCATTCTGGAGATTGGCTGCTTTAAGTGTTATGTGTTCACATCCTGGTTTTAGTACAGTATCTTTTCTTCCCTTTGCTAAAGAGAAGATTTACAGAAGCGAGTGTTGAATGACCCGTGTGGATCTTGACTAAAATTTATTCCGTTGTTTGGGGGGAAAAAAACATCTTTGTGTTCCAGGTTTTGCATTCTCGTATCAACAATGAAACTGTTACACTGACGAAGATTGGAGTATTTCTAGATCATGCCATGAAAAAGGTATGTCAATCTGTCACATGAGATGAATTCAGAATTCTTACTTGAGACTTGCTTTTATACTTCTAAAGTAGTCAGTGGCGCACTAGAAATTAGTTTATTCGCTGCCTGTAACTTAACTGAAACTGACTTTAAAATCCATGTTTACAAGTAAAGCAGAAGTACATAGAGCAATATCTAATTTTGCTCATTTGGACCAAGCAGCCCTGTAGTTGCTTGTTCTTTTTGGAAGGACACGAAGCAGCAATATGTTAGCTAATTTTGGCAGCCATTTGCTTAACTGGGAGAAGTAGCTTGGAACTACTCCTCCTTCTGCCACCCCTTCCTGCATGCCTGCATTTTGCTCTTCCTCCTCCTTCCCACTACCCTGTTTTTGCCTCTACTCTTCCTCCAAGGAAACCAACCCTCTGTCAATCTCCTGTCAGGATAATTATCACTCTGGGGCAAAGATTGTACCTCTGTATAATACCCTGTGGAATGCCACCTCCATCTTGCGTGGGGCCTTTGAGAGTCAAATGACAGGAAGCATTGAGAGAGACGTTGACTCTTTCTGACATGTCAAGCTGATATTTCTCAATTTAATTTTTTTGTAGAAGTTGTGTCAAGGTATTGTATGTAGATACTTTTTTTAGTCTAAAATCAGTGCCATTTACTATGTGCATCTGTCTTAACCAGAAGAAAAATTAGCAGTAGGAGTTGATTCCTATTATTATGTTGTTCAGAACATGTCTAATGTCTTACTGTGCAGTGCATGAGTATTTTGGTTTTAACTGTAGTATTCTGTTGCTGTCATGCTAAAAGCGTGAACTTCTCTGTCTACTGATGTAATAACAGTGTTGTGTCTTACCTGTTCTGCTAATGATAAACTACTCAGAGTAGGATTGTCACTGTTAGTATCTTTGTATTGGGAAAGACAAAATGCTAATAACTTGCTGAGGATTTAGAGAGGTCATTGAGACCTCTGTGTGGAGCGTAATTCAGTGAGGAGTTTGGAGTGAAGAACATGGAAGTAATGTTCTCTATGTGCATTGCAAAACAGGGGTCATTAATACTCTTAAAATCACAGATTATGTAAGGTACTCCAAACAAAGAATATTGTATTATGTTGATATCTTCCAGTTCATCTAGAACCCTGGTTAGAACCCTTCTGTGTGAGGGGTTTTTTTAAAACCTGTAATAAAAAAATCTTCTTACTGACTAACTCAGCACAGTATAACTGTTTTGCTTCCTTAATCCTAGCTGCATATTTCCTACTTAGGCATGCATTTGGGCTTCAGACATGTAGGTAGGACTGGATATCCATTTCAGGTGTTGCTTTTTTACTGTAAGTGATTTGGAGAGTTGGGTAATGCAGAATGATGAAAATACTTAAAACTAGAAGATGTTTCTAAATAATTTTGAAGTGGATGTTTTACCTACCTCTGTCAACCTGTCAATATTTTTAAATTTTGTTATTTCTCCTCTAGGGTGAGTGCTTGTTTTTGCTGTTACAGGTTAAAGAGGAGGAAGGAACATTCAAGGTGTATTTGACACTTCCTCCATTCTTTCACCTGCCCTCACTTACTGCTTACTATTTTACAGTCTTTAAGCAGTATCTAATGCCTGCCAGTTGCCAACTTTCATAAGACAAATAGGTAACTAAATCTAAGAAAAAACAACTCTGAAACCATAAGTTGACAGGGAAAGGTAATGTTTGACACAGGACCTGGAAGCACATCTAACTATAATTTAATAGCTGCCTTTCAAATTGTAGCATTTTACAGAGATACATGTTTGTATAATTTTAAGACTCTGAAGTAGCTTTCAAGCATTGCTTCCTGTAGTGAACTAACCATTATTGCTTGTGTATTTTAAGGGATTTTGTGATGGTAATACAAAGTATTCATACGAGTAGTGTGTGAGCAACAGCTGCTGCTAAATTACGGTTCAGCCTGTAAATCGTGTCCATTGAGTAGAATGAAGCAGACTGAGTAAGCTGCTCCTAGTCACAGCAAAACCTCATTTGTACCTAGTTAACAACAATGTATGTTGTTAACAACAAAGTATGCAAGACTGAGTTCTCTTTGCTTCTTATTAAAGAGCAGGCATTTCTGTCTTCCTGAGACACCTCTTTGTGGGTGCTTTTATCCTTTTCCCTGACTCTCCTATAGCCAGAAGATCCTCTATGGCTTGTGCTTAATGAAGCTGGATTGTACTGGCGTGCAGTTGGAAATAGCACCTTTGCTATCACCTGTTTGCAAAAAGCATATAATTTGGCTCCACATGAGTATCAGGACATCCCTCTGGTCAATCTTGCTAACCTCTTGTTTCATTATGGTCTTCATTCGGATGCCAGCAGGCTCCTGCTGAAGGCTTTGGCCATCAATGCCTCTGAGGTAAGATGATGAGGTTTGTGTTTGCTCAGCAGTTAATGTTTTCCCTCATTATTTTCTAAATACATGTTACTTGTGCTTACTCTGCATGCAGTTCATCTTCCAGCTTGTGATTTGCAACAGATGTTAATTTTCATGTAAACTCTTGACTGCATTGGGGGTGATGCTGATTGTTGAGAGTATAAACATCTAGAGAAGTTCTTGTAAGTCAGTGACAGACTTTTAGTCTCCCAAAACCTGTATTATTAGCAATGCCTCCAAGGAATTTAATCCTGGTGTTTGCCAACATTTTAACCTAAAACAGAGATCTGTCAAGCTGTCAGCCTTGTATCTTGATTCTTAAAACCCTTAAAGTAGCATATATGTCACCAAGATTTTTGACTGTATAGACATCTTTCTGTGGTGCTTGACTTTTTATCTGTACTGTTTTATTTGTCCCTGAGTTTTGTCTGTATACATAGAGGAAAACATGTTCTAGTTGTTTGGTGGCTTTACTTCCATCCATAGATTTAAACCAGGTTTTTAAATTTCTGAACAGCAACATTATAAACATTGTGTAGATTGTCACCTATGTCAGATAGACAGTTTCTGTATAAACTGTTTGAACTGCTGGACTGGCCAGGACTAGTTGTGAAAAGGAAGGGGGGGAATGACATAGCAGGGAACACCTTTTCTCTAGCAGGTAATTTTGGTCTTATATTTGACACACTTCAGTAAGAAGTTCAAGTGACTTTCCTGTGCTTCTGCCTCTCAAGTTAGATTAACAGAGTTTAAACCTACCAGGGCACCAGTCACCTAGCACATAAAAAAGTTAAAAACAAAGTAAGCACGTTCAATGTACCATTCAGAAGCAAATTTTCAAGTGTTAGAAAGGAATGTAGTCCTTCCAGGTGGCAGGTAAGAGTGCAAAAAGCAACTACACAAAGAACTATGCTAGATGATATGCCTTAAGAAGAACACTTGAAAACACAGCCTTGGCGGGGAGGAACCTAGGAGTTGTTAGGACCATGCTGTGTGAGTAGGGCTCTTCTTCAAAAATATTAGCAAATCCTGCCTCGTTATAGTAATGCTTGCTCCTGTTTTTTTCAGGTGTACTCAGTCCTGTAATACCTATTGTACCAGAAAAACCAGCAGGTGACATTGTACTTGCATGGTATTTCCTGGAGTATAATGGAAAGTAAATACAAATTAAAATTAATTACAACTACTGGGAGAAAAAGATGTGTTCTATCAGCAAAAACCCTTAAAAAGAAAAAAAGTCCTGTTGCACAGCTTGCACCATTTTCTGAATGCTATTTAGTAATACAAGCTGAGTTGGAAAAATCTTCAGCTACTGATTAGTTTTCACATTTTTAGATAATCAATGTAAAAAACTGTTTCAGTGGGAAATGCAACTGCTAAATTACAATACTGTAGTCGTTATTCTAGCATTGTACTGTTAATTGCAGCAAATTACTTTATCCAAGTGAAATACTTTTCAGTCTACCAACATATGTAATGCTTTACTGTGTGCCTGTACTAAAGTGTTGAGTTCTATCCAGTGAAAAAGATGTTTATAATCTTTACTTTTCAAAAAAAATACATATTTAGAGATACTAGCCAAAAGCTGTAGACAAAAATACTGTTTTACAAAGAATTGAAAGGCATAAATGTGTACCCCTAAGCTAGTGTGACTCTGGTGTCTTCAGTTACCTAGTTTTGCTAAGGTAAATCTGAACACTTGGCAAATGCAATGCATCTGTCCTGCTAGAACACTAGTAATATTTTTACTTTTTTGCTGACAACTAAATTGTCTTGGAGCATTTCAATTTAGTTCAGTATTCTCTGAAGTAAGCATTATGTTTCTGATAGTTATAAGTAAGTTTATAATGCTTCATTTCAGTTAGTGTGTATTTAACAGCTTTTTTTTTTATTATAGAAAGATGGAATTCCTAAACCCTATGGCAAAACAGCTTTCATTTAGCACCAATGCATCAAGCTGCTAGTTCTCCATTGTAAGAATAGTCAGTGTCTGTTTTGAGAAGTTTTCTGAATTCTTTCCCACCAAATTTGGGAGGGTGTGACTTGACAAGGGTTTTTCCTAGTTGGCTTCAATCTTAAACAGTGAGCATACTTATGCTGCAGTGTGTCACTTTTCTCTTTACAGCCCCTGACTTTTTTGAGCCTAGGAAATGCATACCTGGCTCAGAACAACATTAGTGGAGCACTGCAGGCCTTCAGACAGGCACTGGATTTGACAGCCAAGTGCTTGGAGTGTGAAAGCAGCCTGAAGATGATCCGCTGTTTGCAGTTTTATCCTTTTCTGTACAACATCACCTCTTCTGTGTGCAGTGGTAAGCAACTGCTGAAAGATGGACCACAAGTCAAATAATGTCTGTTTGCCTTGGGTGTTGAATCTTTTATTTTTCCAAGTTTCCACCCTTTTGCTCTACAGTGCTTTCCACCTTTAAGGACCAAGGTTGAGACACTGCTTTTAATGGAAAAGTTACAGTCTGTTAAATAATTGCTTAAGGATAACTTCTTAAATATCTAGAGGGCTTCCACTAAGTGCAGATTACTTCCTGACTGTCAGTAATACCTTAACAGCAACACAAATATCTCTTACTCATAAACAAGGCGTGCTGGATTCAGTATTTATGGAAGTGCACATCTACTGCTAGGCTGCTCAAGAGCCGCTTTGTACATCCCTTCAGATCTTACAGTCAGTGGATTTGTTTTCTTAAAGCTGAAGAATTGTTGAAAAGCAGTTTAGTTTTAATTCATATCCTTTCAGTGTGTTCAGTACTTTGGTTGTCATTTTCTAGAGTTCAGTCTTTAAGGAGTAGTCTGTCTTGTGTCAGCGTTATATTATTTATACTGGACCTGTGATCACTGCTCTTAACACTCACAAAATCTGTAAGAATGACTTAGAATCCAATCTCTCCCCAAAAAATATTTTAAAATATTTTTAATAGAACAATTTCTTGTCATAAATGGCTTCTTATATTTAAAAAAAAAAATAGCTTTTGGAGATTTTATTCAA
The DNA here is from genome assembly GCA_020086605.1 of Lanius collurio. Lineage (NCBI taxonomy): Eukaryota > Metazoa > Chordata > Aves > Passeriformes > Laniidae > Lanius > Lanius collurio. The sequence continues at coordinate 36,404,086 of JACBWW010000004.1, read as the reverse complement.
TCCCACTGAATATTTTCAGGACTTTGTCTGTACTTGAGTATGGCTAATATGATACTTAAGAGCAATCTTGAAGACAACTTATTAATATATTTTCTAATCTCTTCCCTCTCAAATTGTTACTAAGTTATCTTTCCACTTAATATTTTCTTTACTTTTATGTGTAAACCTCACCAGAGAAATGCTTGTGATTTTTAGCATTGCTAGGACTTCCTCTGAGGGTTTAGGTTTTGTTTTTAAATTCCCTCTCCACTGAAAAGACATGGAGAAACCTCTTCTGATATAGCGTCTAGAACTGTGCTGTCTAATCACAGACTAGAGGCCATCCTATCTCCTGTTACAATATGGATGATGCCATCATAGGTGAAATTCCAGGACTGTTCCATTAGAATAATACTACTTTCTATGGCCCTGTGCATTTTGCTCTGGTTGAGAGCCCATCAGCTGTGCAGAGAAATAAATGAGTGCTGTGTGGCTAAGTGGGCTGTAGTGAGTGGTGCAGCAGCCCAGCTGATGGGTCTCTTGCTGATGTCCATTATGTTGACTCCTATGCTGGTACCTCACAATCAATCTCTTTACTTCAGATTGCCCTTCTTAGAAAAATCCTAGTAGATACTGTAAGTAGTAATGGAACTTGCACATTTCATCACAAGAAACACACTGTTCTAGGAAAAAAAAAATCAATGTTTGTTTACTTTTAATTAAGATCTTTAAAAAGTATGTAACTCACAAGGTTAAAATTGTTCCAGTCAAACCTTAGTCGTAGCTACCTCATTTTGCAGTAGAAAGCAATTGAAAAGTACATTCACAGAACAGAAACAGTAACAAGCAATGGTTGTATCTGAACTCCAAAGTTATCTTTGACATCTTTTGTTTTATATGCTTTTCTTCCTTAAACTTGTAGTAATGTGGTTTGGTTGATTCTTAGCTTCTTTCTGCTTTGGTTCCCGAGCCAGGATGTTCATTTAGAGGTCAGCTGTTACAGCATCTGCTGTTTAGGAAGTTTGTGCCTCTTGCATGTGAGGGAAAACCCATATCAAAAGTGCTTATGAGAAAAGTTTTATCTTTCCATTTTTTTTTCCAGTTTGGCCACAGGTTAGCAAAGTGAGCATGAATATATTCATTGGATACATTGGGATTGGGTTTTGTTCATTAAGGAATCTGTGAAGCTGCTAAGTAAAGAGGGAGCTGAAAATGCCTTAGTTTCTTAATGTGCTCATTAAATTTCAGTATTCCATTATTTAAATATTTTACTATGTATTTATATTTTTTGCCTTTTTCTGGGACTCTTCTTGTCTTAATGCTTATTTTTTGTTTTTATTTATAGTATGTTTTAGGTCATCTTTGGTTTAAGTGCAAGAAATCTGAAAATATGAACCTGACAAATACTGTAAATATTCTTTATATGTTCTTGTGCAGAGTGTAAAATAAACGTAGTGGTTAATTCTGCCTTGATGATGATTTGTGGCTTAAGTCAAAACTCAAAATTTAAAAGTGGAAAGGTAGCTTTACCTATATTATTTGCATAAGGTTTGGGGAAATATTTTTCCCCCCCGCTGTAAAGTTCAATTGACTCGAGAGGAACCTTGGCAGACTTATATGAAAGTGAGGTTAAGTCTCCAAAACCTTAATGATTCCAAGAATGTGTACTCAGAAGTAATGTTTCACACTTAAAAGTATCCTGAAATTTTGGGAATTTTCTGCTGACCCTTCAGTACAAGGAAAACAGTTGAAAAGAGATTTTTATTGTTCCCTTGATGGCATATCATAACATACTTGAATCCTTTGAGATCGATAGGCTGAAAAATTTGCCGACAACTTGGAATGTCAGATGTTTCTCTAGTTTAATATCTTGTTTTGATGAGCATTCCTTCAGTATTTCTGAGTGTAACAGCAGTAGGCTTCCTGTGCTTTGGGTTGTAGGCCCATGTGATAGCTGTGTTTTTGCTTCGCCTGTCAAAAGCCTCTGTTCATGAAAACTGAACTAAGTAGAGAGACATGGAATTCCTTGCTCTGCTGTCGTGAGCCATTGGCAGAATCCAGCAAATGGTCAGTGGGAATTATATGCTAGCATGAGATGGAATATGGGATCAAAAATCTGAATTCATGGCCTGATTTTTGATTACAGTATGTGCTTGGTGTTTATTTCAAATAAGTGAAATAGGCATTTTCTCAAGCATGTTGGGGCATTTGCTGTTAGCCCAGGACTTGGAAAGTGTGACACACTAATGCTGACTTGTTGGATGCTTGCTTATATGCTCCTGTCTGTACTGCTGTCTGGTACTGTTTTTTAGTAACTTGCTTCTGGTATAGGTAATTTATGTTTTAAACACAAGTCACTTCATGTACATGAGAATTAAAAATGTCAGACCAACACTTTTCTATTTAACTGTATTCAATATTCTATTTCTGTATTCAAGTTTATATAAAAGTTTGTTTTCATTGTAAAAGAATTTCTAAATCTGCAGAGGGTTTTGGTGGTTTTTTTTTCTTATGGGAGGATGTTTGTGAAGTGTCCAAAGGTACTCCAACCCTACCTGTGGCAAGTATTTTAGACAGCTGCAGGAGTTCAGTCAATTGCATGTGATATAGGTGCTATACAGCAAGAGCCCACATAGTGCCTTATTCTCAAATACCTGACAAAACAGTTGGAAGACTTCATTCTTCCAGTGTTTCCCTGTGGTGATCCTTCCAGAGGCTTGGCAGTGTTAAGGGTGTTGCTGCATTATCTGTTAGGTTACTGGTGAGTCAATTCCTGAAGCAGGTTAAGAAACTTTGTGTTGCTTGACAGGTAACTTCAGCAGCCATGTCTGACACACAGATAACAGGACTAAGAGACATGTGTTAACAAGTTTAAAAAGCTTAATGTGAAAAACAGGGTCAGCTCTCAAAGGTGCAGAAATGAAGTATTTGGGCTGCTTATGAAGCTACTAGAGAAAGCCAGCATCATTTTTGTCTGATACTGAATGGTGCATTGCTGAGATTTTTCTTGCACACTTTATGGCTTAAAATATTGCAAGTAGCTTTTATCAGGTATTAAGGTCTGTAGAGGACTGTCCAACTATGGGATTTTTCCTGTGGCACTTTCCTGGCTGATGTAAACATTCAGATGTTTCCAAGCCTTATTGAAAAGGTTACAGAATCTGAGAACCATATTTTAGTTTGATGGTCAGCTGACCACGGAAACATTCTGATATGTTAATTGGTGTTGGATAAGACTTTTCCTTGTGTATGTAAACAGAATTGTGTTGCCTGGGCAAACAGAAGTCATTTGTACTCATAATATTTTTATCTGACTAAGCAAATGCCTCTGACTCACTGTTCCATTTTGTTATGAGCTCATGCACTTCACTTTTTTTTAGACAAGACCAAAATTCAAAATGTTATTAATAGACTGGTGCTATTTAAAACATGAAGCATGATTTTTTCAAGCTTCGAGTCTCACGGTCTTTCATCCTTGGCAGGATAGTGCTTTTGCAAAAGGCTGTGTGTTACTCTGTGGAAAGTCGAGGGAGTGTGAGTTCATTAGGAATGTATGTGCATGCCGTCAGAAACCTGAATCCTTGTACATAGAGGGGAGTGTTTGTGAAAGCAGTTCATCTTTCTTCCTCAGAGTGAGTTCTGTAATGTGGGCCCGCTTTAGGCGTGGATTTAGTGCCCTCTTGTGGTACCATGTGCCACATGAAATCAAAACTCCTGGTTTGTTCTATTTCCTCTTAAAATAAAATATGGGAAAGGTGTTTCGTCTTATATGTGTATGCATTTCCCTTTATCCTCCAGCACTTAGGTTCTTACAAGTTAAAGTTAATAAGCTTAGACCTTTAAGCAAATTGACCTAAAGGGGAGAGGTTGACCTGAAAGGAGAATCTCTACTTGAAACTCTTAATAGTAAGCTTAAGACAGACTAAATAACTTCCTTAGATCAACATCCCAGTTTAAGCCTCTAACTCTAGCTTGACAGCTGCAATTACCTCAAGTCCCTGTAGTGATTTGAGATACACAGACATTAAGCAAAAGCTTCACATAGGTTTCTCTACAATAGTGTGTTAAGACAAGGGGTGTGAAATACTTTGCATTTTTAAATGTACCTTTCACATAACTCAGTTATTCCCTATCAGTTATGACTGACTTGAAAGTCCCAGCAACAAGTTGCTGAATTTTGGTTCCATTTTCTATAGCATGAGGTCCTTTTAGACATTTTTATCATAGTAGTAATTCCTCCTTATCAAACTGCTTTATCTTATTTGTCCAAGGAATGCTTATCACTTACAGTGTTAATGGTGTTACATTTACATTAATGGAGTAAACATTCCCTAAGATGTTTACTTTTGGAACAAAGGATATTGAGCTTAGTTCAGAATTTAATCGTGGTTTGGTTGAAACAGAATGCAAGAATCTATTTTTTTTTATATGGGATTCTGAACTGAGCACTTGTTTGAAGTTCAACTTTTTCTCATCTTAATTTGCATATTAGAGGGCAGAATTCATGAGTGCTCATGAACCTTATTGAGATACCACATATATTAGTACTCTTATTTATCTGATAGTTTGTGAAAGGGGTGAGACCTGTGATCATTCATTTCTCTGTTGCTTTTACTGTCTCTCTTGCCTTATGGTAACGTTCATCTGTATGAACAGAAGGGTCAACACCAGTATGGTTTTTAAACAAGCAGAATTCTATGAAGCATGTGAGCAGCATGTCAGAGCTCTCAGAAACACATCATGGCAATAATTTGCCTTGGTCATTTAGCAGTAGCATAGAGAAAGTGGGTTCTGTGTGAAATAGTGGCAGTTCTAAAATCCTTGTTATCCTTTGAAGTTAAGTACTCAGTTGCCTCTTGCTGCCCTGTACAGGCACAGGAGTGTGCCCATGTGCCTGTTGTTCACCCTATGGTTCCACCTGGAATCTGAAAATCGAGCTGGATTCTTTCTCTCTCTGGCAGCCAGGCATCTCTGGCAGTGAAGATCATACAGTGACAGTCTTCTGCAAGATGTGGTGGGTGCTGTGCTAGTGGACTCTAGGTCACCATATTTGGGCTCTGTAGTGCTAAAAGAAATAAGAGGAGTTTAAATTGTACTTTCGTAGAGTGCAAACACCTTGCAGAATGCAGGCAGGTGGGAGCTACAGAGAATGAGAACTGCTTTTTGTCCTGGTGGAAGCCAACATCCCTGGGGAGTTGGGGTGGCGGGAAATGTCCAGTGTGTTTCTGAGTGGAAGATCTTGGAGAAATCCATATGAGAATGTGCTCTGTGAGAATAATGTGACCCAATTATTTTGGGTTTGTGCTACTGTTTCTGCGCCACTAGCCCAGTAAAGGAAGAAGCAGTTCCCACTGCTTTTGCTGCAGTAATCTTAGTGATGAGATCTTGAAGGTAGTTGACCAGATGCAGGCTTCTTCATACTTTTCAGTCCTTGGAGCCTGATTTATAAATCATACCTTTCCCTGGAAAGTCTTCATCTGGTGTGTCTTGAGTTGCTTAAGGAAGTTGAAGGTAAATGACCTTGCCCTAATATCCCTGTGCCAAGCTCACTTTGAAACCTGTCTTTACTTTCCATGTATTTTTCTTGTCAAAACTATATAAAAGATGTATAGATTGAGATTCTTAAATAGAAAAATGAAAGAATGTGGTACTACGTTAAACATGGAATTTTTAGCTACACCAGTATCCAAAGGCTGTGTACTCACTGCTCATGCACATTGCTTCCAAGCTGCTGCCTGCTGGAAAGCCATTAGGAATTTAAAGGTTTCTGTAAACAATGCATGCTTCCTTAAGTATAGCTCTGTTGCTCAAATGTCATTCCTTTTGCATGTGTTAAATATGTTAATGGGTGAATTGGTTCTGCAGCTTCTTTCATCATGCAAAGTATGTCTCACTATCTTACATACATGGCCTGCTTATTTCCTGCATGGTGATGTACCTGACAGCTTCTCCCAACAGTCATGCTCTGTTAAGAATGGTATACCTGCAATATTTAGTGTTCCATATCCATTCTGTCTTTTCCCAAGATCAGAGGGCCACTGGCTAGCAGAGAAGAGAAAATCATGGCCTCAGCTGCAGGAGTAACTGAGGAAATGAGAATTGCACTATGGAAGGGAATTAGAACTGTAGGAGAATTCAATGAGAGTTCACTGATGCAAAACCATTCAGTATGAAGAAATAGCAGTACAGTATTAAACTAAATATAATGTGACATTTCCCGTTTTTATCTGCCTTTACAGTGCAAAAGATTCTTCTTCATACATTACTGGGATCCTTCCTTTACCTGAGCAGTAGCTACATGTTCGTGTAGGAGGAGGAGAAATGTCAGGCATTGCTGGAAGGGAAAAGATTCTCACTCCAACTAAATTTTTCAAAACTTGATACCTTCAGTTATCAGATGTATCAACGTTTCTCTGCAATGTGTGTGGTGCTTTTTTGTGACAAGAATGTACAGAAAATGAGAAGTTTATGACTGTCTGTGTCTTCCTCTCTGTTTGAGAGGCTGTCTTTGCCAGTGGCAGTTACTTACATGTAGCTGCTAAAATTTCTTCCTGAATCTTAATTGGGTGCACCTCCTAGAGCTGGACCTATTTAAAAAGTACCAACAACTGCATATGTTCATCAGCCTTTTTAGGAGGAAGAGTAATTCCCCAGCTATGTCTGCAGGGAGAGGTAGTTTCACAAACATGTTCACAGTTGAGCTGTACACACTGAATTAATGACTTGGTTAAAGCATGTGTGGAAGAGAAAAGAACATGTGGTCCCCACATATGAGAAAAGTGACAATATGTAGTTTAGTGTCATTAGCAGCTGGCCAAGACCTTGAAGGCTGTATTCACTTGGCTTAAATCTGAGAACTTGTAAAGTGATGATGTGTAGCCTCAGCCTGTAATGAGTCATGTGGAGGTTGTCTCAAAGCAGCATGCAATGCCATGTGCTCAGATTGAAATGAGCACTGCACGCTGAGCCATGGAGTGCCAGGCACTTAACTACCCCTGATCTGTCTGCTTTATTGATTTGTTTTTTCCTTTTAAGGTTGGTTGCCTGGTTCATGTGAGTTTGTGTTGTGCTCTGACTGTCCTCAAAGCTTTAAATCTATCATCTGTTCTGGCTACTAGAGACTGAAACTAGGACAGTTCAGCGTTTCCCTAGAGGAGGAGATTGAAGCTTCTTGAATGTAGCCATTCTGGGGAGAAGGGACGTTCTTCCAAAAATTTCTAGTCTTTCTACAGTAACAATTCTATCACTTTGTACTGTTCTGGCAGTGTGAGGAGAGTGTTTTCTTGTTGAATTCTAATCTAGGGTGGTTGGCAGCATTCTTGTCAAACATGACCTTCTGCAGATATTACTTACTTAAGAAAAAACTAATCTGGTTCTTGATCATCATTCCATCGTGTCGTGGTTTGACATGGAAACCACTACACATCAACACCAGGATTTTTTTTTTTTTAAGTCCTATTTACAGCAGCAGTTATGCTTTTTAATGGATTTGTGTAGAGTGTGCCCTGTCAGACAAACTGCCATGCACTTAAAAGCTCTCTTAGGTTAGTGAGGGACAGGCCTACCTGACCAGTTAACAGGTTTGCTATTTGAGCATGTCAGTACCTCTGATGTCTAGTTAGGAGGAGAAGTTGCATGGATATGTATTCCAAACAAATCAGTAAATTGTCATGGATCAAGTCTAACTGTTAATCTGTTCTTTCTGAGCAGTATAACCCAGTGAAGAGATACGCAGATAAATGTAAATGCAGTTTATCAAAATATTTTCTCAAAAAACATGGGCTCATGTGCCTGTGGTATATTGTTTAAATTCCAGTATATGATGCAAACCTCACAGACAGAGTGGTAATCAAAAGACACACACATAAGGCCTTTCCTTGGCTTTGGAGTTTCAACCCTATGCATTCAGAGAAGTGCTAACCATAACCCATGGTGGAGTTACTGACTCCTGAAGAGTTTAACTGTGTGATGCCATTTCTCAGGAGTAGGTTACTGTTTTACTTAAAATCCTTTTTAGACTTGTCTTCGTAGATACTTAGGATCTAACGGAATCTACAAAATATGTGATGCTTAGCATAATAGATTTGTGGAAAAGAGAAAATATTAGAAAGACAAAAAAAATAAAGGCCACTGTAGGCTTTGCTTATGCTAATGATACTTAAACTAAGAATTTTCTTTGGCTTAATCATAAACAGATTTCACAATTGTGTTGTGTACAGGGATCTAAATATTAGTCATTTAATATTCACAGCATGCTTATATTTTGAACTACTATGGGTGAGTGTTTATTGTTATGAAATTCATAAGTAACTATTTTCTTATCTACAGTAAAAAAATCTGACCCAAGGAGAAGTCACTGAGGACAAGCCTTTGTCTTCAGAACTTCTATGTACTTATTTCTCTTGCATTTTTTCTCTCTTTCCCCAAAACAAGCAAGAAGAAAAAAATCATTACTCTTGAGACAGACTGAAATTCAGACTGGAGGACTACTTACCTTCACACTCCATATACAGAAAGAGGGTTCTCTGAAAGAGACATTTTCTAGTCTTCTTTTATTCACTGACAGAATTATTGGCGGGGTTACATTTAGATGTTTCTATGTTTTTGGCCCTGTTCCCGGCACCATAGAGTAAGTTTCTGCTTCTAGGTGTGCATCGTGAAAAAAGTAAACTCTTATTTTAGTGGGTGGAGAGGAAGGAGGAGAGTGAAGGCTTTAAGTAGTCAGTCTCTTCAATTTGCCACCCCCTGTTGCTGGGAGGAAGGTTGACATTTTCTACTCTGTTATAGAGTAGCCTACTGAATTCTTCAGAATGTTTTGCGTGCATGTCCCTTATTAAACTGCGTTATGTTCTATTTTAAATAGGTTTCTCTTCCCCTTTAATTTTTTCCCCATGTTTTATTTATCACTTCTTTATATTTCATAAGGAGAATTTTTGTAGCTGTTCATCAGGGACTGGTCTATTACGTGGTGGTGAAGTATTTCTCTCAATATGATCAAGAAATCTGGTTATGTATTGTTGGCATTTGTGTGTTTTGAAAGGTTTAATCAGAACTTCTGTGATGAGACAAATAGATAACCTTTAAATCTATAGCTAAGCCAATTCAGAGGCATTTTTTGGCTACAAATCAGATTCTAAAATTTCCTATGAGTAAGAGCAGTTTTACCATATAAACCTCTTAACTGGAAAACTATTGTTGGAATCAATAATAAAAGAGAACTTTTGTGTGCTTCAGTCTATATTTTGATGGCATAAATTATCATCCTGTTTTTTGCTATGCATCAAATGGAAGCTTTTTATGTAGTGCTTTTCTGACTATTCTATTTCGAGCATGCCTCTCATCATCTTTGAAGAAGGTCCATTGGCTATGAAAGGGAGGAATTTATGTAAATCACCTTTTAAAATACTTCATTTTGCTTTTCAGTATTTGTTTTCCCTACTTCATTTTTTCAATCAGCAGTTTGTCATGTCCTTTGAAAATGTTTATTTTTGTATTGTAACTTCTGGCTTTTCAAAGGAGGATCTCTATTAAAGGAAAAAGCTAGAAATTAACAAATAGTGTTTGTGTGTAGGGTGAAAACACACTAAAGGCTTAGTTTAAAATTTGGTCACTACACTACTCAGTCTATTTCAATACCCACACTGATACTTAACTTTATCAGAGAGGGAACTTACTGCAATCTGGGTTTTGTTATCCAGAAGATAAGTTATGATGATATGTGGGTAGTAGATATGTCCTTTTTTTTGGTTTATCCAGCGTGTTACAACTGTAAGAGGCACTGGAGGTCTGCTGGTGTTGCTGTTCTGAAGCGGAGTCGTGCGTGGTTGAAATCAGCAGTGATACTGTTGGTTTCAGAGAGAGCGAGACTGGCCACTGCTTGGGCTGGTTGCTTTTCAAGTCAGCAGCAAGGCTGTGAACTGTTTCATGCTTCTGCAGATGGAGGTTGCCCACCTGCTTTGCATCCTTCCTGGATCCTGTAGTGCACAGTCAATATGTGGTAGATGTGGTGTATTTCTCTTGAGCTAAATACAGACCTAGCAAACGTTCACAGGTCAGTATTGTGCAGCCTGGTAATTCTAATTAAAACTTAAGAGTTTTCTTCTCTTTTTACTTACCTGGATGATCACTTTGTTGATCATTTTTCACTAAAAGTTAACTGAGAATTCTTTAGCTGTATTTTTTTTATGCTTGTGTGTGGAAAGCAACAAATTCCTTTGGTATTGCTTCTGGAGTACAGTGCAGTTGTACAGTTCACCAGTTATGGCCTGTGACCTTTCTGTAACATTTTTGAAGGCAATCCTGTTCAGTCCTAAGTGCTGTGCAGTTTCTGCTTTCAGAGCTCAATTATGGGATTAATTTTGAAGTATAAAGTTTTATTTTTTTTATGAAAACAGTAAGAAAAGGACTGCATTAATTGTCAGCAGAATATAGATAGAACCATGTGAATTTATGAATAAGGTAAGCAGAGCAGCAGTAGCTGCTAAGATAGGTCTCTTCTTAGTTACTGCCCATCCTATTGCTTTTAAAACTCACCTCAAAATAAGTGGCTTGCATTTTTTTCCCTTAGCAAATGCTTTGCAATCAAATATCTGCTTATATGTGATTGGAATAACATGGTTGCTGTTAATGTCTCAGAAGATCTTGAAGAAATTACTATGTTCACCTTGAAAGATCAAGGCAATTAGAGTATGCAGTGTGTTAATCACCACTGTTAACGTTGCCATGAAAGTCAAAGTTCATGTTTTTATGTTGTCTAGAGGATGGTCTCCCAAACGTCACTTCCCTGTGACACTGCCCTGGCTTGTTATTGTCAGACTGCAGCCAAGTCACTGTGGTGCAGAAAGTAAGACCATTCTTGAGGTGCTCATTTAGCCCAACTGTTGATGTCTGAGACCCCAGTAGTTTAGAAGAACAAAAGGTTCTGGTAGGTGAGTTCTCTCATTCCAGTTTATTTTTGTAAATCCTGGTAAATTATATTGCCTGTGACACGAGGCACTGAACACGACTGGTTCTATAAAAGTGATGGGTGATGATGTACTGGGTTTCAGTTTAATTTCTGTAATGAATATATTTTAGCCTAATTGTAAATATACAATGTCACTCAAGTAGTGAGCACATTTTTCACATGACCTCTGAGCATCATTGTTACCCATTCTCAAATGTAAAATGGTAATGCAGCACCCCCTCTGACTTGTGTCTCTGCATTTGTCTAAGCAGTGACTAGCAAAAGTAAAAAAAAGACTCTTTATTGATGCACTGCTGCTGTGATGTCTCTAGATGAGACTGTTCATCTGCTGCAGGGATTGAAACTTATTTCCATTGAGCTCAGTGATATGTCATTCCAACTGCAAAAAGAAAAAAAACCTATCTTTACTGAATTTCACTGTGGGGAATACTAGTTTTAAGCGTTCATAAAAAATAAGTATGGCGTTAATAACTCCTGTTAGTTAGCAGCTTGTTCTCTGCTCTGACAACTTAGGTATTAGGCTGACTTACATCTGTATTAAGTACAGCTCTGTTGACTGTGTTTACCCATAAAGAGGCAAATCATTTAAGTGACACATACCTCCAGATAACGTGCATTTTGCCTAACCTAATGCAAGTCACCAACCACAGCAGCAGTCTTTGAATCTTGTAATAATTCAGGAGATAATGCAGCTCTATTTATTCCAGATGGTACAGGAGAAAAAATCAGTACCTAAATTTAAAATTACTTGACTTTTAGTTCCGAGGCATTATTCTGCCATTGTAATTTCTAAATATGTATCGAAAAAAAATTAAGGGAACTAGTCTATATAACATTAGAAGTTAGAACCCAATAATTTTCATAAAACTAGGATGTTGGAACATAGATGGTGGAGTTAGGAATGCCATGTTTTGCAGGCTCTGCACTGACACAGAGCTAAATGTCAGTAAAAGTTTTGTGCTGGCCAAAGATTGGAGATAATTTTACTTTTTATTTCTAATGCTGTTGATGGCACCAAATCCTGTATCTCTAGTTGGTATATAGGAATCAGTGAAAATATTTACTGAGGCCTCATTCTCTCTGCCAGATATAACACAAGAAACAAACAGCTACAGTAGAACAGTCAATGCCCAATTTAATGATGGGGTTTGATTACTTTGAAGACCTTACTCAAGGTGCAGCACTTCCATGTGACACAGTCGGGGTGTTGTTTGTTCATCTTTCCTCTTTTCCATACTTCCTACGTTTCTATCCTTGTCTTAAGTGGCTTTCAATCTGGGATCACCTAAATTGGCAGAAATTTGCTCTCAGACCCCAGAAAAAACCCAAACACATAACCCTAGAAAAGTTCATAAGTTTTCATAAAACGAAAGTTCATAATTGTTTCCAAGTGTGACTTTTCTGAGAAATATGGCAACATTAAGTGTGGTTCAGAATAAGTATTTGTAATCCATTCATAGATGGAGCAAGTCTTAAACTTCAGTTACTGCATCAATTCTCCCTCCTAATATTTCTTCTTCCTTGTGACAGATGTCAACACTCTGGGTGCTTCCCTCCTTATGCTAAGTGGAATTCATCTTAAGAGTTTGGAATCACCCTGTTCTAAAGAACTTGAGCCTGATTTTCTCTCTAGGGTTTTTCAGCCCTACCAATTGCAGTAGGTACCACAGCCTCTGTGGGCATTTGAGAAGGGCCCTGAAAATCATGAAGGTAGTTGATATTAAATGGGATGGATAGTTGAACAAATCTTTCCTATATTTAAAGTTTGGTTTGTGCTAATGCTGTACAAGTGTGTTCACATTGGCCAAAAAATTTACAAGTTAAAATAATATGGGAATAGAGTCCTTTAATATGCAATACTGTGTTTTGCTTTTAATCTCCAAAGTCTCAATGCTTCAGTTTAGAGTTTGTATTTGCTTTTTCTCCAGAGGATTTCCTTTGTAAATTAGGAACTTCTCTGTTGTTTTTTTTTTTGCCGTTTTCTACATTTACCTGGCACAGACTGTGTTATTTGCATCACTTAAATAAAGACTTAGGCACTTGTTTTGTATCATCACTATGATTTTTGTTTTACTGTCTGAAATTTGGTGACCAACTGTCATAATACACAAGGTAAGATAAGACAGACTCTGATCCACTTCCCTCTGAGCTTTCTTAGCTGTACAGAATCAACAGGAAAAGTGACAGCACTTCTCTCAGAAAATAAATGGGAAAGAAGGTGATCCTTCTCTAGTAAATTTTCAGGATGGAGTAAGCTGAAGTTGCCAAGTAGCATGTAGAAGTTTTAGACTTCCAAGTTTTGTAGCTATAATATCACTGTCTCAGGACTTAACACCCAAAATTCACATGTGCAGATTTAGACAGCCAGAACATATGTGAAATATTAATAATAAATTGCTGAGCATTTGTAGGTCAGTGGTCACTTTTGTCCTTAGCACAACAGAGGTGCTGGAAGTATTGCAGTGATACAACCGAAGTTCTGCAGATGGAGAATGTGCCTGGAATTTGGGGCTGTGCTGTTCCCCTGCTGGTCTCACACTCTTCCCTGGTGGGCTTCAGGCACCTGGCTGACAGAAGTTGTGAAGTTCTGACTTGCACTGTTTCAGTACCACTGCCAATCACTAGAGATCTTCAGCTTCCATTGTTTTTTCAGCTGGCATTGTAGTCTCCAGCAACATCAGACAACTGAAAGCAGCAATTTGAAAAAATTAGGTCACTCAGGTTTCTAAATATAGCAGTTCTCAGATCCCAAGAAAGCCAGCACAGTCATCTAGTCTGTTTTTAGCTGTCAGTGTTTGTAAATTAATATTAACAGAGTTGGTGTTAAGTAGAATTTTAAGTGCTGTCATTTTTTTTCCTGTCTGCTTGCACTTTCCAGCTTTTTTTATTCTTTTTGGCATTTTGATTTCAGTTAAAAATAGTTGTCAGGGTTGGAACTTCTTTTGCTTCTTTCTTTGTAATAATGATGAGTTGATCTTCAGCAAAGGGAATTGTGGTCATCACATTACTGAGAAGCACCTGACTAACATTGAAATCAGGCTGGGTTGCTGTCAGGTGAGGGTAGCTTAAGAGTTCTGTGTGCACCATTTATCATACTAAACATGAAGATCTTCATGTATTGAAGTGATAGGGTTTTTTTGGTTTGTTTTGGTTTTTTTTATGAAACCAATTAATTTTTTATTGGCAGAATGGGTGAGGTGGGCAGGGAATTGAAGAAAGAACCAACGACTGATACAGTAGAAAAGGCTGAGTATAACTGTATGGTAAACGTTAGAAGAGTTTATGAAGTTAACTGCTTCTGTTTTATATATTTCCTCACTGTTTGTCTTCTTACGTACAGCAGAAAAGGTAGGACAATAGTTTTCCCAAAGGGTTTATAAATAGTTTAATTTGTTTGATTTTGCTCACTCAAACTCACAGAGAAAATACTGGTCTGTTTCTCCTCCAAAGATGCCACCTGAGTGTTCCCAGAGGGAGAAAGCTAAAAGCTGTAGTTTTCACTTTGCAGAGAAGCAGTGGAACAGGTTACCCTTACATGAGAGTTGGAACCATCCTCTCATCCCACTGGCCTGATAGAGGAGTAAAACTACAATTATTCTTTTGTTGGGATCAGTGCATGAAGTAGAAAAGGGTCACTGATCTACTTTAGTCACATTCTTGTTATTTTATGCTGCTGGTTGAAAAAAATAATGTTTCCCATAAGCATAGAGAAATATAATTTCCATTCAGGAAGGTAGAATGGGGATTGTACTTGAGAATCTTGCACTTAATTTTTCTTTTATTCAACTGTGCGCTTAATTCATTTGTATATGTGTACTATTTTCACTCACAAGTGATTAAAATAATGGAAGGAGGGGTTTGAGAGCAGTAGCTGAGTACGTGGAATATGTTTTTCTTGGAGGTGACAGGTTTCCTGTGTGATGAGACAGGTGCACCTAGTCTGTGTCTCAGCCCTGTAGCTGTGCTTTGGGATTTGGGGCAGTTCCCAGCCTCTCACACGTGGAGAATCGTGTCATTAGCTGTGTTCCCTAAACACTTGTGGCCCTGGGAAGTAATCAGTGTAAGAAAATCTGAGATCTGTAGTTAAAATGAACTTATTATCAAAAATTTTGTTACAAAGATGCAGTTGGCCACCCTTCTAACTGTCTGAATGCTTATGTGGCACTGAAGGATGCTCAAAGACTACTGTTGCAAGTGTGTGCTTTTTTTGTTTCTTCTCATTACTGACTCTACATTTGGATTATTTTGGTGATATTCCTATCTCTTTGCATTTTGTGGAATGTGGACATGTAACTTGAGCACAAAATTATAGATGTTAAATTTTCAGCTGTATAAACTTCTGATTTTTTGCACAGATTAATGCTCTTAGCTTTTGTCTGTCTGTTTAATGAGCTAGTCATAGCAACGTGCTGTCTGTTGCTGGCATAGAAGGTCAGAGTCTGGCATTCCCAGATCAGTCTGCCTTGGCCCTTTTTCTCTTGCACGTAAGCATGGTGACCATGATGATGTCTCAAGTGAAAGTTTATATGGCAGGCAATGTCTTCATATGGTGCATTATCACTAAAACATGTCTTGGGAGTGTTCACTGGAGTTGCTACCAGCACACAGTAGTTTCTCGTGTCCTGTGCAACCCTTCCTTTGAAAAGCAGCTGATTTTTCTTTCATTAGCAGTTCACATAGATACCTAATTACATAGTTTCCTGTAACTGTTTTACATGATCTCTCTTGCCAATGGGCAGATCAGTTTTTTAATTGTTGAATGAAGTCTTTGATACCTTGTAGAATTATTCTTTTAATCCATATGTAGAAAACTAGAAGATGGTAGCTTCCACAATACAGCTTCTGCACTTGTATCCAGGAGGAGCTTTCTCTCTTGGTATATCAGTAAATTTCTCTCTTTCAGGCCACTGTCATGAGAAAAATCCAGATGGCAGTTATGGCAAGGAGAAATACTTTGATGACCACTATGAGTCAGCTACAGCAGTGACAGAAGGACACTCTGGGGGAGGTACAGAAGATCCAGAAGTCCTTACTCAGAGTTCAGCAAGGGATCCCTCCTTCTTGAGACTGGAAAGTAAGTCAGCCTTACAAAATCAGTTATGACAAGTTAAATGGTTTCTAGATTTTTCTGAAGAGCTTTCTGTTCTCTGAGAAGCTGTTTCCCCCTCTGTGTCCATCAAATAATAGGTAACCCATAAACTAGTTTAATTCTCTTCACCATTCTTCTCCAGGCATAATACAGGTGCTTGTTTGCAGTGGGGAAGTCTGCATTGACTAGTTCTCTCTTTTTGCAGTGTGCAGTGAGTAATCAGTGATACTTGGGTTGTGCAAGTGGAAAAGTCAGGTCACAGCAAAAAGATTCTTTTTATACAATTTGTAAAAGCACAAGGAAAATAATTTTTCAAGTTTTTTATGGTATTCCCTCTTAGACGCAGTCACTGCAGAAAGCAACAGTTCAGAAGGAGTGGAGGGTTTAGAAGATGATCAGATGTCTGAAGAGATGCTGGCTTTGGTGGATGAATTTGAAAATTCTTGGCCTCAAGAAGCTTTTGAAGGGGCACTGGAAGTAAAAGGTCGTCGGATGGACTTACAGGGAATCCGGGTCCTGAAGAAGGGATCTCAGGATGGACTAGCCAGCTCCTGTTTTGGGGACTGTGGTGATGATGATGAAGCTGAATGGGTAAGTTTGAGTGAGTTTACTTAAGTCTTGAACTAACTGTTTTGGAGGAGGGAAAGATGAGAATAGTTCAGGGGATTTAACACTGGGAGATACAGATCTATGAACTTCCCCTATGGGCCTAAAATATGTATTTGTTGATTGCTGGTGTGAACTAAACAGGTAATTTCAATCCATCACCAACTTCTTGCTCATACTTAAAAATGAAAAATTTAGCCAAAAGTTCTGGTTGGCATGAAAACACAGAAGTCTCTGTTTTCTTCGTGTTACCAGTAAAATATATAATGAAAAATGCCTTTCAGTTCTCCAGCAGTTAAATTGATTTTCTCCTGATTTGGAGATCAGAAGTTTTATACTTTTTTTGCATGGTGTGATGCACGCTTTGAGAATGGGTTGAGATGGAGAGGAAAGGAGAGAGACAAAGATCTCATCTGTAACATCTTTGGACTAAAACAAGTGGTGCATTGGAGCTGGTAACAGTCATGGTGTTTCTTACTGTTAACCTTGCTAATACTGTTCTTTTGGTAGATCACTTTTCAGGTCAAACGTTTAAAGAAACCGAAAGCTGAAACTTTGGATCTCCAGGAGCCAGCTGGGAAAAATGTGGAAGAAGGGACTAATGCAGAGACTGAAAACTTTTACAAAACTGCCCTAGAGATCAGTGGACCAAAGATACCTTCTCCTGGACCAACAGGTAACCTGCTGCTTCTAGAGAAAGCAAATAATTTGCAGCTTTTGTATTACTATGGTTTATTTCCTTTGCAGCTTTTATAGTACACTGGTTTATTACTGAAAATAAGCATCACATAGACTAAATAGTGAAATGTCCCTACTAGATGAGTACATGGAAAAAAAATCTCTTCCATCTGCACCTTCTTGATGAAGTGCAGCCTAACTTTATGTATTGAGTGAAGTTTAATTTCCAAAACTTCTGGGGATGAGATGGTGAGAATGGAGGATGAAAGAGTAGAAGTTGTAAAAGAGAGAGGAGACTTCGGTGATTTCTCTTGATAAACTGAATGGGTGGAGAAGTTAGTTTATCAGGATGCAGAATAAGAGTTTGGGCTGACTTCTGGCTAAACATAAAACATACAACTCAAAGAGAAAGAGCTGAAAGATTAGTGAAAAAATTAAGTAAATAAATAAAAATTAAGTGTTCTACTATAATTGTTTAGTCTATCAGAGAAAACTTAGACTGTCTTCCAGAACACTGGAGTTACGGAAGAGTAGTGCACCAACACAGATCAGATTTTGGGAGGCAGATGGGAGTTCTTGCTAGTTGAGTAACAGGAATTGTAGAGTAGTCTGTGTTAATATGATGGCAAAGAATAAAACCCAATCAATTGGGCCCCATACTTTTTGTCTTGCCTTTCAACGTTGCTAAAATGTTAATATTGTGGGACTGATGTGTAAGCAAAGTTCTACAGTTCATCTTAGTCCTTGATTATTTGATGACCTGGAAAGTGATTTCACATTTTGAAGGCTTTTACATTAAATCTTTAACAAGCTCCTTTTTTTAGCAACTGACAAATGTAGGTTATTGAATTAAATATTTAGATTGCAGGGGGGAAGGAACACATGAAAACAGACTATCATTTGTGAGCACATACCTGTCCCTTTTTTTAGTGTTTGTCTTCTTTCCCTCTGAGTTACTTTTGTGGCTTTATTACATTCCATCCCTCAATTATAAAGTAATCTTCCCAGCATTCCTGGGAGGCAGGGTCAGCCTGCATCCTCTTTGCAAGAGCTAAATCATCAAAATTTAAGTAACAAATTGAAGGTCACCAGGGGAGTTCTTGGTAGAACAGGGGAATGATGGTATCTGTCCTGTGTTTCACTTCTTCCCAGGCTGCTGAACTGTCTCTGTAGCATTTCCATACCTCTTGATGTCCTTTGCCAATAAGAACTTGCAGTCAGATCACAGTGGTGGTGATGAGAACTGATCATTTCCCTCTGAAATTTCCCTTTGTGTCTCAAAATTAATTTCGCTTTTATCACAATTCTTTACAACACACATGGTATTGCAGACATCTTTGTTATTTGCAAAATTATGATGAAGTGGTTTACTATAACTTGGATGAGAAATAGGAATTACATCCAAATGGGCAAAATTTCATGTAACTACTAATGAAGACTGAAATGTTGTCTACATAGCTGGTTTGATAGACTGGCATGTTTTTAAAACTTGGCTCCCCACTGTGCAAATCTACTGCTATGGTGATTTTTCTTATGTTCCAAATAGTTTGGATGGTTCTGATACAAGAGGAAAATGTTTCCTAACATTTAACACAGACTATTTTCCTAGGACTTGATACAGTATCCACCAAATTTGCGGGAATGATTTCAGTAGGCTTTAGTTCAGATGTGAAGATTCAGTTCCTGTTTCTCTCAGTGAACTGTTTGTTAGCATAAAGCATGTTATTTAGCCTTTCCCTGCCTTGCTTTGCCTCTCTGCAAAATGGGAGAGTTTAAGTGTAATTGTTAAATAGTTTCAGGAATGTTGCTATATTGAGTGTAAGAACACAATAAAAGCCACTGACTGTCTCAGAAAATACTCAGTGAATAATATTGGCAGTATTTTTTGCCTGGAATTGTCAAAAGATAGACCAATCAACTTTTATTAGTTTTTAAGTGTAGCTGTAGAACATTAATGATGACACACAAACTTGGTTTAAGGACATTTAAGTAGAGACATTACCTGTAAACAAGAGTGGCAATTCTTAATCTGTAGTTTTGGAAAAAGAGTAATGAAACAGGTTTTTATCTCCTGATCTGTCTTGCACACAATCTGGTTCTGTCTGTGCATCCTACCAGTCCCATTCAGTCCATTTAGGTTCAGGAATGGTCTTAAAGAAATGTGTATGCAAGACAGTGACTTTTATAATGCAGGGGATGTATCTACTGGTATAAAGTATTTTAAGAATCATTGTACTGAAGTAGAAGGTCTTTCTCCTTCCAGAAAGTTTCTTCTATTTTTGCTTTACTTTCTCAAGGAAAAAGGCGTGACTACCGTAGCCTTGGCTGGCCAAGTCCTGATGAATGCCTGAAGCTCCGCAGGGTAGAGCTTACAACTGTAGCCAGCACGTGGCTTGCTGTTTCTGCTAAAAACATTGAGTGAGTATCATGGATATGAACCCTGAGTAAGTTACTTACACAAAGCAAGACGTGGTCTTCAGTGTGTGTCAACTGAAGATTTTATGTTAGTAAGAAAGAATGCCAGGATTTCTAAGAAGTTTGAAAGCATCATGTGGAATTTCATCTATTAGGCTTGCAAAGAAAAGTGCAAGTGCAGATGCAAGATCCACTTCCTCTTGCTTCTTGAGCTGCTCAAATGAGATTCTGCCAGGTTCTGGGCAATTTACTTTCACTAGAGAACTTTCTAATGACTATTGTGTTCTCTTAACTAATTTAACTTGTTTTATGACATTTGCAGCGTTACAGAGCACATTGATTTTGCCACACAGCTGCAGGAACCAGCCATGGAGCCCCTTTGTAACCCAAACCTCCCAGCCAGTATGCATACTTTGGACCACCTGCAAGGTGTCTCTAGTCGGGCCAGCTTGCATTACACTGGAGAAAGTCAACTGAAAGAGGTATGCCAGAGCTGAGGGCTGTCACACAAAAATGGCCATACCACGGCAGACTCAAGATGTATTTAGCTCAGTGCCTTGTCTCCAGAGGTGACTTTCAGTGAGTGAATTCCTGGATAAAACTGTAAGAACAATGCAACATGAAATTTTACCAGAATGTTTTCCCAACCATCTACAGTCTGGCCTGAGGGAAATCCTAAAACACCATTAGTGTGTCTGTATTTATAGCTCTTTGTGGATGAATTAGTGAAAGTAAAGTCCAACTCAGCATACTTAGAATTTCTTGTATGCAGTGCCATGGAGTTATAACACTGTGTTATACAGATAGTATCAATTCAAGATAGACAGTGATGTTTAGGTTGAAGCAGGATACAGCATTTGTAAAAGGCTGGGCAAAACACAATCAACAAGGAAGGGCACATCTCTTACCAGGTTCCCACATCTAAGCACTTTTACTTCCTTTTCCACAGGTCCTACAGAATCTTGGCAAAGACCACTACTCACCACAGTCACTAGAACAAGTTGGTACTCGAATAGCCAAAGCTTTGGAAAAGGTACGTGTAAAGGAGAAAATGAGAAGTCTGGGCTTACTGCTCATGACTGGCGTAGTGGTCAATCTGGTCTCGAATTGTTTGTCTGAAATCCCGCTCAAGGAATGTATTAGTACTTGGACTAGGGATTTGTGTCTATTTAGCATCTGTAATGCCCTCACAAGTATTTTGTTGAGGTATATCCTGTGCTTATACCATCAAGTGTCTTCCATATCTCTCTACTGAAACTTAAGCTTGTCAAATGTCCCAGTGTTTCCTGCCCTGTAGTGAGCAGCATTGCTAATTACTGATTTATTAAACTCTTTCAACAGTTCTCAGCCCTCTTCTTTCTTTTTATGCTACATTGGCTTGGAGCTTATGGAAGTTGAGTTAAGCCATGTCTCCCCTGTCCAATGACATTCCTGGCATGCAGCAGTCAGACAGCTCAGAGGGGCTTCCTGTTGTTTCAGCCTGCTGCTTCTGCCTGGTGTAGCGTTGGCCTGAAGTGTCAGATGTGTTCAGGCAGAGGTGTGGAAGCCTGCACTTCCTGTTCTCTCCAGAGAAATCCATGCTTCGTAGCTAAAGGCTACTAAGGACCTCAGCTGTATGCCCTAGGATGAGAGGATTTAGGGACATAATTTTCACAGGATCCACAAAGCAGACAGGGATGCCAGGGATTGCTGTTCTGTATGTACAACTAGTAGGGAGAACATCCCAAGCTAGGAAAGAGGGCTCAGTGAAAACAGTTTGGTGCCCCTGGCCCATTCAGCCAAAAGCTGTCTGAGGAACTTACTGTGCTTTGAAATTAAAACCAATATAGCATTGTCCATTCCCTGAAAGCAAAGATTACTCTTACCCTTACAAGACTTAAGTTTCTTTTCACTTTAGATACAAACTTTATACTAACTTTTTCTCTTACATGCTAGTTTCCTCTGCAGACAGCAAGCTTTATCCAAATAAGCTGAATATTTAGTGCAGAGACTAGAAATTCTCAGTATTTTCCTTTATAACACAGGGCATGGGAGTGAGCCAGCAAGAGGCTGGGCTTTGTCAGGTTCTGGACTGAGCTGCATCCCAGGGCATCCTTTCTCTTTCCAGTGACTGCAGGGAGCCTACAAGTCCAATCAGCTAATTTAGCTAATTTTTTTTTCCTTCATGTTGGGTAATGTGTGTGAACATCTAGATGCTCAGCATCAGAGAGCTGGTTAGAAGCTATTGTGGCTGCTGAAACTGTTGTTGCTGTTGAAAGCTATTTAACTACTATTCCTTTCCTAAGGAAATGGTGTTGCATTGGGAATTTGTTTCATTTGGCAGTCTCATTTACCTGACTATTGCATATATGTTGTCAGAAACTTTTTGCTGCTTTGAAATAGTTTAATGCTTTTTTAAAAGTGTAACACCCTCTACCTCAGTATATCAAATAAACTGGAAGAGTGAAAGGTAGGATGACTATTCACTATGGGTATTTACATGAGTTTTTTGTGTTCTTCTTTTGCCAGAATCAGACTTCATGGGTCCTCTCTAGCATGGCAGCTCTTTATTGGAGGGTGAAAGGCCAAGGAAAGAAGGCAATTGATTGTTTACGGCAAGCGTTGCACTATGCACCCCATCACATGAAGGTGTGTATGCATGTGCTTCATCAGCCTTTTCTAGAGAAGTCTTCTAACCTAGGGTGTGGGAGTATATTTTCTGGGTATGCTTTTAAGGAGGGGAGTGTGTCTTCTGGTTGTGCTTTTAGAGAGGGTGGGAGGGTGATTATCTAAAGGAATTACTTAAATCATAAGCATTTGGGCTGTGAATCTCAGTTGGACACTAGTCCTTGACTTTGTGCAGCAGTTCTTTATTCAAAAAAGAAGGTGGTACTTCAGACACATTCTTCTCTTTAGTGTTCCAGTTGGCTGAAGTGCTCAGTACCCTTCACCTTGCCAGGTGCTGTGCTGGGCATTGTAATGTCTGTTCTTAAACACCCAGCTCCCCCTTGCAAACTGATAAATGCAATATAGGCTCCTTACTCAACAGATTTTTCTTTGGTACCTGAGCAACAAATTGTGCCGCATGGAAAAATGTAAATTCCGTTGAAATCTTGGTCTTCAACTTTTCTCTGAAAATTGGGAGAGAAAGTAATTCACGCTTCCGGGATATTATTAGGAAGATTTAGCCATTAACCATAGAAAATGCTTCAGCTAAGAAATGCACAATCCTCACTGCACAGCCTTTGTATGTTTCCTGTAATTCTCTTTCTTTGCATTATCCCTTTAAAACAAGGTTGGAACCAATGTCTTTAACACATCAAGCTTTTGCTAATTTTCCTGTCTTTCTATAATCAGTTCCTCAGGAAAGGAGTCCTTAGCTATGTGATCTGTAAGGGTCAGAGTATGGATTGGAAACTACAGTTTGGCAAGATTATGGTGGAGTAGTGCTTCTTTTCTAGAAGTACGATAAAATGTTACTCGAGACTGGACGACTCTCCAAATTTGTGCCTTGTTTCTGTTCTCTATATTGAAGCTGCCTCCAAAGAAAACTCTGGATCTTGTTTGTCAAGACAGAGCTGCAACTTTTACTCAGAGTTAGCACTGGATTAAAAGCTATTTAGTGTATTTTGGTTTATCCTCCTCTTTGCTTTTATGCACTTTGGCTACTTTCTCTTGACTTTTCTCATGCAAATAAAAGGTAATTAATTTTCCTGTGAACTTCTCTTGTGATTCTGACTTCCATAATACCTGCTTTGCAAACATGAATAATTTGTGCGGCAAAGGTACTCCTGTCATGTGAAGGTCAAGGAATTGAGGATCACATACATCCAGAACTTTTTCTTGGCCTGTTGAAGGCACCTCAGCCTTGGTACTAAGCAGTATTTTTTGCTTTGAAGATGTGAAGCCCAGCTCCCAGAGAGTCTGTTACGGCTGCCAGGGCTCTACAGTTTTTTCAGTCAGACAAGGTCACAGTCTGGAAATCCGGGAAATAAAAAACATACCATCAGTGTCCCACTGAGAAAATTTTATTTATAGCTATTACTCAGTATCAGAGTAAGATTTCTATGGCAGAGGCAGGACAAAAAATAATGCATCTGTTTCGCTAATGGTTAGACCACGTTTTCACTTTCCTGCTCTCCTGTTTGTTCACATTCCCTCTCCTTTTATGCAAGAGCTGAAGGTGGGTATTAAAACAAAGCAGCTTCTCTTGTCTCTGAAGAGTGCACCTCATCTTTAGGGAGAAAAATAGTGTAAGAGCTTCTAAAAACTAAATGTACATTCACTAGAGTTAATTTTTGAGTTGTTTTTCTATCCAAGAGTAATGTTTATCATTATTGTAAGGGGATGTGGACATGAGGTTTTTTTGTTTGTAACTCAGGGCCCAAATGCCATTTTACATTAAAATAGGTCTAGATCATTGCTCTCAACATCAAAAGAGAGGGAAGTGGGTAGGAACCAGATGAGTGCAGATTGGTGGTGGAGTCTTCTATTTGTCTTGCTGATCCTGAGACAATTTCAATGGAAAGACACTGTTTATTGTTTGTTTTTCTCCTCCAGGATGTACCACTAATAAGCCTAGCAAACATCTTCCACAATGCCAAACTCTGGAATGATGCCATCATTGTGGCTACCATGGCAGTGGAAATAGCGCCACACTTCGTGGTTAATCATTTCACACTGGCAAATGTCTATGTAGCAATGGTGAGTGTGCTCTCTGGTTATGGCTGTCTTTGGGATACTATTTACATGTATATAAAAGTCTTATTCTCACAAATAATTTTGAAGGAGCAGTCAAGAAACTGGGGTAGGATTATCAGGAAGGAATATCTTTAGAAAGACGAAATTTCCATTACTTATTTTACTCCTATTTCACGTTTAGTACTTTAAGGCCACTATTTTTATAAGCTGGCTTAAGAATGCTGTGTGCAAAGCTTTGTTAAGACGGTGGCAAAAAGTTGGTAATTTGGGTTGTCCACCCATCTAAATGCAGGATATTTTTGTAATACTGGAGAATTAATGATGAATTTGGTCTCTATCCTGAAGAACAAAGCTTGGAATAGTAGGTAAAACCCAATTCACAATTATGGTGAACAAACACAAGGGAAGTTCAGTTTCAATATCTGGATTATCAATACCCAACATAATTTGTAGATGGAACTCAAATTTCTTCATATTAGCTATATATACTATTAAAATACACCTTTTTAAAAAAATCAAGATTTACAACTCACCTTGATCTAGTTAGTCTTTATGATATGGCCAAAAATTAATATAACCTCTACTGCATAACTAAAGTTACTGAGAAAAGGAACTTAAGAGAAAAAGATAAGTGATGAAACTGACTGAGAACCCCAGAATATTTTGGGTCTTTTCTCCTCTCATTTTTCCTCTAATACACTATCAGATGTTGGCATGCTTTTCTAGTTAATAAAAAAGCAGGGTGGCCTAGGTAATGAGATTTCAGCTATACAAAAATAGATGCTATTTCCACATGAATGCTTCTAACTACCAACCTGGAGTCCAGCTTATCAATTGACATTGTCTAGCTATTGTATGCTCTTTAAGTCTTGAGGGGATTTTGTTGAGTTTTTACATTGAGTAATCCTTTAAAAATAATTTCAGGTTGTTTCTAAAAATGTTAGCTTTTCAGAAAAGTTGATGGTTTTACGTTGTCCATGATTTTAAAGCTTTGATCTACTCAAATTCTGACTGAAACCTGTTTTCAAAAGTTACTTTCACAGCAAGAATATAAAGATGTACTATTAAAAAGAAAAGGCGAGAACATTGGTCAAAAATTCTCAGCATTAATTTGACTCCTTTCCCTGGATTATGCAGAATTGAGTCATTATAGCAATTATTTGTGGGAGAAAGAAAAAAATCCTAAATCACAAGGATTGGTTCAGTTACTTTTGTGGATATCATACTGCACAACTTGTCAGGATGGGAAAGGCATAGAAAATGTATTTACTGATTTTAGAATCTGTCTCTTTGCACTCTGGTTTCTTCTTCACAGGAGGAGTTTGAAAAGGCCATGAAATGGTATGAGTCAACACTAAAGCTTCAGCCGGAGTTTGCCCCAGCAAAGAATCGAATCCGCACCATTCAGTGTCATTTACTTCTGAAAAAAGAGCGGCGGTCTCCTTAGAGATCAGCATCTTTCTCTTTTTCAAAAATGTCATTATTCTCTATTCTGCTCTTAAGTGTGCTAAGATAAATTGACGAATTGAAATCTTTAACAAGACTGTTAAAAAGAGATGGGATTTGGATCAAGGGTTCTTTTATTATTTTTTTGTCAAATATAGGGGCGTCTTTGGAAAATATATTTCACAGACCATAATTTTAAAACATCCGTGTAAATATTAAACCAGGAAACTTCCATGAGTCCATGACCACCTGTAACAGGACCTAGGCACTATTGGTTTTTCCATAATGCTCAGATTGGCATCAGCATCCAAAATAACTTGCTTCATGTCTTATAACCTAAGCCATTGGAAATGCAAAGCGCACACCCATACCAAATAGTAAGAAGAGATAATCAGCAATTCATCCATGTGAAACTCATGCTTTGTCCAGTCTTGTTCACTTCATACCACATTACCTGCTTTTTTGGAAGGAGAAGAACAGACTTCTAAATATTTATTAAAAAACATGAGAAACATGAAGCATTATTTGAATTGTTCGTTTCTGTTAGGGAATGGGGAGGGAACAGCAGGACCCTAAAGTCAAAGTAGTTTTTAATCTTACTTGCAGAAAAAAAAAATGGTAAAAATCCCAATAAGATGTTTTATATTTGTCTATATATGCATAGCCCTCCGCCCCCCTGAGTGGTTGATTTACTAATTCTTTGTTCACTGTATTTCTAGCTGTTTTGGAATAAGGTGCAAGTTTATGCTCACCCTGAGCCATACTTTCAGCTGCCAACGAGGAGGAGGGACATGGTGTCAAGGTATCAACAGCAAAAAGTCAGGTGGAAGATTTCCAAATCAATTCTGTCTTTGGTTGGTGGAGGACATGATTCTCCAGAATCAAAAATGGCACATATTTGAAATAAAATAAATTGTTTATGAACATCTCACAGCTTCTCCTGTACTGTGTGTGTCATGCGCCACTTGCAAGAGTCCAGGTTAATCTGGTGGAGCTACAGCCTTTTCTTGGGAGCAGACTGAGCTGGGAGCCAGGACAGCCTTTAACACTCCCGATCAGCCAGTGATTTCGTGTGTACCCTTGGAAAATTCCTTGCACCTCTGTGTCTGACTCTGTGGCAGAAGGAGATAAGGGGAAGTTAACTAACTCAGCTGTTGTGTAACCCACTCTGCAGCTTCTAGTGGTAAATGTGTTTCTTAGTGATTCTTTTTAAAGAACTAACAATGGTTATGTACTTAACTGGATGTTTTTTCTCACCCAGTTATTTTTCCTGTCTTATTGATGCAAATTAAGAGTAAATATGGCAGTGGTAGAAACTATGATATCAGTGTAATTTTTATAATACTAGAACTTACTACTTCATAAAAGGATCCCTGAATATTTTTATATATGACTGAAGATGAGCATTTCTAATGCAAAGTTTACCTCTGTTTTATTGCAAGTAATTTCCATTTATCTAAGAAGCCTGACAGAGGTATGAGCAAGTGCCACTGTTGGGTAGATTTTTATTTAAAATGGGTGAATGTGTTAAATTTTTGTCAAAAGAGTCAACAGCATGTCAAATTTTATTCTCTACCCAAGGCTACTGGAAGGCTGAATGTTGTTGGTTGGAGACAGGTGTAGCTGTGTCTATATAAATTCCAAGAGGAAGATCACTTCCTGAGAGGTCTAATAGACCACCACTAGGATCATG
Source organism: Lanius collurio (assembly GCA_020086605.1). Lineage (NCBI taxonomy): Eukaryota > Metazoa > Chordata > Aves > Passeriformes > Laniidae > Lanius > Lanius collurio. The sequence goes on along the minus strand of JACBWW010000004.1, from coordinate 36,376,534 downwards.
GACTGGGATAATGAATTACAGAGATTTCTGACATAGAGCTATGAGAGCAGAAAACAGTAAGGCAAGTAAAGGGAAACAATTTCTATTTGAGCTAGGAAAAAGGAGAAAAGGCTTTTTATTGAAGTAAGTAATGTGCAGAGAGGCTGCTTTCATTCAGTTTTGTTAACTGGTCTGCTTCACTTGTATAGTGGTTAATAAATAGTTGGGAGTTATTTAAATACATTTGGTAAATCTTCCATTTCCTGTGCTAGTTTTAAAATGTAGTATGCAAAAACTTAGCTTGATACAGAGGACATACCTTACAACTTGATTTCCTAATGTATCACGTGGTTAAATCAAGTGGTTGCCATGTGCTGAGGTCTTTTCTACTACATCTGTCTCACTGCTGATGGGAGATGCCGAGATTTAAGTGAAGAGAAAGGCTGGTCCTTAAGAATCTAAAGCCACCCATGTGTGAAGTGCAGATGGTCATCCATGGCTTTGACAAAAGAAGGAATTAAAATAGACCTTTTCTGGATCACCAAGGATTATGCTCATAGACAGTATTGGTGAGCACTTGAAATTGGTCCTTAACACTCATGCCAGCTCACATCTTGCTGACTGCAATGTTTACTAATTTATTTCTTTAAGAAATGCAGTAAGATGCACTGTACACAGACATCATGGAGAAGGTAGGAAGACTAAGTTTGTGGCCATACTGTAAATTGGCACCAAGGAGATAGAAGGACGTTGCTGTTCTTGCTATCCCTGCATTTTCAGAGAATTTGCACATTATAAATGGTTCTTGAAAACTGCAGTAGTCTTGACCATGGGGTTTTTCTTCTGAATCTTGGGTAAGTGCTTAAGCGTGTACTGCCTTAGTCCCATAAAATTTGTATATACAGATGTTCATTTGCTACTTGGCTACTGTGTGCTCTCTCTGCCATACAACCAATTTTAAAATAGCCTATGCTTCTCTCATAACTGTATTTTCTGGAATTTTAAGTTATTCCTGGAAGTGTACTGCACAAGCAGTATGTCCAGCTGAAGCAGAGAAGTGAAAAGATCTACTTGAGAACATAAACTTGACCTAATGCTAGCAGTGATGTGTGTCTTAAGGATTTCACCCACTGGTGAATTTGCTGGGGAATGCTGGCTTCTGTCGATGGAGAAGGCTAATGGAACACTGCTGTCTCCATGCCTTCAGCCCTCCTGTATAAATGCCAAGGAGAGGTGGATTTCAGTGGTTTGACTGTGTGCAAATGTTAGTCAATTAAAACTAATTATGCTGGTCTTATGAACAGAAAACAAGTTAGGGAAACATGCTGAAATGGAGACCACTGAATTTTTTAAGAGCAAAGGTGTGATTCTCTGCAGGGTAAGTTAGCTATTTAGGGAGTACATGCATCTCCTTCCATTTAATTCCTTCAAAATAAGCTAAGGTGGTTGTCTAGGCTCTGTCTTAGATAAATGGAAAAGATGATTATCTTTAGAGGGTGATCTGGCCTCCCTGTTGTAGAGCGTGACAAATTGCCTGTTCAAACTGCCTGTTCCTTTCCACTGACTGTTGAGATACCTTTGACAAACTTAGCTTCAATATGATTTCTAATAATGAGGCTTAGTAACTTATTTCACATTGACTGGCTCTGCTTAATTGTCGCTGAAGCCATCTGATTTAGGGATGACATAACCATAGGTAAGTGGCAAAATCTCCAAAAAATAGGGGGTTTTCTCAGTTGTTTTCAGAGCATATCCAGAAATTAGGTACAAATGGGAAAAAAAGTCTCCATTTGTTCACAGATAGCATCCTTAAAATCCTCAGCATCCTCACAGATAGCCTCTAAAGCTCCTGACATCCAGGGGCTTTTGAGGGAAAATGCTACAGGACAAGAATCAGTTCTAACTATAAAGTGGTCGGATTTGATTCACTGTTGATGCCTTAGTTGGTACTGTTCAGGACTGCACTGATGCCATACAAAAAAAGGAAACACTGAAACACCATGTTAGCATCCAGTGTGACCATAGGATCATATTCAAAGAAGATTTTAAAATGGGGTGGAGACTGAGCTCACCTGTGGACACCTTGCATTGCCTGTGATAGAAAATGGCCATCAGAAATTTTCTGATGCTGCTCACAACCTTCTTGCCCTACTCTATAACCCTCCCTCTTTCCCTCTCACAGGAAAAAAGATTAAAAACAAACAACAAACCCTTAACTTCTCCCTGAGAATGGTAGGGTACAGCCAAAGATGCTAATTAGTTCTGCTGCTATATTGTGATGCTTTTGCCATTAACTTTTCTGGGTACCAATTTAGGAACCCCTTGATTTGAACCCCAGTCGGAAATGTTCCTACCCTTGTTGCTGTCCTCCTGTTTGACTTCAGGCAACAGATTTCCCTTCCTTGCTGTACCTCTCCCTCCCACACATTGTCTGATGTCTTTTTAGAACATATGGGGGGGGTGGTTGGAACTGACATTACTGCTGTTTATGAATTTGTGTGAGAAACAGTTGTGATGCCAGAGAATACAAATAGTAGCGACCCAAATTAAAAACATCCTATGAAACGGGGAATAGGCCAAGTTTAATAATCTATATCAGCACTTGAAAGAGTAGAAATGCTTTAGAAGAACTTTCCTGGGTATTTAGAAAAACACAAGCCCCTCCTCCAGAGCTACTGGATGTTGTGTGGCAGGTTCAGGTGATCCTCCCATCTCAAGCATTACTTAGATGTGTCCTTCTGGAGTGCTGCAGGTCGCCTTGATTTCTTAGAGAACCAGCTGGTCATGTTTAGGTTAATGAGAGTCTCTTAAAAGAAATGTCCCCCAAGAGAAGGCTTTGTGGCTTGTGGGATTGGTTTTGTTGAGGTTTTTTTAACTCTTTATTTGCTGAATGTACACAAGTGTGTCAGCATTTATTCAAACGAAGCAATTTGGGTCTGTGAACTCTGAGGCTTATGAAGCTTTCCTATCAATTTGTTGTCATCTTGCTGAAGTCAATGGCTGGTCATCTGTGAGAGCCAAGAGAAAGGTGTGCAAATGACTGCCACAAAGGGACAGGCATTCAGTTTAAAGGCAGTTTGGTTTCACTACCATTTTTTGGGAATCTGCACAAGAGTGATACAACCTATATTCCACACAGAAAGTTAAGAAAGTGACAATCTGAATTAAGGGAGACGGTTCTTGTACTTTAAGCTTTTTTCATAAAGTACTGAAAAGCTCAGGATTGATTAGGAGCAGTGTTTTGATAAGGCTGACTGCTTAAAAAAGCATTCCCTCAAACTTTTGCAAGTAGTTTGGTTTTTTAACCTTTTAAACCTAATGACCTACTTCTGGATTCCAGAGAAAAATCATAGTATTCAAGTTCAGTAGTCCCAGAGGAGATGCAATGACAGTGCCACAGAAGGAAGAGTTTTGAATATAGGTGAGCAAGAGTTAGCTTTGTGATATTTATAATCTAGGGGTATTCTTTATGCATGTGTTTTGATTTGTTGAGGTTTTTTCTTTAATCTGGTTGCAGGCTTCTCCTTCTATTTTCAGTCCTTCAGAATCAGGTTATTACTAGTCTAAAAGAGTATTGCTGTGCATACTTGTTTGTGCCTATGGCACGCCAGGTACTTCACAGAAGAGCCAGTCTTTGCTCTGAGGAGTGCACAGCCCCAGACATTGGCCCACAGAAGAATTTCAGTGGTTACCGATGCCTTAGCCAGGGATCAGACAGCTGTTGAGTCAAACTTTCTGGCCACAGTCCCTCCATGGTGACACCACTGTTGGTTTTAAAATCCAAGCCATCCACATGTCTCTGAGAATAATACTCTGACAAATCAGTGGTCATCATTCTAGTACAATTTAATGGAAAACTTTTTGCCTGTTCTGCTTGTTGATCTAAACCCAATCTTGTCCTCTCTCTCTAATGCTCCAATTCTACTGTGGGTTTGTTTTTTTCTTTTTTTAAAGAAATTTTTTTCCCAGAGCTGCAGCTGTTGCAGATTACGGTATGGTAACATGAGTTACCACTACATCTTAGGAGTGTATTTTGCTGTATCCTGCCTTTTGATCCATATGCTGAGGAGCAAAGAAGTGATATATAAAAGTTGTTAAGGGACACTAACTTGTGGGCTGATGCAATCCAAGCAAAATAAATGGGTGGAGGAGCCAATCTTATCCCACCCCTACAATGCTAGGAGCTAATGTAGGAAACCATGTTCTCTGGGAAAATGGAAAAGAAACCAGGCTTTGGTGGTGAGACTCTTGAAGGAGGGAGAGGAAATGCCGAGTAGAAGAAGCGAGAAAGCCAATGGTCCTGCTTTTTGTAGCGTAAGAGACTTTTTGGTGGCAGAACTAGACAAGCTAAAAAGGACAAAGCAGTGGCCCAAGTGGATGGTTTCTTCTGGTTGTCTGGAGACATCAGAAAACAAGAAGGACATCTGAGAAGCCGCGAGGCAATGCTGCAAAACCATTGCAGACAGCGGGGCACCTGGCACTGACATGCATTCCTGCACAGAGTATGTCTGTGGAGTTTGGAGGGCCAGAGCTGCTCAGCCTCCCTGGCCAAGGGACAAGCATGAGCACAGAAACATCCTGTGAGCACTGGAACAGAAGCTCCCATGGTCCCCAACGGTCAGGAGTTCCAGAGTTCACTTTCCAGAACCTGCTATTTCTTGTGTTTTAAATGATCATGAACAGCTTTTCTCCCTCACCTTTTCTGTGACATGCTTATCTAAGACATGCCTTCCTGATTAACTGAGGCCTGACCAGACTTGGCTTGGCTTTTAGTCTTCTGACTTCTTTTCAGAGGGTAGAATACTTGTTTAAAAGCAATTTTGAGATTTTTATAAGACTGTACAGCATCTGTAATCTCCTTTTTTCTGCCTTCTCAGCCTAGATTGAAGTTACTGCTGGAAAAGAAAGGTCAGGATGGGATTCTGGTAACTGAGGTGTTAACATTAGGGTGGCCAATCTGCACCTCATACACAGAGATGCATCTTCCTGCCCACTCACTCTTGCCCTCTTTCTTGGGGACCTGCAAATAGTGAGTTCTGTGTCTTGTTGACATGAGGACCTGTCTGCCTGTGGGCAGTTTTCTGTGCAAGTGGACGGCATGATGGCAGGGTGTATGTACAAATGTGTGCATCCACCTAAGCATGGGTGGATGCACATATTTTGTACAACAGAAAGTACATGATGTACTCTACCTCAGTCACTAAACCAGTTCTATTAACTATTAGACTGCCATAATGAGAATTGGGTCTAAAATCTATTTAATCTGTGCGTTACCTCTTGATTACAGTAGTGCTTTACAGTCTTTTTTCAGTGATCTGAGAGAGGTGAATTGAATGATCTTCCAAACCCTACTTAATTAATTCCTGACTGTCATCATAGGGCAATTTTAATTATTTGGAGCAGCTTAGTCAGCACATCAGGTTGCAAGAGCTCTACAAGGGTTCTCATCCTTGTCACTGTTGGTTTACATGGCCCTTCCTTTGAATATCTATAGCAACACCCCCCCCTACACCTGTATACAATAACCAACCTGAGCAGGAGCATCACTAAAAGCTCTTAGAAAACAGGGTAGCTTCAACCCAAGTGACAGCCTTTCCTCAGGAGCAGATCAGATCAGTGCAGCACTGCTTCTGATACCCTGACAAAGAACCCTCTGTCCCTTTTCATAAACAGGATATTTTGTGCCTTTTGAAGCCCGGAGTGCTTCTTATGAAACACTTTCTCCTAAAATGTTTCAAAGACATTTTGACCAGAAGAACAAACAATTTGGTGTATTTAAGTGTAGGCAAGGCTTGCTTTCTTCAGTTGGAGGACCTGCAAGAGATAAAAACAAGGGAAAAAAACCCCAGAAGGGTGGGAGTTCCTTTAGAGACTCTTCAGAAGAGAAGGCAAGACAAACACCTTCTATTTGCCTGTAGTTTCAGCCTTCCTCAGTGCTAGGTAGAGGAGTAGAGCCTGCCCATTACATTACCTGTGTGAATGCAGGGACAGGGCTTTTATTTTATTTCTGTCTTTTTATTTATTGGCTTAGCCCTGAGCTTTTTTTTTTAATCTTTTTGACTGACTGCATGGCAGTTGTAGTTCTTTCAGTCTGGATAGCATGTCCTAGCATATCAGGTTACTGTGATTTCTTTGTTCAGCACACATCTCTTCAAGTGGGTGAAAAAGAAAAACAGGACTTTCTAATATTGTCAGCATGACTCTAGGAAGTTTGAAAGGGGAAGGTGAAGTATGAATGAATTCACAATATTCATTTAAAAGTTGGTATTACTAGAATGAACAGCAAGGTCACCACAGATAAAATGAAAATTAATTCATCCCTGTGACTCTTTCACTTCAAAGTGTCACCAGCAACCCTTGATTACCATCTCAGAGCCCTTGCTTGCACACTGCTCACGAGACTCCAGCAAAATGGATCCTGGATGGCATGGCTTGGTTTTGGGGGGGACAATCCATGAGCTTTACCCTTTTTTTTTTTTTACATTAATCCTCCTTTGCTTGCAGCAAAATGACTTCTTCTCAGGGCTTCAGTAACCAGCTTTAGCTCCCAGGCACCCACATTTCTCTGCACCCACTTAATCCATATCGTGCAGCTCGGCCACTTCTTTGAGTACTGCTGCCAGCTTGGAGCAAATGGAGGAGACAGTGAAGGTCGAAGGAAGATGGGGCTCTGGAAAGAAACCAGGCAGTGGCATCTGTCAGCTTGTAAGTGCTTCCCCTGTTCCTTACTGTCTCCTCCAGCCTCTTAGAGCTGCTGTGTGGGAGGAAAGAGCAGCACCAGCAGCTGGAGGAAAGTGGGAGGAGTGGGAGGAAGAAGAGGGAAGAGCACCTGGGGGCTGAGAGCCAGCGTCGCTGTCTGCTCCCCTTCGTAGCCCCCTCCAGCTGTGTTTCTGTTCCCCACCTATAGGTAACATCAGAGGGGCTGAGGAGCAGGTAGTGGTGTGAGCAGTGGCTGTGGGGCAAAGCCCACAGCATCCCTCCCCCTTGCCGTGCGTCTGCCTTTCTCCATGCCGGGAAAAGTCACTGATACTGAAGCACTCCAGCACTGTCATGTCTTATTCTCTCTACCTCCAAGTTAATGAACGGGCAGCTGAAGCAAAGATGAGAAGTGGCCAAGGACAAAATTAGTATTGCCTCCTCTCTGGACGTATTTCGACTTGGATGAATGGTCTGTCCTACTAGGAGCAGGTAAGATTGTCCTATCCCA
>JACBWW010000004.1:36349240-36368964 GCA_020086605.1 Lanius collurio | reverse complement strand
GAGGCGACCGGGCCGGGCGGGGCAGCGCCGCCGCCGCCTCGGGACCGGGGCTCCCGTCGGGGCTCCCCCGCCGCCCCCTGCCCCCGCACGGAGCGCGGCCCCAGCCCGGCGAGCTCACCCCGCGGACACTCGGCTGCTCCCCTGTCCACACCGCAGCCGAGAGGGCGCTGCCCTCGGAGAGCTGCGCCGGGCGGCAGGGGACCGCCGCCCCCGCTCCCCTCCGTCCCCCAGGGGCTGCCGCGGGGTTCCCGCCTCGGCCCGGATTCGGCCCTTGCCGGGCGAGTGGGGAGACAGGGGCTGATGCGTTGTGGGCTTTCTGGGCACGGAAGCTCCCTTCGCAGCGCTGTGGGAGCGCCAGGTTTTGCGGGGGTGCTCCTGAGACCCCTCCTGCTTGGGGCCCCCCGCACTTGGCCCTGCAGCCCGGCTGGAGCCCCCGGCTCCGGGACAGCCCTGGCTGCGGGGAAACCTCAGCTTCGTCCCCGCCTCCACGCCCGGCGAACGGCCCCGAGGGCGGCCCGGCTTCCCCGCGGGCACCGCAGCGCCTCGGCGGCTGGGGGGGAATCTTCCCTCCCGCCCACACGGTCTGAAACCCGGGGGCTGCGGTGCCGGGGGTGGAAAGGAGGAGGCGGCGCGGTGTTACCAGCGATCCCCTTCGGGGCAGGTGGAGCCCAGCACCGCATTTCTGAGGGGTTTACCCACCAGCTCTAGATTCTGCAAGGGGAGGGTTTGCCCACAGAAGGTTTCTCGGGGCGATCTTCCCAGCCCACGGAATGCTGCTTTGTGCAGCCTCACGCCGATCCGCCCTTAGGGCTCCTATGTGCGATTCCCTCCCCTTTCACTGTGGATTGTTGTTTTGGCCAAAACTTCAGTCACAGCTGGGCTAATCTTTATCTGTTTCACGAAGCTCACGATCGTTGCTTTCCAGATGACCTTTCCCAGCTTTTTTACCAGCTCAGTGCCTCACCTCTGCGCGCCCTCCAGCTTCTTACAGCAGCCTGTCTCCCCAGAGCCCAGGGGACAGCCCATTGGCAGGGAGTTCCCTGCTCACCTCTTCTGCCTCTGGAGCGGGCAGAGACATTATCCAGCACTGCATTTGTCCTGAAATGTCTGTAATTCAGAACACAAAGCACCTCGGGCTCTGTCAATTTCGAACCTTTCGGGATGGATTCATGCTCCGAAAACAATGACACCACTTTCTTTCAAACTGTTTTAAATTCAGTCAAAAATCAAACAGGAGAGTCATGCTTCGAGCTGGACTTGACTCGGAACCTGGGAGTAAAACATCGAGTCTTCTCACCTGTTGGTCACCAATTCTGTTGGGACAGGTAACAGCTCCCTTTTGGAGACCTAGAGGGGCAGAGCTGGAGAAGTGGTGCAAGCATCCCCACCCCAAGTCCTACCACCATTTGTTAGTCCCTGCTCAGCCCCCTGGCAAGTGATGAGAAATGAACTGGGAACCTGCCCACGCAGGGTGTGGCACATGCACTAAAGGCTGAAGTACACGGCCATGGTGGGGACTTGTCCTGCCTGTGTCTATGATGCTCTTTAGTATCTTAAGATACATAGGAGATTGCAGTCTACAGGGTTCTCAGACTGCCCCTCATTTTCCAGGCTGAAATGCTTTTTAAAATGTATTAAAAAAAAAAAAAATCTAAACACTATTAAATGCAAAGAAATCATGAAAAACAACAAGGAACAAAAGCTCTCAATCCTAGCTGAGCACTGCACAGACAGGAACCTGCTCTGACGTACATGAGCACCCCATAGGGATTAACTCTCTCCTGCCCAACAAAGCCAGCCTTCTAGCTTCTACTTTGCAGCACATTTTGTGTGCTATAAATGTATTTAATCTAGCCAGATAGGGAGATTAAAATGTACAGGCTTTGTACCTATCTGCAGTTGTCCCCACCCAAAAAGCCCTCACAATCCTGGTCCAGGAGTTTTTCTGCCTATATGACAGATCCAAAAAAATTCCCCTGTGAAGCAGAAACAAGAAACAGGCAGCAGAAGTCTAAAGGAAAACAACAAGGAGAAGCTCTCAGTGTCATTTTCCCCTTTGCTTTTCTGTAGTAAGTATGCAGAAGGGCATCTATTGCATGTCTATTACCAGCCAGTTAATATTCTGCTACCCTCATCCCTTAACTGAGGTTCCTAAAGCCCTTTGTAGCCACTGCTTCACTCAGTCTCAGGTACCCCCAGGAGACAGCTGATGTCATTAACCTGCTTTTAAAAAGGGGGGCAGTAAGCCACATTTGTCTGTGTAAAGCCACCTAACAGACAATTTCTGGAACACAAATTAGGAGGTGGGATTCTCAGTTTTGACTTTAACCTTCAAGCTAGGTTTCCTCCTTTTCCCAAACCTGCAGTGCCAAACCACTGCAGTACCAAACGTGCAACAGCATCCTCCATCTTCTTGTCATCTTTGGTACCACATCAGGTTGGAGGGACATGCAGACTGTGAGTCTCCAGCCCCTGACCTGACTTTTGAGGAGACTGCCATTTAGAAAGCTGAACCAGGGGATTCATGCTTTTGGCTATTTGTGTTGTCCTTCATTTCTATAAAGGAGCATCATCACTGAGGAGGGAATTACACAGAAATCACTTGCTTTAGGTGCTGCATCTGTCCCATGCTTAAACATAGCGAGAAGGTCTGATGTACCACAATGTACACAATGTACCACATACTTTTATTCCAATGTTTTTTCCCTGCCTCTGTGGGCAATTCAAAATCTCACCATGAGACCACCTGTGCAGGGATACAGCCACCAGAAGATCTCAGTTGAGGCTGCAGCAAGAACCGGTGTAGAATAACGCTTGTCCTACTCACCTGCAAATTTTGAGTTCTCTCCTTTTTTGGCTTTCAGGTCTGACTGGAGACAACCAGCATCTTGGGGTGCCTGCATGGGAGATGTGTAGAGATTGGCTCTTGCTTTCACTGACACTCCATTACTGTGGTACAGCACAGGACATGAGCAAGAGGCTCCATGGCATCTGAGATGGCAGTGAAAATCCTGTGACAGAAGAAAGATCCTTGGAGGCAGGTATGTCATAACAAGTATGGTGTTTTCTCTGAGAAAGCCAAGTGTAAAATATTTGCTAGCTTACATTCTACTGCACTTTGAGAAAATTTAGAAAAAAAATTCTCCCTCTAAAGAAAGGGAGGGAATGGGTTCTTGGGAAGAAGGGATATAGAGTAGGGTATTCCTCATGTCTGCACATCTGTTCTAAAAATGGAAAATGTTCATGAGCTCTATCCAACCACCTAATTGAAATCTTTTCCCAAAACACCATGTCTTCTTTTCTTCATTCTGGGATAGTACCATTCTGAATCTATCCTTTGAGTTCATCCTAAAATTAGATAAAACTATATTGAAGATACCTAGTTAGCATTGCAAGAGTCTGGTATGAGACAAAACTTTTCATATATGACATGGAAAGTATTGTGGACCAGTACTGAACTCAAAAGCATGCCAGCAAGTTTCTGGATGATGCTGTTAATGAGTGTTTGATGTTCATGTGCTCTCTACATATCAGGGCAATGCAGAAGTCCTGGCGGAAGCACTGTATGTTCCAAACTGGACTTATCCAAGCCTCTTGTCTTCCACTTGACTGTGTCAAAGGCCCTAGCCCTCTGCAAGGATCTGTCTAGGAGCAAGTGCAAAGTTTAAGTGAGATGTCTCTGAGGCTATTATGGTATGAGATGGGTGAGAAAAGAGGGAGAAAGCATTCACTGATAATCAGAATGTGAAAAAATTAGTTTCAGTAATTTCAGGTTTGTGTTACTCAAAAGCCACCATTCAGTGACATTTGAGAGGAAATGAGAACTTCTCAGTTAAGATCAAGCAGACATGAGTGTTGTTCAATGTTTCTTGAACACTACAGGGGGTGGCTTAAACTCCCATTAGTGCTCCTAATTCCTTACCATTTTTCTGTCTCTAGAAAGTCCAACGAAATCTGATTTTCATACTGGTTTAAGTGTCTTGAATCTTGGGCTTGAAACCTAAAACCTTCCTCACCCGTGGCCCTCCTGTCAGTGATGAGACAACAGGATCACAGATCCTCTTAAGCATCTTAAGTTAAAACCCCTTTTTTCCTGTGCTGCTCTTCTTGTCTCCATTTGCTAATTGTGAACATGGAAACTTGATAGCCAGAGACCTCATGCTAGAGCCTTACAGATCCCCAGATTACATGGCCATAATTAAATTGAGGACAGCGGAGGGAAAGGAATTAATATCTTAAAAAAAAGTAAAAAGGAAGAAAGAAAACAACAACAACCTAACCCGAGAAATCAAATCCATGACAATAACTTTAAATGTGTAGTATGTGGTCAGTGACATATGAGTCACTTGAGCCTATCTTTGTAAGAGTAGCAAAACATGAATAAAACACCCAGCTGGCATGGTGCCACTGTCCCTGTAGCTATATCAGAGCATAACAGCAGCCTGCATTGTCAGCTAGAAGCTTATTTTCATCAAGGCCAATAGAAATCCTAGTCCTGGGGCTCAGCTAGGAGTCATCCTATACCTCAGCCTCCTATTGCAAGTCTTCCTTGGAGTTGTCTTCCATAGCTCTATTTCTTTTTGTACCTCCATTTCATTTTTATGATTCCAAGAGTTTCCAAAAGAAAGAGTAGCAGGTACCGTGTCTCTTCTCTCCTCTCTGTTATATTGCCCACAAGACTCACAGCTCTGCAGTGAGTGCAGGTTCAGCCTACATTTGTTTAATGTTTCTGGGCTAACATGGAAGCTGGTTGCTGCCTACCAGGATTAACAGTCCAGTCCACTTTATGTGATGTGACCATGGACCTTGGCCAGGCCCATCCAAGTTCTCTGTTTGGGGTTATGAGTGTGGCCAGTGCTGAAACATTGCACTTGCTCTCTGCAGCACGGAGAGGTCCTCTGTGGAAAGGAGATTGTGGTGTAATGGATATTGGCAAAGCCTTTAAAAAGGTTGAACTGGCATCTGTCAGGAATTACTTTGGTTACAGCTGACTCTGCTCCAGCTAGATGGATAGATTAGATAAAGCAACACAGGTGCCCTCAAGCTCTGCCACTCTGTGACAACCCCCTGAGAGCAGTCTGTGCCACCATTAGCTTGATGAGCCATCACAACCAAAACATAAAGAGAAGGCAAGAGCCTATTTTGGTATGGGAAGAGAGCTTGTAGTAAATTAGTGTACTTCCAAACTAGTGATAGTGTAGATACAGCTACAGCACAACTGTAGAGGTTGGTAACCTGCCATAGCTTAAAACCAGGGTCCATGTAACTCTCTGTTGCTGAGGAGCAGACTAGAGGGAGGTTAGAAGGGCAAGAGGAGTTTTCCAGAAATGGCTGCTCTTCTACACTATGTCACTCTTCACAGGCATGCTGACATTGCAGCCGCGTTGTGCTAAAAGGTCAAATCCATTCAGTTCCCATGTTGTGGCCCCCAGTTCCCAGAGGCAGTCACACAGTACACATGCTAACTCACTCCCACCTCCAGCCCTGGGTGAAGCAGCCATTTCCCTCAGAAAGGAAACCTAGAAGAAGGAAAAGTTTCCACGCAGTACAAGATGGATGGTTGAGATCACAAACCCAGTGACATTGCTCAGCAGCACTCCTTAGTCCCTAATCCCAAAAGAGGGGGTTTCTTCTTAAAGGCTTTAAATGTAGTAACACATGAATTCCCAAATGAGTGAGGGCATTACCGCAACCATGAGGCAACTGATCTCATGTTCATATCTCTGAGAAGGAGAGGAGCCCTCCTCCGCATCTTACCAGAGCAGACAGTGAGCGGGGTTTCCTTAATGGGAATCCCTCCACTGCTTCTCCCCCAAATCCCAAGCTCCTGTGTGTGGGGTGTGCTGCCTCTGCATCAGATGGGTGGAATGAGGCTGTCGACTTATTTTTCATTCAAAGGTTTAACTGAAGATAGATTTGAACTCCACACATACATTTCAAGGGAAGCTTTTTCAGCAAGTATGGTAGGCTTAGCCAGAAGTGCCCACCTCTATCCACCCCTCTGCCTCTGGTGAAAGGAGGCAGCTCAGTTTTTTGCCTTTAACTATATCTGTTTGTAAGGAAGTTGCAATGGAAAAGCTCAAATATGTGGACTGAACTCTCCAAGATAAAAAACAACAAAGCCGAAAAACCACCATGATCCTCTTAAGTGATCTGACAGCTTGAGGTTCACCCTGGTGTTGGTGAAGACCAGTTGGGGACAGGCTTTGTCCTTTCTCAGCAGTGTGGCTTGTGTGTGTGCAGGGTAGGCGAAAAAAGACTCTGGTTGGGAGCTCTCCCACAGTCCCAAATTTTTCACCATCTTCTATCACCTAACTTTCATTTTTTCCGAGTTTAGAAGCATTTGCAAGTCACTGACTAATCTCACCCTGTGACTACCCCATCTACTCCTGCTCTGTGCTGCTAGGTAAGGGGGCATGACTTACCCAAGTCAGACCATGACAGAACCAAAAGAAAGCCTGAGGAACATCTGCTCCCAGTGCTTCCTACCTGTCAGATCATATCTGTTCTCTGTGCGTGCAAGTTTGAGGAAAATTCGGTGCCTGAATGGGTTTACCCAGGAGATTGGGGGTTTATTTGCATGTGCAGATCTGATAAATTAGGTAACTGCCATGGCTGGTGAAAGACAGCTCCCTCCTAGGAGGCTACAGAGGAAGATGACCTTCTCCACGTGGCATGGCTGGGGAGAGGGGCTGAACCTTGACCAGGAAGTGAAGATGGGAGACAGGGAGATGTCCTTCAGGAGTGGATCTGAGTTGTCACCATGACAGCCCTCTGGGAGAAGAGCTAAAGCTCCCTGCACAAGGTATCTGAACAGCTATGATGGAGCCTCCTCTGGCCTCTCCTCCCCAGGAGTGAGGAAGCTTTGGGCTAGAGTTGACTCAGCTCCGCAGGGGGCAGGGGCAGGGACACCCCCGCCCCCTCCAGGCAGCCCTACCAGCACCAGGGCCAGGCAGTAGCACCATGACTGCAGGCAGCTGCCCCCCCAAACCCCAGGTGCCTGCTCACCACATCCACATCCAGACTGGGCACAGGAATGACTGCAACATGGAAGGCCCTTGGAGGCTGCTGGGGCTGCCTCCTCCCACCATGCTGGACATCATATGGGGAGGGCAGCTCTGTCTGGTACATGTCCCTCCATGATAGACTAATAGGAAGATTACTGGGAATTCTGCTTTTCAGCATCCTGCCTGTGAAGTAGCTAAAGAAAAAATGGAAACATCTTCTTGATCATATGAAGGGTGTCGCCATAAGATGGAAAAACCAGATTTGTGTCCCAGCAATGCCACAGACTATAGCCTTCGGTGAGTCACTCAACTTCTATTTACCCAGCTATAAAGTAAGTGTGAAGGGTGTTTTCTTTTGTCTTTATTATTTTCTTTTTCTTCTCTTTCTCTTTTCACATGCTAAGCTCCTTGGGCAGCCTCTTAATACCCAGCATGTCTAGCTCCTCACATGTTATGGTGCAGATCTTATTTGGTTGTTTACTTCCTCCCATAATATAAATGAAAATTCACTATTAATATCCTTGTAGGAGTACTGAGATTGGGAGAGGCTATTTTGAGAATGACAGGATGGAGGGGGGAAGAAAAAAAGGATTTTATTAAAATGCAGACATTGCTCTTCCTAAGCGAGGCTGAGTTAGCATCCTAGAATTGGGCAATAAATGCTACTTTTTTTTCTCTGTCCATCCCTTCTTTCATCCATTCTGAGCTAAATCTTTCTGCTGCAGTGTATGTTCTGTCCTCAATTAAAAAAAAAAAAAAGGAAAAAATACTACAAAATAAAATAAACTCCTGATAATATAATTCCTCTTCCACTGCCTGAGTCTCTGCACCAGGGAACTGTGAACAATCTCCTGGTGCAAACAGCCCCCTGTGTAAAAATAGCAACACAACTGCAAACTTCAGGGTAATCACTGCTTGATTTCAAAATATTTGTTCTGCTCCTGCACTGTCCTTTATCTCTCAGGCCTCTATATGTCACTAAAGCAACATTCGACAGCTCCTCGCCAGGTCTGCCTCCTCCAATGTGCTCCATCATTATTAATGGAAACAATCTCCATCTCGGAGTATTTAAAAATATACCCTTTTCTAAATATAGGCAATCTGCTTGTGCTTAACTACTACAGGGCAGAATGAGAGGGACCAAAATATTGACATGCACTGGGTGTGTATAATTTGTTTTGATTCCTGCTCCCCCCCCTGCCCCCAGTGCCAATCTGTATATTACCCACACACCTTGGAGGAAAATCTGACATTATTTAGCATGAGGAATGTAGCTGCTGCTTGGTGCCTGGAGTTTCCTTTGTTTATTTTTCCATCCTCTGTCCAAATGGTGTCAGTGAGAGTGGAGCTTACGGAGCTATTTATAGCCTCTCGCCACACTAGGCTGCACCTTTCCAGCAGCAGCAGCCCCCCGGGAGGGATGGGACAGGGCAGTCCATAGGGCAGGGCAGGGTGCAGGGCCCCGGGCAAGGGAAGGAGGGCAGGGTAAAGACTGGAAGGCGAGAAGGGGCAGGGACAGTGGAGTTGTGCAGAGTGGGGGCTATGGCATGCAAGGTGGAGAGGAGCTGGGGGCAGGTGGACAGGGAGAGCTGTCTCCAGTGCTTGGCAGGGGACAGAAGCTCTTTTGGAAGAGATTTGGGGGGGAGATGTCAGGTAGGTATTTCCTGCTTAGTATAGGGGCTTTGGATGAAATCATCTCGGGCAGCCTTTGCCAGGGATCAGGGAGTACTTGGGAGCTTGTCAGAGTGAGACATGCCTTTTTTGCAGGTGGATTTGGGGAGATGCAGGAACATCCCATCTCACCCAGTACAGCAGGAGAGTCTAAAAAAGGAGGAGTTTGTCCCAAGGGGAGGGGGCAGCATGTCCAGTGAGAGTCATAACTGGGATTGGGAACTCTGGGCTTATGTGGCCTGTTGACCCAGGGGACTGGGGATAGTGTGTTCCCCAACTCTTCCCTGACATCCCCACTTTTTTGTCAAGCTCTGACCTTGCCTGGAGCAGACAGGCAGAACCATGGCACAAGTGTGGCAACTCCCCAAGTGGGTCTAAGGGCCTCCTCCCCAGATCCCTCAGCTGTCACTGAGCCTTTGCTTCCCTCACTATGCCTGGCCCCTCTCCCCGGGGTTCCTGCCTGCTTCCCGTGCCCCACTGGGGATATTTTCCCTTCCCTGCTCGTGGGTGGATTTGATTCATGCCTGGCTTTATATGCAGACATGTGCTGGTGGCAAAGGAGGTGAGGGCAATGACACTGACAGAGGCAGCTCTGGGGCCCGGTTTGCGGCTGTATTCTGTTGTTGGTAGCATTAATAAGCTTGCCCTTGGTGCAGTCTGCAGGGCTCGAGGTGCTGACTAAGGAGCAAAAAACCAAAGAAGGTGGAAAGCAGAAAAGAGAGCTTGATTTGGGAATGTGTGTGTGTGTGTGTGTGTGTGTGTGTGCATGGTCTCCCCTGAAAACGTGCCCAGAGCTTAGGGCCACCCTATTTTTCTAACGGGGTGCAGAGAAAAAGCTGCAGTTTCTGCTTGAGGTATTGCTTGAGCTGGCAGGGAGAGCTGGGCTGGCCAGATGGAGGGATGAGAGGGAGGCAGGGAGAGAGAGGCAGGCAGGGATGGGAGGAGGGAGAAGGGAGCTAGACACCTACGCAAACACAGAGTGAGAGGAGATCCTTGGATGCAAACACAGACACAGGCGTCCTCCTCCTCCTCACATGCCCCTGATTCATTTCCACATGCCATACACGTGACATGCTAATTCAGGGCTACTACAGAACTCCAGAGCAGAGAGGAACAGGAGAGAGAAATAAAACCCAGTAAAGCACCAAACTGCAGATTTTTAAAGGAGATTCAGCGCAGCTTATCCGTACCCCCGCCCTGTGCTCCCTCCGGGGGGGGGCAGAGCCCGGGTGGCCTCGCCGGCAGACACCCGCCTCCTCATGCCCCCACGCACCCCCACACCACCACCTTGCGGGAGTGGCTCCACGTGAGCTCCGCACAGAGAGCCAGCACGGAGCTAGCGCACATCCCAGCCCTGGCCGGGACACACGCGGTTACATCAGCGGCACGCTCCCCTCCGCGTCCCTGCGGCACCATCGCGCTGGGGCAGCACAGCCTCTGCCCTCCTTCCCGGCACTGGGAGCCTGGCGAGCTCGAATCTATTTTTAGGCACAGGCATATAAGCCCTACGTGCTGGGGCGCGAATAACTCCAAACAACCCCTTTACAAACCCGGACATCCCCAAGGTAAATGTAGTTATCCGGTAGAGGAGCAGCATATGCTCCCAGCCGCAGCCCACCACCGTCCCTGGCGCTTCGTGCCCCTGCCCACCTCCATTCCCAAACCACACCAGGCTGCCTGCCCTGCCTGACTCCAACAGTCACATTCGTACTGTGACAAGGAGCTGAAAAGGAGGGAAGGTAAAATACAAAATACAACTGTGGCTGTAGTGGGCTCAAGTACCTCTGGCAATATGACTGCTCTGACCCCTTACACGAGGGTAATGGATAGGACAGTTTTATCCCCTGTACCTATACCTTTGCCTGGTTTATGTGGCGCTTTCTTACCATCCACTCTTCCAATGCTGAGTCCAGAAGGAATGAACCACCTGGATTCATAATTTCTATCATGCAGAAACAATGTCAGTACAATGAGCTCTGCAGCCCATCGCCAGCCATCTTCCTCCCACTCCCTGTTTAAGGCTGCATCGATGCAAAGACCTGAAGAGCTTCACCCTCTCAGGCACCACCAGGTGTGCCAGAGACATGGGCAGGGGAGAGCAATTTTCCTCTTCAGAGCCTCCCCAGCATGTGTGGGCAAGGACTCTCATGTCAGCCATCCCAGATGAGCCAAACAAGGGACAAAGTGCCTGGTCCTCACCAGAGCAAACGTGGTGAGCAAGAACAAGCACCCTTTGCACTGTGCTTGGGAGTGGTGGCAGCCGCAGCAGCAGGACTGGATCTCTCCCCAGCAAACAACCGGCAATGGTGGGGGCTCCCAGTGTCCTTTGGAGTTAGCCCTGAGCACCCCCAGCTCCCATGTATCAGGTCACTTTGACGGGGGCTCACTGGGCATGACATTAGGAAAGTAGTGGAACTGATATCTTTGTAGCACAGAGAACCAAAGATATTTCAGGCTATATTGTATCCTTAGAATGTCTTTGCTGACTGGACCAAGTCTCCAGACATCTCTAACAGGAGCTCCAAATCTAGTAAGACAGAAGCATCTTTGCCCTCTCCTGGGTAGAATCTTGTGTGTTTTACCTTGGAAAAGCATGTTGGAGAAATGTGGGATGCAGTCCTGGTAATTTGCTCCTGTAAACAGGTGGCAGTTACAATTTTTTCACCAAGTATTGGGTCCCCTTCTCTTTTTGGGAGCCAAAGGATCTGGCCCCTGGCCCCAAGAAAGATAAGATGCCAAGCTGCCATCTTCTGCATTTCAGAGGAGGAAAGAGAGATGATCTATTTTACAGGCTTAGCTCTCCCCACGTGTAAAGGGGCTTTATTTGCTCAACTGAGTATTTTGAACCATGACCTATGAAGGAGAATACAGAGCAATTTCAGGTTTAGCTACCATTGCTTGTATTAGAGACACTCTGCTCACTCAGGAGAAGAAACCTGTGTTGGTTCATGCAAAGAATGAGAGAAGGTGGAAAGCACTCAAGTTAAATATTCCACCCAAGTATTTTAAACTGTCACATGAACTAAAACATCCCACAAGCTATATAAGACTGTGTAAGGCTTACTGAAAAACAAGGCTTTCTGTCTAAGGCAGAGGAAACAAAGGTCACTCATAACACCCACTACTGTTTGTATTTTTAAACTTTTATTATGTCCATTCTCAGAAGCCCTAATCATGATCGAGGTTTTTGTGTGTACAGATACAAAGGTAAGACACCAACCCAAAAGTGTTTTTAATGATGCAGGCAGACAGTTACTCTGGAAAGGGTTGCAAATATGCACATGCACAATTGTGTCTGCATGGTGTATGTCTAGCATCCTGTCTCCTCATGATACCACCCATGAGCACCACAGTGCTAGATGGTCCCTGCAAAATAGCAAGGAAATCCTTGACCAAGGAATGTGTAACTGCAAGTAAGGACCAAACTGCCCTGAGTGCTTAGGTCAAGCTTAATAAGCTGCCTCACACATGTCAGCATTGCAGTCCAGGAGTCCTGCCTCTCCCTGTCTCCAGTAACCATGAGACAGCACTCCTTCCCACATTTGCAGAAACAAAGATTTTATTTTTTGTAATTATATTAATACCTGCTCTTCCCTCATGCTAGCAATTTGGTTGATTTCTTGTTTATTGCTTTTCACCTTCTACCATCAATAATTCAGCCACATAGCCCCCAGGAGGTGGAGAACTAAATCCTCATTTTACCGAGACTTGCCTAGGAAAAGAGTGGTATGATAGCTGGAATCAGATCCCTGGCATTCCTAGTTCCTAACCCAAGACACAATCCCAGAGACAGCAATCCCCCAATTTGTGATGCCAGGGCTCTTGCTAGCTTTTGGAGGTTTGTTCTGGCTTCTGTCTCCTTGGGTTTGGCCATGAATAATAACTGCAGAATGTGACCCTGATTGTAAATGAGGTCCATGGGTGGATTATGCACTGTCAGTGTTGTTTCTTCTCCTCTGGTGTTTAATCTTGTATTTCCCAAATCAAAGTGTTGTACCCGAATCCTCTCAGGAGTCCCTCTGTGGATTAGGTCATGGGATTCATTTCAATTCTCAGTAAAAACTGGTTCTTGTGATTAAACTGCTACCATAGTCAACCCCAGAAAATCCTGTACTAGGGACTGGAAGGGGTGAGGAGAGAAAAGACTGGCAAGAATCAGCTCCACTCACGCTCTCTAGCGAGTGCCTGAGCCATATAGGTCAGGCAGAAGCCATTTGCTGTGCTGTACCTGCTCCATGGATGAACAGGAGACTGCATTTTGCATATGTATCAGCTGCTTTACTTTTCAGTTTGATTCAATTAGCTAAACCCTTCTTAAAACCCTGTAGAAATATATTGGATGCAAACCCTCTATTCCTCAAGCTACTGTTTTGGGGGTTTTTTTCTCTTTTTTTTTCTCCATTTTTTTAAATTGTTTTTCTTTTCTGTATTTCTTTGCATGCTGTCGTTCCAGCTCATCCTTATAACACCCCGGCCATCCCTTCGGGTGCCATGAGCTATTTTTAACCTCTGTGCAGGTTCGAACGAAGCCTCCCCGTGCCCGAGTCCCCCCTCCAGGGTGCGGAGGGGGCTGGCGGTGTGGAGCAGGGAGCGAAGTCAAGCCACAAGGGGGCATGTGCTCTTCTAATTCATAAAATGTGCCTTCATTGACAAAAAAAGCTGAACAATTGGTGAATGGTGTGTGCATAAGTTAATGCTGCTGGAGAACACACGGGTAGAGACGGGGGAGCTTGGCCGGGGGGCTTGTGCCCAGGGAAATAGAGAGATGGGGAGAAGTGGTGAGGGTTTAAAGTGCACCTGGGGCCTCTCTGTGCCTCTCTCCTGCTGAAGCAGGGAGCTCTGGTGAGGGGCGAGTCAGAGAGCCTAATTCTGCTCCCAAATTCCACTGAAAGTAATGACAGCAGCCGTTCCAAAGCCAGGAAGATCTTAGTGATAGTCACAGGCTCGAGCTACCTCTGGGGATGCCTTGTTGGGTTTTTTAAGGTTTTGTAGCAAATGTTCTCAGCTACCAAACATTTTTAATTCCTTCACTAGGTGACAGTAGAGGAGACTAACGGCTAAGAAGAATATTTACAAGCAGAATATTTATTTCTAAGCAAACTTGACATACACCTCCATCTCGTAGCCTGGTGTGGCTGAATCCATCCTCACCATGGTAAGTTCCCCACCTTTTGCTGTCTCTTCCTAACCCTGCAGCACTATGTTGGGGTTTGGGAGGTTTCACCAAAGGGCAACCAGCGTAGAAGGAAGCGAAAGGGGCTGAGCACTGAACAGGCAGCTTGGACCCCTGGGGAAGCTTTAGCCCAGCCCTTCTATGGTCTCAAGTAAGTGTGAGTACTCTGGTGAATTAAAGCACTAAGAACTGCTAAAGACCACTGTAGAGTCTTACTTTCAAACAAATTTCCCAATGAAATGGATAAAAGAAAATATAAAATGAGCAGAAGCTTTTCTGTCTGAGCATCAACAACAAATATTTGCTTTATTGGCTTTTTAGAGTCCTATATTCTCAATCCAAAATGGAGCCAGATGTGCTGGGAGTCAGTTTATAACTTTCCAGGATATGGAGTTCAGCCAAGGATGAATTTGACAAGAGAGAATTGATCAGGATGGTCCTAAGCAATATCAGGATGAGGAGACAACACTCATTCTGTCTGCCCTGTGAGTCCATGCCCTTCATCTGCAATGCTTCCCCTCCCAGTGTCTGGGCAATGCTGTCATTCCAGACTGCACTGAAATAAGGGGCAGGGCTGCAGTGAGTCTTACCCTGCTCCCTGGATTATTTCATGCTTCTCTTTCCTTTCTTTGATGGGAAGAGGGAGGGAGAAAGCCAGGCAGTAAGAAGTACCAGTGCTGTCCCCACAGCATGCA
This sequence comes from Lanius collurio, assembly GCA_020086605.1. NCBI lineage: Eukaryota > Metazoa > Chordata > Aves > Passeriformes > Laniidae > Lanius > Lanius collurio. The sequence goes on along the minus strand of JACBWW010000004.1, from coordinate 36,354,418 downwards.
GAGGGGAGGTACTGGGTTAGTCCATAGCGTCAAACAGATGTGTCACAAGGAATGCCTCCTTGAGTAACCAGGCAAGGGAGAACTAGGCCTACCGCCACCATCGTTTAATTTTGATTATTCAGTCTTCAAGTCCCTTCATCTCATTTTAAAAAGGAAGGGAAAACTCCCATCATGCAAGTTAGAAGGTACTGTTGCCCCCTGTCTCCATCTCTGCACAGGTACAAGCAAGACATAAGTACTGGAAGGTTTTATACAAAAAAAGAGAAGAGGAGAAGCAGGCTAGATTTACCTGTAGTCAGAAACAGATTTATATCTTGAATGAGTTTCCCAAAATGGCACTTCTGAAAATTCTGAGTACGTGCAGCAGAGGTAGAAATAAACCTGCAAAGGGCTTTCTGTTGGGTGAGATGTTCTGACACCAAGTTCCAAGAGTACCCCTCCTGCATAAGGGAAAAAAGATATCCTCCTTTGACTTGCAGCTAGACACAGCCACTTGCTCCTGTGCTCTCTGTAGCCTCTAATACACTAAAGCCATGTGCCACGAAGCTTATCCAGACTGAAAATCTCCTGGTTCTTCTTCCATGACTGAAACCCCTGCAGTAATTCCTAATAGTGTTTAAATACAGGACGCCAATTTGATTTAAAAGCGGAAAATAGCAAGATGTGTTTGTCCCACCTACAGCGAAATTTGGTAACTTACTCTGTCCATCCTTCTTCCTCTCTTCTAATTGTTCTTCTCTGTACAGTTCCTCATTTAGACTGAAATCTCCTTGCGTACAGCACACTCTCTTATACTGAACCATACAGCACTGTGTGCACTGAACTGCCTTCTTTCACTCTTATTTAGTGCTTACAACATTTGTTACTGCACAGGTGGTGTGGTAACTCCCTGCTCTTCTAGAAAATTCCAATAGTCATAGGACTGCAGTGCCTGAGAAGTCAACAAGGAAATGCTAAAAGAAATATCCCTTCACAACACAATCTTAACTGTGAGCTGCTAGCATTAGCTCCTGGAAATGGCATGGCACAAACTGAGGAGCCTAATAAATAGACCTGAGACACTCTCTTTGGGTGTGCTATTATTAGAATCACAGACAACAAATTGGAAATCCAGCATTTATCTGCATCTATTCTGAGTGTATTAACTGTGTTGACTGTAGCTGTATTGATTGTCTGTCAGAGTAGCTTGGGAAAGTTGATATCGTGATACACTGCAAGGTCTATATTGAGAGATGGGGTGTGGGTTATTTGGTTCACTGGCAGAGGTTTGGCCAATGTGCCTGCAGGAATTGTCCTCAGCCTAGTGGGGTGATCTCCTGGTCACTGGGAGAGGTGAGCTAGGCCATTACACAGAGGGAATCTGTATAGAAAGGAAAAAGTCAATGTATCTTTTTATGTGATATAGGTAGGCTCAGCACTTGAACAGAGGCCAAGCCCTAGCTTGGACCTGTTTGCTTTTGTGACCTTGCCTTGTGTTTTGCCACAGCAAGGGAGACATTAGACTCTGTCCAGGAGTCCTCCATACTCATTTCTACTGTGCATGCAATGGCAGGTGAAGGCCCTGCTGTGGCACAGCACCCAGAGGGCAGATCTGAAGTCAAATTGCAAACAGCAATAAGTGCTACACAGTTCTGTGTCTCCGGTTTCCTTGCTTGTTTTCACCCACTCTCTGCTTCTCTACTTCCTGAAAAGAAATTAAGGACATTTAATTCCCTCTAAGCAAAGTTTTGGGATACCAAATCGTACCAAGTCTTCTTCAGTTCACACAAACATACACACCCCTAGAAAAATGTAACCTTTTCCATGTCGAGAGCCCAAATCCCCACACTGGATTTGGTTCACTGCCTTGCACGCTACTTCTCTCTTTATGCTACTGTGTTTGCAGGTACCAGCATGAAGCTCCAAAGAGGAGCTAGGGAAGGACTGCAGTAGGCTAGAGCCACTGACTACACTTTGAAAGATGGAGAGGATGGATGTGAAGGGAGCACATACGACAAGTAGGAAACCTGAAACAAAGCATCCCAAAGCCCTGTGAGGTATGGGTGTTGGTTCTGAAGTTTGTAAAGCTGAACTGGTCAGCCTCTCCCATTTATTTTCACTGCTTTCATCTACCGTATTCCTTTGGGCTCTTTTTACTTCCTACAGTTCTTTAGGTCCTCTGAAATCCCCTCCGTTGCACCCAAACTTTGTACCTCCATACCTTCTGACACCTTCCCCTTCCTTTCTATGCAGCTCTCTTTGCAGTTCTCCTCCCATGTTTCCTCCCACGTGTCCATCCCAGCTTTACCTTTCTCCTTCCCACATCACACTGGAGCTTATTTGACATATCTGTGGGCAAGTAAGAGCATGGCAGTACTGTGAGATGTGAGTGTACCATGCACAGAGCAACAGCACAAGGGACGAGAGCCAAGGGCCAGCCCCAGGCTGCTCCTGGTACATTGGGAAGGGGGTTGACAGCTCTGGAAATTCAGAAACTCATTCTTGGTCAAACAAAAGTGCCACATGGAGGAAAACACTGCACAGCTTTAGGTGGCTCTGGCCAGAGATAGGCTTGGTTCCCAGCAGAATTCCACTTTACTGCACTTAGACAGAGGGGAATGGAAGATGTTTCTAACTTGTCCTCTTCACTGCATACCTGGCCTTCATTCTGCACCAGGCCCTTTCTCACACTTCTGAGCTAGGGCCCCAGCTCTACTCCCTTGCTTTTTTTCCTACTGTCTTCTAACCCCCTTGCTTTACTTGCTTTTTCCCCTCCAGAATCCTATCCTCTCCTTCCTGTGCTTTCCTCCAGAACCTTCTTGCTTCTGCATCCACCCAACCCACCCTGCCTTCTTCAGTCAGTGCACATGCCCCAAAGCCTTCCCTCTGTCCACTATCCCCAGAATGTAAAAAATTTAGAAACTTCAGAATAGTCTGTGCTAAAGGTATTTTTTGTCAGTGACTTATTGGAGTAGATGACCAAATTGCTTGTTTTTCTTGGACTGCATTCACTTTCCTTGCTCCAGGTAACCTAATCCTGTTGTTTTTGACTGTCTTCTATCTTCCCTCAGTAAGTCATTACTGATTTCTCCTGACTACTTATGTTTCTAAAACAACATTGGACTGTTTATTTTAGAGAACTCACAAATGTTGCTTTAAACCAGAGATAGTGGGGTTTGGACAAAAGGAGCTCTAGTAAAACATGAGAAATATGTGTATCACTCTGTTCCCAAAAGCTATCAAGAGAAATAACCTGCATGGTGCACGGGTGCTGCTCAGGTTTAGCTAATACCCCATGGCACCGTGATCCACATGGATCACTTAGTTATTTTATCAGCAAGAGGCCTGGAAACCTTCTTGCCTCAGCACATCTTCCTTCTCATGCTCAACTCACTTTCTTTGACTTGATAGCTTGCCACAAGCTCATGTGGGGACTCAGGGTCAAAGGTCATTCACTTTTGTAGTACAGTGTCATCTGAGCACCAGCAGAAATGAATATCAAAGAACAGACCAGTCTGAACAGGGCCAAAACATCTTTTGCAAAATGATGATGAGGATGATGATGATGACAATAATAATAGTAGTAGCAGTAGTAATAATAAGAATATCAGTAGTAATACAAAGATGAATGAATGCATGAATGAATGATTCATACAATGGCCGTGCTTCAGTCTTTCTCTATTTCTCCCTCGGAACTAAAAGTGGAGTCTCTGTGCACACCTGCTAAACTTGGAGTCAGCAGCAGTCTGCAGATGCAATTCCAGCCATCGTACATATGTGGCCATTACATGGAAAAAAGCAACATGTGAGATGCCCATCTGAGGCAGGTTGCGCATCTGCAACTTTTTGCTCAAATGACTCCAAATTTGCCCCAAGTGGTTTTAGCCAGGGCCTCTGGGAGGCTCATCAGTATTGCAAAAATCAGATCAAGCATAAGAATACTGGGGTGTGTTGCATACTTCCTCAATCAGCAGAATATGATGCTCATTCTTCACTACAGTAGAGCAATGCACACTCTCCAGGATGGATCTGAGTGTATACAGTGCTGAAATATTGTAAGTAATAAAGGGTGTACCCAAAAGTGCCTAGCTGCAGTGGTGATTAATCATTTAGGCCCTGATCCTGCAAACATGCATGAGTTTAATGTTACTACTATGAGTAATCTCCTTGATTTCAAATTAGATTAGTCACAGTCTTAACACTTGGCACGTGAATAAATGTTTGCAAGGCTAGAGCCCTATTTATGGCCTGATCTTGCAAATTATTACTGTCTAGCACTGTGCCTCTGTTTCCGAATATTTTCACCAATGCAAAAAAAAACCCCAAAATCCTCAAATACTCTCCTGAACTGTGAAGGTTGCAGGATTAAATCTGCTGTTTGGTACGTATGTACAGCTCTGTATAGTGTAGGTCATGGATAGATATAGCTGCATCTGGCCATGGGTGTGTGCCTTGATGCAAAGCACCCAAAAGCTGATCACCATCAATGTTTTTTACTGTCCTTTACCGCTGATTCTAAGATTTAGGTCTACCATCTACAGTATAAAAGGAATTTTTCTCCTACTTCTTTTTAAAAAAAAATAGAAGAAAGAGATTAAATCAGTTTTTCTAACTTAGGGTGAAGACAATAAGGAACCCAATAAGCAGCTTGCAAATTTAAGTTACCAGTCTAATCAAATTCCTCTGGGCTGTGGTGTCCTTTCTGTGAAATCAACCTGCATTAAAGCGACTGGGTTGCTGTTTGTGAATGTACCATCTCTGCAAATTACCACTGCTCCGTTGCACTGTGTTTGTATGAATGGGGGTGACATGTGCTTGCCCACAGGTCCACGTGAGAGAGGTGGGGTGAGGAAGGAAAGATATTTTTAAAATGAATCTAGAGGGAGAAAGTGGAAGCTGCGGCTTCATAGAATGTGAATGGTATCCTAAAATAACCCCTGTCATCTGCCCACCCACCCACAGCCAAAATCAAGGTGCAGCTCTTTCATTTAAAATTAATTCTTGGCCCCAGAGGGTATCGATAGATCAATATCTCGTGCTTCTGATCTCTTGCGGGCCACCCTTCAATGGCTCATGCAAAGGCTAAAAACAGAAAGATGCAACACAAAAGATACCGCAGTCAGCTCAAGCAAGGGGGATATTTTTAGATCAGAAAAGGGAAAGGAGGGGAGAGGGAGAGAGAAAGGAGAGAGAGGCTGG
>JACBWW010000004.1:36336986-36348907 GCA_020086605.1 Lanius collurio | reverse complement strand
AAGGCGTGGGGAAGAGGAGAAAGCGGTTTTGGAGGGGAGGGAGTTATTTATTTTTGCTTTGTTTGGGGATTGTTTTGCTTTGTTGATTCTTTTTCTTTGCATACAAAAATATGTGAAGAAGATTTTGCAAGGTAGGTTTCTCTGTGTGTGTGCGTGTGTGTGCGTGCGTGTGCGTGCGTGTGTGCAGGTGTTTCCCCTTTGCTTTTTGCAAAGTTTTCTGATTTCAGTTGTTAGATGCTTTTGCAAGAAGTAGACTTTTCTGATTTGTTCGGCTGCCTGCCTTGGAAAAGACTGGACAGCGTTGCATTCCTCCTCCTTGTGAAGAGTTCTCTAGGCTGTCGTGTCGTTTGTCCTGTGCATTTGATGTTCCTGCAGGAAAGCATGCTAGTTTGCGAGCTCGAACTGCAGGCAGGGAGCTATGCATTTAAGACCCACACACACTTTTTGTAGAGGCTGCAACTTCCATTTTGTCACATTTTGGGGTTGGGGGGAGAAGGAAAGCGTCAAGTCACTCGGGAAACTAGCTTGCAAATGAAATTTTAATTGCAGAAAGAGTCAAAGTCAGCAGCGTTGAAGCTTAAAGAGGATTGAAAGGGAGTTGATTTCTTACATAGAGAATTTGCTACCACTGGGAATAGACTCAAAATCCATAGTGGAGGGGGGGGAAATAGGTAAAATAGTAACAAAGTAAATGATGAGGCAAAATACTAATTAAAGTGATGCAGGAAAGTGAGAGGCTGTTACAAGCTCTAGCCACCTGTAGAGGGAAATCTTTATACATAGTAATTTCTGATAGCTGATCTATACAGAAACTAAAGAGAATTACATGTTCCAAACTTTGATGCTCTGCAATGTGTTAGCCAAGATTCCCGGTTAATTCTCTGTGGCTTGCAAATTGCAGATAGTGTTAGCTCAAGAGAAGTGAGGGTTTAGCAGCTGCTGATTCTTAGTCTTCACCTAGGCTGCAGCCATCTGTTTTTTCACCAGGAAAAACATCCTGATTTTCTTTACTGCTGCCACACTCGACGTTGTTATTAAGAGATGTCTTGCCTCAGAAGAGTGGGTTTGATTTATTACTAATTTCAAGCAGGTTTTTTAATTGGAAAAAGTTGGATGGTCTTCACTGTCTGAGGGGAAGGTTTCCAAAGTTGCTGCAGGGACCAACTGCTCTAACCAGTGGAAAGCATTTTTTCCTTCAGAGGATCCTCCTCAAGTTCTGTGTAACTAGAAGAGTAAGACCTTGTGACAACAGGCACAGGGCACAATGTGAGTAATATGTCACACCTTGGGTGATGCCTTTTCTTCTGAGGAATCTCAGGGCACTCAGTGGAGCAATGAAACATCCTGACCTCAGAGGGGACAAAACTTGTAACTGCAGGGTGATGACCAAGTGCCTCAGAAGGGTGAGGTGGCAGTGGAAGTCAAAGCCGTGGCAGGTCGTGCAGGAAGTCAAAAGCGAGGTGGTTAGGAGGCAGTGTTTTCCCTTCACACTTGCTCATACACTATTTTCACCCCTTGTCATGAAGGACAGATTTGTCAAGAATGGGCTGGTGGTTACAGAGCACTGATTTCTTAATCACAGAGTCATAGAAGGGTTTGGGTTGGAAGGGATCTTAAAGATCATCTAGATCCAACCCTCAGGGACACCATCCACTTGATCACATTATTCAAGGCCCTAGCCAACCTGGTCTTGAACACATCTAACACTTAATTCTTGTGATGTCTGCTGCATCATTGGTCCACCTCCCTTACAGAAATACTGAGATCTCAAGTTAGCTTGCCCTTGAATCACCTCTACTGCCATCTGTTGACCCCTCATCTGTCATTTGCCTGTCAAGCTGAGGAAACATGGAAATCCTGTGTTTTATTCCTGTGAATCTTGATGCATACATCATTGAGGTCATCCGAGTAGTGAGACTGCAGAAGGTGAAACACCGTGAGCCAGTGCTACTCTCTTGTCTCCGTTACAGCAGCAGGAGTGCATCACCTCAGCATGCTGTTTTGGCTCCAATTTGTGCCCTCCTAATCTGCATTAATACCTCTGATTTTTGGTTCAATGACCTCTTTTATTTTCTGCCCAAACTCCAAGTTTTTCACAACTCTTGTTCACTGAGGTTTGTGCTTCATCTTTTCTTTTCTCTGCTCTTTACCCCAACCCCCAAATCTTTGACTGATCTGGATATCTGAATGTTTTTAAATTCTACCAGGTTTAAACACCTTCAGGAACTCCTCCCTTGCCATTTCAAGAGAGCAGTATGTGGCAGGATGACTCTTGGTAATGGGTTTTCATTAACTCCTTTGACTTCCTCTTCTCTGGGAACTTCTGAGGTCCTGCACATGGTCGTCTTCGTACAAACTCTCCTTAACCCAGATATTCTCACATCCACTTCACCTATGAGTCACTGCACTTTCTAGCCTACAATTACATTTGCATAGCTTGTGCAATAGAGGGAATTCTCCAGCTTGCACACTGCTCATCTACCTTCCTGCAGCTTTCCAGATGCTGTGTCTTTTCATGTCAGGTTTAGAAGGATTCTCTGTGTTGAAAGAGCTAACCACTACCTCTTTTTCTGCCCTGTCCTTTCTCTCTACTACCATCTCCTCCTAGTCCAACAGTGAACAGGATTGTATCAACACACAGTCTTGCCCTAAAAATGCTTATGTTGGTTTAGATGCTTGTGCAGAAGTACATTCCTCATTAAGACTCCTCCTGATTTGTACAGTCTTCTGCTACTCCTGATTTTCTCATATTAAATTATGTCCTGTGCTGCAACTTATCTCAAGGAGTCTGCGTAAGATAATTCTAAAGTGAAATTTTTAAGATGGTGGTCATTTATGTCACCATAGAGCATATTCAATGTCAGATGAAAATCCTGTATTTCTTCTCCCAGTACTTCTCCAAATGGTCTTACCAAGAATTGCAAAGTACTTCTGGAGATCCAGATACAGTTTCTTCACAGTAAATGGGAAATGAAAGTACCACTTTCTTCTGAAAAGCCCTCAGAGAGGCTACCCCACACCACCTTATAAGCTCTGGGCACAAGAAGCAAAACTTTCTTCTACTAAACAATGCATTCTGTAGAAGGACTGGACAAAAAGTCAGGGCTGGTGAGGTAGAGCAAAACAGTTTATTGCTTGTATTACCTTTTAGTTTATAGAAAAATGAGCAAGAGGACACAAGTCCTCAAACTGTCTGGCAGAAGATCTGTCCTCTCTCAGATTCACTGCAGACCTCTCTGAAAGGCACTCTAAAATTCAATGACACCCATATGCAGTCTCACTGCCCAGTTAGTTCACCTCTGCTTTCTCAATTGAAAACCTAGTATCAAGCCAAGATGAGTGGCTCCACTCATCCTAATACTCACTGGAGTATTTTTGCTATTGTATGACATTTTTCCCCTTGAAACACCAGTATCACAAATAGGATTGAAAGATTGTTATATTTGCTCTATTGCAATGCATTCTTGCAGATTCTTGCTGTGTAGAAGCTCCAGTTCGTCCTGCCTTCCAGCCTTAGCCACCAGCTTCCCATTGATTCCCACTGAGAGTATGAGGCCATGCATCTTGCTCTTACTTCTTGCTTACTTTCCACTTCTCTTTGTACTACCCAAGATCTCCTGCCTATCAACTTCTGTCTGTCACTTACTGTAACACTACCAAAATTATCTGCACAATATAGTTTATAATATAAATAATATAATTTATAATATAAATAATGGGCTATCTCCATAATATAATTTATAATATAACAATAATATTTCTGCAAAATATAACTATTCCAAAATACAAAACCATTATGGGACACAAGTAATTTTCCTGTTTTTCATGGGACTCTGTTCTGTGCCCTTCCATCTGAATTGTAACCTTACAGGACAGGTACTGAGTCTTGTCCATTCTTTTGTTCAGTACCAGTCACATCACAGATGGGTAGGTAACAATGACATCATCTGTCATTATTTTTACTTTTTCTTCCCCCCTGAATAAGTATCCAGCTTTATTTTAATGCTCCAACCTGTGTTTTCAAGTGTTGGCTCCTGGCTAGAATATTCCACATGGTTACTTTTGATTCCCAGTTCACACAGCATCCAGTAGGATGGCAGCTTAATCTGTGATTGCCAGCATATGATAATGAGGCTCACGTTTGAAAGTTTAACTTGTGACGTGTTGCTAAGGTAAGGAGCAATCAACTGATACAATATTAACATTAACAAAAATTAACACATTTCTAAATTTAGCTAAATACTCGTCAGTCTTGAACAACAACTCAGAATAGCTTTTATATGCAAACCTTGAACTACTCAGAAAATCATTGCATGGAATGTAATTCAGACTTTGTATCTCTGTTCGTATAGTTCTATAATAATTGCAATTACTGCAAAAGCAGCACAAAACAGTGATCTGTGAGGCATTTGCAGAAGTATATGGGTTTCATCCCCTGGCTCTGCAGCAAGCATTTATAGCAATATGATAATAGCCTGTGCTTCTCTGTTGCTCATTCATGGATCTCCAGATATTCTACTAATACTCAGTAAGTTGTGTGTGATACTTCTCCATCCAATTCATATCATGAGCTGGGTAAGTATTAATACTCATCTCCTGTCATTAAAAGGATATACATTCAGCCACAACAAGGACCAGAGCTGCTGTCCATCCTGTGCTCTGGAGGAGACAAAATGGAGAGAGCCACTGTAGTTCCCCTACAAGCATTTGGCCGTATGTTGGCTGTTGGTAGTGTTTTGATCAGGTGTATGCAGTGCAGTGGTGTTTCTGAGGACTTTCTGAAGGGCCTATTCCCTTCCAAGTAATGAAGTGTGTCCTTTTTCCTGTGAATTTCATGACATGTCTTGTCTTCTCAGTCATAGCTGTTAGTCCAGCAACTGTCACAGATTGTCCTAGGGGAACTGAAGCATGTCTTAACAGTAAAAACTTGTAGATATTTCCACTCCTATTCCCAGTCACATGACTTACCTCCTCCCAATTCATGACCAAATAACACCATGTACTAATAGACATAGCCATTTATTTCGCAAAGTAAAAGAATGTGTAGTCTAGCCTGTTTCTATTGAGAAGAGTCAGCATCCGGAAAAGTAAAAGTCTTGGTGCTTGCTCAGCTGGTCCTCCTGAGACTTCCACAAGTTCTGCACACACTGATGGTTTGCCAGTCACAGTCAAGGAACCAGTGGCTTAGTTTGTAAACTGTGTGTAGAAAACACAGCTTGGAGCCGAGCAGAAACAGCTTGGATCTTGGTGCCATTTATAGGGTTGAACTTGCTATTAACACACAGTGCATAAATGTTAACTGAGAATAAAAATAGATGTTGAGTCAAAAAGATCGTATGTGATCTAGATCTTTTGATCCATTTCTGTTTTAATTTTTCCTCGTGTTATTTGAAACTGCCAGATGTTTCTGCTTTACTGAATGTGGATTTCTGGAATTTGGGGGTCTAGATAGATAGAGATTCCAGACTACTGAACAGTGTGAATTTGAGACTTTTTATTACCCTGAAAGGTAAGTAGAGAAGTGACTGATGAAATCGACATCCTGTCCTTATTTGAATATGTATTACATTTTCTAGCTGCGTAGCAATTTTATGTTGTAATTTTTGATAGCCACATCGAACTGCACTATAAGGAAGAACAAATCAGAAGCAACAAATTAGGAAAGAACAGTGTTACAGGAGCATCATATGTCAGAATAAGAGCTCACAAGGCCATGTCCTCATAACCTTAGGCATCTCACCTTGTCTTTCACTTCACCATCTATGAAATGAAGCTAAATGAATGTATTTTCTTTTTCCCACCCCATTGTCTTCTGCCAAGAGAGAACTTGATGGTTTTTTCTTTGATTGGATTCTTTGGCTTCATGTTTTATTATCTTAGTAAATAAATTCTTTCTAAATTACTTCAATATCACCCCACTCCATAGCCCATTCTCTCCCACTGACTATAATACTGGCTACCGTGAAGACTGACACAGATTTCTGGCATCTCTTCATCACAGCCTTCCCTTATTTCCTACCTGTTCAAGTTCCTGTATAATTTACCTTGAAGTGTTGTTTTATCTTTTCGGTCTTGTTTGTAACTCTTTCTTTAAGGTGGCAGCCATCTAGATATGTGTGCACATTATGTTAAAGGTCATGGGTCCTATTCGTGACAAGTTCCATTTTAAAGCCTAATGCAAATCAAATCTTAGTGTAAAGGCTCATCAAATTTGTAGCAGGATTCCTCCTCAAAGGTTATGCTCCTTGTATCTGAAGTATGATGCCTATTCACTGTATTTCTTCCATAGGTTTAACTTCTATTAAGAAGTGGTATGATTTTCATTTGATATCATCCTCGATATTGAGACCTTAGTACTCTTTTCCACCAGCTTCATTATGCTAATGCTTTTCTTCTTTTCATCCCTGTTACACAGAAGTATGTCTCCAGGGCCTGATTTTGCAGCCATTGGAGGAAAATCCAGTTTCTATTCTTTTACATGTTATAGCAATGATACATATCTCTAATGTAAACAGAAAAGCTAATGATGACAAAGCAACCCACATATACTGACATTTCAACCCCAAACTGTTCAAAGTGTTTATTTTAATACAATCTGCATGAGATGATACTTGCACAAGTTTTCTATTTTATTGGTGTCCCGGTATATGCATCCAGCTTCTCAAAATGTTCCATAAATATAAGTCTTAAAATGTCCTTGATCTTCTGACACAGGTGAGATTTTCTTTATTAATGTACTGCAGTTTCTCATTCGGATGTTGGAGGTAAAGCATTCCTTTCCTCCTGTTGCTTCCTTGCATGCTCTGATCTCTGATTATTTATAATATTGTTGTCTTCTTACTGATGACTTTTATTGATTATCTCAATGCTATAGATATCTTCAAGAACATCCTGTTTAGGTAAGTGAGTACTGTCTTATCTTCATTTCATGAGTAGATATGCCAAGCATAAAGTGGTTGGCACTTCATCTAAAATTTGAGGAGAACCTCAAAATTATTCAAGGAATAAGCCTTTCCATGAGAAATTTCAAATCAACATTTGTTGTAGAAAATTTGTGAGTGGAAGAGGAATATCCAGATTCTAATCCTCTGCTTTAACTAGAAATTGCCCTTCTTCAGTCCTTTCACTAGTATATACTCTGCCACCTATAAGAACCAGCAAATTGTTGAATAGATGTTGCTCTAATTTATTTCCATTTCAATGTGATTGTTCTTTACTTCTGAGTTCCATATTTTCCAGTTATAAGAGTTAACTAGCAGAAGCTATTGATCGACCTGATACAAGGTGAATTTTTATCCAAAGAGGTGAGGGGTGTTTGTGAGATCCTAGTATATCCTGGTGGCACTTCACTCTGTATATGTTTATCTTCTGTTCTCCTTATGTTTGGAACATATCACATCTTTCAGCTGCTTGGGTGAACTAGGCCAAGAACAGACTCAAAGTGTAAGTGGGAGTAAGACTGGGTTAGGAGAATATTTTACAGCAATTATGTTAATGAATGGCTCACAGGTGAGCAGATGTCCAAGGCTCTGAGGAGGTAACTGTCAAACTACAGCGAAGCCAGAATGAGAAGGAGCTGGTGCCTTGAATTTGCTGGATCAAAACTCCAAACAAATTGTGATTACCACTAAAATAGTTTTATTTTCAAAGTATACTACTTTTTAAGTGTCAGATCGTAGTTGGTTTTGAGCAGCAATTTTGTGCAGGCTAATGTTTGACTAGTAATAAAAACCATAGTATCCCAGTCTGTGGCATTATCCATCAGGGCAGAGTCTGAAGGGGAAATTTCCAATGGTGAGGACAGTTCAATATGTCGATCATAGGTGTTAGAAACTGGGCTGCCCCTTTGGCATCTTCAGTAGCTATAAGTGAAAGGCCACATACCTGCAGCTGGTGGGGACTCTGCTGCTTCAGTTGCTGTCAGGTATCACTTTACAGTGGAGGTAAAAATACAGGATCCATTGAATTCATTAAGACTTCATTGGTAGGCTTAATTGTTCAAAAACTAGGAGATGGCTAATAACTAAAATGTTGAGATAGATTTTCTTTTTAGTGCTTCTAATGATCAGGAGAAATGGGAACTGTTGTTTGGTACATAGTCACCTGCCAAACATTCTTTTCAGTTTGGATAGTTTCCATTTCTTATGTTTTCATGAGAGAGGTTCTCTGGGCACTGAACCTCACTTCAACCAAGACTTTAGCAGCAGGCAGGGAAGACAGGAGGTGGATCTGCTGAGATGCTGATGATGCATTGGACTGGAGAAGCAGGGGAAAGCAAAGAGGAAGGCAGGCTGGTTTTGTGAAAATGAGGCTGAAAGATGGTAGGTACTATGGCTTCCATGAGAACATGTGAAACCCTTTGGTAGGAAGATCTAGTTCTTTCACTAAGATTTGAGAGCTTAGGGAAAAAAAAACCACCAAAAAACCCATCCCCCATCCCCCAACACAAACAAGCAACTAAAACCAAACCTAAGTAACCCACACATGTGACTGCAAGGAGCTGCTCAAGATGTGAAGCAGGGAGGGAATTCCAGGCATCTTTATGGCTGGAGAGGGCCTGACGTCCAGGAGCTGCAAGACTTGCCAGTAGGCTCGCTCCTGACCTGCCACAGAGATCATCCTTTGTGCACAACCAGGTTGATACCGTTTTCTCTGTGACAGAGAAAAACTAAAGCTGAACAGCGTTCCTCTGTTCACGTGTGCAGAAGTGAACACCACAGAGAAATGTGAAGCTCTTGGGGGTGTGTGTGGGAGGGAATAGAGTGGATGATCATGCCCTCCTTCCACAGTAGGCCATGGGTTATCTGAAAACTCTTGGGTCTGTGTGACAGAAGATAGTTTAGGTGTGCACTCCTCCGTCCTTAATCTCCTGCGCTGCCTAATGTTTTTATTAACCCAGGATGAGCTCCATTGCAGCTCCTCAAAGAAAGTATGTTGTGTGTCTGGTGCTCTGTCTGGGCTCTTGAGGTGTCTTGGTCTGTCCTTGGTATAAGGTCTCCCTACAGTGGTATTTCTCTGCATCTGTCTGGCTTCTGGGCTGCTACTGCTATAAAGGCCAGCTTCCCAGGCGTATATGGTGAAAACACACTTTAGGTTGAGTTTTTCTCCTAGGTCTGGAGCACAACATCTCTCCCAGTCCTGGGAAGATGGATTTGTGGCTGGCGTGCCAGAGCCGTGTGAATGAAAATGGATCTGCTCACTTCTACCAGAGAGTGTGTGTAGTCATTTTAAAATGCCTAATTTTTCTCCCCAAGCCTGACAGTGCCTATGATGTGATCTCATACAGGTGTGTGATGTCCCCTCCCTGTGTGCTGCTCTATCAGTACCATAGTTTGCAATGGCATTATCTGGCTAGGAGACAGAGGAGGAGACAGCCTTACCTCATTGATTGCAGTTTATTGACATTAGGAAATTCATTGTCTGCAAAAGAAGTTGGTAATAATTAAGTGAGTTAATAAATAAGGAATGTGTGTGTACAGATTAGACAGTAAATAACTTACTGGCTTCTTGATTGCCCCAGCTTTTTGCTTCTCTCTTCAAACAAGGTGTGAAAAGGGCTGATGGGCAGGGCATGGTTGGATATTCTCACCTGGTGAAGAGATGGTCCCATAAACATTGGCTTTCCCTCGGGTGCTGGTGTGTGTGTCTGAGTCTGTACCCGGGGCAGGGAGGTTGTTTAATGTTTTTAGTGCCATTTTCCAACAAATGAGAGACGTGTTTAAAAATAGCAGCAGCCCTTTTTGCTTTGCCTTTTTTTAGGCATTTTAAGAAAGAGCTGCATCCCTTTGACTGGGGGACAGGGAAGGCGATCTGCTCTTCAAGGTCCTCATTAGCTCCTCTGGGACCGTGGAAAGGCTCCTGGTGCCCTCCCCTCCCCGGCTTCATTTGTTAATTGACCCCTCTTCACACACTTGGAGGCAAGAGAGGTCGTTTCAGAGATGTGTTTTGCTTAATGGTAGCAGGGAAAGGTGTGGTGCTTAAAGAAAATACCTCTCTTGGTCAGATAAACCCCGCATTTGTCAGCAAGACAATTCTCTTTTGTCTGGTTGCTATTGATGCCTGGGTTTGAGGCGGGGGGCTCGGGGGTGCGAGTGTGTGTCTGTGTGTACCACTGTGCAAGCTCAGGTTTAGCCATTTGCGTACAGACAATAGCAGCATTATAATTTTTAATTGCAATTTCATTTGATATTCTCTCCCTTTCCCCCACCCCTCTCCCTGTATAATCTGGATCATTGCTCTCTGTAGCTGATTCCGTGGGAGACCAAGCAGAGTGCGTGGGTGCAGAATATAGAAAGCCAGAGCCATAGAATCTGTTATTTGCGTCATTCTAGGAGACGGGGCTGTTTGCCTGACAAATATACAGAATTAATCCTGGTTTTATCAATATCTGTCTTTTGCTACAGTAGCCAAATACAAGTGTAAAGTGGTAGGGGGACTTGCTGCTGCTGTTGTTGTTGGTATGGAGGGGAGGGGGGGCACGCGGGGGGGTGAGAGGGAAAGAGAGAAAGTAAGGATGCTGAAATATATTCAGCAACCCTCATGCTGTTTGCCTTACAAATATTCAGAAAACAGGCTTATGTTTCCAAATTGCTTTTTCTTAAAATTGGCAACCACGAGAAGGGGGCTTGGAGGGGTGGGGGGGGGGGGGGGGTGGCTAGTGTTCTTGCAAGGTCTGGCTATGCAGATTGCTCTCCCTGCCTGTGCTTCTGCATGGGATATGCGTGTGGTTTTTAAGAAATATCTCCCTGTCCCCAGCCCATACCCCCCCCGCCCTCCACCCCAGCCCCCTCAGGATTTTTGTGCAACTGTACAGAGAACCGCACTACACAAAATATGGGGCTTGCTAATTAACTCTTTTCCTCGAATTGAAGTGCCTTACTGCAAGCACAAAGCTCCAAGCACAGACATCTTTTATGATGAACTAGAGCCTCTGAAGAGGAGAATCTGAACGTGACGTCAATAGCTGATAACTGACGCAGCCTTGCAAAGGAGTCTCAGGCTGGCTCCTTGCAGCCTGCAAGCCCTAATGATTCTATTTTTTCCCCCAGTCCCCCCTCGTAGTGAATTACTAGAACGCAAACATACACACCCCCTTTTTTCATATATATATTTATAGATCCTTTATTCTCCAAACAAAGGATTTTTTAAAGGGGGAAAAGGCAGTGGGTGGGGAGGGGAGAATTATTTTAAAAACAATCCTTCTTGGTGCTGGGTGCAGTTCAGTACATGAAACCATCTCTGTCTCTCGGCAAAGCAAGCATCCCTGCCTGAAATCCACATTTGTGCATGATGGCAAACTGGTGCATGGTGGTTGTGTTTTTTCCAAAGCCCACTTTATAAAGACTCCGGAGGAAGACAGACACAATAATGCTTGCAAGGCAACAGGCAGAGAGGCACAGAGACAGACTCAATACAACTGTGGATTAGGGGTTTATGCAATAGGACAGCATGGAAGGCAGTCAGTTTGGGTCGTTTGGTGTGGATTTTGTTTGTTTATTTTTGTTGTGTTTTTTTTTTTTCTCTGCAATGATGCACCTAAAGCAAATGTAGATGGTGTTGCAGAAAGAAGCTGGGGTATGGGGGTGCGTGGTTGGGGGCTGTTGTGTTGTAGGGGGGCAGACTAAATGCACATTTAATGTTTTGGACGTAGCGTTCCAGCAAAATGCCTTTGTGTGTGGATTTTTTTCCCCAGTACCTGCTAAAAATAGCATCAGGGTTTTGATCGCGTTCCAGAAATAGACAGAGGGTTGCACTTGTATAAAAAGCGAGCGCGGGTGGAAGAAAACCTGGACATCACCGCAGTATTTTTTTTCCAACTCCTGTCTGGAAATTAATTGTTGGATTCTCCCCTCCACCTCCCACCCCCCCCCCCCCCCCCCCCCCCCCCCCCCCCCCCCCCCCCCCCCCCCCCCCCCCCCCCC
>JACBWW010000004.1:36267519-36332040 GCA_020086605.1 Lanius collurio | reverse complement strand
CCCCCTCCTCCCCTCCCTCCCCTAACCGAGGAGTTCCCGTTTGGGTAAGTAGTGATCTTTCCTGTGCATGATGCAGAGAGTGGCCGTGAGTCTTGTCTTTATTTTATGCATGCCTGGATTATTTTTTCCTTCCTTTCTACTCTTCCTCTAAAGCGAGAGGGGTATACTCTTCTACATAATGAATTTGGTGCATGCCCGGAGCCCAGACAGAGGGAATTCTTGCAGAAAGGGGAATCACCCTGTCGGTAAATCTCTGAATCAATAGCGAGCTGCAACTCTCTCTCTCTCTCTGTCGGCGCTGTTGAGCCCCTCTCCCTGCCCGCCCCCCTCCCTCTATTTTCGCCTTCCGCGGGGGGAGAGGCAGAGCCGGCGGCGGGGCCGGGGGCGCGGGCCGGGCGCTCCCCGCAGGGCGGCCGCCGGGAGCTGTCCGCGCCCCGGTGCTGAACCCGCCGCTCCTCCGCCGCCGCCACGGGGCGGGGGTCCGTCCCAGCCCCGGTGCCCGCCGGGCGGGGACCGCGCTGCGCCGCCCGCAGCGCCGCTCCCTCGGAGGCTTCCCCGCCGCCGCTCCTCCGCCCGGCGCCGCCTGCCCTTCCCGCCCGTGCGTTTGAAAGAGTCTGTACCTGATGATGGTGCTCCGCAAAATAAGAGGCTATAGGTTGCTTTATTTGGACTCACCCCTTCTCCTCCCACCTCATTTTTCCCCTCTAAGTGCTCACACTTTCTGCAGATCATGTGTGTGCGAGCGTCTGTTTTTATTATTGCCCGTGCTTCGCGTCCTTAGTCATATCCTCACCAGAGGAGTTGGTGGAATGACTGAATTAGAGGCGAAGTAGTGGGGGATTGTTGTGGTGTGTACGGAGTAGCTATGTAGGGTTACCTCGGTGCTGCAACCACCCGTCATCCCCTCACCGCTTCTGAGAGCCGGGGAAGTTCTCGCTAGGCTACGAGCATGCAGGTTCGCAGGCATTCCGGCTAGCAAAGGCACGTCCTCAGATTGCATTAAAAGAGACAAGGAAACACCGTCTGGCACTCACATGCACCACCGCATTCTCCCGGACAATGGTATCCCCTCCGAAAACGGCCGTGGAAGGGGGCTTAGCCGCAGACTCAGACCTGCAAAGGATGGAAAACGCACGAGGCAGACAATAGCCAAGGAAGGAGCTTCCCACGGAGCACGTTTAGCCATAGCCTCGCAGTAAAAGCAAGCTTAGAAAATGGTGCACCTACCACACAAAGCCCAGCAACAATTGCGGATCCTGCAGACAATGGCATGATGCAGCCATGAACATCAGTACAGCACAGCACACTGGGCTGGGGTGAGAGCACCTCCTGGCCAAGACCGCATGCAATGGCTCTAATCTAGGCATACAAAAGACATAATTTCTTGCAATTAATCAAACACCAGCGCCTGAATTCACAGCACGGTACTCCACCCACGGCTCCTCTTAATGTCTAAACCGTCCCTTCCCCGAGCTTGCGTGGTCGTATTTACAAGCGGACCAGACATCTATTTTTTTTTGGTTGGTTTTTTAAAGCAAGAAAAAAAATCCCCTTACAACACGTGTAGCCAATCGTTGCAACTCTTAATATATCTCTACAAAACAGGCATTAAAAACAAGAAATGCCCTCCTTCCTCGCCCCCTCCCTCTCCTTCCCAGCCCTCCCCTCCTAGATCGTTGCCTCACTTGACACAATGCATAAGATTACCCTTAACTGGATCCTATTAAATAATTCAATGGTGGCGGTGTAATTTTGGTTGGAAACTGCACGGATTTCCAAGTCGTGACTGTAAAAGTGAGTAATGTGCTCTGGCTGCGTCATGGCTCCAGTCACAGATGGTTCCAAACTGAGGAGAAATCGTGACTTCGACTTGAGACGTCCCCTCTCCATGAAAAGACCATCCAATCACAACGGCGTCGGGGGGCAGCCGGACTCCGCGGAGCTCGCTTTCTCCTTGCTCTCCCGTCCGTGTGTGTGTGTGTGCCCGCGTGCCCGTGCCTGCGCGCGTGTGTGTATAAAATCCTCAACAAGTTGCAGAAGGGGTAGGGAGAGGAGGGGTTAATCCTGGGGAATCTTCTGCACCTAGTGAGATCGTGACCCTCCCACACAGTACAGTAACTTATATACACACCTGGAGGAAGGGACGCTTTGCTTTTGGGCTTTCCAAAAAAAAAAAAAAAAAAAAAAACAAACCAAAAAAAACCCCAAAAAACAAACCACCAAAAAAACACCAAAACTCTGTTGGTGATGGTTGCACCCCGCGCGGGACTCCCCGGAGCGGCCAGGGACGCGCCCCGCCAGGTAAGTGCTGGAGGTTTTCAAACTTCTGCTGCCTGCGCTGCCCGCGCTCCGCTCCGTCGCACCGCTGCCGCTGGGTTCGCCGGGGGCTCGGGAGGCGCGGGCCGTCGTGCCGCCCGGCGGGCAGGAGCGTCGGGAGGGAGCTGTGGCCGTGCGGGATGGGACGCGCGTGGGGGCGTCACGCGTGCATTTCCCGTGCGGCTCGCGCGGGACCCTTTGCCGCCGCGGGGCAGTGGTGGACCTGCAAGTTCTGGAGTTCGGGCCGGGATGCGAGTACACGCGGTCCCCCGCGGGTCTCTGCCTCAACTCGAGCGGGATGCCGGCGGGCGGGCGGGCCGCGACGCGGACGTGGGTTTGCCTTGCTCGCGTTGCCGCCGGGCGCTGGCGGGGCCTCTGGTTCCCCGCAGGCTTTCAGAAGAAGACCTCTGGAGTTCAGTGACATGTCCTGGAAACTTTTAGCAAGCGGGTGTCCTCGCCGGCGGCGGTGGCAGGTGTCTCAGCGGCCAGGACGGCGCTAAGGAGCGGGGGAGAGGGGACGTCCTGCGTCCCCCGCAGACCCGGAAGGGTCACCCCTCGGGTCTGTCTGGCTCCCCGCGCTGAGACAGGGGAATAGGGGAGAAGGCAGCGGCAGGTCCCCGTGTCCCCGGCTGCCCGCCGCGAGGTGGCGGGCGGCCTGGGGCGCCCCCGTCGGGGGGAGCAGCGGCTCTGCGCCTGGGGTACCCCGCGGCGGGGCTGGTCCTTAGCTTAACGGCGCCCCTTTGGCACAGGATTCCCGGAGAGGGGCTCGGGAAGCGGCAGAAGCGAGAAGGGATCTGGGCTGGCCCAGCGGCACTCTTGGATGTGTTCTTGTCGCGGATTTGGTGACTAATTGAACATGGAGAGGGCCTTTTTTTCCTCTTTTTTTTTTTTCTTCCTCTTTTCTTCCTTTTATCCGTCCATCCTTCCCTCCCGCTCTCCTCTCCTTTCCCCCTTTCGGGAAAAAAAAGGAGGAAAAAAAAAGGAGGAAAAAAAAAAAAAAAAAAGCAAAAAAAAAAAAAAAAAGCAGAGCGAGGCAGTGTGAGGCGCCCGCTGATTGGTGGGTGACGATTTTAGCCCGCACCAATGAGCGGCCCGCCTGCTCTCTATTTATTTAGCGCTCAGGGGGGAGAGTTTTCTCTTTACGCAGCGCCCGTGCTCAGCGTCGGAGCCTCCGTGCGGAGCGGGGCCGCGGACACGCCGCGCTCCGCCACGCTCCCGCGGCCCCGCGCCGCCGGCCCCGCCGCGGGGGAGAGGGGGGGTGGCGGGACACCCCCCCTTCCTCCCAGCGTCGCCTCGCCCCGGCAGGGTCCTGGGTTTCGGAACGGGACTTGGCGGGGAGGGGGGGTGGGGACCCGGCGTGGCGGGGGACGGCGGAGCCGATCGCCCGTGGGTCCTGTGGATGTTATGGTGGCAGCCGGATGGATGGATGTAGGAAGCCGCAGGAGACTTTGTCCTTCGCGAATCTTTTTGCGGTCTGGGCTTGCTGTACATAACTACCTACCCGGGAAGCCCTTACCCCAAAAAGCATTCGCGGAGGGCGCATTCGCCGAAGGAGCAGCAGCTGCGATCGCCGAGCCTTGGACTTATCTAGACTCTGTGGGCTTCTATTATTAATTCCTGGCACCTTTCCCTTTCCCCCGTCCAACCCATCCCCCCCCACCCCCCTCCCGCTGTGAGTGTATATATGTGTCTCTAGATATATATGTAGTGAGAGTAATAAACACCCTTTCCCCCTTTTCCTACTCCGCTTGGTCCCCCAGACGTCCAAATATTCCCCGTCGCCTAGTAGGCTAACTTTTTAATCGACTTTTGCCTAAAGGAGCAAATCACACGTTTATTCGGATAATTGTATGGTGGTTTTTATTTCATAAATGGAAAAATAAAAATAGCATAAAACTTCCTAAAAGTTCTCCTATCCTCACCTTTCCTCCCCCTCGCCCCCCCCTCCCCCTTCCAGGGCATCGCCGTGTTTGAAAAATATGGGTGTCCTAGTTGATCGAGATTAATTCATAAAAAAAAAATTCTTCGGAGCGATTCATTAAATGCTCTGTAATCGTGAAGCTCGGCTTATTTCGAGGTGGGGAGGGTGGGATTTACTGGGATCACCCCATAAATAATAGGGAGGGAGGAGGAGGAGGAGGGGGAGGTGCACGGATCCGCCGCGGTTTGGGGGAGACCCCAGTTAGCAGGAGATGCACCATGGAAGCGCTTGCCAAAGGCGCCTCCCTCCCCCCTGCCCACTTCCAACCTGATTTTAAGCAACTTGCAGTCCGGTGATATCTCCTATCACTCTTTCCGCAAAAACTAGTGCCCCTGAAAAGGGTAAAAAAGGCAGAATCCGAGGGAAAACCCAGCCGAGGCGATGCTTTTTGACGAGGTGATTGCAAGCGAGCAAAGCAGCATCAGCACCAGCTCTGTGGTTCTGAAACTGCCTTGTGCATGCACACAGCACTGAGAGCATCTCAGGCAGGAGTTAGGGAAGCTGCATTTTCCCTCTCTTTCCAGTAATTACCAGCCCGGATTCCGTGGGCAAGAAATACATAGCAAAGAAAAATCCTCCCTGCCTGCCGCCCCCCAAAAGAAGAAGCGATTAAGCGCAGATCTGTCCGTGCAGATCAGCCTCGTGAAAGAGACAAGATCTAAGCAGCAAGTTGGTAGCAGAGTGGCCGCTTGACGCAACACAGGGGCCTATAGTTCGCCCGGCTGTAAAATAAAAAGGAGGTGGGGGTGCGATCTAATGTCTCAGCTGTTAGAAAATACAAGGGCTCTTCCATCTGCCCCCCTCCCCCCCGCCCCCGACAGCGGCACGGAGGGAGATCCGGCTGAGAAAGGGCTGATCTTGCATTTCAGAGAAGCCTGCATTGGAGAGATCGGGTGAGGACCACAGTCTAAGAGTTAATATTTCTCGAGAGATAAAAGATATTTTGAAGACCTGCTCACACTTTAGAAAAGAGTAAAAGGCCGGCTAAGAGACAAGCAAGGAAAGAAGGCAAAGCAAAAGCCCTTCATAGCTACCTTCCCTCCTTTCCTTCTTGCTCAGGACATGTAGTTTGAGCCCTAGCTGGCTTGATGAAAACAAAGGTGGAAGAGTCACAAAATCTTTTAAGTAGACTCGCATTTTCATAATTATTTATCCTCTTCTATTTAGAGAGAGAAAAAAAGAGACATTTGTACTTTCCGGTCGCCAGCAAACGTCTTTACAGGGGTTTTATTCATGCAAGTATATTCTAAAGGGAGAGACAAGGTAGAGGGAACTTGGAGAAAAAAAAGAAGAGAAATGTGATAAGAGGGATCAGCCAAGCTAAGGCAAAAAAAAAAACATCCTCTGTGTTCCCTGCCTACTATCGCCCCTCAAGAGGATGGAAACCAGGAGTGATATTGGGGGGGGCAGCTCCGACGCGAGGGGAAATCCGAGCCACGGTGGTGCAGCTCCCCATCTCTTTACCTTGCCAGCCAACTGTTGCTGCCATGCTCAGGGCTGCGGCTGCTGCGGGCGGAGCGGGAGCCGCTCCCTTCTGCTCGGGGGGTGCTCCTGGCCGGGCTCCGCGGCTGCCGCAGCTCCACAGGGCGCCTCTCGCCAGCCGCCCTGCCCCGCTCCCTGCCCTGCTCCTCTCCCTGCCCTCGCTCCTCGCAGGTTCTTATCCGCTGCAGGACACTTGGACACGTCGGGCCGTCCGGGCCGCTGCCGCGTCTGCCTTATCCCGACCGGGCACCCAGCCCCGGTAGCCCCTCTGGGCTGCCCCGGGGAAGCCCCGGCTCTCTCCTCCTCCCGTCGGGCTCTTGCCCGGCCCTGTCAAGGCGAGCCCCGGGCTCTTCTCGCGTCCCCCGACGTGCTGTGCCGAGTCTGGGCCTGAGGCAGCTGGAGGGGCTCCGCTCTGGTACTCTGTGCGTGTGTGTATCCCCACGGGTGACAGGGACGTCCGGGTGGGGCCGTGAGCCAGTCTGCGCTCCCCTCGATGCTTCAAGGCAAGCCGCAGCCAGTTGAGTCAGGGAGGAGCGGAGACCCCTGCGGGAGCCACTCCGGCTCGATTAACCTTCCTCTCTCTGCCTTTCCCCGCAGGTGCGGCCGCACCGTCGAGGCCAGAGGCGCCACGGGAGCAGCGAGGGCTGCAGGCAGGTGAGAGAAGCGACGGGCTTTCCCCGCACCTCCGGGGTTTCCTCACACGAGGCCCTCCCGAAAGCCAGGGAGCCGTCCAGGTTCTCGGCTGCTGCCATTCCCTCAGACCCCGGTGCTGGTTACAGCCAGGCTTGGCCTAACACAGCACTAGGCCACAGCTACCCCCGGACCCCCAGCACCGACAGGGCGCCAGGCAGCACCTGCTGCCCCCAGGCACAGGCAACAACCTCATCGCACATGGGAGAAAGCCCAGGATGGTGGAAGGGAGGTCAGGGCATTGAACAGGGGAGCAAATCCATGTAAAATTGATACAAATTATATATAAACAGGCTGTCACGTTGATTTCTAGTGAAAACTGTCGTCTTAAGAAGGTGGGGAAGAAAAAAAGTTAGTGAGCATTACCTAAAATCTCCTTGCTTCCTTCATCTTTCCTTCTTCATTCACTAGTTAACACTCTGCCACTTCATGGTTAAATGCATTGTCCGATTGTTGCAGTTCTCGTCGGTTTTGTCAGGTAGATTTCTTTCTTTTTTCTTCTTTTTTTTTTAATCCACCATCCTTGAGACAGCTAGTACAAATTACTGTCTACCACTATAGTCATGAGGTAGAAAATCAAGGGGCAAATTAGTTGATAGCACATGTTTTAAAAGCAAAAGGACCCTCTTACAGTAAAACAACCAAACATATCCTTGTTTCGGTCTTATTTAGCCATTGTCCCCTGCTCTGTTTCCAGATGTGGCAATTTTAGAGAAAGACGAAGTACATTCCAGTTACAAAATGAAAAGTTTATAGATAAGTAACTACAGAAAAGTCTTTTTATATTTTGAATTTTGAATTCTTTTTTCACATTTTGAATTTTGAATTCAATTTATGAGTAAATGAAAAACACAGAGGAAGGCTTTTTGCAAGAAGTCCATTTTCATCTTTTTATTTTGGCATCTAATTTCTTGACGGACGTTATCTGCTCACAAATTGCAGTGGACAATTTGCTGCAGAACAACAAAAGTATCTTCCTTCAGAAAGCTACCATTATGGGCAGGTGTCTTCAGAGGTTAGGAGCTCCTAACCTGCCACCTGACTTATGTCAAACACTCCTTTAGGACCCATAAATCTTAGCAGTGCTTTACTGGTATCAGCTTGTTTGCCACCATAGTAGACAAACTCTGCTTAAAGATATGAAAGAAAAGCAGCCTCTCATAGCCAAAGAGGGGTAAGGCCTACTAGAGCCTCGAGTACTTGTGACTCTTAGTCAGGCATTTAATCTCCCCCAAAAGAGGATGTATCAAATACTAAACTAGTACTACTCTTGAAGTTTCTTAAAAGGTCAAGGCATACATTGCTAGGAGTGGGGGGTCAGTGCATGTTAATTTATGTCTGTTACTGCACTTAATACAATTATATAAAGGCTAAGGCCCATGAATAGAATTGCTGCTTAAGGCCTCTGAGCCTCCTGTATTCCTGTCAGTTAAGGGCTGAGAAATACCTCCAACCATCTGTAAAAAATTGCTTTGTGAATACAGGCCTCATGAAATAATGATTTAACACTCATACCCTACCCTCCTTCTCCCCCAGTTTTTATTAGTATTTGAATCTTTTACAGATCATCTGCACATCAGTTCTCATTCTTTCACTTTTAGATGTGTTACCACAAATATATTTGGCTATAATATTTGCATTAGCTGTAGTATGCTGCCATCTCATTTCTGGATATAGAGATTGCTCTTATAAAGGACTCATGTAAATTACCTTTTATTTGTATTATTATATTTTCAGACAAGTTGTGTAGTGGTCGTTTTCCGTGTAACTTTCAGTAACTATCAAGCCTTGTTGAAACACTAGATGTTTTTAGATATGTGTCTAAAGGGGCTTTTCCTATAAAATAAGTATCTTTCATCTTTTCTGCTACAGGGCAGGTTAATTTGGTTGATGTTATGTTGTTGCCCCTCTCCCCCCACACACCCAAAAGAAGGACAATAAGTTATTCTTTCTCTTTCTTTTTCTGAAATATTTTGTGGGAACTACTTATGGAATACTAAATAGGGTTTTTTGACTCACTGGCAGTGTCTGCAGAAGTGTGTTTTGTCAAAATGTTCCCAGTGTTATCATCACTGGTTTAGCATGACAAGTGGAAGTGCCCTGATAACCAGTTACGCAGTTAGTAGTGCTTGCAGCATGCTTAGCTGACACTGCGTTTATCTAACATAGGGAGTGGGAGAGTGAAACCCCAATGAAGCCTAATTAGCAGTAGAAATGGTAGGAAAGGTTGGCAGATTTATGGTACTGCAGACGTGATATGTAGTCTGGGGGGAAAATACAGGATGTAGACTTACCAAAGTTCAGAGAGGAGCACTGCAGCAGCCAAACTTAGTCTGAAATGACACTATGCTGTTTCTGTTTGTAAATATAATCCATTTCCATTTGTAAATATAACAAAGAAAGAGCAGCATTGTCCATGGACTTTGGGGCAGGGAGAAGCTGCACCTTATTTAAATACATTCAGTTTTCTGTGTAAGTAACCAAGTACTGTTCAGAACAGTATACAGAGGCACGGGGTTGGCTGCATACATGCACAAAAAATACATATGCACGTGAATATAAAATGGAATTTTTTTCTGGCACTTTGTTTTAATTCTGGATAGTCAAACGTATTAATTTGTAGAAGAGAGTTACAAAACTAGTCCCTGTGAAACTCAAAGTTTCCACTTAAATTGAGAAGTGACACCTGTGTTTTATAACATATTTGATGCTGTTGTTCAGATGGGTTTGGAAGGATGATAGAAGATGCTTTATTAATTTTTCTACATGCAGATGGAGAAATGCATGACGGTAGCAGCATGACATGAGTCTCATTTCTAATACAGCTTTACTCTCTGTAGAACCACTCTGGGGTTAGTAGACATCATCTACTCCACGTGGCCACAGTCCAAATTCCAGCATAGCTCAAGTGCTTCCCGTGACCCATGTTCCTGTCTATGTGCAGGTAGTCACAGGCTGAGCTGTAAGTGTGGTGACAAGGACACGTATTCAGGCACGGGTGGTACCCGTGTTGGTCACCAGGATGCAGCATCAACTTCCGCAGGAGAAAAGAGACGATTCCCTCAACTCGAGCCAGAGGAGAAATGTGACCCCTGTGTTTGTCAATGAGTTGTGGTGTCTTTAGTGCTAATGTCTGGGCACCACGTAGTTCTCTTCCAGGCAGGCATAGATGGGAGGCATGTGAGAGGAAAAGGGAAGTGAATTTAATTTTCTCTTTATTTTATTAGAGGATTCCCTCATCTCCAAAGTTCATTCTCTGAATTTGCCAAATACATGCTCTCCCATTGCAGCAGCTGTGTCTCCTGGGAGATGGCCAGGCTGTCTTCTGAAGTTACCCCCTTTGTTCACCAGTGGAGGTACTGAAGAGGTTATTGTCACTTTCTCCCCACAGCTGAAAGTGGGCAAGTGGTTTTTAAAAAGGGCTCAGAGAACTGTGAGTTTCTAGGCCAAGAAGATAGTAAACAACTTACTAAGTATAAATTCAGGGTGTACCTTGGAAAAGGTGTTCCATCATCCCTTATTTTCAGCAAACTATAAGTAAACAGCATGGGATAATGCCAAGCTAAATAACGTGAGCTAACATGGATTTCTGCCCGAGTGGACAAGGTTTATTTGCCTGGGAAATCTGAAAATTCTCAATTTGTGTGCAAACCTCTCTGAAAAGGGGAGTTGCAAAAGAAAATTCTTCTGATAATTTGATTGTTTTAAATGATGCCATTTCAAAATAACTGCAAGATTGAAGGGAAAAAATGGAAAGCAGTGGGACACTGCCATGGATAAATTACATCCTTTTTAAAGGATGTGATTCTTCTGTTTTTGTTCTCTTTGTATTATCTGCCCTCATGTGAATGTTTTTGCTGGAGAGGTGTGGAAAGCAGAAAGCACTGCCGAATCAAGGCCCACCACATCCTTGAGTTTTTAGCTTCACTGAAGAAAATAAGGTTATTTTCCAACAGAGGAATTGGGACAAGCACTGGGAAAACAGGTGCTGTTTTTCAACTCGTTGCAGCGCAGTCCCAGCTGTACAGATCTAAGTCAGCCTGTGCTAGTGTCCACCCTCACTGCAAGCAGGAGGGAAAGGAGGAAGTGGCCTAGAAGAGAGGGCATTTGATCTTGAACTGAGTAGATGGCACAACAGTGTCCACTCCAGAAAAAACAACAGCATTTCCTGGGAGAGGAGTAAAGACAAAAAAGGCAAGTTAATTAGGAGAAGGGCTGGGGAGAAGTGTCCAGCAGCCATGACACTATCAATTATTTAACCTCAATATATAGAATACATAGTCAGCAGTATTAATTTAACAGAAGTACCCTGAGCTGCAAACACCCAAAGAAAAACACAAAAGCCAACACAGAAACATCTCAATGCCTTTGTCTTTCTCTTTCTGGAAAGTCTGGGTGGGTGACTCAATAAAATTCTGCATGTCTGGTGCAGCCGCCTCTGTCCTTAGTGACAAGCTGATGCCAGGTCTCTATTACTTTCTGGTTTCCTTTCTAAAGACCTTTAATTAAATTGTTTTAGTTATTTTTTCAGCATGTGTTAATATGCTTTGTTTTGTCACAATAAAAATGGCCAGTGATTTAAGAGAAGACCTATTTGTCTGTTAAGAAAATACGAAAAATCCTGGTATACCTGTTAGAAGTTCCTGGCTGTGCCAATACCTTTGCCAGTTTTCATGTGAACATATACTCATTGCTAATTTGCTGTTTGTTGGTCCATCTCCAGTGCAAGGATGGTGCAGTGAGGGCTTCCCTGCCTGGTCACAGTTCTCAGACTTTGCCATAGATATGCTCCTGTGGCCTCTTACTCCTCAGAGAGTCTCCAGCCCATATGCCCCAAGAGTAAGGCCAGGCATAATTCATGGTTGGAAAAGAAATTGGATTTCTTCTCAAGGAGGTAGAAAGAGAGGGACAGAGTACACGACATTGGGGGGGGTTGTTTTCTGATAATATATTTGATAACTCTCTTTTCCTTCCAAATCAGGATTTATGAAGCCAAAAAAAGAAACAAATTAGCAGAGTGTCAGGTAGGCTTTTTAAAAAGATCTGTCCACTGTTGGTTCCCAGACTCACCCTCATCAAAGCAACACTTCTCAGTCACTCTCCTTACCCTCACAGGAACATCTGCTAGGGAAGCATGATATGGCACAGGTAGAGAAATGACTAAACTTAGCTCATGGTGGGAACGTGGCAAGACAGTTCTCATTTTTCCTCTTTCAATCCTCCCTCCTTAAAAAAAAAAAAAATCCCTGTCTTCCCTTATAATTATTTCATTGTTCCCTCTTTTTCTTTGTCCTGACTCAGGCACATGCACACTCTCTCTCTATTTTCCTTCCATTGTGTCTCCTAGATTTTCACCCACCTCCATGGCCACCTGTTCCTGGAAAGGGCCCTCAGCTGATTCCCCTGCTACACTGCTCCTCCCACCTTGTTTCCTACAATGCACACAAGATGAGTGCTCCTGGTGAACACAGGAGGTGAAGATTACGAGTCAGGCCAGAAGGCAGAGGAGTGAGCCTGGGCAGCCAGTTCAGCAGACATGATCAGTAGCTGGCTTGGGCCACTGTTTTTGGGCACTTGGCATTTACAATGTTCATCATGGATGCAGAGTGCACAGGCATCAGGGCCTGTCAATGTGTGAGAAACTTTCCCCTCACCTGCTGAGTTTGGTGTTAGGGTTCCTCACCATAATTGCTTTGAAGGTAAATTAGAGTGGTGTGTGCTGCACAGGGCTGATGGGGACTTTACAGGCAGTTTAGAAATGGATCCTCCATCTGCAGTATGTTGCAGATGATGATGGAAGTTACAAGGCATAGAGGGGAGGACATGCTCCCTGCTTTGTGACAAGTTGAGGCAAGAAAGGATGGGAAGGAAGAATCCATTATACAAAAATAGGATTTATTGACATGTATTGCACATTTTTATAGAGAGTTTTGTAGTTACCTGTGTGTGTGTTTATGCACATATCTTTTTATCATGCAGTTGTAGCAAAAGGCCAACATAACTGAACCAAGCTAAGAAAAACAGGAGTAAGAGAAAAACCCCAACTTAACAATACTGATTTCTACACTGAACTGTTCGAGTCCATATACTGTCAGGCCTCCCACACCTTCATCTCTGGGCTTTATTAAGAAGTTGGAGGACTTGTGTAAAGCGTGACTTAAAACCCAAGGTGCCAAGTCACACAGCTGAAACATTTGGGAGTTCTGCTCATCAGGCTTGCAGCATAAGGAATATTATGTTGAAAAGTGACCCTCAAAGTAATCTTGAAGGACCTATGACAATGAATTTTTCAAGTCACATGTTAAAAAAAATTAAAAGTATGTTTGTGAAAAGGAAAAGAAAAAAACCCCTCAACCATCTTTTGGGTTTAAATTAAATTTAAAAACTTTATAGTTAACATCAAAAACCAAAAGCAACTGATTTTTGTTAGTACATGAAAGCAAGGAGGCAATATGGCTAGAACAGGAAGATAAACAATTGATCTTCAAGGTTGTTGATGTTTTTTTTTTAAGCAGCCGAACTGAATGAAATGCAAGAATAAAGAGCCTATAAAATGAGAAATCAGGATTTCCCCTTATTTGTTTGGTTTTTTTTAGTTTCTCCAAGGGCTTTCTGGTTTTGCTCTTAAAAAAAAAATACTAGGAAGCACGACATTTTTACTTAATAATTTTAAATTTATGTAGTAACTTTAACTTATTATAACAATTATACAAGGTTTATTTTTTGCTTCTTCTTTAGTTTTTCTTCCCCAGTACTTGTTAATATATGTCTTTGTATGTGCATGGACAGATGTGTATGTGCACATGTGGACATATCCTCAAATACAGGTGAATGCAAATCCATAGTAGAAGTAATAAAGGCAAAATGTGATCCCTTTCTTAGTAGGTATAAGTTTTGCAAAAAAATGGAGATGGTCTGCTGATCCAGAGGCTTAAATGTACACTAAGAAAATTATAGTTCATTTCATAAATATTTACTAACTTTTTAAAGGCCTATTCAGTATTAATTATGCTGAAGTACAGGGCAGACTATTTTACTATATCACAGTTTATGGAGTAGAGGACATTTTAAAAAATAATGTTTATTGACCAGTGACAGCCTGCATTTCTGCAATTTCCACTTAGGTGTTTTTTTAACACCAATTTTAACTATTTAGTCAAGAAAATATTGTCTGGGTGTTTGCATTCACCAGCAGTCTGTTACAATTCAAAGCTTGATACGTAGATTGCAAACCCAGCAGCTTGAGCAAAGTAACTACATCCTGATCCAGCAAGGGCTTTCCTCTTCCAAGCAGACTTCTAACAGGACTTAGCCTGACCACAATAGGGCTTCTCACAGCAGTAAATGCTGCAAAGAGATATAGATGCTTGCAGGGAAAGGCCTTTTGTTTTGCACTACTGCATCTGAGGGTTTTTTTCTCTTCCTTTTCTCAATGGGTAAAAAAATCCTGCTTGTGTTGAAAATCAAGCTCTTGCTGAATTTTGCTTAACTTTTAATTGTCCAGTTACAGAAGTGGAATAAAGACCTTGCAGCCCCCTGAAGGATTCTGGTCTCTGAATGTCTATTTTTTGTCAGTTTGAACAGTTTCCATAGGTTGTCGTTCCAGCATTGTGTTGTTGGCTATCAGTTCCCATGCTTAGTAAACTTCTTAGCAATAGATATTCTGGCTTTATTAATTCCCTGGCCCATGCTACATCTACTCCAGGGCAGAGGGACTACTGAAAGCATGAGAGGAGTATTTGGGTTTCTAGGTCCTTTCTGATTAGGTTGTCAAAATAAAAGAGTAGGGGTATTTTCTTTTATTCTTTATTTTAAATTTTTTTTTGTAATACTAGCAATTATTGCCTGGCAACTGAACAGAGACCTTCCAAACTTGTATCACACAAGCCATTCCTACCTTGCTTGTTTCCTTCTCTGATTATTCATAGTCATACTAAGCCTTTTTCAATGTATTTGGCTTAAAAAATATATGTATAATGCAGCTCCCAAATTGAGGACGGAGATCCTGCAGTATAGCACTCAGTAAACAAAATGTTACCAAGTATTGTCATGCCAATAGGTTTACAGATTCCCAAATGAACATGACTGCAGAAACTCCTGTAACCTGCTGTACTATATCTTTTTGCATAACACCTTCATTTACTTTCCCATATGGTTCGTGAGCTTATGGAGTCAGTTCTGCTCCTACAGTGAGGCCATTAGTAAAATTCCTTTAGACTCTTATACATAAAATCCTTGTTCAAGAGTGATAATTTCTTATTCTGAAGTTATTTTACCTTTTCTTTTGAGGCATATTCATCTCTTTTGTTTATTTTTTTCAGTTTATATATATTTTTATATAGTAGAATGTAATGGTTTAGGTATTTTAATTGCTGCCCAATTTTAAGCAGATATTACATGCAAGAAAAACAGTCTTAGAAAAACAATCAGAAAAATCTGATGAGGTTGAAATGGAAGAAAACCTTGTGCATAAGTAACATTGCATTTAATCTTTATCTTTTCTTTTCAGATTAATTTGGGTGTTCCAATGTATAAAAGTCCACTGTCTGTCCACTTCCAGCCCCCACATTGTCCAAAACCCATGTAACCCACTGGTGCCACGTATATATGTCCCCCTATACTCCCCATACTCTATAGATGAAATTTTAGCTAACATTGGCTCAATTAAATAATGGTCATTGTGTTTCACTCTTATTAACTAACTGTCTCTTGGCTCATTCCTTTTAGAGGAATTTCTTGTATAGATTTGAACTGGTAGAGTAGAACTCTGTATGTGGAGGACTAGGTATATGTGCATGTATGTGGGCATAAGTGCATTAAAAATACAGGAAAAATATAGCAACTTAAAATAACAAATAGAATCAAATTAATCTGTCCTTAGGTCATTTGTTTTTAAGGTATTTTGTTAGAATCATAGAATTTTAATTTGTTCATGAAACTGCAGTATAGTTCTCCCATACAGTGAAACAGCTATGCTGGAGAGGGATTTCACAAAGAGTTGCTTTGAAAATATGTTTGAATGTACCTGTCTATAAAGTGCATACCTAGTCCTTGCCAAGTTTAACCAAATCTGATCCAAATCCCATTGAAATTAAGGGCTGTTTTTTAACTGAATAGAAATTGTATCAGTCCCTTCAGTAGCCTTGTTTATTTGAGGGTAACAGCTGTCAGGATTTTTCTCTCTCTGTGTGTAGCTGTGTAAATTTTATTCATGTATCATCATATAGAAAAAAACCATATATTTTGTGTAGTTTTACAGTGTCTTTGTGCACGTGTTAGGTAGGCACATGTCCATGAGGTGTCCATCTGAAGAGTTGTGGAGTGGTCTCCTCTTTATGCACAAGTATTTTTTTTTTTTATATCTAGGAGAGAGCCATCATCTAACCTTCAATGGGGAAAATGGCAGATGAATTTTTGCTGTTTTTTTCCATTTTAATCTGTCCTTGAAGGTCAAAATTATTTTGGTGATCACTTCATGTCACGATTTTTATTTGGAAACAGACTGTAATGTCTCTGGCACAAGGACTGAGAAGTTAAGAACACGTATCTGAAGTGTCTAACACATCAGAAAAGATTTCCCCCCCCCCCCCACTCCATAGAGGTAAAGCAAATATGGGCCAATACCTGCTAATTTAATTATCCAGATTCTCTTAACCAAGTCCACTTTCTTAATTATGGAGCTAAAAATAGTGTTTTCTTTCATAGGTGGCTGTAGTATCTGTATGTAACATAGGCATTACATTAAATAATTGTTCTTTGATTTACAATGCTTTTTTGTATTGTCTTACCTTTCCTGCTGCCTCATTTAGGAGCCTAACCTCAGACAAGCAAGTTTAAAATTTCAGGCCATTGTTTTCTAACATTTTAGATGGTCCCCAAACTATACAGCACTTATTTCTTGAACAGTTTTAAGAATAAAGGAGGTACTGCTTTCTGGTATCCAAAAGGTAGCCACAGTTAGGTCGAATGGAGTTTTGGGAAAGGGTGTCAAGAAGGAAACAAACGTACTTGCTTTCTGTTATTTCTAGCAGCCCTGAACAGTATGGAAGTTGAGTAACAGAAATTCAGTGGAGTGAACAGAAAATTTTGGATCTAAGGACATTCTGAGCAATGCAAATTGTGCTAATAGAGCATGATGAAATGTGAATATTTGGCATTTTAAATGAGAATTTCCCCTCTACAACTTTACCTTCATTACCCAAAACACTAAATACTCTATACTGAAATTGTCTTGTTTTGAGCAGTCAGTATTTGGGTTAGTCTTTCTTGCAAGGTTGGGGGTTCAGGTCTGAGGCTATAAGCATCAGCCTAGGGTGAAACCCATATGTGCAGTCAGTCTTCCCCTCTCTTAGTCCAGCAGACATGTGAGGCTGTGGCAGTGTGTTAGACTGGGTGAGTGGGCAGGAGAGGGGACCCGCACCATGCTGGGGCCACCTGCAGCTCTGGCACCAGAAAGTGCTCTGCTGATCTGCCCACTGCCCTGCCACAACAGTAGCTCAGCCTGTTAGAAAATCTGGGTCAAAAGAAAAATGGAATACATTTGGGTCTGATCTTTTCCCCAGATACTTTTTAACTTTAGAGGGTTTTAGTCTTGTAAACAGGCATGTGTGAAGTCCCTTGGAGTTGTGGTGGCCAATACTGGTCAGCTGAGCCAGCAGCTGGCCTCAGTGCCTGCTGTGTCAAGGGCTGAGCTAATTTGGCTAGTGAGGATGAGCAAAAATGAAGCAAACTGTATGCTAAAAAGAAAAGTTAAACATCAAAAAGATATCAAAATTACTAGCGGTCTCTTTTTGAAATTAGAAGTTCTGGCTGCATGATGAATGCAGGCTTGACTTCTTATTTGAAGGAATATTTTAACAGCTTTCTTTTTATTTATTCTAAAGTTAGGTAGTGTTGTAATGGAGACCTTGAAGATGTTTTTAAGTAGTTGCTTTAGAAGCACATTTGCCTAGTATGAGTAAGCTGTAATGAAAGTTTTACTTTGTATTTGCTTATTCAAGGGTCCAACATGGAAGCAAGAGAATGCTTTGTAGGGGAGTGAAAGATAAGTATGTCTGTTAGGCATGATACAGTTCCCAAGCCCATGTGTGTCAAGGCCTAATGAAACTCACTTTTTATACATTTACCACAGTCTTGTTTCCAGTAAATGAAAGGATTTATCTGAGTGGCCAGAGCAGAAACTTGCATTAAAAATTAGCCAGAGTATTATTCCTTTGCATTCTTTGGGGAAAAAAAAAAAAAAAAAAAATTCCAATTTATAATGAAGCTGAGAATAAACAAAAAAAACTTAAACCTCTACTCTGTTGTTCTTGCTACAGCTAATCAGGGGGCTATTGATATATAAAGTGCATAATGACTGCTACAGCTAATAAAACAAAAACTAATTGCATGTTTAGGTAACAGTCAAATCTGTATTGCCCCATGAATTTGCTGCTGTGACATGTAAGCAGGACCTAGCCCATTGGCTTCATATGGTCAATTCAGATACAGAAAGGAAGCAGGTTTTGACTCAGTCATGTGCAAACAAAAGTTCTTCTGCACATTTACAACTAAAAAAAGCAGGTTTAGGATGATTTTTTTTATATTAATGTAATCCCAGATAGGAAGGAAAATAATTCCATTATAGTAGTAGTGGAAACTAAATGTTAAACAAGCTTGGATCAGAAAAAAAACCCTACTGTCAGAGTGGCATACTGCCATTTTACCAGTCTCATCTGTTAATATACATGTTATTAAGTAAATATGACTATTAAAAATAAATGTTAATCCTCTTTCGGTATTTACTCCACGGTGACAGTCATATTTTTCTCTTTAATTTTGAAATTAAAAATATAAAAATGTTTTGCTGTTGAGAACAAAGGCTGGATTTTTATTTTCCCCTCCATTTAAACTACTGATTAACAATTTATTTACTTGTCACTTATTGTTGACCATCCCAATTATTGCTTTTTATTTGATAT
Organism: Lanius collurio; assembly: GCA_020086605.1. Lineage (NCBI taxonomy): Eukaryota > Metazoa > Chordata > Aves > Passeriformes > Laniidae > Lanius > Lanius collurio. Next base: position 36,313,611 of record JACBWW010000004.1, on the reverse strand, counting down.
TTTACTTGCTGTTTTTTCTGGACAGTATTTGAAATAGGTTTTCATTTCTGTAGGATTCTAATCCTCTATTTCTACATATATTACTAGTATTTTCCTGAGAAATATTTTGCCTTTCAAATGAGAATTTCCCCTCTGTAACTTTACCTTCATTACCCAAAACATTAAATACGCTACACTGAAGTTGTCTTGTTTTGAGCAGTCAGTATTTGGGTTAGTCTTTCTTGCAATCTTGGGGGTTCAGGTCTGAGGCTATAAACACTTCTGTATGTATGAGTTAGTCTAATTTTGTGAGTAGTCTAATCCAGCAGAGCTCCTCAAACAAGTATGTGTTTGCAGGCTTGGGACCTGCAGATATTTGGATGGAGGAGATGATAGGGAAGGGTTATAGATACCAAGTTTTATTTTTAATTACACATGCCTGCCAGGATCATCAAGAAATATGACAGTATATTTAGTGAAACGGACTCTTTGGGACAAATGACACAAATGAAGCTGTTTGCCTGATATGGTACCATAAGATAAAATTAACCTAAATACCTGATATCTTAATCAAATCTAATCATTGTGATTGTTGAAACTTTTGGTCCTGATTTAGTTAAATTTTAGGCAACATCCAAACATCTAAAAATCCTCCCATCTGATAATCCCCTGGTTGAAAAATTTGCAAAACCAGGAATCATTTTCTAAAATTTGTGGGGGATCAAAAGGCTTTTTAAAGATTCTATCAGATTAACAGCCTTTTGGGTTTTATATATAAGTTGTTATGATTGCTTTGTTTTTTTCACTAAGAAATTTGTTTTGATTAATTACGCCTTTTTTCCCTTTCACCACACCCCTTCCAAACTGCAGCCACAAATTAAAAACCACCTAACAAAAACTACTTGCCTGGTTCTCTCATAATTAAATGGGATCAGCATCAGTTTTAGAGGTGAGGGGTATGGTGTAAAAGCAGAAGGAGAGAGGTACATAAAAAGAGTATATCACAACTTGTAGAATATTTATAATGTAGTCAGAAGCCTGTGCAATTAGAGAAAAGGGATCTGTGGATATAGTCAATGGTAAATAAGGAAGCAAGACAAATCAATGTTTTAGAAGCCATGTTTACAAATAAGACAAATATATCTACTTGAGAAATGGCAATTAAGTTTTTAAAAAATACTGGTTTTACAGTAGTGAAATTAAGAAAAACTATGAGAGTCAAATTCTGCGCTCAGATATATTCATATATTGCCTGATGGTGTTGAGAGGGAAGATTTTAACATCTTACATCTGACTTGGAACCAAACCAAAAAGACTATTTTCAGATGACTCTGGAGTGACTTCCAGATCAGAGGATCCCAAATTGATCTGCCAATGTATAGAGAGATGATTTCATCAGGCATAGAGAGCAGTCGCTTTGGAGTTAAACACGATAGCTATTGAACTGTACACAGCAATGACAAATGGCAATTTTGGCTTTTACAGGGAAGAAGGAATTTACTCATATGTAGAACTTCATACTACAAAAGACTGTCTGCTAAAATGAGTGACAGAAATACTGGCTATCATTCCCTCTTTAAACTGCTATGTAATGGCTTTGCTCCTCTGTCCTGTAAATATGACTAGCCCAAATGAATTGCTAGGTTCTGTGATTCAAACAGAGCATTAGTAAGCAGGACTTCCATTTCCTCCTCCAGAGTCCCCCAGCTTTCCAGTATAAACCTGGACAGACATCTCTTTTTCAAATGGTATGTAGTATCTACAGTAAACATATTTAAGCAAAATGGAGGCTTCAGCAAGTAGGCACAGTTTTGGGTAGACTGATCCTAGTCAGCTGGTTATTAGTTTGGGGAGATTGGCATACACACATTTATTCTCCTTCACTTCTTTTATGAGTGTAGCTTGGTGATACCATCTGAATATCCTGGTTTCTGATAGTTTCTGAAGGGTCCTGTCTGGAATAGTGATTTGGTCTCTCTCCATTTTTTAAAATTCTTGAGCAGAAGAAACAAGGCAGCCTGTTGTGTCAGAAGGCTGTGTACAAGGATAAGTGAAAAAGGCTCAGGTGTGTCTTCCTGAACCACACTGGCAGACACTTAACAATATCAACAACAGTCAACACTTGGGTTTTTTTTCTCAGATGTCTTTAGAGGACCCAGCTAAGCTGCCTATGATGTTTCTTGGCCCTTCGTTTCAGAAGACATTCATCCAATCTTTGAATCTTACTTGTCCTGCAAGACATTTTATTTATGAGGCTACTGACATTCCACAGTCTTTAAAAAAATTCCGAATTGAAAGTTGTCTTCCTCTTGTTAATCAGGATCAGATTCCTGAAGACCAGCAATGAGGATGTCCCTGTTATCTTTCACTAGGAAAAATAGGAAAAGGAATGTTGCCTGAATGTCTTATGTACAGTAGCACTGGAGTTGACAAAGCTGGTTTTCTGGCATTGTTTCATGCCTTGCTGTAAATTCTGATGGATGCTTTTCCTGCAGTTGGGCCATTCATAGCTGCCCTCTCCTGTGTGGATTCTCTAGTGCCTAATAAGGCACACTGTCACAGTGCAGTCTTTTCATCCAACCTGGAATATTTACATGTCTCTGTAAGTCTTGCTGGCCACTTTTTTCCCCAAAACTTGAAGGAACTCGGTTACAATTGAGATCTGTATTTAAGTACCAGGACTGACTACAAACTACCAGTGCATTCAGGGATTATTGACCACCTTTATGGTCACTTTCTGTGTGTCTTGTCCACGCACACGTACACACACATGCACACACACAGCATGATCACAAGCCTTGTTGCTATAGGAAACCAAGCTAAAAACAAGCAAGGTCAGAAGGCATGAGCTCATTGTTTTTCTTTTCCAGTTCTTTCTTAAAAACTCCTAGCACAGGCTTTTGTTATTCATTAGATTAGACACAGGTTTGGATGCTAGGTAATGAAAATCATACTTGCTGCCTGCTAGTTTTATACTGCATGACATGATGGTGTCCATTATAGAGTTTGCCTGGTTGCCATCTTTGTCAGGCCATAAGAAGTCAAAGTCAGTCTCTACCAGATTTGGTAGTTATACTTGCTGTTTTGGATTACAGTTTCCTTCCTAGTCCCCTGCTTGTTGTTGAGAACATCTCTGAAAATCACTTTGATCTCACTGCAGAATTTTGTCCATCTTGTAAAAAGTAGCAGCATCACAGGAACAAAAGATATTCTAAAAACCCAAAACAGGGTCATCAGCGGTTAAATATTACAGAAATTGCTAGTCTGGTTACAACAAACTCAACTGGCATCTTTGCTTTGGAGTAAATTTTTGTAGTACATTATGACTAAACTTTTATGATACAGAGGTACTTCTCTAGGCAGGAGATCTGATGTATACCATAACTCTCCATAAGGGGACATGAAAGCCATACATTTGGTAACTGTTCATGGGTACCACTTCTTTCTTTGTCCCCCCTAATAGAGCAGCAAAGTGTCACTTTTTGGACCAACATGATTACTTGAAAAGACTTATTTGTCTTTTCAACATGAATTGTTGCCTTCTCTTCCATCTTCTTCTATCAAATACACTTGCAAAGTATAAGCCACAAGGAACAGGAACCCATCTGGATATATATGTGTAAAACAGCTTAGTAATAAAACATAGTATGTATTTCTTTATCTCATGTTAACATTCAAATAAGGTGCCTACAAATGGGCACTGTTATTTGTATTAATGTTTTATCATGAATGAATCAAAATAAATCAAACTTCATATTTTCCATATACTGTTTTAGAAATTCAGAAACTGGACACTTATGTGGTTATGGTGGCCTGTCTCCATGGCAAGGGAAGGCTTGTGCCTTGCTTCTGATTTTCTATGCTTTCACATGTACTTGCTCTTACAGAGGTTCTCTTCTTGGGTAAAATCAGAGAAATGTCAGCCTTGAAAAATATTTCCTCTTGTCCTGTCTGGATGCTTTTTTGCTCCAGTGGACAGAAATTATATCTTAAATGTATATATTGTTTATTAAGGATTCCTTTGCAGTGATGATTAGGAAATCCCAGTGGTTAAAATAGCTCACCCCAATCCTATCTGTATTTCTACATCTTCTTTTCCCTGGCTTTGTCAGTGTTGCAGAAACAGAGCACCCAAAGTCACTCAGAAATGGCCTCCAGCCATCTCAGTTTTGTTAGGCCTTCTAGGGACAAAAGCTCTTCTCAACATCAAGGGTTTACTGAGGAGGAAGAAGCCTGCTAGGGTAATGGTGGGAAATTGCAAAACTTGGAGCACTTCTGGCTACCAACAAGGGCACGGAAAACACATTTTCTGAAACTCTCTTTCACAACCCCATCCCCAGCTTCCCTAGAACTGTATCCCTGTCTTTATTAGTTGTATACACAGGGTTTGGGCTGCTCATGGGGCCAAGCCATGAAACATTTGCAGTCTGGGAGCTGTGCTGATGTTATCAGATTGTCAGAGAAAGGAACTCCTAGAATACAGTTATTTTCAAAAGCCATCTAGGAGATTAAAGTTGCCATAGATGTGCACCTATCTTCCTGCATTCTTGCAAACCCTAGGGATATAGCTTTAAAATCCTTAAAGAAAAGGAAACTGGCAGCTCACTGAGAGACACACTAGACCTGGCACCATGTATCTTGAAGACTCACATCACTGGCTGTGTCCATGCTAGTGAATTACATGCATCCTGGACCATTCTCTGGCACTGAGGTCAACTGGCACAATACATCCAGTATCCGTACTACTAAGCTGTCTTGATCTTCCAAGACATGACAGCCATATGTAAAATGTTTCTTGAGAATAGTCCCTGGCTCGTGGTAGCTTTCAGCCCTCACCCAGGGGCTGTTTGAGAGAGTGCTAGTTGGTCCTGGCCTCAGCTGTGCCAGGGATCTTCGAGAAACTGGAGAAGAGATGCCAACAGTAGTGTCCCTGGCACCATTTAATGTTTCAGAGAAGATGTAGCCAGCAGTCTTGCAGGTGAATTGTGGGTCCCTTTGCCAAGGTAAGAAGATGGAAGGGTTGATCCTTTTTACAAGGGCTGCAGTTCCTTCTCTTTGTCAATCCCTTTGTCTTTTCACTCAAACCTGAGATTTTATTCTGATGAATGCTGGAATGGCTTACTATTTTCATCTGTTTAATAGTTTGCTGTTGTGATTGTATTTGGTTGTGTTTGAACTTGTATTTCCCCAAGGGTGGGGAAAGGGATTCTGTAAATATTATTTGATTTAATTAATAAATGTCAGCTTCTTTTGTAATGTAGTAGGGCAGCAAGGATGTGCACTGGGAGAGTGACCAGTAAGGCCAGAAAGGCATTTCTGTTTTTATTCCTGTGCCACATTCACCAAAGTCCCTGTGCCACTGTTGCCAGAAACTAATGCCACCCCAAAGGACATTATCTATTATAAAACCCTTGATAAAGTCCCAAGTTATTGAAGGCAGATAATAAATCACTTAATACCTTCACAGGTTTTTTTTTATAACTTATAGTTTACTGCCACGATCCACAGAGACCCTCTAATGGAGGTCCTACTGAAAGGATGTACAAGACCAAAAGTTTTTGATTTGAGCATTCAGATTATTTTGATCCCTTGTAGGCTCTTCAGATCACCAGAATTATTTTGTTCCAGTATAATCTTTCAAGGTACATCTTCATTCTGAAACATCCTCTGGAGCCTGATGCAAGCTCTGGTTGAATTTGGCCAGGCATGTTAACTGGGCTTCTGCTCACTGAGTCAGACCATTTGTCAGCTGTGGTCTAGGAGGCACACTGTTAGCCAAGGGGAAGAGGTTTCCTTCTGGTGATTATTTTGTTAACTGAGAAGACTTTAAATTTCTTGTTAATAATATTTTACAAATCTACAGGTCAAAATATGAAATAAAAGACAATATTTTAATTAAAAGCTTATACGTCCTGGGCAAATCAGTGATGATACAGGACCATGGCGATTCATTGTAGTCTGTTAAGATTGTGTGTACATTCTCAAATGAGTGTATCTCTTCCTCGAGCTATCTTGGATAAGTAAACAAAATATATTAGGTATTTTTGCTATTCTGAGGCTTTCTATTAGACTGATAGTTGAGTGAAATATTCTGTGGGACAAATACTGTTTGCTTAACTCATGGGAGCTAGTCATCTTATTTCAATGAGTTAGCAAAGTGAGCTGGATTTAGTTGTTTGGGAACTATTCAGAAAGCTGTGGTATATTTTTATGGAGGATCCTCCAGTAGTGTGGATGTCACTATATAATTAAATCAATGGGAAACCTGTGCAAAAGTTAGAAGGTATGGCATTGAGTTCACAATGTTCTGAGATTAACAAACACATCCTTGAAGGGGGGCAGGCACGAGGCAGATGGAACCAAATTCTGTTACATTTCAAATGGTATTAAGTAATATTCATTCTTATTTCTTATGCTGTACATACAGGGCTTCTGTGGATAGAAGGAGTCCTGCATATACAGCACTGGGATTATTATGTTCTAAACTAGGAATTTTAGAGTAGTTTTAACAAATGTTCTATTCATCTGTAAAATCTGGAAATGTATTCTGTCAATGGAGGTTAGTACATAAAGACTGATGACTGTTGAAAAAAAATGTGAACTTTTGTTTGAATATAACTATTTGTTTTGATGGTAATTGAGGCAATTCCTTCACTTTCCACAAACATTCATTAGATGATATTCTGAGGAAAAACTGTCACATGCAATGATGCATTTCTGTATCCATATGAATGCCTGAACTGGAAGTCTGTGTGCTCTTAGGGAAGTCTTTGATAGGTTGTAAGTTTACCAACCAAGGGTAAAAACCAGATGTCAGGAGATTTGGGTGACCAACAACCCCCGATAAATACTAATCTATGAGTGGTGAATTCCTAAAATATATTAAACAGTCATTTTAGTGAGTAGCTTGTGAGCAATCTCATGGGCAGAAGTATGTTGGCAATTACTCATTCAATAATTTGTGAAAAATATATCTGCTCATTGACATTTTGAAAAAAAAAAACCAAGACAAATCACTTAAATGCATTGCAGGAAATATCTTGCCAGCTAACAACCCAAAACACATGACTCTACTTACAAATATTTAGACGCCTTCTGATATTTCTGAACTTCTGATATTTCTTATTGGAAGAGGTCTGTCTAGATGTGCAGACCCCTCAGTTCCCCAAACAGGAGAAATGTAACCCTAGAGTTGTGACACAATTTGAGTAAAACCACAAATCCATATGAGTGGCTTGATCCCAATCTGAAATTTGCAGCTAGACGGCTTTTTAAAATAAAATTTCAAATTTTTATGCTTGGATATGTTAAAAAAATGGATTGCAATTTGAACTTTGAACCAAAATTCACTTCTGAAGGCTGTAACGCATGAGCATTAGGGATCCTAGTACACATTTGAAAATGCAGTTATTGGCAGTCATTAGTTTAAACTCCTCTGCAGACCACAGGTAGATCCAGAACAGTTTCTAGTTTGTGATTTATGATCTGCTGCAGTTACAAGATTTACGAGGGCCCATTCCATCAACATTCCCTTCTCATGGGCCCTGAGAATCAGTTCTCCCATGCTGCTCATCTGTGACATGCTTTAAAGGTTCAAAGGAGGTTTGCTTCCTGTGTCTTCTTCCTTTTATGTCTTTGCTGAAACTCCCAACAAGAAAGGTCATTTTTAAGGGTATATTTTTGTGATGTAGACATGGGACATGAATTGAGACTGACAGATTAATTTCATGCAGGATACATGAATAGTGCTTGCAACTTGTGGTCCATATGTGCATGTACTGGTTTCAGATTGGCATAGCTACTTCCAATGTCTTACTTACAAGGTTATTTGTGCAATTTCAGTCTCATTTCAGTAGTGACTGGACAACAGATTCCATCATGTACAGACATAGAGCTCTTCATGTGTTCCTTTTCTGGGTTGTGGGGGTAATATAATTTCTTGACACAGTTGTTTATTTTTTACAATTGTCTAATTAAGACTGAGTTTCTAAAGCACTGTATTACTAAAATGGTTTCATATTTCACTAAAATTTCTTCTGGTTCTCAAGTATACAATGACTACCTTAGCACAGGCAAAACAGTATCCCTCCATTATAATTTGGTGGTACAACAACATTAAAATTACTTTATGTTGTCTACCCATCTATCACAGTATTCCAAAAGCAATTTGTGATACGACAGTTTTTGGGTTTATATTTTATACAGTTAAAAATATGAAGAATTGTGAAAATCTCCACATTCAAGACCAGTGAAATGGAAGTATGGCAAAAACCACATACTGCAATAGGTTCTTCACAAATAATTTCTCAGCTGCATGTCAGGCTATAGAAATAATAGCTAAAAGGGCAAATTTATTGTTTCTAGCTTAAGATTTTTCTTTAGAAATAAGCTAACTGAAGTAGAGATATTTCATTGCACTTCTTCCTGAAATATACAATGTTTTTGTTTATATTTTTGAATTTCAGCTTTCCTCTGAATGATTTGCTATCCAAAACAAAATCAAGGCTTTTCTAGTACACAGTAATTAAAAAAATGAAAACTAACAAGTACTAGAAAATGAGTTTTGTTTGTTGTAGATTGGTGACCTGTAGTGCAATGCAGAAGGCAGATGATGACCTGAAAGTCAGAGAGACTGAAAAGAGTGACAAAACTTATTACAAAATGATTACTGAAATTGGTAAGAAGTTTGTGCTTGGAGGCAGTCACGTGTCTTTAAGCCTGTCACGACTCAATTCAGCTTCTTCTTTTTTAAAGTGTTCAGTGATGAGACTGAATAAAGCATTCCCAGCAGCTCGGGTAACGTCAGTGCTGCTGGCCTGAAATGTTCCACGTTTTGCCATAGCCCTCCTCCCCACATGGCATGTGTTAGTACACCTTGTCCTGTTATCAATTGCCCCCTTCTTCTGCCCCCTTTCTCCTTTCTGCCAATGGGAATCACAGTATAGGTTTTTGTGAGAACAGGGGCTGGTCCCCTTTCTCAGGATTTCTTTCCTCAACAAACAATGACTTTGCACAGTGTCTGATTGGTTTGGGGGAGTTGTTTATGGTAAACACTTGAGTTCAATGGAGTTTTTGTGTTTTCTTTTATTGTTGCTAATTTGAATTTATTTTTAAAAGGGGAATTAAATTACCTAGACAGGAAGATATTGATGCAAATTTCCTTACTGCTAAATTAGTAGGATTGAAATTAGGAGCATGTACATATCTTCAAGAAGCATCAAAAATATATAACTACAATTTAGGGACCTTAGAAAGATTTCAGTTTTAGCAGAAATGTAATTCCTTGACTTGCTTAGCTCATCTGTTTTTTAAATGCAATGACCAAGACTAAGAAACTCTTTGCATCTTCAGCTATTCCCTAGGATTGTGTTGAACCCTTCCCGAGAACAAGATCCTACACAGATTTCTCCCTGTTTTCTCCAGGGTATTTCAAAGACTCCCCAAACCAAGCAGTAGGAGAATTATGTTTTACAATCCGTTCCACCATATATCTTCTTTGTAATTTTACCTAGAAGTTTTGTGAGGGAGTTCCAACAGCAAAACTTACACTATGGAAGTGTTGTAACATGTACTACCACACATACATACACCCAATTTTACAGCTCAAGAAGACGAAATTCTCTGAGATTAGCACTTTTTAGTGCTAATCAAATGCTACAGAAATAAAACACCTCGATTATTTATGTCTCCTTTTGTGTACAGCTATCAGTGTGCATCCAACCCAAAGGATCTCACGGTGCTTTGCAAATGACATATGTACAGGAATTCCTTCTACACTGAAATGCCCAGGCTTAGAGGGTGGGTTGCAGCCAAGAAAATAATCAGCTTATAGCACACTGCATAATGTATGTGAATTGCACAATGTGTGTAAGGATAATTCTGGCCAAGGGCATATCAGACGGTACATCTCACAAGTGCATCCTGCTGGAAAAGGCTAATATTTAAAAGCTCTATTAAAAATTTTAAAAGAAACAACAACCTTCTTCATTGACAGTCAGTATGATCCACTAAGTTTTTCCTTTTCTTTACACGTGTATATGTATTTTAATATCCATACATACAATTAAAATGTTGATTTATCATTGACATCCCTAAAACTTGTCTGCTTTCGTGAGTCATTTCCTTTAAGCACCAGGTTTTAATAACCAACGATAAAGGGAGTTAGAATAAACTTGTCTTATACATCTGAGAGGACAATATACATCTATATTGACTAAGCTAGGACAGTGTGCATCTATATTGCCTAGTGATACCTACTGACAGCTCTGAGTACCAGCCCATACACAGACTTACTAGTAGAAACTGTGAGCTGGACAGTGAAATGTGTGTGAGCATTTATCTTTTTAAATTCTATAGCACCTGCTGGCTGTTTCTTGTTACTTATGTAGTGCTGCTAGCTTGGAGAACCCCAAACATTTTACCAAGGTAAATTGAGGAATAATCCCATTTAAATGGAGGGGAAAAAAGTAAGAAAAAGGCTCCAACAAAAACCTAACACTTTTTTCCCTGTTTAATAAATGAGAAACTTTCAAAGAGTTCTATGATGTGGTTTTGTCAATAACACGTGGTGAGCCCTGAGTTAATACCTATTGTCAAAACTGAGTGCCATAACTACACCTGTCAAGCTCTTCCTCTGTCTGGACTTATTCTTCAGTTTGCCTTTGGAGCAGAGGCAGCCAGTTGTTGTGGGACTGAACAGTCCTACTACAGTGAGACTAACTGTGGTTGTCCAATAGTATCCACAACAGTTGTAGTGTTGAGTAGTAATTATAAGAAGGTCAGTAATGCTTATAATATCCCCAGCATTACCAGTCTTCTATTATGAAGACTTTTCATAGGAGACTTTCAATAAGTGCTCCAGTGTCTTGCGGAGAAAAGCACGTTGGTGTGACCTCTATACCATCGTGAGGAAAAAGGGCACTGATAACCCCAATCTTCACCATAAGTCTTGCTTTCTGATGAATTTAACTTAGCTCCTCTAACTTGTTTTCCTTTCTTTGTCCTCTCCTTTCATTCTCCTCGTATCTGCACTGACTCCCGGATTCCTCTATTCTCAAAATTATTACACCAACTCTCAGTTAATGTTGCTATTCAGGTACTGTCTTTTTCTGCAGATTCTTCAGAACAGATTTCTTCTGCAAGTCCTTTCAGAAGGAGATCTACCAGTGAAATGTCCATGATAACAGATTGAAAAGGATGATTAAATAAAATGGCAAGGACTGTGTGGAACCAAACAGCAAACACTGGCTGTCTTCTGTGGAAAACCCTTACACTGCTCAAGCATCCCTACTTTATTCCTTCCTTTTCTTCATGCTCCCTAAGGTATGTTTGGGATTAGTTTAATTTAGAATACTAGCTTCTCAGGAACCAATCTTTTTTAATATTTTTACCCATATTGGGATATATGCATGTATGGCACTGAATCAGTAACAAGAGGAAAGGCATCAGCACAGTTCCTTTAGCTCAAATTTATGTGTACTAACCAAAGGATTCATTATTTCTGCTCTTCCATGCTTAGATTTCCAAGTCAGATCTTTCATGACAAGGCTGTAGATGGAAAGCCATACTTTGAAATAAAACTTTAGGAAGTAAAGTGGGGATAAATGATCTTTATAAATGTAATCCAAGTAGTTATTATTTAATAGCTAATATTTTTGCTTCTTCCTTCCCACTTACTGCTGTAAGACATCAGCAGCTTATAAAGAGAAAGAGCCTGACAGGGGAAAATAGCTGATTTTTTCTCTGGAATATGTGTGAGTGCTGGTATGTACACACTAAAGTGTGCATGCATTTATTGTAGTCAGTAGCTTTGAAACATGTGTACGTGGTCTCTCTATGAAAAAAAAGAAAATATATTCAAGCTCAAATAAATTTCCAGGCTGATTTGGGCAGAGAGACAGTAATGGGGAGTTATGTAGTGAGGATGCAAATACCTTCATAATGTTTATGCTGTCTGAGGGTAACTGTGTGTTCTCTCCATATGCATCTGCGTGTCAGTGAAGTGTTCTGCATTTATTGTTTCTGTCTGTCTGGACATACATACAATTCATTTTACCAGTTCTTCCAAGGCAGTGTAAGTCATAACCACATCCATTTAGCTGTGTTTGTCAGGGCACATATTTGAGTTCATTTGAGTTCTACCTGTACTAGTCAGGACCTGTGCTTGTCCATAATATGTGTATGCATGCATTCATGAAAACTAGTGAACCTGCTTTGGTCTGATCTGGAGAGGTGAATAACTCTGTGCAGAAGAGTGTATACAAGGGAACTTTTACTAATTTGCAGATATTTAACATATTCTTAGTGTACAGAATGCTGAGAACTGAGTGCTTATGACAACATCAGAGTTAGTAATGATTGCCAATATGAGAGATATTTTAATTTATCAAGATAATAATCTCCATATTCTTGCACAAAATTGATTCTATTTTCTCTCATTCACAAAAAAAAACCCCAAACCCAAACCAAAAACCCAAAATGAACCAATCAAACAAAAACAACAAAATCCCCCCCAAAACCTAAACAGAGTTACAACACTGTGAGAAACCTAACCCTTTTCCTTAGGGGAGTGCAGAATATGACCAAGACTGATTTTGAGAGGTTTTTCTTGTTTGCTTTTGCCTTATGCTTAGAAATACAGACCTTTAGATTTCTGATCCAAGTTTGGAAATTGCATCCCTAGCAAGCACTTTGAGCTGTCTGGTGAGCCAAAGTGAGAGATTATATTCATCAGTTTTTCTGTCTACTTAAATTAAGTGAAGTAACCGTCCTGATGTGGGAGCATTTCACATAGTTTTCCAAAGAACCAGGAATTTTTTTTTAATGGTAACAGAAATAAAAGTATTTCAGTCCCCAGCACCTTGGATAAAAATAAGGACTTGATTTTTTTATTGCTTCATTAGTAATTTAGGCCCATGCAAAATGAGTGAAAAACAGGTATTGGTACTCTGTTTTGCACTATTTTCTTACCTGAGTCTTGAAACATACTTCCCTAATATGATACAGAGTACCAGGATGGTGAAACAGGTGCTTATATACATGAGCTTAGTATACAAGGGCCAAGACAGCAGAAAATTAGGGCATAGGGGCCTATCCCAATTCCCACAAAGGAAATGGGAACTGGATTAAGCCTAAACCTCTAATTACATGGGGGTAATAGTCTATCAGAACTCCCACAGCAAAAGGGAGTTGGATCGAGCCCAAGACTCTAATTGCATTTTTTCCTTGCCATTTTTGTTCATATATTTTGTTTATTCTGGCTCATCATTACATTATTTTGTAACTATTATGATAGGATTAGTGGCCATTAAATATCTGATTTCTGAATGGTATGTCTTGTTCCTTGTCACTGATGCCCCTGATCTATGTCAGAAAGGTTTGTATATTCTGGTTGGTATAGCAAGAGATAGATACATTTATCTAATTGATTGAAATGGATCAAGACTTATACATTTCCTACCAGCACCTCAAATAGCCATACTACTTTTCGGTGTGTAGAAAACAATAGAGTGCAAGGCCACACCAGCGCTTTTTTCTTCCCATTTTTTTTATCCTGATGTTCATACCAATGCCTTTGAATTTCTGCAGCGAGGCCTAGATACATCTAAGGAACTTTATAAGAAAAGAGTATTACTGGCTATGTGACAGATAGCTATTACTTGGAGAAAGTTCCAATGCTATCTGTTGTTTTGGAGCACCCCAATACATTTGTTAATTTTGTTCAATACCAGATTTCCTCCTGCCCATCAAAGATTAACTCTGCAGTGGTATCAATATGTCAGCTACAGTGCAGATGTTTGGAGATCTGTCCCCTCTTTGAGTCCCATCCCCAAACATCTCAGCTCTAGAGTCAGAAGAGTGTTCTGGCAAGTACCAGGCAATGAGAAGTATGCCCATACTTCCAGTGGTACCCTGACTGTGCCATACTGGCAGAATCAGAACTACAAGGCTGTACAGAGAACCTGATACACGATGGGAATTCTCAGTGACGACAGTAGAAACTGCATGCGTCAGTCTAGGCAGGACTCCAGGTAGATGACATCAGTGTGGCTTGGAAAACATTAAAGTAGGAAATATCTGCTGGAGCAAGGGGCATTTCTGCAGTCATTCCTCACAACATAATTTTACTTAGTTGCCCATTAATAATGTCCTGAGACAAAAGGCTACAGCTTTATTTTGGAGATTTTACTGTTTTTTTCCTAATTTTGTACTTTCAATTTATGACCCTAATATATAAGCTCAAAATTAGGGGAGGTCTTTAGCCAATACAGGTGTAGACTTCTGAAAAAGTTTTCTCATGGGAGTAGTGGAAATAGGCAAGCAAATTAGCTGTGGATTTTGATTATTTAATGAAAGGGTTTATATAGCAAGGTTGTCTAAAATAGGGAGGCTTTACTCGTCAACACAGAAGATCCCATCCACTGTATCTATCTGGGGAGCTGGGAAGGAGATAATTATCAATACTTGTTGGAAGGACAGGATGAATCGTTGATATAGCTATTCGTTGCTTTCTGGGACAGAAGGACTTTGACCAATTTGGAGGTGTTTTGTTCCCAATTAATATATTTTTGGCTACAGCAGAGGTACAGAAACTTTGAACCAAATAGTAGTAGATGTGTCTGTCAATTAAGCTATCCAGGAGATGTATTGGTAAGCGACCTTCGGTTACAGAGATATAAAGACTAAGTAACCTCAGTCACTTCACTGGAACCATTCAGGACTAAAACTGACAGAAAAGAGGAAGGAACGTCTGTCTCTTTGAAACCCTTTTATCCCATTTAGAATAACGCAGCCTTAATGCGTATCTCCTAAATGCAGTAGGAAATATGCTTTTCTTTCAGACTGAACAGTATTTTGGTGTTTAGCTCACTTGACATAGTCTCTGCCGAAGAAAGCCATTTTTTCTTTTTGAACTTACAAACCTGGTTTGCAGTGTTTCCAACGTGTGCATTAAAGTCCATAGGGCCACATCTCACTGTAGCCTTAGCATTTGTTAATATTTGGAAGGGACATTTGATAAGGGTGAAATAGATCATGATAAACCACAACAAAATGTTTAAAAATAGATCCAACTGTCTTGATTAAAATAGATTATTTTTTACATTTGCAATGAAGATTAGTTAGAACTGTTTCAATAATTTGTAAGAAGTAGTATCAGAAGGCCATTTTTGTGACTTGGAGTTTGCTGCCCTGGGCTGTGTGGAGCCTGGGAACTCAAGAAGGCAGAGGAGTAAGCTGGCCAGTCCAGCTTCACTAATCAACATGACCAAAGTACACCAACACATAGATACACAGGCTGTGATGTGCAAGTGAACTTGTAAAAACTGCTCTCTTCAGCAGTTCCATGTACTAGTGTTAACAAAGGTAAGGAACCTCTTTAAAACATATACCTTAATCAAAACATTTACCTTAACATTGCTTTTGAAAAAAGCAATGTAAGAGTACCTGTCAGATCCATTTTAAAAGATAGCTTCTGTTTTACCATGAGAGAGAAAACCACATGCTGGCTGGGGAGACGGTTTCTTCAGTGGGGACTGACACTGAGGTAAGCAGGTCTTCTCCATATAACTTCAATGACAAGAACATTGTCATACTTTCTCCCCACCTCCTTAACAACAGATGCCAAGTGTGGTACACCTGCCACCAGTGAAGTTGTTAGGGTTTTGGGGGGATTCAGAGGGGCTGGCTCTGGCAAAATTCTGCTAGAAAGGGGGAAAGTGCAGGTTTTGTGATACAGCTTTTATAAATAAATACCTAAATTGCATGTAATTTGACAGCTAAGCATTTCCTCAAATGCTAGTATCAAGATGCTGACTGAAAAGTAAATAATATGAAAAATTTCTGCTAGTAAAATCTCTTTCCTAATATTAAAAAAAAGTGGAGAAAATATACTGTACTGCAAAATGTTTTTTGCTTTTTTTGAAGGAGGGAGTGTGTATGAATAAAACTATTTGAGCAAAGTTTAAGATGTCTGAATGCAGAAATGTAAAAAAAAAAAATACTTTACAAGATTTTGCATACATCTGATTCTTCTGCAAAGTGCAGACAGACAGCATTCCTCTGGCTTGGACTGGGACTCTGTGTAGGTGGCGTGTTGGCCCTTGGCAAAGAGTGACTTCACAGTGTTAGGTGATAATGTTTTAAACAGTTATTTAAACTAAAGTTTAAATGTTTTAAAGCCACATATCAGCCCCCAAAATCTGAAAATCGAGGTACATCTTACTGCCTCTCATAGTGCTTATTGCAGATCTCTGCGCTCCAGTCCTGAGGGGTCATGATGCTTTCCCAGGCAGACTGAGGTCCCACTGTCTGTAACTCATACAGGTAGTTTGTCAACATTTCACTAATAAAAGTACATGCAGTGGATCTGAATTCTTACTGGCATATATGAAAGAAATTGCTAAAATCATTGCAGCTGCAGATGTTTGCATCAGTAGGTTTGGCTTTAGTTTGTCAGTAAAATGTGAAGATTTTTCCCCTCAAAATGTTTGGAAGTTTTCTGCCACGGGTCAGTGCTGTGTACCACCTAACTCCGGTTTCACAGAGTACATTTATATGTAGGGAACTGAATGTATGTGCTAGGAGTGGGAAGTGTCTTGCAGTCACTTCTTTGGAAGATGTGTGCCATAAACCTGCTGTAAAGAGTTAACACCACTGGGGGCTAATCACTGAACACTTGCTGACCTCGGGGGATTCCATCAGACCATACCCCAAGCGGCTTTAGTGATCAGACCCCATGAAGACATTTCACAAGTCACACATTCATTAAGAGTTCAGTTGTAGTTTTTGAAAACTGGTTAATGGCTGTTGTCTTAAGTGAAAAAAGTGTAATAAAAATGTTATTTTCTGCTTAATGCAGAATATTTTAACTTCTCAGAAGATAGCTCCTAGTCCCTGCTTACCCAGCTGGTGCCTCGGGTTGGTCACTTTGATAGTGGGGCTGTGCAGCTGAGGGTGAAAGAGCACAGCAAAGACAAGATACCTGAAACTGTGCAGTCTGTGGGAAAGCTACACGAAAGAGCCCTGCCACTGGCAGCCAAACTGTGACCATTAGATTCCAGTTCAGTTATAGACCTTTTTCTTTAAAAAAAAAAAATCTGGGATTAAAACCTGGTTAACCCTTTGGAAGTGAGGACTTGTAAAAGGAGGGGTGTGGTGGGATGTGCTGGGTAGTTTTTCTAGAAAAACACTAAAGAATCATGATCTGCTGTGAAAGGGCTAATAAAGGATAAAATCAGCAACTCCATGGCTCATAATACTTGTGGAGCAGGTACTTTTTTAAAATGGACTAACTCTTTTCATACCCTGTAATAGTTACCTTACCTATATAAAAGCACTTTTTCTAGTTTAAATATTTGTCTTTATCAATGATTAATGGGTTCTGAACCGGAACTTGCATTTTTTACAATTAAGGAATTATTCAAAATCGCCTCAATAGCCCTAATTTGTATTTGTCAGTAACGCATTTTAAAATTCTTTTTTAAAATTTAAGATAGGACAGCTTACAAATTACATTTTAAATAGTTTCACATCTTCTTTAAATAAAACTTTGTTACACATCTAGACTGAAATTTTAGATGTTCTGTTTTAATTTAGTGAGACAGTTTTTGGCTCAAAAAAGGGTATCCTGAATGGAAAAGTTATCAAAGCTTTATTTTTGGCAACAGTTTTTCAAAACGACACAAGGTGTAGTCGGCTGTGCCTTGTGTAGTTTCAGGCTCTTGCTCTGCTTAAAGTGCTCACGATTTCCTTGGATCAGACCCATAGCTATCTTTGTCACCACAAATAGAGCCATCGGTGTCACTCCATTCCAAAAAATACATTAACCCTTTCCTGCCCAGTACCTTCTCAAAGACTTGCTTCAACTCCAGCAATTCAAAGAACTAGCAGTGGAGAGCTTTGCTGGTTGATTTGGTAACTCTTTAACAGACCATCCTTATTTAACTCCTGGTTTTGGATAATATAAACGAGTTTTCACCAATTCTCTCTCCACTCCTGGGTCACACTTTCTGTGTTTGCTGGGAAAATTTCTTGCCAGCTTGCTTCTTTGTAGGAGGAGAGGTGAAGCCTATGACTTCACAGCAAATAGACCAGAGGCACCAAGGTCACAGGTAAAATAGATATAACTACTATTTTTTCCAACTGTGTTCTAGCAAAAGCATGCATCACAAAGGCCTGATCTTGACCAACCTCCCATTGCCCTCACTGTCTGACACCTGTAGGTTTGTGGATTGGAAGCCAGCTTTCATCCCAGCTGTTACTGGTGCCCTCGGTCCTGGGCATGGAGGACTTGTGTACCTGGGCTGCACCATCCTGGGGGCTCACAAGCATCTGTCTCTGCACCACACTCTGCTTGGGTTCAGAGGAAATTTTACACAAGACTGAATTGCACTGCTTACTGTAGAAGTTTATAAATCCTGGGACCTAGATTGAAACAATTAGTTCCAAAATAGTTTTGTCCTGTAAAATAGCTTTGATCAACATCAGAACTAAAAATGCTTTCTGTTCCTTGCTGAAAAAAGTAACAAATTTCTGCTGTCTATTTGGAGGCTAAATTCCACAACTTCTAGTGAATATTCATGCATATTCATGAAAATACTAGCAAGGAACTCAATAGGAAATTTTCTATGGATCAGAATTATTCCTAGGAGTGCAGGTTAACATAACATGGCCCCAGCAAAATCTCCAATTGATAATGCTGCAGTGCTTCCTCTTATGGTACCTGGCTTTTAGAGCTAAGTTTTTAAAGCAGTAAATCAAAATCAAAAGTTAAGACTTTTAATTGCATGTTTCCAAATGCATTATACATCAAACAACATTAAGTGTTCCAAATGAATTGAAAAACAAGTAAAAAAGCCTTTAGCTGTAGTTTTGTTTGAGTTTCTTTTCTTGGATGTTTGGGATCTGCTATAATCAGTTCAACAAAAATTAAAATCTCCAGGACAAGCAGCTTGAATCTTTAAGTAAATAAGCAAAATTTTGCACAGTACTAGAGTTTTTAAAGTAAAGAAATTGGTTATTTGATTTGTAACAATATTTTGCAAATTTAACTTTGCAACCAGCCTTTTCTTCCAGATGAGGGAGGACCAGAAGTAGCCAGAACATTCAGAGAAGGTAACTATATAAGCTTTCAAAGCTGCTTTGATAACATACTGTCTACCACAAACATTATTTTCTCAGAATCATAAATCCATATTTTCATATTCAGAGAAATTTCATATGGGTCCCTTGACCTCCATAGTTAGTTTAGGCAAAATACTTACTGGCTTTAAATTTATTGACTGAAATTACTTCTTTCAGGGAGAAAAAACAAATGCTTGAGCTTTATATAGCTTTTATTTGAATATATTACATATTGTGAAATATTGACATACAGAGACAGGTCCTCTTAAATGTCTAGAATTTAGACTTGAAGGAAATTAAAAATTAGAAAAAATTAAAAGTTAGGGAAAACACTTTAGAACTGCAGGCACCAGCCAAATAATTTCAGTGGGCAGCTTTTTTAAAAAGTGAATATTCATACTAAATGGCATCCAGTACAGAAAGAATTTTCAGGGAAGATATTTTCTTATATTCTGGGAAGTTAGACTCATAATAGCCCAAGTGCTACGTAGCATGCAGCTAAATATAAAACAAAATAAGCTCAGTTATCCAATATAGATATAAAGATAAGTATTTGTGAAATCTATTTAGAACAGTGTTTTATACCTGAATATACAAATGAAAAAGCTGAAGTGGGAATGTTGTATACTTTAGCCAAATTGCCAGCTAATTTTTTTTTTTCCTTTTGCTGAACTTATTTCCTAACAGTAATAAAAAAGATTTAAATTAAAAAATATGTCTAAAGAGTAAGCATCCCTAATTGTTACTGAATTTATATGGTAAAAGTTAGAAGACAATTGGAATTTAAATGCCTCTGGACTGATTTTGCTTTCCTGAAATAAGTGAAAAAATTCCATTTGCCTTCAAAGGGAGCTGAATTTCATGTCAGCTTTTAAACAGAATTTATTAACTCTTCAGTATTCTGATAAATTATAAAACCTCGGTGTTTCTTTAAAATCAAAGTAACAAAAAATGTTAGATTAAAATCTAAGCAAACAAGGACTAGCAAATACTGTTAAAAAAAGCTTTTGGGAGGTAGCTATTGGTAGCCTATCGGCTGATAATTTAATAAAAAGTATTCAGTCTTATTTATCTACTGTTTTAAGTGGTTTATAGGACTTAGATGTTTTAGATTCTCCATTAACATATACAGGATGCAAAAGAAATAAAGCCCTGTCCTTGCAGAATATAGGTAGAAATAAGTTTTGACAATTAAAACAATGAAATCTATCTGCTGAATCTAGTACCTAGTTACCTAAGAACAGAAATTTTAATGTTAGCATTAGAAAACAAAATCGAGATATCTTTGCATCAAAAAAACCCTTCTTTTAACAAAATATACAAATTTGATCTTTCAGGCATTAAAAAAAATATTTTTATTTGTCAGTTTAAATTTTTAGTTTAGTAAATATATTGTTTAAATAGTAGGCAGAGACAATCTTTGAAGAAGGATAATTGGTAGGATTAAAACTTACAGTTTGTACACAAAGAAAATACTTTGATAAGGGCAAACAGTAAGCATAAGTCAGTTTGAGGTTCATCACTATCCCATGAATTCCTTTATGTCATACTAATTCATATGACATAAAGACAAAATTGTTAGAATTGTTACTCATCCTTACTGAATATATTTCTATTAAAAGGTTGTTTTTTCCTCTTTCAAAAATGCTTATTGATTTTTCTATAGAGAAGCAGGAAAAAAAGTAAATTCGATCATAATTCACAAATGCTCCTTCTCTTGAAGCAGATTTTTTACTTTGAAATGACTAATAGGAAATTATTTGAACAATTTTTTTAAAGTTACTTTATGTGAAAAGCTTTTTGAAAGTTATAATGGTATCTTATAACTGACTGCAGCTAGAATACAGCCTTTTTTCAAATTGAATACTGTACATAATAATTAACAAAACATGTGGATGTAGATACAGGTACAATTATTAGGAACATTAATTTGCATTATTGAATCTTATGGGGAGTTTGTTCTTTCTTAAGTCTCTCAAGTAGTTAACAATGAAAACAAATTGAGATTAAAAGAATCTGTTTCAAATCTTCCTTAAAAACTTGAAAAATGTTTCTAAACCTTTAAATGTGGTTTGATATATTTTTACCTGTAATATATAGGTTATTTATAAATCTCTTTTAGGATAAAATATTTTTATTTATAGATAGTTCATATCTCATTAAACTGACTGAGCAGACAGGGCTACAACATATTTGTTTGTAAGTTTAACTGAGACTTATTTAATAGAAAAATGAGCTAGATAAATATCCTATGTGAAGTTTTATCCAAATAATAGCACCTGTAATAATTATTGTATGGTAAAAGTCCCCTATTGATCATGTATCTGGAAGCTGTGTTCGGTTTCTACTTAATATTCTTGGAGCTTTTTCCATTTATGGCTTTCAGAATAATAAACACAATATTCCTGTTGTTTTTGAAATTTATAACGAAGAATAAATATTGATTTTTGTTTTGACATCAAGAGAAATTACTGACAGAAGGAAATAATACAGCAATTTTGCACAAGTAACTTTATGAAGTTTTAAAATCCTTGCAGGGAAGGAGTTAAAAGAAGAAAACCAAATGAATGACCCCCCTACTCCTCCCATATTTGAATAAAAATGTTTCTAAATGTCTGCTGCAATTTTTTTAAGAGGGGAAGCAGCTTTTTTGCTTTGGCAATGTATTAAAATTCAAATAATAACATTAAAATTCATGATGAGACTTCTACCACAGAACTTAGCTATTCAAAGGTCTGGACAGCTCCTTAAATTTAATTGAAACTACATTAAAAAATTATGTTTTCATGTACAAGTAAACATAAATGCTTATCTTGAAAAAGAATAACTGCATATATCTGATCAATGGAGACAGGAACACCACAAAAGTGATTTTTTCAAAGGAAAATAATTATTTCCATATAACATCCAAATCAATGGCCATCTGTTTCTGGCCATATTAGTGCTATAATCAGTACAATAAGGGAGACTTTACAAACTAAATGGAAGGTAGGTACAGTATGACCTGAAGTGAGAGAGAGCTCAAAGTTGCTTCAGTGTAGGGCAGCACATAAATGTCAGGAACAAAGTTCAATTTCTTTCACTATAATTTCCACAGAGATACCACCTTAAATTTGAATTTGTGAATTGTATATGATTCAATGAAAACATGGGATTTTAAACATGTATTAACAAGCTTAAATATGATTATGCTATTAACTATTTCATTAATTAGAATGAGAGCTCTGTAAGTCATAGTGTAAGTCAAAGATGGAAAACGGAATTCATGTGTTAATAATATGCTTCATTCTTTATTTTTAAATGAACAGTTTTAGAGGTGAATATTAAATTTTCCAGAATAAATTCACAAATGTATATACTTCTATTACTTTTTGAAAATGTTTTGTTCTCCTGACTTTAATTATGACATTAATTATGTTATCTTTTTGCTCTCTAGAAATTATGCCAAAGTTGCTGAAAGGGTCAAAATATTACCAGTTAAAGTCTATATTTCACATTACAGTAAAGCAGATGTGAAAGATGATTCCATGTAATCCATTAATTTTAAAATTTCCAGTGATGAAGATTAAGCTATAAAATATTATTCCAGTAAACTCTCATTTTATAATTTGGGGTTTTTTTTTCTGTAGAACACCGTAAATATAAGACAAGGTCCTACATTCAAAAGTCCATTTGATAATAGAATAAGATTAGGCAAGGCAAAATCTGGAATGCAGTTTCCTCATTTCTGACTGTAATCTTAAAACCATAGGAATATCTGTAATAGAGGTTCCAAATTGAAGACTTTTCTTCTGCTACAGTTATCTAGATTTCTATTCTATTTACTAATATTTTTGCCACATTTTTCATTTTTAGGTGTTTCAAATAAGAAGACCCAGCTGCTTGCTCTCTGGTCTCTAAAAATCCATCCTGTCAGGATGAGAATTAATTAATATAGCTTTAATTAACTTTAAGTTTTCTCTTTCCCTTTTTCTCCCTGGTTAATTTGGTAGAGGGCAAAAATAGAACTCAGATTAGTATAACTTTGCCATGGCAAGAGAGTTAGAACTAGTTGATATTTAAGGTCCCTTCCAATTCAAACTATTCTGTGTTTCTGTAATTTCTTAACTCACATCAAATCCTCTCTTTCTTTGCCAAATTCTTGGGGTAATAATGACATGCTGCTACTAGCATTAATTTTTTTAACGTAAAATATACCATTCATTAAATTTAATTCACTCAAAAAAATCCAGTTAATTTGCCTCAATATTTATCAGAGTTGCAAATTGGGATTTTAGTTATTAACTCTTAGTTTTAAGGGTCATAATTCTTACCATATAGAGTGCTATTTAAACAATCAGGCCTCTTGCTTTTAAGATTTAAAGCAACCATTCAAATCATCTTCACCACTGTTCTGCTACAATAATGCAGCAAATCTGTATTTCATGACATAGAGATTTAAGATGAGATGGTATTACGTGCACAGGGGCATCTAATTGGAACAAAAGGAAAGCAGTCAGAATACAAGGATATCTGATTTGAGTAAATTAATGCCAAACTTCTTTGTAAATTGTTGAACTGATGATACGAAATTTCAAATCATATAGAACCATAGGTGTGAAGATGTGAAATTATATAGACTGTGTGATCTATACAAATTCAGCCAAGAGCTTGTCAGTGATCATTGGGCTCATGTGATAGCAGTGACTTGTTGTACTGCAGCCTAACTCCATCCTGAAATGGAGTCTGGAGTTGAGATATGGATGAGGTGGAGGTACAGGCTAAGCTTTGTAGCTGGAACCCAAGCCTGCCTGTCCTCAGAGCAGCCCAGCTCTTGGATGGGGGACCATTCCACATCCGTGGTACCCAAGACCTCCAGAAATTGATGGTCAGCCCTGTTTCGGTAAAAACTATTTGGTTACATTCTAATGCACAGTGCACTTGGTTTCAATTAGGTTGTATTTATCAGAATTTTTGTGTACAATATTCTGTATTTATAGCTTGGACCACGTGCTTGTTTAAAAGAAACTGAAACTTTAGGAATAGAGAGAAATTATTTTTTTCCCCAAGGAAAAATATTGTATATAGAACAGACTCCATAGATACAATTTTACCTAGCTGCTGGTGTATTTATTCCTTATGCATATGAGGTGGAGGGTAAAATGAAGCAAGAAGATATTAATGGCTGCTTTAAACTAACAACTGGTAAAAATCAAGTGGATGCTGACAGAATCACTTGCAATCAGTGGAAGTTCCACGTGTGTCTCATTTTCCAAATTTAATTAAAATTCAGATTTTTTCCTGTATACATTTTCTGAAATTTCAGAGTTCACTGGTCACATAAAGATATGCAATAGTATTGAAGGATGGGTCATATTCTTCAACAGCATGGCATACAAGCTCTGAAGGTTCAAAGCGGGGAAAAAAATCTCAGCTAGGTCATGTCAATTAACAGTGTTCTTCCCATGCTTAGCTTATTTGAGAAGTTCAACAGAGTGAAGTTTGAATTAATGGGCTCAACCTTCTCTTTTTCTTGAGTTTATACACTGGCAGCTTGCTGAGTCCCTTTACAAAACACAGTAAGACCAGCTTCAATACCATTCATGTGAGAGACATAAAACCTGAGCAGAAATACCTGACCTTAACCTATATGAAGTGTCCACTTCATACTGCTTTGATCAGGAATAAGTACTTGGGCCCACAGCCACTGTTTACAGATACGTCTGTAATCTATTGTCATGTGGATAACTATCAGGCCAAATTTTTCTTCTTCTGTCCCTTTGTCTGATTTCTGATTATTTTAACTATGATTGGGCAGCTGGAGAAGAATATTTTGCTATTAGCTGTGACCAGAAGCCCTACACTATTTAGACAAATACTGTAAAACACCATTAATATTGAGGTGCTGCAAAATCATATAGGACAGTAAGAAACGTCCATGGAAAAGATTGACAGGGCTTATTTTTTCATTTAAATCTGTAGGATCATTGATGTGATTTTTATAAAGCACTTTAATTTTTTTTTTAATGGGAAAAGCTCAAAGTCACACCTGTGATATTTCTGAAACCAAAACTCTGCATTTTCTTTTTATGGAAGTCTCCTGAATTTTGTTAAATCCCATTTAAATTGTTATGTCATGGTCATAAATGCGCTGTTGGAAAGCCACTTGCTTAGTGCTAACGAGTGTCTTTTGATATTTGAGAGTGACTTGACTTGGTACCCAGGAAAGGGAGGGTATACTGTATAGTATATTGTTAGTAAATGGTTTCTGATCTTCATTATCCTATGAATTTCTAGCCAAACTTTTGTTGACCTGAGAGTGTTATTTTTCACATTAGCATGTTAAGAGGGTGCGAGAAGTAAGGGGTCTTTTATCCTTTGCAAAAAGCTTAATATCAACTGATTTGAATGCCATTTGCTTAGGTGCCCTGGAACGATTTTGCAAATAAAATGTAGAAATATATTCCTATGTAGAGTATATGTAGGAACATGTAGAATATGATTTGCTGTGGGAGAAATCACGCACCATCTTCTCCAAGCGAGAGTTAGGAAAGGACTTGGGAGCTGGTCTAAGAACAGGAAAACAGAAGGGCTCTTTGGCAATAAGTTGTTTTCATAGCTGAAGCCCTTCAAAATGGCAGAGGGAAATAGAGCAAGCTCATCAGCTGATTGCATACGACCCAAAAGCTACAAAGGTAACAATACATTTTGAGACAGTTGAAGTCCACAGGACTTTTAGACATGCTGAGCACTTTTTCCAGCTGAGTGGTGTACAGTTCTTTCCCATTCATCCACTACTATCTCATTTAGAAGGACCAATGCTTTTGGACTGTGAAGATCGTGCCATACTTTTTAATTGTGGAAGGATACGGAATATATGGCAAAAAGGTAGTCACTAAATGATGTGCTGTGAATTGATCAAGTCTGATAAATCTGCTACCAGTCACCCCATCATCAGGGAAAATTTTATGTTTCTTGCTTTTAATCTCATAGGGAGGTAACCTGTGGTGCAGTTCCTTTTCCTGTTAGCAGGCAGTATGTGCACTTCCTTATTTTGCAATCTATTCTATGCAATGTCGTTATGTCCTTTAGTACAGTGTTTATTAAACTTTCCGAATCTGTGATTTCCTTTTGATTGACCTCTCTGCCTGTTATTGTTTTGAATTCTTCCCTTTTTTGATGATAATATTTTGTAATCACTGCCTGAAAAGTCACTTTCTCAAGGAGACTGGACTTACTGACAGCAAGCCAAGGTAGCTGGTAGATCAATGGCTACCCTAGATACTTGCAGGAGCTTCTCAGTCCCCAGCTGTCAAAACTGAGATCCTGTTGACAAACTTTGGTTTTTTTAACACTGTGAATATTGTTGTCCTTTGGCAAGCCATGGTTTGAGAAACAATTGTTTAGCAGAGTCAAAGTTCCCATTGAGTGATGAATTCCCCAACAGCACAGTTTTAGAAAGCAACAGAAAGCAGGTTTGTTTAACCTGGATTCAGAGAAGGTCTGCTGATGGTGGCAGAGGACCTACATAATTCCATAACAGTGCAAAGTCTCTGTGACCACCTGAGTTACAGTCACCTTTCTCTCTTGTTTCTCTACAAACAAAATTATTCTTGGTAAGGGATATGGGCCATAGGAAGAGGTTTTGATGTTGGTACTTTAAATTTAAGGAAAGAATGAAAATTTTTTTCCCAGTGTTGTGTGTCTATTGTTTTATATCTCTTGATCAGCTGATCTTTAGCTGAAGTTGCAAAAGACTATTGGAAATCTATGAAGTTATGTTACCTTGGTTGTTTAAAATAGGGCCAGATAGCATTTATAATCCACGTGTTGTAATATTCACTTTATCTCTGAGATAACCCTGTTGTGCAAATAGGAAGATGCTGTTCACTCACAAGCCAAAGGAGAGGTCCCAACCCTGCTGGGATTCTCTCCACAGATCACCATCCCCAGGAGCTAGCCTGGTTATTGCTGTGCTTATCTTGGTCTCTCCTATGTGTCTGCCCCATTGAGTTAGGATCAGGGCACTGCTTAAAGATCAGGAAAAAGTAAATTCAGCTAAAGTCTGGTGTATTTGAGACTGAACTAGAGTGAGAGGTGAAAAGTCAGTGATCCTAGGCTGTGCTCTCCTCACCTGTCACAGACAGTTTGACTTGTTCAGATCTCTGTTCCTCTGTTTAACCTATCTGTCATGACAGTTACTCTCCACTTAACAAGGATTATGAATAATGTGACTATTACACAGCACCAGGTGTTATGCCTGGTGCCTTCCAAGACAAAAATACCCAAGCAAGTATTTGTTAATAGTTGCTCTGCTCCTTGTTTCCAGAAGAGAAAAGGAGAGACGAATAGACTGTCCTTGTTATAACCTCTTGTACTGCAGAACTTGTCAGAAGCGGGCTGCAAACCATTAGGAGAGACTGCAGAAACCTTCAAAACTGCTGGCATGGCTAGGAAAGGCACCTCATGGGGAGTTCCCTTCTTTGCACTTCAGAAATTAGTATAACATTAAGTATCTTTGAAGTAACACGAACCCTCTTTCTATCATCTTTCCCATGTAACTGTCTTTGACCTTTACCACTCTCACAGTATTTTGAAGGGTTCATTGAAATACTAGCTGTGAGGCCTTAATATCTTTATTATTGGAAGACAAAAGATAAATGACAATCATGCAGCTAAAATTATCTGGTTATTCTAGTTTTAGAAACACAAAAATGTGCAGCAGATATTTATATAAAATTCTGGTAAAATATAGGCCAGAATGCTCCAGAAGGAAATAATTTGTACAAGTGCACCAAGGGCAGCATTTAAGAACAAGGCTAAGTTACGAAGCACATCCTTTAAAGGAACTGTTTTGAAACAGGCCATTGTATTCCCTGTAATTATTTCTTTGATTTCACCAATATTAATTAATAGATATGTACTGATTCATGAGTGTTCACTTAAGGTAAGCTTCATCATATATTAACAAAATTGATACAACTCAGGGGTTTTGCCCTAAACGCTAATGCAAGGGAAGCTGGCAGTCTTTCTCCCAGGACACTATGACTGGGACAGATGCGGCCGTGGGTGAAAGCCTGATGTAAAATCTGTGTAATAGCTAACTCCCACCAAAACACACTATCAACAGCATGGCTGGACATTAAGAAATTAGGGACAAACAAGTCTTAGATGTTGCTGTCAGGAAAGAGTGAATTTTGGCACTTATGAGGAACATGGATACCCTGGGATGCAAAATTAGTGTGCTGTGAATATTTGAAAGTCGGTGTTGTGATCATGCTTTCCAGTAAACTGAGTTTTCTGTGATGCAGGTGATCATTGTGGTCTGGTCTTGTATGGCACTGAGGCACCTTAAGTTGTGGTTTACCTAAATGAGTGAATAACCCCACTGAACATGGGGTATATTTGTATGCTTGAAATCTAGTGTTTCATGTTGAACTGGCTTTGGAAACACAAAGGATGTCTTCTGGGCAAAGGAAAGGAGAAGTGGTGGTTGAGAAGGAAGGCAGAGACAAATTCTTTGAGAGGGCAGTTACTCTTCTTCTGGGTAGTAATGTCCAGGAAAAGAGAAAGCAGGAATATGTGCTACATCGTGCTGTGGAAGCTACTCATGTCTAGATGTGTAATGTGACAATATAAGTCAAACATAGAGTACCACAGATTACTGGGATAGAAAAGTGTGTGAATGTGAAGTGGATGGGTACATGATCACATGTGCAATTCCACATTTTTATTACCATTTCATTTGGTCAAATAAACAGTAGTGTAAATAAAATTATGATGTAAGTATGCTCACAGGAGTTGAATAGTTTAATTTTAGTATTAAACTTTTAGCATGTAAATATGACTAATTTCTGTAAGCAGTTTCTGTGAAGTGACAATTTCTATGTGTGCTTGCGGGACACAAAACTTGTGTGAAAGATGTTGAAAAGTGATTGTTGTATGGCTCCTACAAACCCCTAAGTCTTTCCATTAAGTTTCAATGTCTCAGAAGCCCTTATGTCTATAAAGGCATTACCTGCAGTGCTTTGGTAGCTAGAGGAAGATTCCATTGTATATGTGTATGTGCTTGCCTACACATGTGTGAGTTCACAGTTGTGTTTTGGAGTCTGTACCATAGAGAAGGTAATATAAAAGGGAATATACAGGTTTGGAATAAATCAATGCAAGCCAGTTTTTGTCCTGCTGTTGATAGTTTTGTTGCTTAGAGCATTGTGGCTTATCCTGAAGAAATGAGGGTTACACAGGTGTATGCTTTGGAAATTTTAGTTAAACAAGGTCCTGGTGAAAGGCAGTAAAGTTCTGTCTGGGCTGGAGTGCTTTTTATAGATTGCATTTGGTACGAGGAGGAGAAAGAGTTACTGCAGTTGGTAGCAGGGAGACATGGTGTTTGCTTCCCCATGCAAACCAAAGTGAACATATGCCCTCTAATTTCCTATGGCCTCTGTCAAGAAGGGTATTTATTGCTAATTTAAAAGCATACAAAAAAGTAAATGCAGGGACCATTTTTTTCCCCTTGAGTTTGCATAGGAAAATAATTAAAGGCAAACGTTTTATGTTATAAGGAATATATTGGTCTGCATATGGCATTCTTTTGTTGCAGATTACAGACCCAGTGGTCTGATCCTGCTATCACTGAAGTGAATGGCACATTTCCTATTGATTTCAGGGAAAGAAAGAGCAGACTTCAACCCAACATGAGACAGGTGAAAGCTGCTCCTTTAGAAGTATGCTTCCCATTATGTTTAGGCTCCCAAATTACTTTTTCTTAGTGTCCTGGGAAGTAGAAGGACACAAATTGTTTGTATTAGAAGTGTAATGAGGATTGTTTAAAGATGTAAATGTCATCTTTAACATTGCTGAACCGAAAACATGAAAGATTCTGCCAGTGTGTGAAAGTGAAACTAGCTGAGAACAAAAGTGAAACCAACAGGCAACTCTCACTCCCCAGGCTAAGTGAAATGCAGAAATCCTAAAGAGCTGATGCTTTACAGTAAATTTGAATTTTAAAATTTTCTTTACTTTTATTAGTGAGAAAAAGTGTTGCTAGTGATCTAGACAAAGATTTCCCCCAAGAAAGGTGTTTTCTCATGATGGTATCTCTTTAAAAAGTCAGAAACAATAAAAAATGTCTATTTTTTTCTTTATGATATTTAGGGGCATCTGTACATGTTACCCTCTTTTTCTTTCTCATGCATTTTCCTTTTGCATGCCTTGCATCACAGACTTGTAAGTTGTGTACCATTAATATTCTGACAGAAGCATGTACTAGAGCAGGACAGGACTGACCTTGCTTTACAAAACTATTGGTGACTGTAATCAGCAAGTTTCTAGAGAAAGGAAAGAAAAAGTACCTTTAAAAATATATCAAAATGATAGTCAAACGTGTTTAATTGATAAAACACCAAAAACTGAGAGGCAGTGTAGCAATGGGGAGACACAGACATTCAGTTCTTCCCGCCTGGTCGAGTAGGACCAGCAGGAGACAAACCTACAGGAAACTGGGGAACTACCAAACAAAACAAATGCAGACAGTAGAAAAAAGCACTGGATGCCATGGACAAAAGGAGAGAAAGGACGAAATAAGTGGTTTAGATAAGTTAACATTGTGCAAAATTCTTCCTTGGTTCATATTTGTCAGTGTGTAGGAAATTGGGTGGAAAAATACATATGCGGCAACAGTCTGCTGTAGATCTAAGCAGTATGAGGAGGGTAAATATGTGGAAGGAAAAAGGTAAGAGATGACAGGTTTTTGTTTTTTTTTTTTTAAGGCAGTTTAGTCATAAATACTACACTCTTCAGTGCTGAGGCTTTCGGACCATGATTTGTGTTGATAATGCTTATTAAATGACAAACTGAAGCGAGGTTATTTTTTTTAAATTTAGCACACCAAATTTGTACTCATTATCTTAAACATTTTTCCCTCTCACATTTGTTTGGAAAAGTTTGGAGGGAAAAGGTGAGGGGAAATGGTGTATAGACAGTTATTTTAGCTGGTATCTTCCTCACAGGTGGAGGAAGGAGATAGAAGTCTCAAAACTACAGGCCTATGTAAAGTCTGCAGCATCAGAAGTAAGTACAAAATAATACAAATCACAGAAAAATGGGAAAAGCAAAGACCATATTTATCTGGGAGGGTATTCAACTTTTAAAGCAGAGGAGGGAAAAGCAGCTGTGGAAAGAAGTATCTCAGGACTTTGTCCCTCATGTAAATGGCTTTAAAAAATTTCAATGTATGTAATTTTTTTTTTTAATAGAAGATCATACCACTTGCAGATTAAATGTTGCTAATGAGATGCAGCACGCAGCAGTATAGAGGCCTCTAAGAACTGAAAACCATGTCTGGGGAATCTGGTACTTGAACTGACAATGTATGGCACTCATTTTTGACATGTATACCTGACTTAGCAAAACTAATTTTGAGGACTCAGATTAGAATGTAATAAGAGTTTTTAAATTGCTTTTCAGACCAAAAGATACAAAGTTTTTTGAGGCCCAGATAATTTGAATGTGCAAAAATGTGCTTGGGTATACAATAATTCTAATCTGTTCCCTCTTATGTTACAGAGAGCATGGCACAGCCCCTGTTTTGGGATAGAAGGATGGACGTCCGAGGGACATGGGCATCACTTCTCAGGTAGCGCGCTCTTACTGATGGCTTTCAAAAGAGAGAGAAAAAAATAACTTTTCTGTTCAGATTAAATAATACCTGACCTTTTGGCCTTTTAGATTTTGAAATTTATTGGCATTTCAGACAAACATAGATATTTTTGTTTTATTTTGAGAGAGGTGAGGAGGCAAAGTGTTGTGAGGGAGGGAAGGTAATACCAAGTCCTTCTGATGTCTGATCGGTTGCAGAACAGCAGTGCTGACAGTGGTATACTGGATTTTCCCATTAAAAGATGCAAATGATAGGATATTATAGAAAGAACAATGCATTTGTGAACTGTGCTGTGTGTTTCAGTATGCTTCATATTAGAATAGCTAATAAATTGGAAGTAGATGCTACAATCTCTGGTTGGTCAAAGGCAGGGCTAAAAAAAATAGTTCTTTCTAATTGTATGTGGTTTTATTGTGTTGACAAACATATTTGATGTGGTAGCAATTAAAAGTAGTCTGTTTTGATTAAGTTGAAGGACTGAGACTGGATTTTAAAACATGCTGCTTAATTAAGCAAGAGTCAGTGAATGGCATAAAGCTCTAGATAGGATGCTTTTTGAGAAAAATGCAGTTACTTGAGGTCAAATTAGTCAATAAGTAAAATTTTCTGATCAGGAAAGAGTCTGTATTTCTGAGATATTTTATACTTTGTGTAAGCTTTTTATACACCAATAGATAGAGGAGCTGGGTTAAAGTGTTAGAGTTGCTATTGTGTTACGGTACATCACTTGTTCCTCCTGGTTTGAATTGTTGATTCAACTCTGATAATATAGACAAGAGAGAAATGTAAATTCTATTTACCAAATGGGATGTTTGTAGCATTGAAAAAAGTGAGAGATTAAAAATGATTAGAAGTTTCTAAAATCTGTAATGTTGTTCTGTAGCCTTTGAAAAGGCAGAAATCTAAATAATAATATTTCTACAGGCAAAATAATATACATTATCTAAAATAAAGTATAAACTGCTGCTAGAAGAGTTTTGAAATAAATAGTATATGCAGATAGGTAGTTAGGATTTTGAAGTATTTTTCTTCCCCTATTCTCTCTCCTTTTTGGCAAGGAAAATAGAAAGATTTTCTTTTTTCAAATATAAAAGGAATAAATAAATACAATTTGAATGAAACATTATGCTAGATATTTGGTGACATTTGTTTTCTTATAAGTATTTTGGTTTTAAATGTAAGTGCTGTGAAATAGTTCAGATCTCAAAGTTTGTGGGGAGGAAATGTTTCAGCATCTTTATTCATACCTGAGGAATCCATTTTAGAAGTCTATTTTCCCTGTTTGCAAAATACATTTTTATTAGATCTATGTATTTGGGTTAAGACTTACTTAAAATTACTTAATTAGGTTATACTGAAATTCTAAGTGATTTAAAAAGAAGGATTATGGTAATATGACAAAACATAACACTATTTTCATTGAAATTCTTAAATAAAGCCCTTTTAACATGCCATTTTTAAAAATCTATAAATTTAGGGTGTTAAAATAGTACAAAATATATAAAGGCTGAACTTATAATTGAATGCATAATCCTGTACCAGTGAGCAGGGATTTTGTAGGTACGTCTGGAACATGGCAGGAGGTCATTTACACCTTCAGTATGGTTTTGAGCAGTTCTCTTGTGGTATTGTCCTTCTTCTTACTTGATTATATATATGTAAACACTTATAAAATGTTTTTGTTTGATTTGTAAAGAAAAAATGTAGAAAAAGAGGTAACAGTGTAGGTGCGCTAAGCTAGATGGGGACTGATTGTGTTTTCCCAGGAAATTCTGAAAAATATACCAAAGTAAAAATTGCTACAGTAAAGAATAAATTCTAAATAATTGTATTCATGCTGTTTGAAATAGTGTGGCTTTGAATTGTCTTTAAAAACCTCCTGTCAGTGTCCAAAAACAGTGCAACATAAAAAGGTTTTCCAATTGTGCTTTCCCTAGATAAATCTATGGGCTTGTGGGCTGATTTAAGGGGCAGGTTATTAAAAAATGAACTTTAAAAAAAAGAAGCTAAGTGTATGCTTTTCTCATAGATAAGTTTGTTTTGTTTTTTTTTTCTAAAAAGGGAAATGTATATGTATTTCTTTTCTCTGTGTTGTTTATAGTTTGAAACAAATAATAAATTTGTAGTGATTTATTTTTTTAAAAGACATATTTGTATGAAAAATCTGGCATTAGGTTTGTTTTACTTGTAATTTAATTTTGGAGAAATAGCAGAATGTTTCTGGATATTTGCATTTGTTTCAGAGGTTGGAGCCTAAGCCAGATTTCTGTGTAGTCTGTCAGGCAGTTACACGTCTGAGCATGTTACAGTCTGTAGCACTACAAATTAGAGCTATTTGACTTGTATTTGCTGCATGAGGCTGTCATAAAAAAAAATATTGCAAATAAAATAGAAGTATAGGAGATGAGCTCTGTGTGTAGGGGGAGATGTTTTGGGGTGCGATGCTGAGCTGTGGAGGGGGGCCAGGTGAGATTCAGAGGGTTTTACTCTGAGGTGCTGTTTCTGCATGAACATGTGCTATCTGCCCCTGCCCCTCACTTACTTTATAAATGGATTCTGACTCTGCGGGTTATTTTTTAGCTCCAAGCAGGGTAGTTACATGTACATTGTTTGCTATTTATTTTAAGAGAGGAGCTGAAAAAGTGCTCTATGTGTTAGCCATATGTATACTGAGCACCTATATGAAGAGTGGATGAGAAGGAGGGCAGAACGTGAGTGTGTGACTGATTTTCACATCCGTTTCACTGCAGGATAGCCCAGCATTTCCTAGTAACTTTGTCCCAAAGTTTTCTGGGGGTTGTAAAGCTATTTTTGAGTTAATTTGCTTATTACAATTTGCCTTCTCAAACATAAATAAAGAAGTTTTAAAAAGCCCCACCGGCTAGAATAACGTATTTCATCTGCTTTGTATTATCTCTCAGGGAGCGTGCAGTTACTGCCAGTTACAAACAGTT
The DNA here is from genome assembly GCA_020086605.1 of Lanius collurio. Lineage (NCBI taxonomy): Eukaryota > Metazoa > Chordata > Aves > Passeriformes > Laniidae > Lanius > Lanius collurio. The sequence continues at coordinate 36,278,916 of JACBWW010000004.1, read as the reverse complement.
GTGGCTGGGACCAGAAACCATACTGCGGGAGTACAGAAACCCGCCACAGTATCAGCGGCCCGGGGCCCGCCGCTGGGCCGGGCCGGGCCGGGCCGCTCGGAGCGAGCTCCGCCGCCGGGCCGGGCCGGGCCGGCTCTTCCTCGGGGGCCGCGGAGGAGTCGGGCCGGGGTCCCGGGCAGGACCCGCCGGGCAGCGGCGAGGGGGGGCCGGGCGGGCCGGCGGAGGCGCCTCAGCGCCGCAGAGGGTTAACGACGGCGGGGCCGCGGGGGCCGGCGGGACTTGTAGGCGCCGCGGCATGACGGGAACTGCCGCGAGCCGCGGCCGGGATTCGCCGGCAGCGGCCGTGACGGCGCCCGCCCGCTCTGGTGTGGCGGGGTCGCAGCTGCCCCGTCGGGAGGGAGCTCAGGCGCGGCCCGGCCGCGCTCAGCCGCCGCGCTGGACCGGCCCGTGCCCGGCCGGGTGTCTCGGCGAGCGCAGGCGTTATCCCCGCGCCCGGAGCAGCGGCCCCGGGGCGCGGTCCGGCTGGGTGCGTGCCTCGGGCGCCGGGAGTTCGGCGGCGCCTTTGCCCCTTTGCCCTGGAGCCGGTGGTGCCGGGGCGCCCGGCCAGTCCTGGCCAGCCCCGGTATCGGCGGCGCCGGGGCCTCCCGGTGCCGCTCGCTGCCCGCGGCTCCGCGCCCGGGCCGGGCCGTGGGGCATCAGCCCGGTCCGGCAGGGCTCGCCTGGAGCCACGTTCTCCCGAGAGGCATTTGCTGTGGTTAAACCGGGCGGGCGGCTCGTCCGCGCCGGCCCTGGGGCTCCTGCCGTCCCGCCGCACCTGTGGCTGCTCGGGCCCCCGGAGCGACACCGGCTCAGGCTCACTGCGTGTGCGGAGCTTTGCTTCCACTTTGTGCTGAGCTCTGCACCGAGCCCGAGAGCAGGCAGATGCCTTCCTCCGGCCTCGGCCGCTCAGCTTGCGCGGATAGCAAAGGCCGGCACGTGGCAGGATGGGATCGAATGCTTTTATCTGCAAGTTGCGGGGTTTTTTCCTTTAGTTTTTAAAGTGTTAAGTGGAGGAATTACGATACGTGAAGATACTGAAGTGCGTTGAAGTTATGGGACAAACCCAGGAAGCAAACAACTTGGTAGTTTACCTGACAGGAGTATCTTCTTTCCGGACAAAGAGGGGAGGGAAGAAGAAGGAAGAAATATACTCACTGTTAATTTAATTTATGCCAATAGTGCGAAATCAGTTCTTGTTAAACCTTCTGATGTTTTAAAGTCACTTGTTAATTAACTAGAGATAATTTACTCTGTGTATGAAAGGAATGATAATAAATAGGTCTGAAGTGAATTTAATAAATTTTGTGGGTTTTTTCTTTTCCTCCTTACCTTTTGGAAGCAGATCTTGAAAGACAGTGGTGTCATGCGTCCACAGTCATCTGAACTTGGGGCTGAGCATGCTTAAACTTCTCGTGGGAATGGAAAGATTCTTATTAGGTTATTTTCCTTGCTAATAGTAATCCTCTTGAGATTCAGGAAAAGACTAATTTATTTGTTAACTAAAAAAGTGCAAAGAAAATTACACTGTTGCACTCAACAACAAAAAAGGAAATATGCCGTAGTAGGCTTGTTTCCTATTGCTCATTTTCTGTGGGAGGTATGTGAGGAGCTCTACAAACATTTTTGTGTTAGAAAGCATATCAGATTTTGCCAGTGGTATCCCCTGAAATACAGTTCCTAAAGTATACATAGATGGTTCTCAGAAGAAAGAAAACAAAGAGGTGAACTATTTTTACCAGCAAAGATACTGATCTTGTGAAGAAAAAAAATGTTTTGCTTATACAAGAAAATGCTGGGTAGCCACAGAAAAGGGATAAATGCCTTAAGTGTGAGCTTTATAACCCCTGGTGGTTTGGGCTTGCAGAGTGAAGCTGTTGAAGATGGCTTGAGATACAAAATCAGCAAGTTCAGAACAAAACGAAACAGAAAAGATCAAGGCAAGGAAAATACGAGTAATCTATTGTAATGTGCTTTAAACTTATCAGTGTATGGCCTACTGCGTTCCCATTCTAACCAGTGGTTTTCCAGTTTTGCAATAGTAGGTTTTCCTGGATTTTGTTTTCTTACTTCACAGCTTAGCACTGCAACTGTGCTTTAGCACGAGAAGTATAATATATCCCCTTTCCAAAAATGTATAATCTACCTGCAAGTACTGCACTGTGTTAGCACTGGAAGCTACAGGTAAAGGAGTCAAATAGTTGAGGGTACTCAAGGGAAAGACCAGATTAGTAATAGAGATGATCTGATCTGGCAGCCTTTGTACACTTAGCTGTAGGACAATTTCTGAAGGCCAAAATAAGATCACAGAGAAATTAAAGGTGGGATGAAATGCAGTACAGTTTTAGTAAAAAAAGGCTGTGCAAGACTACCTTCTTACCTTATGTTTCACTGTGAGGAAACTTTGATACTGTACCATGTGAGAAAATCATGTAAAATGGAGAAAATTTGGATTAATTGCACTGTAAAGTGACTTTGGAATGAACTGGCAGATAATAGGTGAAGAGAGACTGTACTGATGGAAAGAAGGCTACAAACTGGAGTTTCCAAAGACTACTGGAATTCTTTCCTTAGTGACACTAGTGTCATAAAATCTTACAACACAAAACTGGTGGACTGTATTGATAGGAGAGGAGGATTGTGGAATATCCATGTGCTGACAAGATGAGTCAAAACTGAGATTCATAGAATTAGATGAGATTTAGTGATGTGACTAGAAACTGATCACAATTTTTCTAGAAGAGTTCATCACTTCAGTGACAGGTTGGTGGTTGGTGTAATAGTCAGCAGCAGAATTGATAGCATGTGACATGGTTGAGAAAATAAATTTTTTAAGAAAGTGTTAAGGGATGGATTTCCTGCATGTATAGAAAATATTACTGTCAAAGTATGTGGCATTAGTAAGGCCTTCTCTGGAGCCCAACTATCACCCACATTCAGATAAATAGGTTCAAACAGATGGATGGAACAGATGCAGAAAAGGACCACATGGATGTTAAGAGGAATAGAGAGGCTTAACAGAAAGTCACAGAAGTGACAATTACACTGTTATGTAAGGAAGGAAAATAATTATATGAGCTCAAGATTAGAATAGAGCAAAACAAATGTGTGTAAAAGGGATAATGGGTAGACTTTGCTGGGAATTGCAGGAAGAGCTCTTAACTATCAGAATAACAATACTCTGGAGCAGTTTCAAATGAGAAAGAAGTTTAAATTTCTTTTAAAGGGAAGTTTGATCTATCCAGGAAAGCACATCAGTGTTGAGTTCTGCATAGTAGTGGGGAATTTGAATCAGGAAGCCTGGATATCCCCTTGCATAGTACTGCATTCTTGTGTATCAGTAAAATGGATTCTGAGATGGATATATTAATTTACAGTGGGTCCATTTTTAAAGTGCTGCTCTTTTTTGTCTTATTAATTTCCTTTTAATATGTCCCTTAATAGCAGCAGAGTAGTTTGGTTGTGTTTGCTATGAACTGTGTGTTTGGTTTGGACACTGTGGCTGAAGGTGGATTCATGCAGCCGCTACCTGAGTTTTTGTGCATGGATGGGCTACTTCTAGGAGTCTTCATGGAACAATTTTTAGGTAAGTTTTTAGCCATCTAGGCCAAGACAATGTTGTATTCTAAAATGTGTGTATAATCCTTGGGGTGTTACCTGAGACCTTGTGTCTTTTTTTCCTGCCTTTTGGTCTGTATAGTTTTTACATACAGCACTTAGTGCAGTACTGAGGAATTAACAGAAGAACCTAAAGATTAAAGAACATTGCTTTTCAGCAAGGCTGCTGTCCTCTAGGCAGACAGTTTAGATTTTTACTTGGCATTTTGGCTTTTGGGAAATCTCCACAGGGCAGGGAGTTAAGCAATCATTGCTCAGTCATCCATTTTAATTTTATTTTTCAGTCCACAGCCATAGCAGGTTATTCAAAGAGAAATAATATGTTTTAAGGAGGTAACTTCCTGTTCAGTTGTCAATAGAAAACTAAGTGATAGAATCAATCCAATCATCAATTTATGCATTAAGTGCTACCAGTGGCACTTTCAGTAGTTGCTGAAGCAAAGAAGTGAATGAATTATAAGAATTAAACTTCCTTCATATGCCTAGAGGTGAACAAGCCATGAAAATGGAAGACTCATTTAGTATGAGACAGTACGAAAGACTAGGAAGAAATACAAAAAAAATTCTATTATTTCTAAATGGTTAGTTGTACTTTTTTCCTTTAAAGTGGGATTTGAGCTACAGACATTTATCTTGAAGCTTAAAGGGCAGAAGTGTGACCATAAAGTGATGGTATGAGTGTGGAATGAAACATGCTTGGTTGTTATTTAACCCAGATTCCTGAAAAATATTTTCCTTTTCCACCATGAATCTGGTTCTTTAAAGAGAATAATTTCTATTCATAGCAGTTCTTTTTATTATTCTTTTCTTGACCTTTTTGAATTGGAAGGTAGTCGTGGACTTCCCATTGAAATGGTAGGAACACTGTGTTAGGCCTTCAGCAAAGGAAAATTTTCTGGCCTGATTTGTCTATGTCATCCTACAAGGCTTTCTGCCATAAAAGGAGGCACTTCCACTGGTGCCACTTGTTTCTAGTCCTCTTGTGCTGTATTTTGCCTCTTGAAATAACACTGATTGGGGGAGCAAAGTCATGGAAGTGAGCAGCATTCTTGTAATAAAGCTGATAATGACATTGCGTGACTCAATAACAAAAGCAAAACAGCTCTTATTTTAGTATTAAACAAAAATAAGGTGTTATTGCTGTGACTAAGAGTAGGCCAAATCCATTCTTTGGCTGGTTTTGTGTAACCAAGTCTGGAGGAAATGTGTACACATGTATGCTCACACAAACACATATATAGATATACACCTGCTTTGCTGAAGGTGTTGGCTGATGAGTAGATGTAACAGAGTATCAATATACAGAAGTACTGGGAACCTACACATTGAATAAATCAAAGTGTGCCAGGACTTGGTTTGGTAGCAGTAGGCTCAAGAAGGGAGGGTTCACTGCAGCCTGCAGCAGTGGTTTTTGGGTTGGTTTATTTAATTGCCCTTTGTTTGGTTTTCATTATTTTTTTTTGCTGGAATACTTTGGCCATTGCTGCTGTAAATCTTCAGATTTCTGTTGAAGTCTCCAGAGGGGGATAGCATTTTACACGCCTTGAATAGATGGCCTTCTGGGTGGAAACATTATTATGGTGTCTTTGGTCCTACTTTGTTTTTAAACAATGGTGATTTTGAAATGCCAGTTTTATTCATTAAAACTTTAATGGTAGCACTCTTTAGGAGGTCTGGAAGCCAAACATTTTAAAGAAGTATTGATAGTGTGATGAAAAATATACAGATGCATAATTGGGTTTTAAAGATAGATAGCAATCTGAGATACTTTTTTGTTCTCACCTTCTGTCCCTGGTAGGGTCCTAGTTGAACTTTCTGCCCTCACATTTCTTCTAGGAATGATACATTGTGCTTAACGGGAATTCAAAGTGGAATTCATGTTTGTGAAATATTTGGAGTGGCCAAAACAAAGTCTTCTACAAGTACTGCGTTTTGGAAGGGGCACCAGAACTGTCTGGCATGTGGATCTTTAAGGAGATACTTGAGGACTACAGATTTTCTAAAAGGGATGAGAAGACAGAGATTTATTACCAAATGTAGTCCATCATCTGCATCTGAAAGTGAATGTATCATGCAAGATGACACTGAATGTTGGCAGTGGTGTGAGGGACATGCATTCCTGAACTTTGTTCATTTTGTGTGGACAAGTATCTGTATCCCTTTTCTACAGGCGGAAGAGACACCAAGGATTAAACAACGAGCACATAGCATTTAATTTCTACAGATGGTATTTTCAGCTCAAAATCAATGTATTTCAGTGGGTTGTAGGACTGAAAAAGGTTTATCTGTTGCCATGTTATGTCTCCAGTAAAAACATGCTTCACTTGGATTTGNTTGAGATTTTACAGGAGACTCACTTGTCAATCCATAGTAGGTAAAAGTGAAAATTCCCTGTATCAAGTACTAGAAGTTTGTAGTGCCATTTGTATTTTTTCCTGTTTGTAAGGGAAACTGAGCAGAGCTTCTCATAAAGAGCTGCATACACCTGCATGGCACGTTAAATTTGCAATCTACAGACTCAACTAGTTAATATGCCAGCTGCTGTTTGGCTTTAGGCTCTGTTTGTCTTCCATTGCTACATCTGCCTGGAGTGTTTTGTTGTTGAGAAATTTGGGACTTTATTCCCTGAAAGCAGGACAGGTTGCTGATGCCCAGGGTTTATTTGAGAAACAAGGAGTGTATAACCGTTACACAGTGTGGTAACCTAAAATGCCTGAATGTCTCAGTTTCAAAGCTAAGACTTGTGTTTCACAGATGTCTTGTGTTTGCATGTTTCTGCCCTTCTCATAGAATCTATACTCAAAAGTGTGCAATGCAGATGAGTGACACATCAGTCAAAATTTGTGCTTAGTTGATTATTTATAATGGCACTTAGTGTTACCATTTCCATCCCTTTCTCTCAGCCTGCTGTTCTCTGGCTCCCTTGCTCCTGCAGGCTCTGCAGAGCAGGGCCAATCAGCTTGAGGTGCCTTATGTTAGGCCCACAGGAGTCCTGTACTGTGGGGCTGACAGTGAGAGCCAGCTGGCAAGGCCCAAGTCTGAACCATGGATCCCCCAGCACCCGCTTCATGTGTAGCTTGCCAGGAGAAAGGAGGGTTACATAAATACCTGCTTCCAGAGTTACCCAAATGCACCACTTTAACACACGCTTAAGATGTATGCACAGGAAGGGGCTGAGAATGTCTGCCCTCGCCCCTCCAGTCCCACTGGCCTTCCCTCCCATCATTACAGCTGAAAGAAAAACCATTACTAAGAAGAAATTCTTTACTGAGGGTGGTGAGGCACTGGAACAGATTGCGCAGGCAAGCTGTAGATACTCCATCCCTGTGAGGGTTCAAGGCCTTCTTGGATAGGGCTCTGAGAAACCAGGCCTTGTGATGATCTTTAAGGTCCCTTCCAACCCAGGCCATTCTGTGGTTCTATGATACGATGATTCTGTGTGCAGTACAACAGCTTCAACCAAAATCACCTCACCCAGCACACCTGTACCATGCTGTTAAAGCATTTTGCTGCTCCTTCAGGCATAGGAGGGAAACCTGAATTCTTGGATAAGTGCTAAACAGTGTGTGGACTCAGAGGGGTACCATGATCTCTGCATGGAGATGGAGTAGGTGCCTAGGGAAAGGCTGAGGATCTGGAATTCCACACAAGGTATCTTGCCTCACCCCAGCATTACGATCAACTCAACAGTTGATGAAGTGTCTTGGGAGATTTGTTGGCGTGTTTGAATGGTTCTTGTAGAGATCTTAACAGATGGACAATGAAGATTACGTTCTTAGGTATTCTAATTTATGCCTTCAGTGTGCACTGGGGCAAGGTGTCATAATTTGGGGCTGTGGATTTAGGCAAAGACACACTGCAGTGCTCAGCACCACAGCAGTTAGGCCCTTTATTGAATCTGGCCTCAGTGGAATAAGTGTGAGTAATGGTAAGAGAGGCATGAGAGCACAGTGACTGTACGGGGGGAGAGCTGCTCTTTAGTTGCTAGAGTGAAAAACATATTTGTAAAGGGATAAAATTAGTGCTGGGTACAAGAATGCCATTTAATGAAACAAATGACTACACTGCTCAGTGGCAGGAAAAAGCGTGACACATCACAGATAATCAGCAGTCCCCCTTCCCTCTCTTAGGCTTGCTGCAGAGCAGACGGCACTTCTGGCTGCATTGGGTAGGCTGGGATGAGGAGTGGATCCCAGTTCTGAGGCCTCCTGAGTGCTGAGACCCCCAAGCCACTGGTCTCGCTGTGGGGACAGTGAGTGACTGTCTTGTGTTCTCACCTGTGGCCTTGTAATGAGAGGTGTTTTCCTCAGGTACCAAGAGAGCAGGGCAGGAGGGAGGATGTGTGTCTGAGACAGGGGAATGTGGTCTCACTGAGATGTGTGATTGCTTGTGAGGTGCTTGTGGCAGCAATGTCATGGAAAAGCTTCATAATAAAAATCAAATGTTTCTTCTTATTGAGTGCTCTTTTGTCACTTATTCATTGTGTTTTATTATTCCTGTGCTACATTTTTGTTTTGTCTCCTTTTTATGTCATCCTCTGTGTAGTTCTACATCCTTATTTTTTGTTCCTTTTTGTTGCATTTTTTAGTCATCCAGGTCTCTATTCCTTTAGCTTTCCTAAAGGCTTCTCTTTCGTCTCTCTTGTGATCTGCTGTACAGCTTGGCCACGATCCATATGATGGAGCAATGTAGCCAAGCTGTGGGTTGACTGAGGCTTGCATCACTGCCCTGACCCAGATTGCATCTGCAGTCATCTGGAACTACACGCCTGAACTGATGAAAGAGGCTGTGGAAATACGGATCTCTGGGGCCGTGGCAAGGTATCCTCGTATACATGTGTATGCATGTTGATGTGGGAGTACACTCAAAAGGCCTGTCTGTTCCATCAGCTCAGCCCACTGGGTGCTCCTTTGGGATTTGCAGCAGTTTATGGCAAATAGGATCAGACCTGCAAAGCTCACGAGAATACTGGGATTAACCCTGGAAAGGGGGATGTGCCTGTTGCTCAGGAATGTGTGATGCCCATAAGCAAGAGATCCAAAACCCCTCACTTGACCTTTGTATAATTCTTTCCCTTCCAGTGAGTCCCTTTCTCTGCCTGTGACTCATCTTCTTCTAAATGTAGACTGTAAGCCTCTCAGAGGACTGCCTTTCTCTCTGAGCAGAGTAGCATAAAAAATAGCAACACTGTTGAATAACCAGTATTATTTTTTAAACACAAAAAACTAGAGGACTGCCTTGCTGTGTCTGTGCTCCTCTGTCAAGGGGTTTATCAGTCCCCCTGAGAGAACAGCAGGGCAGGTTCTGTCCTGACTCGCAACAAGAAGGTTGGTCAGACAAGAGGTCTCAGGAGCAGCACAGCTGCAGTGCAGCGGGCAAGAGATGTTGTAATAAAAGATGGGTAGACTCTGATAAAGACCAACAAAGCTTTTGTAGCACCCACATATTTCCTTCCCTATATCTGACCCATTTGTATTGGGCAGCATCCCCTTGGTAACTGCAGTGCAGTTTACATGAATGTCCAGTAGGAAGTTGCCTGCTCCCTTCAGCAGGTTGCCCAACACTCATCTCCTTCCCTCCAGCCTCTACATGCACGGTCCAGCTGCCCAATCCACTTCTGTTCTCAACACTTGGTGACTCTGGTGACCATACTGTTACCTTCCATCCTTTGCTTCAGCTCTCGTGTTGTCTTTGACTTGTAGTAGATCTCTTTTCTACCTTTTCTTTTTCCAGATGCTTGTGCCATATCTGCCTGTCCTCCGGAAGACAAAAGAGTGAGGATCAGCAGTGAGTCATTTATTCTGCAAAAATGGAACAGTTGAGAACTGCCTTGACAGCCAATAGAAGAAAACAGTGTGATGTGGCCACAGCAAGCACGTTCTTTGTAATAATTTACAATTGCACTGTGATCCCAATGAGGAGTGGCATTCAACCTCCCTCTCATTACCTCCATTCTTTTCTTTTGCTGTAACAGTAGTTTCTTTCCAACAAGCAAGCGTTTATGCAAAAATGCCAGGATTCTCTATGCAGATTAAAAGAGGTTTACAAATTAAGAAAAGGCTGATATGAAACAAGAGGAAAATTATTCCTGTATTTTGCACTTATTTGTAATTAAAGTCCTCTCTTTGGAGGGTGTTAGGTCAACTACACAATTGGTGAGGCCTATGAGGATTTTCCTCATGTGATGACTACAGGAGTTAGCCATAGCATATCACACTACTCTAAAAATGGTGTCCAGTAAGCAACAGGTGGGGTCTCTAGGGAAAAATGCAGGAAGAAAACTTGGTGAGAGCTGGATCCTTATGAGTGATTGACAAACAACAGAAGAAAAAATTAACTAGGGAATGGAAGGATGGATGTTTCCTGATGTGAAATAGAGCAAAATCCTGTGACATGTGGCCTCCTATTAGGTCTGATACAACTGCTTATGATAAAGATTAATTTTTAAAAATCAACTGTAAAGTTATAGATCAGCCAATAAACAGTGACTTGACTAATTTCTCATTGCAAAGTGTATAATAGTTTCATGTCTTTAACTGACATCAGTGCAGTGTGTTGTTGAATCCAATGAAATTTGAATCCCAATATGAATTTGTTTTCCACAAGTATATTATGAACAGAAGCCTTTGATTTCTATTAATTATGTATTTTTGAGTGAAAAGCTATTTTGTGTGTATGTATTAAATAACAGGAAACGTAACAAACATTTATTTTTATTAAACTAATAAAAGGGATAAACCTATCACAGCAAATTTTCATTTAATTTCTTTGTTCTTGTTTCCCTTAGCATAGATGAAAGGTCATAAAGTACATCCTCAGGTATCTCAGGATGCACAGTTCTTTGCATCAGGTAGTTGATGTCATACAAATGCATCTTGTTTGTAAATGAGAGCTTTGAGGTGACAGTGGTGCTTGTAACTGGACTCACATGGCACCATGGTCAGGTTGTGGCCTCAAGGTGCAACACTCAGGGTATTGCTTACCTGTTACAATTAAGGTAGCACCTTACATGAGCTCTTTCCAAACTCTGAAGCAGGTAAAGGTTAGGAAATGTGGAATAGGATGAAGAAAGAGAAACTGTAGAGCACTTGTAAATCCATTCAGTTTACAAGAAGTAGTCTGCGGGAGTGGATCTGCAATGGGAAGCCAGGCCTGAGACGTGCCAGGCTTTGGCAGATTAGACTCCTGGAGGTTGCATCTGCCATCGACATGGTGTGTGGCAAGTAACACAAAGGAGTGGATGAGGGGAACATGGCTGCAGCCTGGCAGCTGGTACAGCTTGGAGATCTTCACCAGTGGTGGCTGGATTTGGGTATGACACATTTGCCAGTCCAGGAGAGAAAGGAAAGGCAACAGTAAGACTATCCCCTGTGCTGCATGTTTTTAACAACTCAGATGGATGTGGGTCTCCAAAAAACCTCATCTAGAGAAGGTTTCTTACTGTTGGAACTAAGGTCATTGTCAAATAAATGGTACAAAAGGCTTGTTTTCTAGAAAAAATTGTTGGCACTGAAAGTTGCAAGAGGCTCTCTTTACAAACACCAGTCCCCTCCACCTCAGCTGGTCTTCTCTAACATTCGAATTGACCCACACCTCACACCAAATCGCCACTGATTTTCCATGTTCCTCAGACCCTCCCGCCGTTTCAGCCTGTTGAGGCAATACATCTCAAGCATGAGCTGTTTCAGGACTACAGCCTTCACTGCCCCACCTCCTCTCCACCCCAGGCTCCCTCCGGGCAGG
>JACBWW010000004.1:36255229-36267199 GCA_020086605.1 Lanius collurio | reverse complement strand
GCGGCGCGAAACTTGTGCCAGCCCCGCCTGCTCCTGCAGCTTGACCCCTCCGTGGTCCCGGGCCGCGCTCAGGAAGGGGCTGAAGGACGAGTGGCCCTCCCTGTGCAGGGGGTGACAGTGGCAGTGGCCGGGAGGGGGTGGCGACAGCGTTTAGCTGGCATCCCAGAAATACAGGAGCGCAGTGGAACTACAGCAGAAACTGTTACCAGGGTATTTTCGGTGCTGCGCTGCTCTAACTTTTCTCAGTACTTCGATTCCTGGTCAGAGGAGCCACGCTGGGGAAAAGGTGTCTTCCATCTGAGTCTATCCATGCCACTGTGGTCTTTAAGTAATGATGATGGCTTCTCTGCCAGTATAACAGATCCAGGCCGAGGGAATTTTCAAATCCATTCTTGCCAAAGTCAGTGTGAAGGGCAAATCCTGTGCTTGATTGGGAATTGATAAAGTGGGCCACAAAAATAGTTGTAAAGTGTAAGAGGTGTGAGTTTAAGATGAGATAATAATTTAAAAGGCTGCAAAAGGTGCTTTCTTCCCTCAAGGGGAGTAGGAGGGCAGCAAGTGCTCAGCTGCTGCAGCTGCTTGCAGGTTTCAGACCTGTAGGTAGAGCAGTCCTGCAACAAGCTGGTCGACTGACTTATGACAGTGCTCCCCTTATAACCTCTGCTGCAGCCAACATAGAACTTGTATGTGAACATATGGCTGGGTAGTTGGATGTCTGCTTGTGTGAGACACCAGTAAACCAGCACTGCTGCTGGCAGCATACATAATGTCAGAGCGTGTCCTGAGTCCTGTGTACACAGGCTTGAAATGCAGCAGCAATGTCTTGGGCAAGTTACAGCTTTACATACAAATGACTAAGGCCCAGGTCTCCCTTTCAGCTGGAGAAGTGTTATACCTGTTAAAGATACAGTTGGCACAGGACACCCAAACCCTCTTTGACTTTCTAGTGTTGATTTTAAATATGTTACTGCATTATCAGTTGCCTGCTGACTTGTGGTGCATCACAGAAGTCCTGGTTGAGGACTGCTTGAGCTTGTTTTGCATTGTCTCAAGCATGGAAGTTTGCAGTGCTTGAGTCAAATGCCAGCTGGAACCACAAACTGTAGACAGCAGATCTTCCCACAGTCACATCCTCAAACATCCAGAGAACTGCAGTGCAAATGTCCTCTGTCACTGTTTTGTACAAGTGTAGGCAGCAGCAGGCCACTGTATGTGGCCAGTGGCTGTTCACAGAAATTGTTCTTTGTCTGCCATGATTGTGATCTTCAAGGTTAGGAGGAAGAAGAGCATTGGCAGCACAGCTAAAGTCCCTCTTTAATGCTCTGCTCTAAAGTGGGAGCCCTGCTGCAATGTCAAGGACAATGGAGAAATAGGGTGAGGGTGCCTGCTGTCACTATAGGAAGACGTGTGGCCATCATAAGCTAGGTGTTGTGTGTCCTTTGTGTACAGCTGACACAGGTGGGATGCTGCTTTATTGGGGCAGCTGCTGTAGTCTTCAGCTGAAATGAGGAGAGGCTGTCTTAGTCTGAATAAGCATTGGGGTAGTTTGCTCTGAAGTACATTTTGACTGGGCAGGCTCTCTGTTCCCTGTCATGGAAAGGAGGATGGAGGCACAGCTGCAGATATGTTGGGTCACCTTGAGAATTAGCAAATTACTAAGTCATACTGTAGGAAGAAATGCATTTCCTCTTTTTCTGGTATTTTAATAACCAGTGGTTTTTGATGCAAATTGGCTAATGTAGTTACTGTGTCAGTATATTCTTTCTAGTGCACAAACAGAAAGCAACTTTACAAAAACCCTAAAACACGAGTCCTTTTGGAAGGACTTCTTACTGCTCTTTAGCTCTTCTGCATGTTTGAAATTGGGTTGCAGATTCTTTCCTTGTTTTCTCAGAGGTTTTTTTGGATGCATGTATGCAATTGCTTCTGTCTATGCTCTGTCTAATTTGCTGGTATGTAAAAGGAGGGGCTGTGAGAAGGTGGAACAACTATGTGAACTGGTAATGTACTCTGGGAAAATTAGGTTTGTACTACTTGAAATAGCATCTCTTTTGACAAAAAGTTAGTTTTTCTACAGTCACAATTATGTGCCAAGTTCTGTATGCATCTTTTCTGGTTTTCTCTCCATATAACTTGCATCTGGCTTGGTTTTTGGCTACTGTACAGTGAAGTACAGTATGGAAGTAGAGTGGCTGTTTCAATGTGAGATTTCTGGGTGTATCTTGAGAGAGTATATAGTGAAAACTCCTACATTGAATGTTCTACTTTTAATGTGCCTCATAAGTTGGTAAAAGAAGATAGGAAGTGACTGAAAAACAATGTAGCTAAATTAACCACAGGCTCAACAGGACCAGAGTGCCAAGGAGTTATTCTGAGTTCACCAAGAATACAGCAAAGATGTGGCTGTTTTCCTGCTTTCCTCTGTGCAGATAGATCTGTTGGTAGTGCTGCTGGTTGTGATCCATAGTGGTATTTCTTTAGGTTGGATGAGAGTCCTATTCTTCTCCCATTGATGGTAGTGGCAGGCAGCCACCTTGCTTCGCTGCCATTGAAAACTGGGTGTATTCTGGAGTACAGTGTCTGGAGCAGAGAACTGTCTGCTGCTGTTATAGCTCCCATTTGGAGAGTTGCCGTGTCTCCTATTTTAGGAAGCTGTCTCTTTTTCTGGAAAACATGAAATCATTTTTCTGCTCCTTCTCTTCAGTAACTTGGTGAAGTGAATTCAAAATCCTATGGTAATTTAGACTGGGAGGGACCACAGGAGGCTTGTAGTCCAACCTCCTGTTTGGAGCAGGGTCAGCTGTGTGATCAGACCAGTGTATGAAGATAATCAACTTGGTATATTCAGGACATACTGTCAGTGCAAGTTGAATTGATCTGGTGTTCTAAAGCATCTAACATCTTGGTTGTGTGGATACTTAATCTTTTTATTTTCTTTTTTCCTGTCTCAACATTGCAAATATTTTGATGATAAATGTGATTTTTTCCCCCCAGTTTGCTGTATCTGAAGCAATGTGTTAATTGGAAACAAAGTTTATTTTGGTTGTGTGATTTGGCGTATGACACTTCTTTGAAATTCCTTCTTTTTTTGAAGCCTCACAGTGGCTTAGAAAAACATCCCCTTCTCTGCCCCAGTGCCTTTGATAGAACCATGGTTGAATCATGGTACATTTAGTGGTTACAGAATTTTCAATAGTGGTGATGCTTTCTCATGTGGTGAATACAGCTGTACAGTTGTATTTGGGCCAACAAACGTTTGTGAAGATGAGCTTCCCTTAATTAAGCTTCTTGGAGTTTATTCACTAACATGCAAAATTAACTAAATGTGGGCAATTTGCTCTAGATTTCTTAAAAAAGAGTTTGTGAGAGGTCATTGATCAGGATGGTGCTCTCAACTGCCTCTAACTTTCTGTAATTTGATTTTAGGAAAAAAACCTTATTTAGTCTTAAACCATTCTTTTCATGTGTAAATATTTAACAAAAACTTCTTTGGGCAGCAGCAAAGCTGGGTGACCCTCTCTGCCTTCTTATTGGCTTCTTTTACTTAGTAAGGGCTACGCATAGTCCAGCATCTAAAAATAGCAATTTGTGTACTAGGGCCACTGAGGGAGGCATGAAAAATGTATGCAACTGGGTGCATGAGCAGTGGAGTAGATACTTGTGTCTGTACAGTCAGGTCCTTTAAAAACTAAGAATATGGGGGCGATTCCCAGACTCTTGTTGACTAGTAAGTTGGTATAATAGCAAGCTCTGTAAATCAGACCTTATGTCAGTAATATTAAATTAATAAGAAGTGATGCTTATGTAAAGAGGAAGAAGTGACTAGCTGGATTTTGTGCTTGTAAATGGTTTGAGTTAGTCCATCTGTAAAATTATGCTTTCTGCAGTCCCTAGAAATGGTGTCTTATGAAACAGACCCTGATTCTTATAAAGTTCTTGGGACATCCTAATGAAATAAGTCAGATGGTAAATTGTTTTAGTTACAATTTAAGAACTCCATACAAAGGACATTCATGTTACTGCTGACCAGGTGCTAACTTGTTGATGACTTTGGGCAGCTTCCACAAGCAGTGTTGTTCTTCAGACTCCTTAGCATCGAGTGAAATAGTTGTTCCCTTGAAGCTTCTTAGTTTTCTGCAAGTGAGTTTAAATCCCTGTTGCACAAACGAGTGCAGTCTTGTTTTGCAGGTGTTTCACAATTTGCAGTGATGGATAGTTGACAGACCATGTCACAATTCACTGTTGCAGATTTAAACGGCCACCCTGGAGCAATGCGTGGAGAGGGTATAGTTAGCTAGTAGGGAAATGGAGGGGAAGGGAGTTTCAACCTCTTTAAGTGTTGCTCTCCTTGCAGGATGTGGGAGGAGAGGCTCTGCCCAAACTCCCTGTCTTCCCTGCACGTGAGTGCTTGGCTGGTGTGTGCAGAGCTTTGGGGGGAGTTTTTGGTTATCTCTGCTTCTTTAGCTGAATCACTTATTCAGGGGTTTATCATCTTCAGCACTTCAGGTCCATGGTGAAGGGTTTCTGGCCTTATTCTCAACTCCGGATGCTACCCTTGTATGAAATAAAGCATGGCACTTGTTAACCTGAAAAGTACTGTCAAGAACGTGTGAAAATATGCCAGCTTGCTTGTAAACTAACTTGTGATTGTGACAGCTCGAGTGAAACGTGCAGCCTGAACTCAGAGCATATTTTGTTTTCTTGTATGGCTATTTGCAAACTGCTTCTGAAGGGTTACTGCACTGAGCAGTGGCGTAGAGAACAGTCTGGTTCAAGTGTCCTAATCCTGTCTGTACTTCACAGGAGTACTGTGCTCCAGTGTGTATGGCTTTTTCTTTTCTTATTTGCCATATAATGTTTCCAAGTATCCATCCTAAATTTTATCTAGTGAAAAAAATTAGCTGTCTGCCTTTAGTCATCAGTCCTACACATAGCTTGTAATTTAGAAGACTTCTGTCAGTTTGTCCCTCCAGCCTGTGCTTTGTTGGACTAAGCAAACAATGCTCTTCCAGAGCAGCCCAGCGGAAGTGGGATCTCTAACCCTGTTTCTCTAGACTCGGCAGCTTGCACTGTGTGGTGTTTGAGGGGGCTGTAACTCCTTCAGAGACCTTGCAGCGCTCTTGGTGAGTCAGGGAGGCTCTCTAGTATTTTTAACATAGGCTGTTGCTATTAACATACCCCAAAATCGGTTCTTCTTCCTGGACAGTATAAAGGAATGAGCCATACTATGCTGTTTTCTACAATTTTTCTCTCTTTCTGGTGGTTGATTACTTCATTCAGGTGTTTTCATTTGCACATGATGTTACTGACTGTTTAAACCTCTGCTTAGTAGGATTGTTCAACACTTACTGCATTAAGTGCTCCTTCTTGCATTCTCTGGTCAGAAGAGAAGAGGAAGAGCAACTGCTCGGAGCCCAGCTGTCCAGAGTCCCACTTCTGCTGCGTCTTTGCTGAGGGACTTCAGCCCTTTACTTCTGGCTTGTGCCAGCACACCAAATGTGTATATGTGGGCATGACCAGCCTCAGCATCAACCAAGCTTGTAACCTACAGCTCTGCAGTTTGATTCAGAATATGAACAGACTTTGCCATGGTTAGCTGCAGGAGCAGAGAGATGTATGTGGAGGAGGGTTAAATGCTGTAGTACGGTTTCTCCACCTGCAAAAAAACACCATCCCCCCCACCCCGCCAGGAGTGGAGGACAGATGTTTGTGTTAAAGTGAAAAGAATACCCATAAACAGCCTGAGAGAGAAATGCTTGACAATTTATTAACTTTGGGATGTATAACTGTGTTATTTTAAGCTAGCTCATTCTCCCCTTCTTCTGTGTATTTTAAAGTAGGAATACTTGTAATGGAAACTGGTTACTTAAAACTAGAGAATTTATACAAGTATATAATCTAGAATAATATCTTGCTTTGGTTTCTTTGTTTTGCTCTTTTGGCCTCCCTCCCTCTGGGAAGATTACCTAGGAGGTGCCCTGGTGACAGCAAAGAGAGGCATTGCATGGAAGTGGTGAGCACACAAGTCTTTCAGCGAGGAAGTCCCAGCTGGAATTATGCTGGGTGTTAGTATCAGCTGGGTAAGTGCACTCCTGTGCAAGGAACAAGTAAACTGGCAGGAGGCCCTGAGGGTCTGAGGGCAGAGATGAGTGTCCTTTGGGAAAACTGCAGCAGTTCTCCGCCTTGGAATTATTTTTTGGTAGGTGGGTGAAGCACGTTGTTCTTGGTCTTACAAATACATTAATTCCTAATCCATAGGGTGAGGATGACCGTGTCTGCTATGGAAGGGATAACAGTAAGAAAGTATCTTTCCTGAGTATTCTAACAGAAATGCCAAATGGGATTCTTTAGGCCTGTTTACAAACACAAATGTGGGATAAACACTGTAACTAGTAGGTAAAGCATCCATGTGTTTGGCTTGCATGGTTTAATCACTTAAGTTGCTGTGTCTAGCTTCAGATGACTTCTGGTGCTCGCTTACTGATTAGCTTTAGGAAACCTGGGTTCTTAGAGAAAAGCAGATTTTTCTGATTGAATACATTAATATCTAAAAATGCTAGAATTAGGGCAATTGAAGTTCCTATAAACTGTAGTGCATTTAGTTGCACAAAAGAATTCTACCTCAAATCTGCTAGTTTTTGATTCCTGATTTAAATAATAAATAAAATAAATAATACATTGTTTTTCAAATCTATGCAAGTTCCCAGATTCCTGGAATTAAAGTCTAGAGCAGTGCACCATCACCCACCGGGTGAGTCACTAGCAGTGCTGAAATCCTGTTCCACAATATAAGCACCTCCAGCTAACATGGCAAGAGAGCTATATGCAAAATTTCCTACCGAGCTTCTAATTCACTCCATTGCCCTCAGCAGCAGATGGTGACACCTAAAAGCCTGGGGTTTAGCTGTAGCTCATGAAAGAAACCTCTTGTTTAGCAGTTCTTAAAACTGGAGTTAAGATATCCAGAAGCTGAGCCTCAGGGAAAATAGTGCCTGTCCCATTGTTTCTTGTGCTTCTTTTGCTATTTTTGTTATCCTTCCTGCTTCTTTCTCTCCTGAGGGTTCTCTTGTGTTTCTCTCATGATTCAGTTTCTTGTCAGTTGTGGGAGACAGCTGGGTGGCTCAGGTTCAGGCATGGTCTGTATATGTGCAGAACTTACTGGTTGGTGGTAGAGATTTGGTTTTGGTTGCATGTTTTGGTATTTTTTTGTTTTTTACACCCCCCTTCTATTTTCTACTCTTAAGCAATTGTATCTCCACTTCTTGAGGAGATCTGTATTTACTGGACAAGGAAGAGCAGACTTGAGGAGCTCAGCTCTGGGGTTGTTAATCACCACAATTTTCCCAGAGGATTTTTGTGTATGTTAGAAGACTACCACAGAAGCAGAAAGGTGGAAAAGCTGTAGTGAGAGAAGGGGAACGGGAAGTGATAAGCTCAGTGGGACAAAGGGTTTTTCTTGTTGAGAGGAGGAAACTTGTGCAGAGACTAAAGAATCTGGTCTCCTTTCAAGGTATCCAATCCCTGCTTTTAGATGGAGAGGTTGGCAGATGTGTGGGAGGATGCATATAGGTATGGAAAGCAGAAGGCAGAGAAGTATCTCTAATTGTGCAGCTGCTGCTACCCAGCCAACATTTGCTCATGCTTGCATGCTGCTCTTCTCCACACTCTACTTCACCACTGGGTCCTTGTTCCAACAAGTCCCACTTTCACATTCCTCATCTGTGACTGGCTGATCTGTTTCTCCAAAACTCTTCCATTGTCCTGAAGTCTCTGGAAGACCTGTTTCCCATAGGCATCTGCCTCTTTGGTCCCTTCCCTTCTTAGCCTGCCAACAAAGATACTTAATCTATAAACTTGTTATTCTCTATTATTTTGCATAATTTTTTTTTTCTTGAAAGAGGTGTATATGCCTACTATTCCTGCTGTCTCAGTCCCATCTGCCAAAGAGCTCTTCACCCCCACAGCATGGATTCAGCATGGCTCACGAGTCAGATCTCTAACAGGAGAGAGAAGCAGCAAGGATAGGGCAGTGAAGGGTCACTGCTCTGCTGGAAGAAGCTGCTACCCTGTCAGTAGTTGAACAAGGGATTGTTGTTAGGATGTCTTGCGGTTTGTTCCTGCCCTCAGCGGTCCTATGTGTCCAACCCAGTCTTTGTGCATCATGGCAGAAAGGGATGTGTACTCCTGTCAACTTACAGGTGTGCTTAAAGGCAAGTTACCTGTCCTGATACAAACTCATTACCTCAGTCTTTTGGTCCTGGTAGACACAGATCTATGGCAAAACTTTTGGGGCTCTGTGACTTGGTGTTGGTTCCTAGATTTTGATCTAGAACACTCCGTTTGGTGGACTGGTTCTTCACCTTGGGTGTTCACTCTAACCTCCAGAGCCTTCATGTTTCTTTGCCCTGGAATCAGTTTGCTGACACTCTCACATGGTGTCAGTTTATAAATGAGATGCCTTCAGTCCCAAGAGTGGGTGTGTGTTTTTACATCATGGCTTTCTGATGTAGAAGTTTGGTGCGGAAAGAAAGAAAAGGTAGATGGAGAGCTTTTGTCTTGCTTTTCCTTGTTACGATGACACTGATGTTGGTCTGGTTAAGGAGTGTGTCTTGCAGAAAATAAGTCACTTGGGGCTATTTATGCTCCAGAGACTGCTTTGGTCATATGAATTCCAGTGCTGGTGCAACAGAAGGGAAATTGGCAGTCTTGTGGAACTGTATGTTGAAGATACAGTTGAGCCCCGTGGTCAGCTTGAGTTGCTCCAAGACCAGGCTGCTGCCATAAGAATTGCTGCTGCTCTGGTCGCTGGCTGGGAGCTTGTGGGCCTGCAGGGCCTAGAGAACAGTACTGGTAGTACTGTTCAGCTCATGACAGGAGTGGATTCGCTAGGCCTCAAGCCTTGGCAAAGAGAAGCGGGATTTTGAGAAATATGCTGTGTTAGTGCATTCTAGGCATACCTGTGTTAGTTAGTATGAGGCACATGTTAAGCAATATCACTTGGCAAATATTACTTGTTATATAATACAAGGGTATATAAGCACAGCTAGAGGAATCAATAATCGGCCTTCATATGAGCAATCTATGGAGTCCCGTCTCTTTGTATGGTCGCCATCAGGAGCTCTCGCTGCTTCCCTTTGATTGCCTTGCTCAATGTGTGGTGATGGTGTGGGTGAGGTCTGCTTGTGTAGCTAACCTCTAACTCTGCAATGAAGACTCAAACAAGGAAGAAGCTGCTGGGTCAGCTTCCTGAGCTGCCTGAAAAGCAATTGGCAAACAGATGCTGAGGAAGCAGGTGGACATGGGTGGTTGGGTGACATCCTGCAGCTAAGCTGGCTGAAACTCAGCCGAAAACTGCAGGAGGAGCCTGTTGTCAATTCTGTTGCTTGGCCCATCTTGATGAGCTGTTCCAATGTCTTGTTTTGCTTGGTTCTTTGTGGGTCAAGATGGGTGGCATGTACCTCTTGTGTGTTTGAAAGGATTGTTTATGAGTTGCAGAGTATGATTTTGGAAATCCCTGCTAACAGGTTTTAATTGGCTCCTTTACTTTTCAAAGACTAGGATAATGGTGGTGTATTGCTTTGACAGCTAGGGTATTAATTTTAAGATATAAACCTTTTTGTCATTCCTTCTACAATAGTTTATAGTATTCTGTTCTTCCTGTGACCTTGTCCTTGGGGACAGACTGTGCTTGGCTGTATTTCAAACTCTTACTCTGGTAACCAAATTCTTAATGTTTCACAGTGTTTGAAAATGGTGGGGTGGGAATCTGTTCCTCTGAGTCTTTGTAAGCCAAGAAATTGTACTGAAATGAAAGAGATGGGTTTTCAACCTGCCAGCTATGCAGAATTTTGGTAGCATCTCATCCCAGCTGGATTTGTTACTTAGTTGCTGTTGCTGGTTGTAGAATCAAAGTGTAGAATTTCAGATGTAAAACATTGCCTTGGCAACATTTGAAAATAATGCATTTGTTCAGAAGAATCTTAGTGTTGACGTTTTAGCATAGACTAACTTGTTTCAGTCACTGTTAGTAAGCACTGGATTGCAAGTGTGTTTCTTGTTCATTAACCTAGAATTTGTCTCCTCAAACTGACTTGTGGCACAAATTCTCTGTGAAGTGAGAAAGCAGATTTGAGTACCAATAGATCTTTTTTCATAAGTGGATATTGTTTTAAAATAGCCTTCACTGTAGAAGCTGGTTTATATTTTCATTTTAAAGCCTTACTTTGTGGGCAATTAGTACTGTGGGGATGCATGTAAGTAAGAGATGCTGATCAAAACTTCTAATGCCCAGTGTGGTACTATATGCACATATTCTTACCAGCTATGGATTTTCTGCAGTCTGAAGTTTCCCTTATTCCTAAATCCTGGAGCAGTGATCATGTTCTTAAAAAGCTTTTTTTTTTTTTTTTTTTTCCCCTCCTCCTCCTTAAGGTGTCTTGGTTCCTTTGATGCAAGCTTCCTCCTCTAGCCACAATGGCTGTTTTCAGCAGGAATGATGCACCTAAATTCAGTGCTGTGACAGTTGGCATGTGCAATGGGCTGCTTGGCCTCTAACCAGACTATGCTGTGCCCCAGCTGGCCTGTGTTTATCCTGTGTGTCCTGGTGTTTGTGGGACAGCAGTGTTTTGGTGAGGTGGCACTGGCTGTCTGAGCATGTTGTAAGAAAGGTTTACAGGACCTGAAGGAGAGCAGCAGGGATGCTGGCACAGGTCCCATTGGCCGAGGGGAGCTTTGTGCAATTTTTATGGGTCTTTTGGGAGAGAGGCTAGAAGGACCTGTGGATAATAAAGCTGTTTTGTCAGTCTGGTTCTGATCAGTGGACTAAAGGCATCAAGATCAGTCTATGCAGATGTGGTAAGAACAACCTCTGTTGCTCTTCCTAGTGTCTGACTTCTAAAGGAGGGTTTTCTCTTAGACCAGAGAAAGAAGTTCAATAGTTGGCCCCCAGTCCCCCTCAGAGAGGAGTTGGGGGAGCACTAGTGAAATTTTTTTTTTTTTTTTCTGTAGAACTTATAAAGTTTTCTAAATCAAAGAGTCCTTGAGAAGTTGGGATAGGAGGGCTGCAAGAATGAGGTGTCAAAAAAAGGAAGGAAAGCAGCAAGTAGAAGAGAGATGGGGCCGGAGGTACCTGAAGTCAATCAGGGAGCCAGAGTGGTGCAACCTGGTGTGCATGCTGCTTTCCAGAGCATCCTGGCAGTTGGTGCATGCTGTTCTCCCATTATAGCATTGCATCTCTGGGTAGGGGATGTTACTGAAAGTTCCTCTGAGCTACTTTTCTTCGAAGCCATGGCTGCTGGTCTGCTTGCTTGGGACAAGCTGAAGAGTCCTGTCACCATTTGTGTGAGTGGACTCTGTAAATGAAAAAGGGCATGGGAGAGATTGCAGGGAAGACCTTGGAAGGAGGTTGTGGATCTTGACAGGGAAGTGCTGCATTCTTGGTATAACTCTGCATAGAAGTCTCCACTTTTTCAGGGACAAGGTGAATAGTTCTGTGTCTGTGCCGATGTTCCCTGATGGAGCCGGGGCTCAGTGGGACCTGAAATCCATGTGTGGTGCGGGCTGGCCGGCCCGAAATCCTTTCTGTCTGCCGGGCGTGTGTGCCCTGCTGCCTTGTGTTTGGGACAGGAGCGCTCAGGGCTGCTGGCCACGAGCTAAGCGTGAGTCCTGTGCTGTGGGCGGATCCTGTGTGAAGGCCGGCTGCGGAGACCCGTGGGGCGGCAGCGAGGGATGCGGGGAATGCCCTCGGCTGGGCCTCAGCTTGGCCCGGGCTGGGCGCGCTGGTGGCTCCGCGCTGGTCCTGTTGGCAGCCAGGCGCTCGGGCAGTGCTGGCCGGGAGCGGGGACCCAGCGCCCCGAGATCGTGCATGCTTAGTGCAAGGGGGATGGTAGCACCGTGCGCCGGTGACGCGGGCGTGCTGGGATCAGTGTTCGGGAATAGGGCGTGCTCCTGGCACGCCGTGCCGGGCCTCAC